>CM053979.1:6749971-7374971 GCA_028641955.1 Protonibea diacanthus | reverse complement strand
CGAAAACCGTTGCCGGTAAACACGGTTTGTTAAAATTCCACCATGTAAATAAAAATACACATATGAACAATATCCAGACATGCATTTTATATATTATATATTCTTCAAAAGAGCTGCTGGCAGTGTTTTATTTTTCGCTGTTGACTTGTAGAAAATTGCCATGGAAACTATTGGCATGCATATCAGATAGAATATGTGTCAGGGTCATCAGTGATGGTGAAATCACTTGTCTTTTTTCCATTCTTGAAGAGCTGAATGATCTTGTTTGCTTATTTTACATTCGTAGTAGAGTGCTGATGGTCAGGAGTAGAAGAATGAGTCCACTCATAAAAATCTAACGCTAACGTCTCAATCTTCAGTCATAGAGGAGCCTCAGATTTTTTCTCACAACAAATCACTAACAGATCAGAGTTGTTGGGCTTTGTAATATAGACGGTAAGTTGAGTCATTTTACAGAAGGAGTGATATTTGTATTGATTCAGCTTGTCCTTTGTGTCATTCCTTTGAAAACTAAATCCACAACACCACAAATTGCCTGGACGTTTGCTCTTTCAGTTACTCCACAGGCCTACAGACATTTAAACGTAACATAAAGAGAAGTGTGAACAGTTATAAAGGGAGGGATCAACTTGACTGCATTTTACACACAAACCTTACTGACCTTACACACACACACACAGCTTTGTGCACATACTGATTACACCGATAGAAAAACGTGGTAGTTTTCTTGCTGCATGTTCCATACAGTAATGACACAGTGAATCAGTCACATTCTAAGGTCGAATAGTAGAATAACACATAACGTACAACATGTACAAGTTTGTTTTCATTTCTCAGTTACAGCATCACAGTAGCACAGAAGTGGACCGTCTTACATACTTGGGCCACAGCGATGGTACAAACTTAACTTGCCAAGGATGGTTCTTGGTTTCTCAGACTGTTTGTTTGGATTCCTGGCTCACAGTTTGTCTGTTTGGGCCAGGTTCTTGAAGCACACATCAAATCGACGGATGACTAGCGAGGCTGGCTGCCAGCTGAATTTCAAGAACAGTTTAGCTTCACTGTAGAATTTAAAATGCTTAACTCTTTGTTGGGCTTGACTGGAGCTACAGCCAAACGGTTTTCCTTGATTCATTTCAGAATATAAGGGCTTTATCCTTGTGGACTCTCTGGGAAATTATATTATGACCTCTTTTTTTTTTAAAAAGAAATGTTGTAGTCTTTTCTCTCAATCAATAACCATTCATTTCATTCCAACAGCCTGCTGTATGTAAGGTAAACATCTGTCAGATAATTGTACGTCCTTACTCTGATTCATAGTGTTTCCTTCAGAGCTTTTCCAACCTGATAATCTCAACAGTATTTATGCATTTGGTGTTAAAACCGCTTTCAAGGCTTTCAAGGCTAGAAAGAAAAATCCATGTAGCACCTTATCAGAATCTGTGTGTGTGTTTGTTTTTTTCCTTACATTGCAAAATACCATCTGAAATAGTCTCTGTTTTGCTCATACCAAGTCAATAAAATACATTTCTCATCAGTTCGGTGTCTCAGTTTCACATTAAAATTCCCAATGCGACTACATGTCAGATCTTTTTTGACTGTTAAAACATTCACTTTTGCCAAAAGGCCAGTGTTGTCTTTTACAAGCCCTACTCTGTGTTGTGACCACTGACAGTATAAAGAATGGACAACGTAAACGTGGCGTCACCCACAGGTTTTTGAAGAGTTGTTTTGAAGCTCAAAATCTGGCCATGTTGGCTGTCCTGCCTCTTCCACCTCCCGCCTAATCGGCAAAGACGTGGACCATTGGTGGATCAGTTATTCATAACTTTAAGTCTTCATATAATTTGAACAGGTGAGTTAAATACAAATTCACCCTCAGTACAGTTGTCATGAACGTGGAAATTAGATTTAAAGACCAAAACTGCTGTGAAGTTGGACACTTTAACATGGGGACTTATGGAGACTGACTCGTTCTGTAGCCAGCCTCAATTGGCTGTTTGAGGAACTGCAGTTTTTGGCACTTCCACATTGGCTTCCTTTCCCAGGCTGCCAATATATGAAACACCATATGGCCATTTCCATTCCAGCTAATGATGATAAGACAAATTCTGCTTCAAGAGGCAAAATATTTACATTGAATGTGGATGAGGGAAAGATATAAACTTATTTTGGTGCTTTTAAATTGGCCCTAGATTTAGGCTGTTGATGTCTGTCAGTGCATGCGTTGTCTGCCAGCCCTTACTAGCTAGATTATTGGCAGAATTTGAAATGTTTGCTAGCAACACCACTGTAGAAAATAGTCAGCATACTTGGATAAAGTATGTTGACTAAAGTATGTTGACATACTTGGATAAAGTATGTTGACTGGATAAAAACAAATGATATACACAACGGTGATAATGATGCTAATGAATATCATGCTGTTTACATGGTGCCTGAAGAGGTTTACTTTTGTGAGCACTGGTTAACAAAGATCCTCAATAGCTCTGTTGTGGCACCTTTTTAATTCTGGGATTGTGCAACTAATTAACATCACATTTGGCAGATCTGGATGAACGAGGCTGGCAGTGCAGTCAGGCAACTGGAGTAATCTTTCCCTTTTCCTTTTCTGCCTGGTTGACTGTCTTCAGTTGTTTATCCTCCCTTTCTCTATCCTGGAAAATACACATTTAGTATAGACTTTCTGCCCAGTCCAAGTTCAGTAGATAAGAATCAATGAGTTATAATGGTTGAGGTGGACATGGCCAAATGATCTGAGCTAGATTACACAGCATCTGAAATAAATACATTCCCTGCGATTCTATCCTGAAGATGCTATCACAAGCCGATGCATCAGGGGGAGGAGGCACTCTGTCACAGACTTTGTTGGTTCACGCTATTAAAACACGAATTACTGCATGTGTTAGAATCACTTTATTAGACGCATACGTATTGACACTTCCTGCGTGAATGTGTTAGACTTATTCTTATTGTCAGATGATTATACACTAATAAATATAATAATAAATATGTTCTGTAAATACAGCCCTATGAATCTGATATTGACTCCATGCAGTCTTGGAAAAAAAAGTCAAAAGCAAAATAAAACCATTGCAGTTTAATTCTTATGTTTGTTGATTAAACTAGCTTCCACATGATAGCTGTGTAGTCTTAATTTTTCACACCTCAGTGAATTTGGTTAACTTTTTGTCTGGCACAGGGACACTCTTGCTCTCGGAGTGCATATTCAGAATGCAAACACAGTGAGCAGGAATCTATTTCATTGAATCAATGCGGCTCCGTAGCCTGGGAGAACCCGCATGCCTTAACAATGCAATGGAAAATAACGGTCTATTGAACTGGCGTATGATAGAGCCATTGTGTCCTTTGTTCACAGCTGTGGAGATATGTTTGACGCCTGCTATCAAGCCGCATGTTTACACACTGGAGGATGAAGGATTATTCTTAAACAATTACTGTAGCTTTCCACTAAAAACAAGATGATATTTAAAGAAAGGAAAGTGAAGAGCAGAAAACAAGTAAATAAGACGTGCTTAAGATGGAAAGATTAAGACAAAACCCAGAGTGATTAAGAGGACTGACATAGATACCCTGGCTGGATTTTATCGATGGACCAGTGAGTGGTTTGGATTTGGTTTTAAGCAGCAGGAGCATAAACAGCAACAGCCATGAGTCAATTAAGGATCAAGCCTTCCAAAAACAACTAGTTTAACTTTGCTTTTCAATTAATCTTCTTTGGCTGTCAGCAAGGGTCATAGAGCTGCAGAGTGAGCAGTGGAGGAGTGAAAGATTAAATAAGACTCCGAACAACTGGGCACCAAAGCATTTAACCCAGCCCCAACTGATGCTGCACAGATGCTTCTGGCCAAGCAGGATTTTCAGCACTTTGTTTTTCTTCAGGAGCTCGACAACGATCTGATTTATTTTAAGAAGTGATCTGCGGATCATGAATCAAGTCCAAATGTGTCAAAATTTTAAAGATTTACACAATCAAACTACGTTTGTCTGATCTATCAAGGCCTCTCAAGAATGTTTAAACATTACAAAAACACATCTGTGCTGTGCTATGTTTGTCGAAAAGATCTGCAAGAAGTCCCAGAGCTGAAGTCCTCATCTGCTTCAGAGGAAAAGCTCTTTGTGAAGTACTCTCATGTGGATCTAAATATTTAAATAACATTGTTAACTGTACAAAGGAAACAAATCTGAGTGACCTTATGAGCTGCAGCACCATGGAAGTCTCTGAAATGAGACTAAAACAACAGCCTGACTAACATCGAATGCAATTTATGTTGCTGTGCTACTTAAATCTATTTTTCCTGCACAGTGCTGAGACCAGCTCGTCACGTTTTATAAGAACTGTTTATTGTATGTGGGTATTGGTGTCTTAGTGGGTGCTTGTAGTAATCTGACATATCTAGGAAGTTTGTTAAGTGGCTGTTTGATCATCCAAAACACACAGAGCAACTTCACTGTTAGGCCATGACCCCACCAGGCATACGCGACTTCAAACCCCACCTGAAGCGTTTCAGAGTGTTTTGCCCGCCAGGCGTTGTTAACTTGCTCAGATCTGGTCATTTTTCTTTGGTGTATTTACTTCTAAATAGGCTATGTTAAATAGTTTTCTCTGTTTTAACGAGAGTACACTCTCGATGCTTCTTTTGATACCACGGCCTGCACTCGTTAAATGAACAGCCTGCACACGGTTACAATATTTCCCACAGAATGGTGTGACTGTGGTGGGTTTTATATCTTATTTGAATACATTACCATATTTCTAGAAGGTTATTTCTCATGTCACCATTTTAATTCTCTGCTTTATTTTACTGTTTACTTACAAACTTACTGCTCAACTTCCTTTACCTTCTCTTCTCCACACACACACACACACACCTACATCCCCGTCTCTTACTGCACACGCCGGCTTGTTTTCTATCTCTCTGTATCATACAGGGACAGCAGTATTTTTATAAAGTCATGCGAAAAACAAAACTTGAATTTTTAGATTTTTTTTTTTTTTCTTCACCAGCAGTGTTTTCACAGCAGCAGGTGAGCTGCCTGTGGAGGAGGCTGAGCTGTTAATGATGCAGCTGATCAATACCAACATAGTACTGAATGACATCTGCACCAATCAGGTGTTTTCACTGTTGCTGTACCTGGTTCGTGCTTGTTAAATAAACGCTGCGTCTGCGTCTCCCACCAGATAACGTTTGTTTCTTTCTCTGATAGTCTGTAGACCGCATGGGAGAGTGAGAGAGCTGAAGACTGTCTGCTAGTTAGCGGCAACCTCTATGTCTTTGAAGTGACGCCAATGTGTGCAGTTCCTCAAACGTCCACTTGAGGCTGGCTACAGAATGAGTCACTCTCCCTAAGGCCCCATGTTAAAATGTCCAACTTCACAGCGGAAATAAACATGTTTTGGTCTCTATAGCTCACCTGTTCAAATTATATTTACGCTTAAAGTTATGCATAATTAACAGCATGGCCACTTTGATTGGCCATGATTGGAGTGCTGTTACGGATGGCTTGTGTGAGCACCCAGGTGTCATTCAGTCCACCTCAGGTCCACCGATGATCCACATCTTTGCCGATTTTTAGAGGCGGAAGAGGCAGCCACAGATTTTGAGCTTCAAAACAGCCGTTTGTTTTGTCTGTTTTGTTCATAATTTGTATCATAATTTCTGTGCTTTAAATCATATGGTATTGTTTTTAAACAAGTGGTATCAAAAAAGTATCAAAGTATAAGTCCTGGATACATTTCTAACCCAGCGATTTTTGTGTGTAAAGCTAAGAGACAAAATAGTGACACACATTAGAAACTTGATAGATGTAAACTTGTTGTAGTAATAACGGTCTCTCACAGTGGCTGAGAACTTTATAGTGAGCTGAGCCAGTGGAATTAAAGGGAGTGTTAAAGAGAGAATGAGGAAACCTCGGCTCAGTGTGACATGATGAAGCTATAGACCCAAAGCTCCTCATTGTTATGTATCTGTGGTCCTGCAGTCCAGCGCTGCAGAATATTGAGAGGGTGATGGAAACAACGCTGTATCTGCCAACCCACCGAGGCCTTTTTCTGCTCCTGAGAAAAAAAGGAGCGTACAATTGAAGCAATACCTGTAAGTCAAGACAAAGGGGTAAAGCACCCTGGCTTTTTGTCAGCCTCTTTCGTCGGGCCAAGCCCAAATGATTCAGATACAATTGCAACGTGAAATCTCTGTCCGCCACAATTGCTTAAATGGTAGCTCAGATGAAATTGTCAAGAGCTTACACTCATTCATGTCTTTATATCCTGTGCCGTGCGAGGCAAAGTCATCTGTATTCAGTAAACAAAGTGTTATTGATGAGTTAATTCTATGTGGCTTTGCCAGTGAGCAAGCCGGGGAAGGGATTATGTCCCCAAGCCAAAAACCCAATACAAGTTTGAATAAGGGGATAGATGTGTAGTGTTCATTGTAGCAGTGGAGGATAAGCTCTGTTCAACATTAAAATAACAGCTCAATACCTGTGATGTGAAAAGGTTTGGAAATCTGAGGCTCGCTTAAGTGGGAAATATCTCTGTATACCGTCACAGAGGGTCGACAAAAGTTTTTTCAAGGGACTAAAGGCAACTCAATGTTTGTGCTGAGAACAGTTTACCAAAGGTCCATAATTAAAAGAGGTTTTTGTGAAGATCTTTGATGAGGTTTAGTTTACTGACTCCACTGAGTGTGACTGGAAAGGTGTAACTACAGCACCATATGGCAGTGACTGTGAGAAATCCAGAAAACCACTAATCCACCATCCTCACAGTGTAGGGATTATACCTTCTGTGACTTTTTTTTTCCTTCCTCTTCTTCTGTTTCTACGTCGTGCTTTCCATTCGTCCGTGCACAGTTTTAATCATCGTTGTTATTCAGAGATGAGCGGTGTTACTTCACTTAACATTGCATCTGGTCAGCAGGCGTTTTTGCAAAAAAGAATTCTTGTTTACAACCAATGTTGGATGTTCTTGTCAGTTCTTAGCTTTATGATGCAGCAAGTAAACACAGTAAACCTCTCCTTAGATACTCTGCCGAGTAACATTTTTCTGTCTTCAACAGTGATGGAATTTCAGTGTTTGTTACTAAACCAATATTACTAAAGAGGCGAATCAGGCAAAAATGATCCGTCGCTGCACAGTATCTCATGCCACAAGAACTGGAACTCTCAAACCTCAAGTCTCTAGTCTTTAGGATGTGTTCACAGCTGTGGTTCATTGGCTCCGCACCAAAAGAAAAAAAAAAGAAGTGATGTACTGTTCCCCCAGTCCAGTTCCTGTCCACACAGACTACAAACCAAAGAGGTATAACCACAAACTTATACAGACTGGCAGTCAACCTGTGTCATCATGCTGCGTGGAGCCAATATCACTTGACAGTCCGATTGCAATATTATGGTGGGATAGTCATAACGGTGACAGCGGGTTTCACAGTTTCTTTTTAATGAGGAACTATGAAAATACAGAGAATAATTTCTCTGTTTTAATATCTCGTCAGGGAAAATCCCTGTATTCAAATCCTAATGTGTTACACGTGTTACCACGGTAAAACACTGTCTTAAAGTCCACTTTTCTGATGCCTGAATCAGAACCGTAGCATGCAGTTGATGTAGACGAGCTGTGTGTATGTGAAAAATGCAATCTAAAAGCTGAATGAAAGGTTTGCTGTAGAACCTGAAATATGCTCTCATACTTCAGCTTGTCACAACAAAGTGACAGCTGAGCTGACTCGATGATGTGGAGACAATACTTTTACAGACTGATTGATCGATTCGATAGCTGAGATGACGGGCCGGGATGCTGTATTATTACAAATGCAGCAGAATTAGAAAAGGTGACCATGATTCATGCACGTACATTTCACAGCGGTTATGTTCAGCACACAGCCATGCTGCGATTCGCCGCGTCGCCTGACCCAGTCTGAACGCACCCTCGGAGTAACTCAGTCTAGTACAACAAGAACACTCACTATTGTGTCAATACTAAAACGTACAATTAAATGAACACCTGTTTTGGAAACCGACTGAGACCTGGTATTTTAGGTCCACACCCGAGTTGGATTGACAGTTTACAGCGTTACCCCAAAACCCCACCAGGCACGTCTCTGTTTTCATCCACACAACTTCAAACCCCACAGTGGAATGTTTAGCCCACCAGACTTTGTTTACTTGACCGTTTTCTCTCTAAATGTCTCTAAATGTGTAAATATACTAGTAGATAATTTCTTTCACTTTTGCACGGAGTCTTTTATGTTGAAAATCCACTGGATTCTGTTTCTGTGTCTGGCTTCCGGCCAGCTCGAGTTGCTCTCTGCAGATTGACGCAGGCTGCTCACGGCGTTCATAAACAAAAATCTGCGTATTTGCTGAGCTGAGTGGAGGCCCGCTTCTGGGACGCTTCTGAACTGGACTGCGGTGGGGCCGGTGGGGGTTTGAAACAATGGCGTATAGCTCCAGCGGCCGTGGAGCACACGGATGGTGGAATTTGGTGGTTAGACTTGGCTAAATAGGAGTTGACACGGCCCTCTGCCTGCTCTAATATAACAAAAGCAGAATGTACCGCATCACCTGACGCTCCAAATTAAGAGTTAATTTGTGCGTAAAATAGTAATGATCAAATACAAAGTTACGATTGTGTTTAACTTTTCCTCTTTTCCATCCATTCAATTACGTTTAGTAACTCTTGTGTACGTATCAGCCTCATATCATAGTGGCGTTCAAAGACCAGATGCATTTTAGTCAAAAACTGATTAAAATGCAGCGAGATAACTATATCCACATCCCAATCACTTTTGGTTTTAAATAAACATGTATTCAAAACTGATTTACAACTTCGACACCGCACACATACCATTATAAAGATACACACGGCTGACATTCTGATCCCCCAAATTACACGCTTGCCTCCCTTTTTATCATATTTCTTCACTTCAGTCTTCACCAGCAACAGCAGTTACAGCCGAGCGGCCGGTCACTTGACTTGTTTGTGAGTTCAGGATCATAATTAACTCTGTCCAACGGTAGAATGTGTCCTCTAGCAGTTCATACTTTTGTCGTGAGACGAGGATTCCAGTCTGCTCCGTGTCTTCATAAATTACATCTCAGAAATTTTTTTAGAGAGTCTTTGTGTTTTTGTTTTTTTATTACAGAGAAACCTCAGTCAACTTAATTATCGCCTAGACTTACATCGTAGACTGTCCTTGAAACGCCCAGTTATATTGTATGTTACAATAAAGGTCTTCTCACTTTTCAGCATTTTGCCTCACTGTACATCTGAAGAACAACCATGCTGAACAAATATTTAAAAGAGCAAGAGAAGCTTCTCAAGTATCAGCCTACCAGCAGACCCTGCTGAGAGTCACTTCTTAACATCAAGTGCTCATTTCCGAAATGAAAGGCGGCAATTAACACATCAAGGTTGAAGATGGTACCACGTTCGTTTCTTTTTTTTTCATTCCTTTAGTCCATGCAGGTAGGCACAGAACAGAAAAAAGGCTTCCTGTTGTATGATAAGCATTTCCTCCGCTGTGATAAGAGGCCCTAGGATAATGCCTGTCAGATGAGGCCAATTAATGATGGCTTGATGTGATGTTTTATCTGTTCAAGGCAAGTCTGCAGCGCCTCTCGCTCACTGTTATCCCCTCCCAGATAAGCTTTACTTTGTTGACTTTGCCCCAGTCCATTCCAAAGCTGAAGGCACTTATTAGCTACCTATCCGAGAGACACGTGTAGCTATAGGCCAGCGTTGAATAACGGCCCTTCATTGTCATTTCTCTAATTTCTGGATTAACGGTTTGATTTAATTTTGAGTCGTCACAAGCACAACACCGCTGTTTGACATTTTTGGAGGCAAGGACCAATGTTCTCCCTGAAGCTGCTCAGTAGGGCAGTTTGGATGTTAAATCACTCGTCACACGCGTTAATTATTTTACATTACACACAAGTGCACTATGTTTGAACGGGAAGTATGAAATGATAATTAGAGTCTGGGTCTGTCCAAAAAAAACAACAACAACGTGATGCAGCCCAATTTAATACATACGTCTGCCAAGCTTTGGGAAATGTTCAGTACTTGTTGTTTTTGAAAGGTATTCATTATAGCCAGATTCATACTGGACTGTTAAGGCCAAGAGAACGATATATTGGCTGCTATTATTACTTTTTTAAAATAAAAGCAAGTGCTTTGTTTCAGATATTAAGCATTTCTACATATTCATGAATTATAAGCAACTATTAAAACTAAAGTTTGTTCTTTAAGGACCTCGTCACTCAGTTTGTTTTTTTAGGGCCTGTAGACACACGGCCTAAACATTTTGATGATTCCTTTAATGAGCTTATTTAATCGTTTACCTCATTGTTAAAAAATTAACTTGATAATGCTCTTGAGTAGAAAAACTACGGGACTCTGTCTCTATATAACCTCAAACAGATCCCTCTCCAACAGATTCTTGTTATTTATTGGCAAAAATAAACATGATTTACATGCAATAAGTTATTATTGGCTTATATATCAGCCTGGACGATTTATCGGACACTTGCATTGACCTGCTTGATTTACGGTAGCCACAGTATTTGTCAATCACGTTTGATAAATTACAAAAACATGGCTCAAACATTGATTATAGCTAAATAGTTTTGAGCCATGCGAGTGGCAGGATTGCAGTGTTTGTTTGTCGGTCCACCACTGAAATATCCCCACCAACATCAGATGGATTGCTATGAAATTTTGTACTTACATTCATGATCCCCAGAGGATGAATCCCGCTCGTTTTGGTCATCTTCTGATATTTCCTGTAGCATCGCCATGAGGCTGACATTTTAGTTCTTTACTGACATGTCATGGTTTGGATGGATTTGCAGCAAGATCTGTTCATATTCCCCAGATGATGAATTTCAGTAACTTCAATACTTTCATTAAGTAACTTACTAACTAATGACATTCCCATTAGCTTTAGCTGTATTCTGTATTTGGTGATAATTAGATAATGTTTGCATGCTTACATACAAAACCAACGCATTGAGCATAGAAATAATTAAACCTGCCTAACGTAACAAGATGGCGTCAACATTTGGATCATAACAACTCTTAATCCCGTTTACTGATTTACAGTGCTGCTTTTCCTGTCAGAGACTAATTTCTTTATCGTGCTTCTTGCTATTATTACAAGCACATTTTTTGCCCAATTCCTATCATTAATCTTTATAGTATAAAGCATAACCCATAAAAACATAATACATATGAATATCTAAAGTTTTCTGTATCATTGCCTATAAAACACTGGATGATATAAGTCTGTAGTATTTGACTTTATATGAGCTACTTAAAGTCCTTTCAGTAGTATCTTACAAATGAGGTAGAGCGTGGCAGTATTTTAGAAGAAAAATGATCAAACAACATTTGACTAAAATATGAGAACCTTAATTTGAAATGTAAATGCTGTACTTTAAGTAAAATGTCTGCCTCTAATATTCTGCCCTTTTGTCTTCTCTATTATAATCAGGATGTAATTCCTCGCTGCCTCACACAAAGAGATGTCGACACCTTTTTTTTTTTTTTCTCTGAGCATTGTTATTCAGTTGGAACACCTTACCTTAGCTCCATTCTTAATAACGGTTAATGTTTTCTTGAATAACGCAGCCACAGCGTTGGGAGATTACATTAGTTCTGTTAAATTCTCATCTAGAAGCACGCCGTCCATCCCCATGTGCTTCTATAGCTGAATGTGACCCCTTACAATTACGTGACGGTGGATCATCTTCTGTCATTTGCTATTGATTTGCTGAAAATGTTGAAATATACAGATCCTTTCTTTGTTTGTTGATGCAAATATATTTTTTTCAAGTCTTCTATCTAACACAGAGGTATGCGGGAGATGGTTAAGGTTGTGTTGTGATATATTTACAGCTGTCAGTCAGTAACCTCCTGAGACTCAGATAAGATAAACTCCTGAGACGTCGCATCTTACCACTTGCAGTATCAAGGAGCACATACTCCAGTCATGCAAGCCATCCAATTCTATTTGATATATCCCAAGCCAATACAAGCTGTCAGTCAGCATTAAAGTCAGATTCACATATTTACAGAAAAGTTGTGCTGCTGTCATTAGGGAGCAAAGGCCAACAACTCAAGTAAACTACTCAACAGCTGTTCAGAAAAGTCATGCAAATCTTGTGAGGAAGTTTTGAGGTGTTGCTTTAACAAACACATCTATTATCTAGTGGAATAAGTATCTTTATGCCGAGGTGATGCAGGGATGTAATTCTTGTTTTTTTTCTGTAATTCTAAAGCTCAAATGAATGTTGACACTTTTGAGCACAAAAGAGGCGTAGAGATTATCTTCAAATGGATATTTTCAGCGAGTGTTTTGACCGTTCAGACTTTGTCTTTGCCTCTTTTTGTGTATGACATGTTCAGTTTATTAGCACAGACAAAACCTTCAAAGCAATGACAGCCAAAAAAAAAAAAAGGGCGAAGTAGAGATTGAGAAAAAAGCAAGAAAGCAAGAAGTCTTTGCGTCACTATTAGAAATGACTGTTGCGTGAAGGCCCTCACATATGGGCAGGCTGTGACATTTAGAGCAGATAAAAGACCTCAATCCACCTGTGGCTCTCAACATTATGCACAGACTCATGAAATCAAGAGGTCAGAAATATATAACAAGGACCAAAAGTCCTGTTTTCATCTCTTATAACAATAAATCTTGTAGGTAACAGTCGCCATAAACTGTCAGAAGACAGAAAATGCCAATTAATTATCTGTGAATCAAATTCCAGCCATTAATTGCTATTCAATAGAGTAAATATTTTTCATAGCACTCGGCAACATGGCCAAAAATGCAACATTTTTGAAACTGCAGTCAAAGTTCCTTCTTTTGTCTCATGTTTAAGGACTTCATGAACAAAATAGTTGAGCATTAACAGTAATAATAATAATAACAACAATAATAATAATAATAAAAACTGCAAGGCTGTCTTTCATTATTGACCGTCAGAGCCAGATGCTTCAACTAAGTAGAGAACAGACATCCATTTGGACGATGATCGAGCAGAAATGATGCACACTTATTCATCTCACGCTTTTTGTGTTTCCTGACAAGACTTCGGCCTCATTTCTGAACACAGCTGCCAGCTAGCGTTAGCTCCCCACCGGATCAGGAAGGAGTAAAACAAAGTACGATCTGCACACCGCTCTGTCGACTCTGTGACTTCTTGTAACCAGATAACGGCTTGTAAACAAATACAAACTGCGAGTGCGGATCAGTGTGCGGTCTTTATAGACACCAGACAGATCCAGAGTCTTGAGTCACAACAGTACCGTGAACTGAAACAGGTGCACACGTAGTCTAAGTAATCACAACACGGTTTACTGGACCGTCATGACTCAAGAGAGCTAATATAGATGACTGCGTTACTTTCACGCTTAAACTTGATGAGTTTTCTTCCCCATTGTGCCAAACCATCAGTGAGTGATCGGAGCTGACTCAGATCCATAAAATGAAATCATAAAAAACACAAACAAACTTTTGTTTTACATTTTTACAGGCACGCAAACATATAGTGTACATGCATGTGTAGACGCAGACGCCTGCACAGTCATACTGTTTCAGTCAAACATACACGCATTATCAAACAATAGGCCTCTGGGCACAGACAAGAAGTAAACGCCCCTCCAGCCTTCCTTTCACGTCCATCAGTCTCTTTGGTGGTTATTTGGTGGTCGGCTGATACACACACATTCTTACTCCCGAATAAAACACATGAAAAAAGACTGAAACACTGTTTTAAATTAGAGACTCAAACTTTTATAATAGTCTGCCACTCCGAACACCTCCGATGTAACGGGGCTTAAGTAATGAATCTAAGTAGACGTACAGTAGCAGAGCTTTTTCCACACCTTGAAGCTATTTTCAACTTGAGAATACATTTCATGATGACTGAATCAGTGCAGTTACCTTTGTCGTTTCTCACCCGTTATTTTATTTCTTATTTTTATTTTTAATTTTTTTATCCGCTGCTCTGCTGCGCTCGGGGAGGGGGTGCAGGAGGGTGGTGGCAGTGAGGTTTTTAGTCTTTGTAGTAGTCACAGCTCCAAATCTCATTTGTAATGGTTATCAACTGGTTGGGGTCTCCACAATAGCTAATGGGGAAAACAAATCGGTATTTGCCGTGTTTATCATTTGATTAACCTCCATATTATCCCCTCTGTGTAATTAGCCTAATTATGAGAGGCTTTACACTGAATGTCTGATAGCTCCTTGTACAGATAGGTACTGTCTCTGAGTCAGGTAGGCTGCAGCTGTAAAACGTGTTCCCGTCAATGTTGAAAGATTAATTTGCAATTTAAAACTTCCATCCGGTGACCGTTTCAAGCGCTGCCTCCTGTCAGAATAAGTTGAAGCATGCGATAATGTATTAATCAGAACGATTGTGTGGAGAGCTTTTGTTGGGAGATGTGAAACAAAGAGCGCACTGAAGTTGTTAAGTAACCGTTGAGGTCCGTTGCTGCAACCCGCCCAACGAGTTTGTTCTCGTCTCTCTGGGGGAACGCATATTGCCCGTCGGCTTCTGTCCAACTGGAAACGGCCTCCTCTGGTTGGGTTACTGTCTGAGTGTAGACACAATGAGTTGTGATTGAGACCCTCTTCTTCTTCACTGAACTCTGAGCCCACTGGCTTTGACACAATAAAGTGGTGATTATGCCTGCTGGCTTTCTCACTTCTTGCTGTCAATGCTGGTTTGTGTTAAGTGGCCAGTGCTGGTTCAAGGACTGACTCGCAGCAGGTGACGCTGAAACACGAAGGATAGCTGTTGGTATTAGAGGTGAAGTGGCTTCACAGTAATGTATCCCTGTTTTTCACACAGTTAAGTCAGACTCTTGTAAAGTCGCTGGTTTAACGTCTTTGTGACAGCTCCTGTTCTGTCTCAGAGGAAAGAGTTGGTGCAGACGAACAAATTAAGGACTGTGGGTCAAAGTTATATGGCTGTGAGATACCAAGAGTTTTCAGAAATCTAATAAATAAAATCAATATGTACCAATCTAAACCAATACTGTGACACATTCTGAAATGAATCTATCAATTTACCATATATATAAAATGGTAATTAATCACACTGGACCTATTTTTTTCTATTATATTGTTATAATGTTATTAAGTGTTGAGTTGTACATGTCCGTGAGGTCTGACAAATGCGTTGGGGCATTGTTAATAACCGTGTTTGCTTGACAGCAGTCTTCTTCACTCCCTGCTGGAGAGACCGGCTAACTTCTCTTCGCATTAACCGATAACCGGGCGACTGTGGCTCAGGAGGTAGGAATGAGGTCGTCCACTGGTCAGAAGATCGGTTTGCACCCGAAGGCCAACCAACCATCGGTGTGTCAATGTGTTTGATTGAGGAATTAGCTCTTTCTTTAACTGAGGTTATTTCATCACTGATTAAAATGTCCAAGTCTTTAAAGCATCATTTACCCAAAAGAGTTTTATATTTCAAAACATACAGATTAAATGTTTTACAGCTGCAAAAGTTTTGTCACAAAGACGAGACCTCTTAACATCTGAACGTATCTTGTTTTTGTCGTCATCGTCTCGCCGCTCAGTTTAGACCGACATGTTGTGTTTTATTGCGAGACGCTGGCTCTGACTGTAGCCTCGCTTGATATGAGACAAAATCAATTAATCAAAGATACAATATCTGCTAACTTGTTGGGGTGTAACATAAAATTGGAAAATTCTTGCTTGCACATGTTCGTTTTTTATCCCTCTGGGGACTTACCAAGACCTCTCACTGTGTTGGGACCTAACAGTGATGTTTTACTTTACTTAATCCATCCTTACATGTTTTTATAGGGATAAGTAAAATGATTTCACGTTTAATCACAGGGAATTCAAAGGGATGAAGAAGTAAATGCACACTTACTTTCTCACAGTTACATGCACTAAAATTTTAAATGAAAGGGGATTATTTCTGGGTCATTGTGCCTGATGAAGAACTCCTGGCAATGTACAGATAATGTCATGTTTCATACATATTTCAGTATACAGAAACTATAATAACCAACATTTTTCTTTTTTTTTTTTTAATGATAATGGTAATCAGTGATGCCTACACGATACTTACCAATTTTAAGACCACTGAAATTAAACTGAACTGCCTCTAGATCAGCGGCATCAGTAATAAAATCCCATTCTTCGCTCCTCAGTTGCTGTCGAGATGATCTCGTCATGTAGCACGCTGTACTGTTTGCAGTGGCTATGTTTCAAAACATGATGTTTGACTTGCCCTGTCCTCTGATGCCCTGACACTAGCAATGCGCTCCCGCTATTAAATTTTTAACACTTGAAAGAGGTCCAAAACAGCTTTTTGCTTTTATTAATATGTCAGCACACACGCATGGTGTCAGACTTCCGGCACTTTCAAATATTTACCCATCTGCACAAAACATTTCAAGATCCATAATGACCACTTGAACTCTTTGCTCTTCCTGGTTTCCAAACAGCCGAACACGGGGAACGAGCCCTTGTTTGTGTAATGTCGCATTAACCTGTTCAGCCATTCAACCAGCTTCAACCAGCATTAACCTGTTCAGCCATTCAACCAAAGTCCAATGTTGGGAAGACTCGGCAGCAGCGTCTTGCAGATGGGAACCTTTTTAATTTTTAAAGCGTTTTCATCCGCATGGCTGATCCTCCGCACGTTGCGTCACGAACCGTGAGTGCTAATCCCAGTTGCATACCAACCCCTTCTTTGGTATGAAAAATCTGCCAGCCAAAGTGTATCTCCATCTTCATGTTTGCAATGTCTTTCTGAAGTGATGTTTTGATCGGTGCCTAGTGAACCAAGGGCTGTGTAGTTAACTGAACTCCACTCATGGGACGGAGCACAAGGTGGGAGAAAAGCAGCGTAATTGCCTTTTAAATCTTAATTCAGTGTTTCATATAAGCTTTGCACATAGGGAGACATACCACTGGACACACTTTTATGTGCAGTATTCAGGATCTGTAAAGTTTTTGAAGGACATTTGCTCGTTTTTATTTGCAATCTCCTACTGCAGTGAAAGCAGGGGAATTCAGGGGAATTTCACCGAGTGGTTAGCGCAGCAAGAAGGTTCCTGGTTCAAACCCACCAGTGGGTTGGTGCATTTCTGTTTGCATGTTCTCCCCTTGTCTGTGTGGGTTCTCTGCGGTTACCCTGGCTTCCTCCCACAGTCCAAAGACATGCAGGTTAATTAGTGACTGTAAATTGCCCATAGATGTGAAAGTGAGTGTGTGAATGGTTGTTTATATCTATGGTGAACCGGGTATACCCCCTGGGATTAACCCCAGCTACCCCTGCCAGGTTCTTTCACTCAGTCACACATTCAAACCTGGAAGCTGCCCAAGACAAACCAGTCTGATCTGCTGGTCACTAAGCAGCTCCACTGGAGCAGCTGGAAAATCAAGGGCACCTCAGTGGTGGTGAAGAAAGAAGGGTAATAGCTACACCATCCTGCTAGTCCAGGAATCGAAGTGGCCCTCAAGCTAGCTTCTCTAATCTTTTGGCCACTGCTGCCTCGGTGGTTTATGATATTTATATCAGCACCTCAAAATAATGTGGCATCACTTTATTGAAGTTAAAATGTTTATGAGACCTTCATGACAAATAAAAAAAGTTCCACATTGAGTTATACTCATAAAAAAATGAGTAAAAATGTCTGTCTGTACAAATGCTGCAGTTGCTGATGCACCTATCAGTTTAATTTTCAAAGTGATGGTTAGTGCTGTAATCTTCCCTGAACTTTAATCAAGATATGATCAGCACAGTCCACAAATACTGCCCATAAAGGCCAGACAGATGGAGACCAGTCCTGTCTCGTATACTGGATGCATCAAATGTTACAGTATACTCCGTAATAATGTACCCATACACTTAAAGCTGCTTTAATCAACATTTTTATATGAACCATAAATCACCCTGATTAATGTCGCTCGTAGAAATAAACCCATAGAGAATTATCACCCAACTCTGCAGCTCCCCTTATCTCTACAGTGCGTTTTAGTGACTTACAGCTCATTGTTTTCTGGCCTGCAGCTTTACTGTTGTGGTTCACTCTCACTCGTCAGTGATGTTTCTGTGGAAAGCAAGAAAAACCCCTAAAAACCCACTGCACCCTATTAACCGTAGAGAAACAGTGAGCAACTAGCTGGTGAACATGCATAGTGGAGCATTTAGCAGCTAATGAGACAGATATTTCAGACCAAAACACAAATACTTCTTCTTCCTCTTTGTTAGTGTAGCAAGTAAATTAATATTTGGTTTGTGGTCATGAGTAATATTGACTTTACAGGCCATGGAAATGACTGCTGCACAGTCTTATCTTTTATTTAACTTCCACTGAGTTGTTCATCTGAAATTGAGACATTATGTTCAGATACAGGTCTGTGTGACTTTCTAACTCCTCTTGTCACCTTCAGCCTTTAATTGTTAATTAATTATTCTATATTTTTCTCTTGGTCAACAATTAAAAGACCCCCCCCCCCAAAAAAAACAACAACACTGAATTGACCTGAGCAACAGCAGTGCTGATACATCTTTTCCTCTGTGAGCTCCATTGATCAAAAACAATTACAAACAGCAAGCAACACGGTTACTCTTACTGTAGTGACGTGTTCCTTCAGCACGATGAATCATTCATTTTCCGTCAACTGTTCGCACGCCAGTCATGAGTTGCTAAACACTCACTAGACCACCAAATGGGTGTCAATCCCCAACAAATGAGCTTTTTACTCCTGTTCAAGTAAAATTTACTAAAAACTGCATGTCATATGTATACGCTAGTTATAGAGCGTTAACGTCTACATTTTTGTTAAATATATAAGTCATATAGATTTTTGTGTATTCACCTATGTTAAGAAACAAGCTTTTGAAGCTACGACAGCGTTTTAAAAGCAGAGGATCCTGAACTCAGATCAAGTTCTGCAGTTTTGTTCATGTTTTCAACATACGACAGTCTCTCAGCCGCAAAGAAGATTTGCTAGAAAGCATGTCATGCTCTCTCTCCTTTCTTTCTCTCCCCCTCTTAAAAAAAAAAAAAAAAAAAAAAAAAAAATCTCTGAACCCTGCCATTTTATGTTCTGTACTCTCTGTGGTCCTCTTTGGATGGTTTTGTTTGATAGTTTCCTTGGTGGGTATGAAAGATTAATGCAGCAGAAACACCTGCAGCAGTTCCTCAATGACAGCTGTAAAAGTGCAGCGGAACAGCTGTGAGAAGACAGCCCGACTGCCATGCCCTCATAAAGCAAACTGTTAAACACGGTGTCACAGCTTTGTGAGTCATCTTGTAACTGCCCCGGCAATCAGAATTGACTTTCCTTTCATGAGGCTTCAATACGGACGCCTTTTTTTTTTTTGTGTGTGTGTGTGTGTGTGTGTGTGTACTTTCGACCTATACCATACAATACGTCTCACTTATAGCAATGTATTCTGCAAGTGGGTGTGCATTTGTACGCGTCTTCTTGCGGTGTGTTCGCTCACTTACGTGCATGAGGTGGGGGGAGTTTTTAGTCACACATCATAGCTGGCACAGAAGAGCGGCGCGCAGATTAATAATTTGCCTCATGAAGTAGCAGGAAATCAAGTCAAGGTTTAATAAACAAAGAAGCACTTTGTCACGTCATCAGACCTTTCTGACAGCAAAATTCATACACACGTTATGGGCTGCATAATGTGCTGTCTGTGTGGGTTTCCTTTGGGCGCTCTGGTCTCCTCCCACAGTTTTATGACATGAAATGGAAACTTTAAACTGTGACTGCGCTCGTCTGCCACCGATAGACTGATGACCTGTCCGACTGTAGGTGTACCCACTGCTGTCACAGCTGCACGCTCCGAGACTCTCAGAGCACAGACGTATAGAAGATGATGGTTACACCGTGCTGTAAAATGCTCCATAGTGACTAAAGATCTGGTCTGATCTGAAAGCAGCTGAGAAAATGAAAGCTTACAATAACTTCAGGGAGGAAACATCATAAGCAACCTTTAATGATGTACAGATGGAGTCGGATTTTATTGGAAGAAATGAAAGACGTCAGAGAAAACATGAGAATATTTCAAACCTGCATTGTTGACCAAAATACACAATGATAAATAAAACGGGAAGTAAGTCACATGATCATGTATACTCTAACTCTTTGGTGTGTGGGTGGCATCGGTAGAACCACTTAATCACCAACATGAGTCATCACAGTTAGCACTTTGTCACCTACAGGAGCTATGGGAGGCAAACAGCGTTATAGCTCTCAAGACCGGTCTTGTGGATCATCTCAGATTGACTGCACGTTTACTTGATCTTGTCTCGGTCTAAGAGGACTCAGGACTGTATTTCAAGATGAGTCAAGACCACAACTGCAGGGATATCATTAAGTTTTCTGTGCATTGTCTGATTTATTTGTCATTACCGTGACTGGATGTAAAACTTCCTGCTATATATGCAACCAATAACTCATTTTCTCATTTAACGTTAATGGCCGTCACCCCTCACCGCCCGCCTTCACACACACACTCCAGGAAAGTGGGAGACAGGAGAAGGAGCCAAATCTTCTGTAAGAAAATTTGGCTACCAAAACCTCAAAGAGTCCAAAAGAAAACCCAGTAGTACAGTATGTAAATTTACACTGAGGCTTCCCCGAATATTAGCTAATATTAGTCTATTAGCTAACTAAGCAGGCTGTATACTGTCTGGTGACTCGATCTCAGTTTAGGTGGTCTTGACTACATCACTGGACGCAAACAAGTGGAAATAAAATGAGCAAACTGTACTGCTTCATCATGTATCTTCTTATCTTATCTCTCTTTCAGTGGTTTTCTGGTTTAATACTTACCATAGTGAATATATCCATGGTGTAGCTACACAATAAAACCTTGACTAGCACCCATTTAGACTTTAACTTATAAGGTTATAATCTACAACATTTTTTTACAGTAAAACCCTCATTTTAATGGCTTTTAATGACTATATTTTCAACATGTAACAGCTTCCTCTTCCTGGTCCTATTTCTTGGTAAAAGCAGTTGAAAAGCACTTTCATGCTCTACATTGTTATTACGTGGGTTTAAAAAAAAAAAAAAAGAGTTGCAGCGACAGTAATCGTGGCTTGTCTTTTAAACCTGACAGAGATTATGTCATTCAAACCAAACTCAATTCATTTTTAAGGACTTCTTTGTTGCCCCGCGGATAAATAACTAGTATTAGCCACAATATTAGTATGGAAGGTATAAGTGCATTTATCAGTTCTATAGGTGAAAAACTTGAAATGATGTGGTGACAGGGCTGAGGCATGCCTCTTGAGTAAGTATAAAATACACTGCTGAGAAGCTTCTGGTGTAAACTGCATCGTGAGTCATTGAGCCATGTTGATCATAGTCAATTAATTCACATGCTGAACTCACAAAAAAAATCAATGCAACAATACATGCTTAGGAGGCTTTTTCTGGCTCATTCGGCCTTCTGTGTCGTCTGCAGTCCATCCTCTGTTTTGACATGACATGTCTCATGATGTTAAAAGGTGCTGAGAAAGATCTGTTGATATACGCTGTCACCTTCAGATACGTAACCGATTTGATGTACTGCAGACAGCTGACAGTGTATGACTGCCAGGCCTCAGAGTGAAATCGAGATACTGTTATGTTTGAATAATGGCCGTGTATTTCACCACTGAATGACTTTTTACTCATCGCTTCCCCTCCGTCTTCTCAGCTTCACTCTCCTGACTGCTGTCTTCAGATTGTAATCTTTATTTTTCTCCCAAAACCAACAATAAATTGATCCGATTAACACGTATCATGTGGATAAAACATTGTTTGCTCTCCTGTCCGCTCTCACAAGTTGAACGAGAGTTCATTCAGATTCTCCCTCTGTAGCTTCGTTAGTGCCATTAGCTCCTCCATACTACTGGGGAGAGAGCTTACATTCACCATGATAACAGACGGTACTCGTGGTTTGTGTAGTCTTTTCTACTCCTGGCGCTAAGGTCCAACTCTGCATCCCCGTCTCCTTCTCCTCACTTCAACATGGATCTCCGGTCTTTCCACAGAGCGTATGCTAGCACTGCCTAGTGCTAACAGCTGTTCTCAAGTGTAAACAAGAGAGCCTTGGCTTTTTCTTTTGAATGGGTGACCCGGTGTATCGCGAAGTAGTCTGTATAACAGAAAAAAGACAAATCACTCATCTCTATAGTTTGCAAGTTTTCACACAAAACAGATGGAGATTGGTGTTGACGAAAAAAATGAAAAAAGTACTAAAAAACACAGAAGTGTTCAGAGTTACTGTAACTTACTGCCACCCACGTGGCGCCATGGCAACTGTCACAAAAAGTATTTGAACCACATTGTCGAAATATTCAGTACAGAACTAAATATATATTAATGTAGCGCTGAAAATAACCACAATTGCAGTATTTACTCCTGTTAGAGTAACGTTTCTTAAAACTACAATGCCCAGCTGTTTTCAGGAAGTACTGGGAGAAGGACTAACATGGTGTTGAATAACACTGACATATTTAAAGATAAAATTAAAATAAAATAAAAAACTAACATATCTACTTAGTCCTCATGGAATCGATTTTACGTGGATGAGATTTCTGCCTCAACACAATGGAAGTGATTGTGCACATTTATTTTCTTTCTTTAGAAACCAGAGAACATGTTGGGACCATTTAACCAACACAAAGTAGATTTAATTTGAAATTAAAGTCAATTTAGAGTGATTATTATGCACTTAAGATTTAATAGAGGCAAAGCAATTACATGTCTTTATTCACACATGTAATATGTGAATCACCAGAGTTATTATATACTGAGGTCATCGCTGTGGTCTGAATTGTCTTCCCGATGTGGCACATAAATCACTTGAAGCATGTTTATTTTAAATAACAGACAAACTGATTTAAGTCGGTTTAATGTACACTTCAGTACACAGTATGCATGAAGTGACAACCCACTGTGAATTATTTGCCATCATCAAAGAATGGTACCACATACCGGAACAGAAATTCCATTCAACACGCCGTGTATTGAGTCTTACTCACACATGCTAAGATCTCCTTTTTTCCCTCCTTTTTAATTCATCTTTTATTTTGTTAGCCATTTGAGCGTCGAGAAATGAAAGCATTTGCAGTGAAAGGACAGGTGGGTGTGAGACAACCAGCGCGTGTCTGAATCGTAGCATTAAGAGCGGGAGGGGGAAAAAAAATATCAAAAGTAAGAACCATTCAGACGGCAGGAGGAGCAGGGATTTGAGCAGATATTAAAAGATGATTGTGCGTGGGCTTCTCTACTGTGCTCTGGAGAAAGAATGTAAACCCTGTATCAGTCAGACCGAGGATAATAAACAGCGAAAACATCAGAACACAGCACAACAAACACAAACAAAAAGATGGATGGGAAAAAAGCGCGGCGTATAAATAGTTCAAATATTTCAAGTGATTTCAGAATGCGATGGTGAAATACTGGATGTTTGTGTCCTCAGCTACAGCAAGTTCTTATACATGTAGTGTTTTTATCACTGTAACTCTATTAAAGACATATAGGTCAGCCAATAAAGTCCACATTAAAGACATTATATTGATTAGCTATCATTAGTTAATTAGTCTAAGTGAACCTTATTGTGAACAAACAACAAATATAAATGAAATATAATTATAAAATGTGCCTGTGATCTCTTTTTTTAAACTTATATAACTTGTATACAGAGTGGATAGGGTTAGGAGGAGCTTCCTTACTGCATAACAGACTCATTACAGGACTCCACTGCTTTACAAATGTGGGTCTTTACGGTCTTTTCGCACCCTTATTTTTTAAGCCAGGCGTCATATGTTGGCGGACCAAGGAGGACCACCGTGGGTCTTTGATGTTTTGGTGGAACTCTTCTCTTAGGGCGACTCATAGATCCTTCCAAAAATTATTCGACATCGGACGTGACCAGAAATTATGCGCATGGTTTCCATTTTGTGGGCCCACTTTGCTTTTACTTTGCAGCTATTTAATGACATGTCTGTGTTTATTCCAACCTCCCATTTCTCCTTTAATTGTGTGGTATTGTTTGGGTTCATCAAAAGAAATATTAGGTGTATATTGGAGATCACTTTTATAACCTCGTGAAATAATAAAATTTGCTTTGGTAAGCCAAATGAAGTCTGTATAGCAAATTTTTAGGGTTCCTTTAGTCCACTCCCCCATTTGGGTATTTTTAAGGGCAACATTTAGAAGGGCAACACCTTAAGGGGTATTGGACTGAGGCCCTTTACAAGCCATCGTTCATTTGACAAACCCTTAATCCTTGATATTAGGATCAGCTCTCTTTTTACGGCTGCATCAGGACTGAAAATCACTGATCGACTTTTATGTTATAGTCTTTTTAGTTTTAGTAGACTGTTTTCTCCACCACTCTTCATCTCACATACTTCTTTGCAAGACAAGATGATCCGTTCAGAGTTCAAAGTGATTTCCTTTTCACTCTGGTCTTAGTTTGTGAATGACGCATGAATTTTACTTTGTTTTTTATTTTACAGAATAATATTGCCAGCTGCTTTAATACTCTGACTCAATAGTTGAAATACAAAAAGTAGGCTTGAATCTTGGAAACATGTAATTACTGCGACTTGTGCCGCATGTGGAGACAGTCACCTGCACAAATCTTTAGAAACAACGTGACAAAAATAAAAAGCTCAGATTGAGTTTTAACAGTTTTAAAGTTTTAACAATATGAGTAAGATGACCAAATTACACGCTGGTGGTGGTCAAATAAGGATGCAGTCAATATATAGTCAGTTCTCACTGCAACCTTTTTTAGCCATGCTAGTGACGTGGCTGTGTTAGTCAGTGGATCTGTCCAATTTGGTCTGAAATATCTCGACTATTGGATGGATGATGGATTACAATGAATCCTGAGAATGTTGGTGATCTCCCTGACTTTTCTTTTAGCACCATCATTGGGTCAAAAATGTGGCGGTTTATGACCAAATATCTGCAAAACTAGTAACATTTTCCATTTCAACCATTCATTTCAGCTCAAGTAGCTTCCTCAGCCGCCATTTTCACATTTGCTACCAAAATGACCACTGAGCGTTACTCAACTTTTCTTTGATCGGTATGAGTGCTCCATCCAGGTACTCAGAGTACACTACTACCATAACTGACAGTGTAAATGCATTTATGTACTCAAAATAGCAAGTTTCAGTATGGAAGTACACAAACTGAGACACAGTACTGGTACTTGTGTCTCTACACGGCCTTAAGGCCTCAGTATGCTTCAAACAACAAGTATGTCCTCTGACACGTCCTGCCACATCTAAAGGCAAAAACGTTTATACACATTTCGAATGGCTTCACTAGACGGCAGGGCTCGATGTTTCTGAAACCTCCCTGATATCTCTGGTGTTTTTTCATGAGCCGTGTCTCTTTTGCTTGACCTGCAGGTCCCCTTAAATGTGTTGCACTCACGTGGAAAGTGACAGAATGAGTTGTTTGAAGAGACCTTGAGATGGAACCTGAAACCATGCCCATTTTTACACCTCCTCATATCTGCATTGTCAGATTGTCAACAATATAGCAGAAGTAGTTGAGAACAGTCCCCGTCCTCTAATTTCTTCTTTGGGGCACGGCTTTTAGATCGTGTCAAACGATAATTCTTTAAAGTACAGCGTGGCCTTTTATGAACCTGCTACTAAAGGCAAAAACACTAGATTGGCTCGCTGATCTGCTGCTCATCAGTAACTACGCCATCTAGTGTATGAACAAAAATAGATGCAGTAATATGGGACATACTTTGTGTAGTAAATAGACACAACAATACACATATAGCATTCTTTAAATAACTTGTTCTTTTACAAAGAGTTTCCAAGTATTACAACCACAACCTCCACAGTCAGGTCTTAACCTGGCCACTTACCCAATACATCACTACATGTTGACATGATGACATTGGTCGTCGGCTAACTTCCTGTGGCAGTGGAGGTGGTAATCTGTCTGCATAGCATCAGTTTTAATATAAAAAAAATCATTTATATGTATTAAATTAATCCATATGGTCATTTTTTAGGAATTTGCAGTTAAATTCTGATCTGCTATGGATATTTCTGTTCTAAGGACTGCTGCAGTTTGGCTTTTTGTCCAGGCCTCTTAGTTTATTGGCAGGTTCATTTATGCTTTTGTCCTTGAAGAAACAGATTATCATTTCTACCAATGACTACAGCTGGCAGACTTTAAAATACTGAGTTTGATTGAGATTGAAAATGCTATTCAATAATTGTTATTTTATTTAAATTTAACTGTAAAGTTTTTTGACATTACTTCATTGTATCGTGCTCCATAGTTTGAGCTTAGCTCTTGGTATAGTAGTGCTACACTGACTCACATTTTATCATCTTTAAATTCACAAACTTTAGTTTTAACGATTTGTTTCTGTTTTCATCAGAACCATGTGGAACCCAGCGAACAGTAACGACCAGACGGGACAAGTGACTGCCAGGATGGAGACTACTCCATCTTTGGGAAGTGCGAGCATCTCCATCTCCCAGCAGCAGGCACCCAAGAAATTTGCCCCTGTGGTCGCACCCAAGCCCAAGTTCAACCCTTACAAACAGATGGGAGACCCCACCCACTCTGACTCTGCAGGTAACGACACAAGAGAAACTACTAAATCACTAATATCAAGCAATCAAGATGAACCCATAATACTGTAACTTTAGACACAGATTTGATGGACTTCTTCTACATGTCTAACAGTTAATGCGACGCCCTCATTGCATTGCGCCCAGCTCCAGTTCTGGCACGACACCAGCTCCTCTCCCCGTCAGAATTCAAAGTGTTACGTACTTTTCGCGGGTGATGCAGAGTGCAAATGACACCATTCAAAGTCGAGTCAAAATGATTTAACATCAGTTAATTTATGCTGAAGTTTATCATGCAATCCATCTCTCAACTTCACTTCATTTATCTCTGTTACTGCAGGATCTCCTACATTACTCATATCAGACTTTGCTGACATCAAACATATTAAAGTTTCACTCCAGTTTTAGTCTGCTTTCATGTTCCACTTCAGCTTAAATTATTTCCTCTTCTCAACAATGAACTCTGCATCTTTCCCTCGCGAACAAGCCAGCTTGAGTAGCAGTGTCATTGTATTGATTGTGAGTACTCCTTCAGTGTACAGCAGGCTGATTTTAAACCAGCACAAAACCCCCAACTTTAAGTGTCTGTGTTCACTTTCAAACAGCTACTGAACCGAACCTCGTTATGATTAATATGTAACACGTTTATTTAAGGAATACACATCCTTACTCTCTTGTTATTTGCCAGATTGCAGAACATTTAAATATTGGTTTCCATAGTTAGAGTATGATATATTTTCATGGTCCTAAAAACTCATTGATAAAAGATGTGACTCCTGCCTGCAAGTTCAATGTATGTAGATCTTGACCCAACTTCATCAGAGCTTTTATACCAGCTGTAAAACAGAAAGGAGCAGTTCATAATATAAGATAAAAGAGCTGGAGAGCAGAAGACTGAAACACAACATGGTAATATCGATCATCCACACAAACATCCAAGTGTAATTCTAGTTTTTGTGTTTTTTTTTACTTTTGTTTCTGTCATTTTGAAGAACATTGGACTGCCAAGTTGTGTGCTGACTGAAAGTGAATTCTTGTTTTGTCATTAAGCTGCAGCTATCACAGTACATATCAACCGACAGCATGTGGCTGTGTGTATTTACGTAGCAGCTCAGACTCTGACTAATATCACAACTCAACAGGAACTGCAGTACTTTGTTATTGGCCTGTAATCTCTCTCCCTCTTCTTCTTTTTTTTTTTAACCTCTGTACATTTATCAATTACAGCCATAAAGCCTTTAGATGAAGTTTGGCTTCATGCATACACTCACATCTTTTGCACTTTTTGACTTTCTGTTCAATCATGCTAACTCTAAAATTAGCCTCATGTTCAGTCTGAGCACACCTTCTGAAAAGTTTCACACAAGCTGCGCACAGAAACAGCCATTGATGGTGTTCAGACGGGCGTCTTTGTGGGAGGTTTGCACAATCATTTGGTGGTATCTTGCAAGGTTTGTGTGTCTGAGAGGCAGTGGTGTGTGGTCCTCTGTGTGGAGAGCTGTCATAGGGCAATGATTCAAATGCACGATTTTAAAACAGCAAAACAAAACAAAAGATTTAAAACGACAGCACGTGATGAATTTAAGATATCTCTTTAGCCCTGGCCCTCACTCACTTATATTATTAAAGTTCCACATGTTAATTGTGACAGACGCCTTGCTGAATGCCTAATTTCTAATAAACAGTGTAAGAACTGTGGTTTGCAGTCATGTGTGAGTTCAGGAAGCCTTGCGCTGTCTGCTCTTTTCGGCCTCTTGGGAGCTGATGTTTGTTTGTGTGAAAAAGCTTCTCGCGGTAAAAGTTAAAACGTGCAATAAACACCTTCACTAATAGACTATTAAGGACTATGATTTTTTTTTGTGTAACTTATTTAATGAGTGTTTCACCCCGTTGCAGTAAGTCTGGTATTATTTAGGTTTCCAGTTCAGGTGAGAGATGATTTAAAGTTAGTCAGTAATGTCGGGAAACACTGAGGCTGGAGGCTGTGTTCTGCAGAGCATATCCGTGTCTGTTTTACATGAGACAGATATGACTCTGCAGTGCCGGTGACAACTGCATTCATAATCATCTTAGATGTTTAATATCTGTTGAGAAAGAGGCTCATATTTATAAGATCTAATGTTTAGTTGCCTTTTGAAAAGAAACGTGCACGTACACGGCTTCTTGACTCGAAGGAACACAATAATAAGATGATTTATGCA
This sequence comes from Protonibea diacanthus, assembly GCA_028641955.1. Taxonomy (NCBI): domain Eukaryota; kingdom Metazoa; phylum Chordata; class Actinopteri; family Sciaenidae; genus Protonibea; species Protonibea diacanthus. The sequence goes on along the minus strand of CM053979.1, from coordinate 7,346,117 downwards.
AATGAAGAGCCCTCACTAATATGAGAATCATGCTGTTTGAATTCTTCTGTGGTCATTGGTGAGAAATAAAACTTAAAACTTAAAATGATTCATATGTCTTTAATCTCTGTTATCATTGTTAATTTATTTATTCATTTCATCACACCCATTACTATTGAGTGCCCACTTCATCTTCTTGGTCACTAAGTTGTCATATAGGGAAAAGGAGAACGTGACTCTCGTATCTCTCTCAGCTCCCCATCTGGTACAGTCTATGTGTTGTAATGTGAACATTATCTAAACCTCCACCCTCAAAACCCCCCTGAGAACCCTAGATTTCCAAAAACAGGGGAAACGGTTATGAAATTCAGCAAGCAGTGAGCACACTGTCGGGTTGAAAACACTGCTGTCTGTGGGGGTTTGTGGTTTGAGTTGTGGACCGGTCTGGTACTCCAGATGTTCTTAGACGGCTCGTGTTTGAGCTCTGCTCGTCACATAGAACAGAAGAGAAAAAAACAGCAACGCTAGTGTCGGTGAAGTTTAAGCTGTCCTGAATCAAATGTGTTTCAGAGGCTCCCAGTTTATAATTTTCTTTTTGCTTCAATAAAAATACGTGTTTAGAGCCTGAGTAGATAAATTATTGCGACAGACTAAGACAAAGCACAGGGAGTATTTAATTAAACAACATTTGAGTATCGCACCTAGAAGAAACAGACAAACAAACCAGCCCAGGATATCCGAGTATTGATATTTATCTCACAGATTTTTAGCAATTTAAAAAGATTTTATTCCCAGTTGATGATTTGTGGCATAATTAAAGCCTTGTAATTCCAGAAAGTCATTTCACCACAAAATATTTAATCTAGACGTTAGCACTGTCTTATTTTCCACAATTAATCATTGTCTGGGTATTAAGAGGATTAATGAAAGAATATAAAGAGGGTGGGGATACATTTGTTGTAATGTTGAATTTTTATGAATTCAGTCATGTCAGAGTTACATTTTTAAAATCTCATGACCTCAGTGAGCAGAGAAAAAAAAAGTTAATCCCTGTTCAAATTGACTTTGGCAGCCATTACATAAGATCCAGTTGAGGTCAAATATACTGTCGATTAAAATATAGAGGACACGGTAATTAATAACCGTTAAAGTCCTTGCAGTTGTCTTATAGGTTGCAGCACATTTTAGTGGAAATTAAAGTAGTAGTGGCCACAGAACTATCACGGGTGATTGGTTGTTGTCAACATTTTCAGCATGCAAATATGTAAAGCCATCGGCAGACATCTCCACTTGTCAAAGGATAAGACGTCTTTATGAACAGATTATCTGGGTCCCTCTGTATTTATTTATTTAATATCTTTTATATCAAATGTGGGGACTGTCTGATGTAAAATTGAGGATTAGCATAAAAATTAGGGACGAGTCAATTTGGCACAGCGCCCTCGCTGTCCCCTTTTGTTTAGCCGAGGCCAGTATCGGGGCTGGAATGAGCAGTCTGAGGCCGCGTTCGCCGCGAGGACAAAGAAGCCGGTGCAGACGGGGGCGGTGAACAGTCAGCGAGGTCTGCCGTCAGATTAAAGCCCGACAGCAGGAGGAAGTGAAAGACATATAGGTCTCAGACGGTGACCCTTCACTCCAAATTCCTTACAACAGATCAGACTTTAGGGTTTAAGTTGATCTCATGTGGAACAGGGTCTGTCATGATTCCTTCATGAAGAGCGGCCCAGTTCTTTAATGCAGGTTCTCTGCTGCAACATCTGAACTTGAAGATGTTTCTCTGTGTTTTTGCAAGAATTTTTAAAGGTGCACTGATATGAACGTTGTGTGATTAGAATCAGGAGCAGCTCTGCAACACACTGCAGGAGAGATGGACAAAGTATCCTGAATAACTGTACAAGGTAATGCAATCTAGTGCAATAGCTCTGCAATAAACCCTACATTTCTAAAGCATCTTATATTCAGTTTTGTTTAAAGTATTGACAACAGTGTGTCATTTACTGTTTGCTGTTAAGCTTTAGAAAATAGTTTTTTAAAAAAAGAGAAATGTTATTCGCAGATTGAGGACGTAACAGGTGCTGGTAACCGGCTGGAATCATCTTGTTTTATATTAATAGCTTCTTAATAGTTTCTGCCACAACTCACAGAAACGTTACATATCCTATCAAATGTTTTTGCACACATGCTATTGGATTTTTGTGCAGCGCAAATGCCAAAAACTGCAGTTCCTCAAACATCCACTTGAGGCTGGCTGCAGAATGAGTCTCCATAAGCCCCAATGTTAAAATGTCCAACTTCACAGCAGAAATAAACATGTTTACAGCCTGGTACAAAAAACAGTTTTGGTCTCTATAGCTAATTTCCCCGTTCATGACAACTGTACTGAGTCTGAGTTTCTATAAAACTCACTTGTTCAAATTATAATAAAGCTTAATGTTACGCATAAATAGCAGTGTGGCCACTTAAATTGACAGGAAGGTGCTGTTTGAGCAACCAGGCTTCACTTAACTTGCCTCAGGTCCAAAGATGATCGACGTCACGCATATGCTGTCCATTCTTTATACTGACAGTGAAAGAACATGGTCTGGTGACTAGATATAATCTGCTCAGTGCTCTCTGGGACTTCTCTGTTTCAGTTTAAATGTGGCACGAGAGCAGAGTGTTAAACGTGAGGTCAAATTCCCGAAAGTAAGTGTAGGCTCAGTTTCTGTTGACTGCAGCCAGCAGGTTTTCACTGATGTGTTTCGTTTGATAATATGATTTTATTGTTATTACATCTCTCAAGCTCTGGCTTATTGTTTAATTTACAGTATATAGATACAGTACTTTAAACAGCTTCTTCAAATGTCTGTTTAGAAAGATCTTAGTCAGGTGGGGATTTTTTTTTTCTGTCTAAAGTGTGTGACCAAAGTGTGTCTGCTGCCAAAAGAAAATGATTCACACTGGAATGAGTCATCATTATCAGCTTCATTCAGAATATTATAATAGGTGATTCATATATATATAACTGAAAATATTTCTAATCAGATTTTTTTTTCTTTTATTCAAACAATGCACGTATACTGAAGTCATGCCGAGACACGTGGTGTTTTGTCTTATCGTTTTGTCTCATAATGAGGGCTAATAAGTTTTTGTAGCGAGATAATCATAGTGAAAGTTCCAAACATCCTGAGAAGTGCTGTTTTTCATCAAACTTTACACACTGAGTTTACCAGAAATGCGCTAATTGTTCGCTCAGAGCAGTTCAAAAGTGTCGAACATGTGCATAACCTGTTTTTTATTCCTGCCTGCTTGACTGGCCAGAGGCAAACTGACTACCGGTTGTTATGTCAGAGTCCCTCATGGGTGTCACCAGGAGAATTTACAGGAAATCCACCAATGAGTGTGTCAGTGTCCCCATAGAAACCACAGGCTCATGCTCTGAGCGTATACAAAGGACACTTTTATCTAACTGGAACACATACCTCAACTACTTGTTGTACTTTATCTGCAGTGTAAAGTCTATATTAGCGTGTTCGTCTTTGCTTCAAAGTTCATCTTGTTTTTTGGGTTCTCATGTTTTTTTATAGCCCTGAACTTTTTTTTGGCTACCCTGTATAACATCTCATTTGTTATTAGTTCTCTCGTGCAGCCGAAACGAAACTTTTCACTTCTCTAAATTTTATGTACTTATAGTGGCATTGTGAAAATGTTTCTCTCCATATCTGGTCTGATCTTTCAAAGTGGTGTCATACATATTCAAAGGAAGTCTGAATGCTGAGTAAGATTTCAAGAACAAATTCACGCATGTGAGAAAAGTGGTCATAAGGTGATGTCGGACACATTGTCATGCAAACGGTATGATAAATTCTATATATCTAGAATATGCATATATAACCCAACCTGGAAAATGAAAAATTGGACATATGGGGTGCTGTGGCCTTTCTGTATGGAGTTCTCCCCTGTTAATACTGACGAAGGTGTGAATGCGAGTGTGAAGGGTTTTGTTTCTAGCCCCCTCGACACTTACAGAAGCAGCTAGTTAGCCTCGCTTCCACTTCTGGAGTAGAATACGAACTTAACAGCACAATGGATCCTTCGATGCGTCAAAGTTTGTAAAGGACAGGCCGATTAAATCACAGTAGCAACACATGTAGGCGATACACGACTATGACATGGTCCGGTCAGTAGCTCAGCACGTGTACCGGCGCTCCAATGTCAGTCATCATCTGCAATGGTAATGACTCTTCAAGAGATATGTCCATCGTCATTTATATTTCCTTCGCAAAAACTAGAGAGGGCTCAGATTTCAGCTTTAAATTCTGTGTTATTGTTATGTTATAAACATGTTCGCGCTCCCTCGTGGACAAACTACAGATTCAGACGTTCGCTAACAATAAGATAAGATAAGATATAAGAAATAAGAAATAAGACTTTAATGATGCCCCACCAAGGAAAAGTACATAGAAAAAAATTAACATGCAGTTCTAAACACTATATACACCTTTCAGATATATAACAATGTGTGTGAGATAAGTCAACATTGGATGATATTTCTAAAATACTCAAGACTTTACATGATCACATTACTTCATTAGCAGCTCTTATGTTCTTTTAATCTGTTTAATAACATTTCAATTGCCACAGTTAATAAGTCAGAGAAAAAGTTCCCTGTCAAAGATAAATGAAGACACAATAAATGACACTAAGTATCCATTAAATGGCAATTATGTTTAAATGTCACCATTTACACTGTGGAAGCGTACTTGTTTGCATGACAACTATGTCATGTTAAACATCATAAAGCCGTGTGATATAAGTTGATATACGGCCTGTTACGTCACACGCTGAATAAGTGGCTTTCCGTTTACAGTGGGGTTTTGCTTGGAAAGGATTCATGTTATGAAACTGGCTGAGTTCACGCAGCAGCGACATTTGACTGGCTTCATTTACTCTCTCTCCAGTTTGTTTAGAAGAAATGACAGCGAACGCTCCTCTCTCTGCCTTTGATGAATCACACTTTTACTCATCAGTAGACCTTACTAACATCGCATTTTCAGGCACTAATTATAATTTCACCCCATTTAGTGTTTCAACTATTAATACAAAAAGAAAAAAAAAAGGCCAACACCTTTTCACAGTATTTGTTTCTTTGCTTTCATACAAAAACATAATCCGTCTATTGTTCCTGATCTGAGTTTTCTCTCCCCCTCTCATGGGAATTTTCTTTAGAGTAGCAGAAGCCAGTTTTTGTCTGCTCCTTTACACTTAAAACAAGTATATCTCCAAAGACCTCAAATCCCTCCCTCTCTAAACCAAATGAAGTCATAAATCACTCTTCTATACATATCATGCTAATTAAGTGCAGGGCTCAGCTGCTCTTCTCCAGCGGAAAGATGGAATAAAATGGGTCCATAATTATGTCAAAACAATGTGCTCTCAACCTCTGCCACAGCACATTTGGAAGGGGTATGTGGAGATAAAGCATGTGGACTGACATCCAGGACTTAAAACACTTTTTTTTTGTCTGGAAGGGATTATGGATTTTTGAATAAAGTGAAGACACTTCTCTGTTTTTCATTTCATCTTCTTCTTTTTTTAAATACAGATGACTTCAGGTTTGTGCAAAAATAAAAGAATGAACGATTTAAGGGTCATGTAGTGTAGACTTTTTTTTTTTTTTTTAGCTAAACAGTCTGATACTTTGATGCAAGTAGAGCTGTCAGGTGCAACAGAAGCAGCAGCCCTCATGGCTGAGAACTGAAGCCAATGCAGAAACTGCAGTTCCTCAAATGTCCACTTGAGGCTGGCTACAGAATTGAGTCAGTGTCCATAAGTCCCCATGTTAAAATGTCCACCATCACAGCAGAAATAAACATGTTTACAGCCTGGTACAAAAAACAGTTTTGGTCTCTATAGTTAATTTCCCCATTCATGACAACTGTACTGACTCTGAATTTTTATATAACTCACCTGTTCAGATTATATTAAGGCTCAATATGCTTTGATTGACAGGTGGGTGCTGTTACAGATGGCTTGTTTGAGCACTTTGGCGCCTTTCGGCCTGTCTCAAATCCGCCAGTGATCCATGTCTGCAGATTTTTAGATTAGTCCGGAGGCTGCAGAGGCAGGACTGCGAACATGGCGGCAGCCAGAGCCACGTATTTTGAGCTTCAGAACAACTGTATAACCTTTGGGTGACATCACGCATATGCTGTCCATTCTTTATACGGTCCGTGGTGTTGACACCATGTCCCTCTCCTGCCCTTAATTTGGCTCATTGCAGCACGTCTGAATGTGAACAAACACCAGCAACTCAAGCTTTCAGCAATAAATTAAGCTCATATGGTGGGAGATAATTTATGTTCTCTGCACTCAAACACACATTTTTTTTTATAGTGATTGGACAAAACTCCCCCGATGTTTGAGACTTCTTCAGTTTTATCTCTTCTGCTGTCGCTTTTGCAAACAGTGTCCTTCCATCTCCACTGAGATAGTGGATACATTATGTGAAAATACAGTTGTGCTGGGCTCTGTCCTAAGTCCTTAAAGACCAGATGGCCGACGCTAACATACGTGTAGCTCTAACAATAGTGTACATATGTAAATCTGTAAACATATGCTCAACCTTCAGCCCCCACAGAACGCACTAATCCGTACCACAGAGCAGAACTACTTAAAAAAGACTCATTTGCAAACTGCAAAGATTTTTTGTTCCCACAGATTCTTCACTGCTATTTCTATTTACACAAAAGATATGCAAGTACGAGACCATCACAGCTGCCAATCATTAGTCATATACAGTACTTGAAGTGTTTATAAATGTACCACTTAGTTGAAAAAAAAAAAAAACAAAGTTTAATACAAGTCCCAGTGTCACAGCAGGATCCCTCTCCATCCTTTTATCTTCCCCCTAACAATACTCCGGTTCCCGATAACCAATTACACCTCTTATGGCCTCTCAAATAACTTTAATCACTGATTAGGATTCCTTGTTCACAGAAAAGCTACTTAAAAGTAATTGCTCAATAAAGAGAGGGGAAGTTGTCGTATTAAGTAAATCTTCCTGCTGCTTCTCCCATTAGTGCTCACTTGGAGCTTTCAACTCCCTATTGTCACAAATGGAGCCAGCTTCATTCACGGCACAGAAGCTGTTCTCACACTGCTTTAAAGCCTGACAGCATAAGCGCCATGCAGACCTGCAGAACATAAAGTGCTTAACAGCTCAAACCCGTGTTGATTTTAGATTTATTAGAAATGGCAGACATCAACGTCGTGATGCAGATGGGATGAAGTTTCTGGATGGACGACAGCGCAGATCCAGGATTTTTTTTTTTTTTTTTCCTGGAGGTTGTGCCGCTGGCTCGGTCGTATTTTTCGGTAAACACAGCTGCCTGCGTGTTTGTCGTCCTCCTCAAGATATCATGTCACTGTTATTATTATATGTGTTTATAATGTATGTCTGTGTTATCATGTTTCACTGTGGTTGAGAGGAGAGAAGGGTTGACCTCTGATGAGGACAGTTTAGAAATCTTCTGGTGAAAGAAAGAGAAGTGAGAAAAATGTATTAAAAGTATATGTGTTTTTTCAGTATGGAGATTTTCTTTTTCTGTTTTCACCCATTTCGTAATAACAACCATGTTTTAGGAAGTTCTGTGTATTTCTTGCTTTAATATGGAACATATTGGACAAAAAAATAGGAAATAAGTTTCTCGCCAGCTCGTTTGATACTCGATATTTTTCCCTTCAACTCTTTATAAATGTTGAAGATCCGTCCACTGTCCAGAGTTGTTTCTAAAAAAAGTTCCTTAAATGGTTTCTGGGGTCATGTTGGGCCACTTGACACCAAACCTGCAGTGTGCTGTTATTTAGGTAGCTTAGTTTTACTGCAGTACATTCAGTTAACGTGGAAACAGATGTGTCGTCCCACCCGTCCCCAGCATTTCCAAGTGGCATCGTTGTTTGTGTCGGTGTCACAAAGACCGAATTGCTCTTGGTTTTTCTCAGAGATTAGCTCCCTGAAGCACCAAACACCATCAACACCACAGGAAGGACGCAGGGCGTGAGTAACGCTGGCGTTCAGAAAACATAGTAGAAGAAGAGGCACGAGTTTGTTTATTAATTTCATAGGGACTTGGTTTGGGAACTGGAGGGTGGCCGGTTTAAGTCCAGCAGACTTGGACTGGTAGCTGGAGAGGTGCAGAGGTGGAGATGTACATTTGGGTGACCAAATACACTTCTCTCTTGTCACTGGTTTCACGCTACATTTTGTGGATCAGCACTAGTCGACAAGAAGTGTTGCAGTGACAAAAATTTAAATTACTCCAATATATTTTCTTTGCAAATATTTTATGAGGAAGGAAATACAATCAACATGTTTGTCTGACCTCAAGGACATGCACAGTACATTATGGTGAGAAATACTGAGCGTTAACTTGTTTATTTACAAGAAAACTCCACGGGGCATCTTTAAGTTGCATTACTTTTTTTTTTTCTTTTTGCTGTGTGATAATTGTTCAGCCACAGCTATTTAAATGTCTGCATATATCAAATGTGTGTTGAAAGGGCGTGTTAACTACTCTTTGGTTTCGTCAATTTTGAGTCCCTGCAGCTCCGCAGAGACACGTTCCATACACTTTTTAGCATCTTGCGAGATGAAGCTAATAAAATCAGGATTATGTGAATATGCCCTGTTTTTAAATGATACAGCTGAAGATCTGTGATGGATTTTCCTCTAATTGAAGAATGTTAATTAAGAAGAAAAGCTATAATATTACATGCCACTCAATTGAAAAGGCGTCCATTAAACCGTGTGTAAGATACACTAGTAGTGATTATGTTAGCACATTAACACATTTCAATCCTACATCACTGGCATATGGACAGATACTAGAAGAATAAGGTCAAAGGAGAACATAACCAGAAAAATCCTTTCAGTTAAGATGTTTAATGACCCCTGTTCCGGCTCCACGTCTTCCTTTCCACTGCTCCACATACAGAACTCGAAGACCTTTTCAATAAAACATGCAACTCTGAAACATTTACAGCTCTTGTGTTTCCTGGAACGATAAATCCAAAACATCTTTGATGTTCGAGAGAGATGTACATGAAACTTAATGTTTTAATTCTCCAAGTTACAAGTGACTTTTATTCTGGCAAAAAGGATCCGTGCTGGAGTGAGAGAGGTGGAGGGGGGAGAGGGAAGGGAAGGGAAGGGAAGGGAAGGGAAGGGAAGGGGCAGAGCCTTGTTGTCGAGCAGCATATTTTATTTTCTTTCCCAGAGGTTTAGAGGAGCTGTTACACTCTGGAGTTTTAGCGGAGGTCACAAGGTTATTATATAAACAATTCACATGGAGGCCCTCAAACACCCAGAGGGAATGTTTAATGCAATGCTCACAATTTCTGAAATGTTATAATGCTCAAGACGCAGACGTGTCCAATTTTAAAACCATGCTGCATTATCTCTCTTTCTTTTTCTTTTTCTTTCTTTCTTTCTTTCTTTCTTTCCTGACTGTTTTGTCGAGGCGAGTGCAAACCACGCTTAATTAATTTGGTCAGCTGCCTTGGATAAACTACATTGATGACATCAATTAGATTCTAATGAAAACAGATAAAAGCCATGAAAAAAAGCAAATGGAATTTCTGAACAGGACTCATCAAAGTCTTAGCATTGGAACAAATTCCCATTACGTCTCATAAAAGCCTTTAATTTGCAAAGCTCATGTCTGGTTTGGTACTTAGAAGTACATGGTCAAATGATGCGGTCTTGTGTCGTGTGCCAAGAGAAGCCAAATCAGAATTTAATTTGGCACGTAACTCCTTATCCTGTCTGAAACATGTGGTTGGATGCAATCCTTTGGATTAGCGTGGACTTTAGAACTACAAATTTGGCTTGTTTCTCCTCTCCTCTGGCAGAACAAACACCTAGTCCAACAACATTTACATTTCCAATCTCAAGGGGGGGGGGACGTGACGCGCTTACTCCAGATTAGTCCTTCTTAGTTAACCAAATTGTTGCAATTATGTGTGTCAATCCGTTGTCATGGGATGACGAGGCTCCGTTTCTTTGTCTCTTTTGTAATAACCTCTGTTGATTTTATACTTCGAGAGAAATTATGATGAATAATCCAAACTCCTCAGCATTTTGCACAGATTTTAAGACGCAATAAAGATGTATTCTTTTCCTTGATTTGTTTTAACAGCAAACTGGAAATATCTGCACAATTCAAACACACACACACACACACACACACTTTTCCACGTGTATTTTGGGCAGAATTTCATGTGTTTTTTTTTTTTTTTGAATGGATGGACGTGGTTGCACAAGGATGTGTGTGCACGTTCTTCACACGCCCGCGTGCCGGAGCTCTGGCAGATCCATTCATACATTTTAAACACAGAAACCTCAGTAACTTTACCGTGTAATCTACTTTTAAGGAGAGCATCGTGAGAACTGTTCACTGTTTGGATACTCTTTCTTCGCTGCACCACCTCTGTCAAACTAGTTTTTCAGTATCTATTTTAAATATCGTGTTAATTTGGTGGTGCCGTGTTTGTTGTGTGAGAACTGTGACAGTTTGAATGTAAGAAAAAAGGGGAAGTATTTAATGAGCCGTTTTTGTTTCTCTCGTGTGTGTGTGTGTGTGTGTGTGTGTGTGTGTGTGTGTGTGTGTGTGTTCATCCCAGCAGACTACCCTCCCCCTCCGCCACCTGCGGAAGATTCAACTGGTTTCCCTCCATCCTCTGGTTCCTTCCCTCCTCCACCGATGAACTCGTACGATTTTCAGGTGAGAGAGAAGCGCGTTGCTGCGTTATTTAAATTTTCTTGGTTGTCAGTAACTCTCTGAAAGTCGGCGCAAAGCAAGGCGAAGACAGCCCAAAGCTCTACACGGAGTTCATGTTCACCAAGTCCAGCAAAAAAAACTGTCTGTTCATTTGAGTTGCAGCCAGCTGCAGAGACGTCTCCAGCTCCAGATGCTGCCTGGAGCCAGCCACCCCAACTCAAGGACCCACACACTTTTTCTTCAGTTCTGACAGCAATAGATGCACGGATAGGATAGAAGGCTGACACCTATTGGTGGAGCCTGGTCACTTGTCTTCGCTTTGCTGGTCTTAACATCCACAGGCATTCGTCCCTCCTGGGATATCTGGCCTCTGCGCTCTTACTGAGACTCTCAGCACTTGACCTCTGCTGCGAAATCCACCAAGTGCTTCACATTCCTTTGTTCAATGTAAGCAGGGGAAAAGAAAATCCTCCTCAAGCCCCTCATTTGATCTGACCAGTTCTCCATCCAAAATGAATGCTCTCTTTGTAAGTTTGGAGACAGAATGTTACATAATTTAAATAAGTTGTGCAATGTGTGTAAATTCACCACTCTTCCCACACAAACTTTATACACAGACTGCAAGACAGGATGCGAGACTGCATCCTGTGGATTAGCAGTATTTGTCCGTTCAATGTGGTGTTGTGACCTTAATGCAAACTGTGGGCGCTCTCATTCTTATACATTACTTTAAAAGGTGCTGAGCGACGACAGTTACACTTCCCAATTTCGTGGTTTTGTTTAACCAAAGGGGGAGATCAGCAGAGTCACTCAACAGAGCCGCATTTAGGGAATGGCTGAGCGTGGAGACAGTGACACGCGAGCAGATAAGGCATCAGCAAAATGTAGTTCTCGTATTAGAGACCCGTGAGTGAGTTTTCAGCAGATCACCAAACTTCCACACAAATAATTTGAATTTGTTTTATAATTCATGGGTTTGAAATCTTCGTGTAAGGCTCGTGCAAATTTGAATTCAGATGTTTAAAAAGTTTCTTGAAATCGTACCGTTACATTTTTATAACAACTGACTAAAAAAACAGAACGAGATCATTGTTTTGGTATTTCGTATTCAACCTGGCTACTCAAAGTTATCAGTAATATGTACGGTCAGTATGTATAGGTAGGCAGAGGCAGCGACACGAGAGAAGTGGCTGAAGATCCATTGCACTTTGAAAATGAGACTTTTTGGAGATGCATGAGTCTTGCAGGACATCTACGATATGTATTAACCAGATATGATAACAGAGATAATCCTCATCGCTTCTGTTAGCTTCTTTCCCTGTTTACCGCTGCCACAGCAGTCCCTTTCTCTCAACAGACAGTAGAAGTCGATGATATTTGAGGTCTGAAATTACACAAGAAATTTAGTGCTTAATTAGTTTTAAACTGCTTTACTGATATAAGATATAAAACATCTTTCTATCTTCTCTTCTCCTATCATATTGGCTCTATAATCACGCTGGCCATGCAACCTAATTCCTTAATACACCACTGGTATCTTAATTATGTGTCCTGTAGCCAGAGCAGAACTCTTTAATCGTAGGCGCCGTTCAGAAAAAAGGGATAGATATCAGTCAAAACGTCGTCATATCTTCCTCTCTGTGCCTCAGTAAAGAAATTACACACACAGAGAATGAATAAATCAGTGATGAAATGGTATTTCCTTAGAAGAAGGCAGAGATATTCTCTTGTCTTCATCACCCTGACTGAGAGAGATGTCTGGTTTATGACGCGTTAATGCCCAAACCTTTAGCAGGAGAGAGAAAGAGGGGGTAAAAAAAGAGAAACACAGCTAGTTCTCATCATGGCTGGTGCTCACATTATGAAGCCCTACACTGCAAATTCCAACCCATCACAAAGATTTCCCTTTCATCCTCCTCGTTATCACCGTTAAACAAGTTTGCCTGTTTTTCTTTTGTTGATTTGAGACAAGCCATTAGTGTTTTGCTTTGTTTACCCCCCGCTCATGATTGCCTTAGATGTTTTTAAGCAGCAGCTCTGCTCCAAATGGAGGCAAACCCTGCCTGTAATAGATTGTGACAGGTAATCCAAACACATAACATTAGAATAAGAAGCAGTCACTGATCCAGCCAACTCAAAAAGCCCCCGCAGGCAATTGCAAGAAGTCTTCTTGCAGTTGCAGCATAGTACAGAAGACTAAAAATATATCTGTCATTCCATGGAGAAAATCCCGGGAATATTGTAGAAAGCCGAGTGTCACTAATGGTCAGATCATTTTAACTACTTTCCAGATTTTTTGTGCAACAGTTTTGTTTTTCTTTTCCGAGATATGTTAGCTTAAAAAAAAAAAAAAAAAAAACCCAAAACAAAACCAAAAAAAAAAAAAAAAACGTTGCAGTTGTGTTTTCTCTGAGGTGAAACTGACAAAAAAAAAATGCAGATGAATAAATCACTGAGGTTTCAGTCTGCTGGAGTCATCCTGTTACTGACGCTCTCAGGCTTCCTCCGATAATAAACTAGTTAAATAGAAATCGCAACATTTCTTATCATCTTTTATAGAGCACACGTTTCAAATATGGGATACGGAAGAAAAAAAACTGGCTTTAATTTTTTTTAAAAATGACCTTTTTGTTTGAAATGTTGCTGGATGACACTGTGATGAATAATGCATGAAGAAAGAGATACTGTAAATCCAACTGCGCTGAAAAGCAGGGGGTGAATAGTGCACCACCTTATGAAAGTTGTCTCTCAGACAATACATTGCTTCTTATTTCTCACCGCATTTCTCTCGGAGAGAAGTCTCTGCTATTGATGTGTGGCTTTCAAACGGATTGTCTAAGGTCAAGGTGAGACATGAACTCAGAAACTAAAAATGCAAAGTGTGAGAAGGGTGAAAAAAAAGAAAGAAAGAATGTCTCCGAATTACTCTTCATTAACAATTATCTGTCCTTAACTTTAGAGTGCAACCACACAAAGTAACTCGACTCACTCACTGTGCTGCATGTATATGTGATGTTTGGTCACAGATGAAAGGACCAGAGAAGACCCTGGAGGAGAGGCGCTCCAGTCTGGATGCTGAGATCGACTCCCTCACCAGTATCCTGGCAGACCTGGAGAGCAGCTCGCCCTACAAGCCACGGAGCACACAAGTATGATCCCAACACAACTTCACAGCTGTCCGTACCAACATACTGACTAAGTACATTTACTCAGCTACTTTATTTTGAGGTACATTTGCTGCCACTTCATAGTTTTTAGAGGTAAATGTAGTTTTTGCTGCACTGTTTTAGTTTCTGGTTATTTTTTAGATTAAAGGTCCAATTTTACACATTGAGGTCAGTTCACTCATCATTAGGAGTCTGTGAAAGCAGTTCATTGTCTTCTGTGGCTTTAGAGGGATCTTCCTCAAGTCTGATAAAATAACTGCGCATCACAAGCAGGGTGGAACAACCAGGAAATAACTTTATTTTGCTGATTAACCGACTTTATCAGTGCTGTCACTCACTCGGGTCTAAAAGTTAACATAGTAACATTTTTATTTCTTACATACAGAAACTGTCAATAAGTTTGTAAATTATAATATACCGTATTGTCAAAGATTAAACCATTCCCAACAATCATGGCTTGTGACCCTTAAAAAAAGAGTCTAGCTGTGGCTACTCGTCATATTTTAAATGTTAGCAGCAACAATATCAAATATTTACCTGAGAAAAAAAAAGATAAAAGTTTTAAATAACTTGTGACACGTAGTTTGAGGCTAAACTACCTAACAGAGTGGTTAAAACCAGTTCAAACAGCTACAGCAGTAAAATCACTGACACCGTCTTAGATCACTGCTAAAATTCACAACAATTAAGGAATATGATTCTGTTCCCTTAAAAGCTACTGCTGGATGAATGATGCTAAAAACTACAGAATTATGAAATAATTATAGTTTTAGTGTTTTTTTTCTTTAGACGAATTAAACCAAACGATAAACTGTAACAAATTAGCATGTGCTGCATCCTTCAAAAATGTTTTGCAGCCAAGACAAAGTGAGTCTCGACCTATATCATTAGTTGATATTAAACGATATTAAGAGCAACTTCAAAATGTCAAAGCCTTGGGCAGTTCACTAAATTGTTTGACACACAATAAATGTAGGACAGGCGGATAAAAAAACCTAACCAATTGTGTTTGGAGTAGGAATGCTCGGAGGGGCTCTGAACACCACGCAGATCGTATCTCTAGTGAGATGTTCGAGCAATAATGTTATACCTGAAAGGTTGTTCTCCGTGAGGCCTACAGACACGGCAACGCCGGCATCGTCACCGTACGAAATTCTTGAAGGTGTGACAGTTTTTATTCTGTGGGTTATTTACTGTGCATTCACCGCGTCTGCATGTTTTATTTATTCATTAGGGATGCATATGTAAGACTGAAAACAGGGTTAAGACGATAAATTATTGACAGCGCTGTTCATTTAGCCTCAGATGAGGGTCTGTGCCCTCATGCAAAACATACATGTTTACCCCCGCTGACCCGTTATGTCTCTATATGTCATGTGGAGGGGGGGAAAAAAAATCATCTCTAACTTTCACAGCACATCTGTGACTGTTCTCTTTAGACTAGAATGCACATAAAATGCTTCGTCTGTGTGCAGTGTAATAAAGACAGACAAAGGACTGCTGGTTGCGTGTGCTTACGTCCTTTGGTTTGGTGACTCTTGCCTCTCTGATTAGAGGGAGAAAAATGGGTGTAGTACACACAAAGTGAAAATTATGGCACCACACAGGGGAAACATAGCGGATACGGAGTGAAAGGAAGTGAACCATGCGGTTCTGAAATGATACACATTCAAGGCCAGTAAGTAAAATATGACCTGAAGATTTCTAGTATGCTTATTGTTGTGGTAAGTCAGTGTGTTCAAGGCTTCTGGTGATACTGTAATAACATAAAATTATGTGCTCATAAAATATGGTGAAGTGCCTTTTTGACAAATCAAATGGACATTTAACAGTTTGTCGTACAATAAAGACATCGTATTATAAGATTGACCCACCGTCTGCACAGACCAAGGGCTCACAGGTGTGCAGGTTTCCCATTGATAAAAGACTCGATAATGTTTTTGCTTCTGCTGCTCTGTTCACACAGTTAAATGCAGTCACTGGTTCACCATGCTCATAATGCACTTCCTATTGTTTGGCATATTAAAAAGAAATAGCTCAACATGTTGGGAAATGTGGTTATTTTATTTTTTTTCTTTAAAGTTAGACAAGAAGACTGATACCACTCTCACATCTGTATGGTAAATATGTAGCTATAGCAGAAACTGGTTAGCTTAGCTTAGCATAAAGACTGTAAACAAGGGGAAACAACTAGCCTGGCTCGACCAAATGTCCCAAAATCCACCCAGCAGCACCTTTTAAAGCTCTAATGATTATATGTTATTAACAATATGTAATACAGTCATACAGCAGTCAGTCATACAGTCTGGCACATAACTCTCTCATAAATCCACAGCTAAGCTACGGTAGCCAGCTGCTGGTTGTAGCTTCATATTTAGCGTACAGACATGACAGACGAGTGCTTTTCGTCTAACTTACTCGTAAGAACGTTCCCCAAAACTATTCCCTTAAATGTCCGGTGTGCAGGATTTAGAGGCGTATAGCAGTGTAGCTGCAGGTTGCAACCCCCTCGTTTCACCCCTTCCTCCCTAGCGTGAAGGAGAAAAGGTCCTATGTAGGAGCAGCATTATTTTTTTCCATTACTATGGAAACACGGTGGTTCAACATGACGGGCTTCGTTAAAGAGGACCCGCGGGGTCTGATTACATTCTAAAGACAACGTATCTTATTTTCCATTTCTGACATATTCTATAAATAAAACTACTATACTATACGGGACCTTTAACCTGACCCCGACCTTTTACGGAAAACATTCTTTGACACCTTGAGTGTTGTGTGTTGTTTCTGTATCTGTAATGAATCCTCTACATACTGCTAGCTGTCAGTGCGACAAGGTCCTGAAGTTTCACACCGTGAACTTGCCTTCAGAGCAAATGAACAAGAAAGAATCTCAAACACAACGTGAACACAACTGTTTTCCTTCAATTTATTGTCTCAGCGTTTCATGTAAACACACACACAAAACTTAAAATGCACAGAATCCCACATATACACGTTGGATCGGCGGGTAAACACTTTTTTAAGATGCGTTTCTGCAGCTGCTGCGTTTTTGTTTTTGTTTTTTTTTTCCTTACATACCTTTGTTGGGATAGAAACTGTGCTATATACTGTATTTTAAGCAGAAGTCTGAAAGCTTTTGTCAACATGACTTGAAAAATTGATGTGCACCTGTATAGCTCTGAGAGCCCAGCTGGAGAACGAGTGGGTGAACAGTCATACTAACTAATGTATGGCTGTCGTGGTGCTTTTACCTGTCAGGGTCAAAGTCGCTGCATGTTTTATTTTTATCACAACCTGCTGCAAGCCTTTGGAGTTATACACCACCTGTGTCTCAGCAGAGTACACATACATGTTATGACATGTATTAATCATGAAATGTTATATATCGGACATTTTGTTGACTTAACCCTGCCTTTGCGGTCTAAGACAGCTTCTCTGTGCTTATCATGATGCCCTTTTGCTGTTGCGGTGTGATCTCTCTCAGAGCTTTTTGCGCATGGAAAAGAATTGCTCTCTATTTAATTGTTTATTTTTCAGCATTATGAGCATATGCAAACACACACACACACACACACACACACACACACACACACACACTGTTACTCTCCTCAGCTGACGCTGATTCTAGCTGATTAACTCAGGTTGACCTTTTCCCCCTACCCAGCTGCTCATGTCAGTCCGCGCTCGGCTTCCTTTCAGTGCATTATTCTACAACATAACACTGGTCTGTGTCGTGAGCCAGGTTTCATACTCCATTGGCACGACGGCTGCGCAGTAATCTTCCGCTTGTATAAGCAAAGAGTAACCAGCCGTTTTGATTTACAGCTTTCCGCGCTCAAGCAATTACAGAACCAGCTCTCCAAAATCAATAGGCCAGCTCGCGCTCTCCCTTTTTAAGCTTCCAGGAGAGGATTCCTCCTCCCGATGTTAAATTTGGAATCAGCAAAGGGACCTTATGTGCGCTCGCCTCCCAGATGAAATTGAAATGGACGTTAGTGCTCATTCATAAAAATCTTAAGGAGCATTCCTGCAAACATTCAGCCGGCACCGATGCTTCACAGACATCAAAACAATTTTGTTTGCTTTAGTTGGTATTCTCTGTGGCATAACAGTGGGTAATGAAACGTGATCATTATATAATTCCCATTTGTTCTCTCTCCACTTCCATCTTAGATGCCATTTGTTATTTGACACAGTTAACTAAGTTTGCGTTACACTTTGTTTGTTTTATCCCGCGACAGCAAAAAGAATTAAGCCAGACCTCATAATGTTGTTATGCTCTTTATTCTGTTAGAGGTTTCTGTTCCTTCTTGTCATATCAGAAATTATGTTGCTCAGAATATCATTAATGTTATTTGACGGTTAAAAAAAAAGTTTTCTGCCTACACTAGACTGTAGCTTGGCTCAACTTCTGACTCACGTTTTGCTGCAATGCAACGTGATGTCACCTGGTTAGGTGCCCCATTTTTTTCTATACTGCTTACCTCACAAACATCCTGATTATTAAAATGATAGTAGCTTCTGTAGTTGTAAAATCCTTATTACTGTGAAAAACACTGTGCAGTGTTTTGAGATCTGATAAACCTTCAATAACCCTTAGATCTGCTGGAGTGTATTTCACACCTCACCGTTCCCCTGCTTTGTTTTAACGCAGGTCTGTTTTCAGTCTAAACACCTGCTTAGACTTGGTTGCAGGCTGATTGCAAGTTAGCATTAGGTTAAAGTCCCCGTCACATCTCAGCTGCAACTCTCACACTTTGATAACTTGCTCAGATTTTGTTGGGCATCTACCGTGAGTAAATATGCTACGTAGTTAGATACTTTCCCTTTTGGATGGTTTTTACGATCTGAAGTTCGCTCAGGGTGTTTTATTTTGAAAATTGGCCGGACTGTCTATGCTGTTTCTGTGCCTGCGGCGCTTGTGGTGCAGTTACAAGCATTGCCTAGAACGTCTGCGATCGCTGCCACGTTGCGGTCGTGCCCGGTGGTATTTATCAGTTAGCATCCTTACACAAAAAAGTAAAAAAAACAAACTGGAGCAGCTGCACTGATGACCTGTAACTGGAAAGGAGCAGCTAATCAGTGACTTGGCGAACTGTCTGGTTGATGTTGATCCCTGTATATTTTCAGCCCTACATCTTACATCGTTTAAGATCACGTCTGGCACGTTGATAGGAAGAAACACACGAGAGCGCGTGTTCATGCTAAATCCTTCAAGTGTGCTGCAGTGCAATCTGAACTCAACCAGCCCAACTAATATGCAGCGTAGGCCTGTCTAAGCACATCAGATCTGTTGTGGGGGAGTTAACAAGGAGGCCCAGATGAGTGTCAAAATAGTGCGCTCATCAAAGGGCAGAGCAGCAGCGCAGCTTCGGTGGAGGCTACAGAAGCGTCGACTGCGATGACCTCTAATTCACTCTGACCTCTGATGTTTTTCTAGTAATCAAACACATCACCCCTCCCTCCTGCTGAGAATCTACAAATACATCGAGATGAAGATGTTTTACATGGCCTGGAGAAGAGTGGCCATCAGAAAATAATCAGATAATAAGAGAGGAAGACCTCAAAATAGGAATATGTGTCAGTATTTAAATCCAAACAGGCTCTGTCACATCTGATTTGTTTATTGTAATTTTCTGAGTAACACATTTATGCCAGTATCACTTTATATTCACCTCCTTCATAGACAGAGATTGATAGTTTTGGCCAAATGCTTGTGGGCAGGTGTCTGAAAATAAGCAATCATGTTCTGCTAATATGCACATGAAAAATTACAAAAACAATGCAAGCATGAGAGTAAATAGCTGTTCCAGACACAGTGGGTTATTGTCTTCCTCTTCTACACACAATAAAATGTAACTGGTGTTGTAAGTTCGTCCTTGGTTTAGATTTAGACTTTCTGAATGGAAAATACCGCATTAAACACCGTTGTTGATGATGCCCTGCGCTCAAAACTTACTCGGTTTAGTCTGTGTTTTATTAGGATGGTCACTTAAACAGTCTAATTTATTATGTGTTGATGCACTTAACTACTTCCACTGTACAACCAATTAAGTAACCAAGTTACTATTTTTTTCCACATTAAACTCTAATGCACTTCCTCCGTTAAAGCTGCACCTCTATCTGATCCGATTCAGTCCGGTGTGATGTGATCTAAGTTGAAATTAAAAAGCCCTTCCTGTCTGATTCATCCACACGCTGCGAAACGATAATGTGCGGCATCATAAATAAAATATCGAACGCCTCAGCTCTGTATTCGACGTACACTCGCCACCAGGATAAACTTCCCCGGTTACACTGCGCTGCATCAAGAGATGTGTTTGTGTTTATGTGTGTGTGTGTGTGTTCTGCCAGAACTTCTGGGACCAAAGACTCACGTACAGTCAAGTGGAACACCTGAATTAACAGTCAGTCAGTGAAGCTCTTTGCCTCTTTGTTTGTGTCCATGTTGGAAACTAAAGTGTGCATTTGTTTAATGCTGTCTAGAAAAATTACATGAACTTCAGAGTTCATATGTGAATTATTAAATTCTGGAGTCAGACCAAATATGCTGCACAACCCTGTGGCGATTCTCCACAATTCCTGATCTGGTCTGATATTGCCTAAGACTTAGACGTCTTCGCTTGGTTCCTAATATTTGAAACATGACATGGGACTTGACTTGGGTCTGATTGATTTGGGTAGGGTCCTGTTCTATTGTGGCAGGCCTCCTGACACTGAATTTGCTCTGTTAGAGAAAATGTGGTCCCAAAAGACGATGAAGAATTCAAGAATTAAGTCTGAAGTCTCTCAGTCGTCCGAGTCATCCTTCTTTGACAAGTGTCCATCTGGGGCAACTGGACTTGGTTGTAGATCCATGAAGACATCTCACCTCTCATCCAAGCGGCTCAGACCTATAGTTCATTAGCTCTGGTTAGGGGTTGGTAAACCTTTCCACTGGTGTTTCCATTGGTTTGGTTTGTTTTCATACAGTAAAGTAAATTCAGTAAGAACGTCCTGTAGAAAGTCCTTTTTACCCCAACATCAAGAAGGCGACATTTGTCGTTGCTTGTCCAGGTGAGACATCATTTCACTCTCCTGCTGGCAACTAATTATTTCCCTCACCTGCATCTCATTATACAAAGAACACTTGGCTACAGGATCTGTTTAGCTCTTCTTGAGTGCACCTTGCAGATTGAGGTCAGATCGATGTCGGATCATGTTCCCATCCACCACCACCTCCTCTGAAGGGTTTTGGTGTGGATGTTTTGGTACGATGTACTGTGATCGCTCCAAAGGAATCTTAGCGAGAGTGATGGTGAAGCAATTCAAGCCAGTTAAACAACGCTAAAAATCCTGTTTGCGTTTCCACCTGATCTGAAGAAACATGTCGATTAGAAAAATTTCACAAACGGTAACAGGTTTTCCATCGGTCAGTTTCGGTTTAGGTCCATGAGACTCACATGGCTTCACCGTGTCACACACATTAAATACTTTGCAAAACTAAAACAGTCTTTTTGGTATCTCAGTGATTCAGGAAACTGAATAAATCTAAACTTTTTTTTTTTTTTTTTTTTACGTAATCAAGTTTGATCGTGATTATATACAAGTAAAAATGTTTGTTTTTTTTTAAACTAAGTGTATATCCCATCTGTTTTTGGTGAAATACTGAAACATACTGCAGAGACGTGGGCAGATTTATTTACTTTTCGAATACTGTTAATGCAAATACAGTCTGTTTGTTGTCCTCGAGTGTCCCAACACAGCATGTGTATTTGCATTTACATCAGCAGCAGGTACAGTATTGCTCTACGTGATTCATACTGTATGAAATACCAACGAGAAGGGCATTGCCTTACTGTCACTTTGCTCCTGCGTCAGCAGACAAGCTGCAGCCCTGCACGCATTGGTCTGTTTGTATTTTCACTCTGTGTCAAATACCTTGATGTCTGTGTAATAAGTTGTCGCGTCCATACCAAACAGATGAGCATTATTGAAGTCTGCTGACAGTTTAGCTGAAGCCAAGTGCTTGAAATGCAGCTGAGATGGATCCTTCCACTTGAGTGCCCTAAGGAGGCCTCCCTTCACACTGTGCCAGTCAAGCCATGCCGTGACACTCCCGTCTCTCAACAGGCAGAGCACTGCGGATGGCACTCGCTGTCACAACACGGCAGAATGATAGGCCCTCGCTGCTCGCTCTCCCACTGATCATGGCGTCTGCTGAACGATCACAGAGAATGCAGGCTCTAGACCACCCTGGCGGTGTCTCAGCACCCCGAGATTATGATAGGGTTGGTGACCTTTCTTCTGTTCCCTCCGTACGAGACTCAAACTCTGGAGGCATCTCCAGGGACGGCCTCCAGATTTAAATTCGTCATCCCTTCAGGAGCACTCGTCATCGCTTAAACCTAAATTCTGCGTATGATGGGTGCAGAAATGAATTCATTTACGGGTTAACATGGAATAGCTACGCTCATATTTTATGTCAGGTATACTCGTGTGTCATTTATTCTTTTTAAATGTGAGATTCAAGGCGTAAGAAAACCATGTCATTCCATCACCAAGGTACATAAGGTAACCTAACCGCTGCACAGGTAGAAATACCTCAAATACCAAATAGAAGTGATACAGTTAATGAATGGAGTCACATTGAATCTGAAGTGTGAAGCTGTGGAGGACTTCTGGCTTCCACCCACACCTCCCTCACCTGTGCTGTTGAATCAGGAGGTGACAGAGAACTGAATAAATTAGACCTCAGCCACATTCAGAACTGATTTCTGAACACACATTTTTTTACACACTGTATATTTAACAGATAATAAGAAATACAACAATTAACACAGTCTTAAAATTGGTGGAATGTGCAGTTGTGTGCAGGCTGGCTTCTCTGAGATCTCTCATTGAGAAAAAAAGTGAATTTATCTATATACAGCTCTTTAAACCCTTTGTGGTTTTAAAGGAAAGCTGTAGTTCGACAGTTTGTTGTTGTTGTTGTTGTTGCATTCTCACCAAGAGTTAAGATAAGAAGTTCAATGCCAATTTGTCAATGTGTGTTATATATTCGGCTACAGCCAGCAGTAGCTTTTCTTAGCATAAAGACGGGTAAAGATGGGAATATGTGTTTGTTTTTTTTTACTTTTTGACAAAGACGGGCTCCATGTAAACTGGCTTGTAAATGACATTATGTGGGAACCACACAGTGCCCGCTTCAAGTCCAGCATGGACCACAGTATGGAGCGTGGACAGGTGGCTGGAGGTGCCAGTTCACGTCCTGGTTCACCGGGTTACCGAACCCCTAACTGCCCCCGAGCGGCGTTACGTGGCTGCCCATCACACCACCATCTCTCCACAATTGTGTGGTTGTCTTTCGGGCCTCATGTGTAAAACTTTAAACATTGGAGGATCAATTGAGTAAATCTTATTATTATTATTTTGTTAGCTTCTCCCTTATCCGTGATATCTACCAATGCTGTCTGGTGATGTCATCTTTCCAACTCTAATCAGACTAAATGTCTCAGCTGTTCAGTCCTCTCTGTCTGGCTGTTGTTTGCCAACCAGCCAACCTGTTTAACCTGAGATGTCTTGGTAAATGCTATGTTTGCTATGGCAAGTAAAACAGATGAAATAAATGACATTATTAGATCATATTTTAACGTAGGAGTGAGCTTCATGTTGATCTTTCATATCAGTAGTTACCTGGAAGTTCTGGTCTCTCATTTTCATTTGAACAGTTTACCTGATTTAAAGTTTTGTTTAACCAACATTAAAAGATTTTAATGGTATATTAAAGTTTTCCTGTGTTACTGTATATTTGACATCTCAGGTGTCAGATGATACCAAAAGTGTATCTTTTTGTACTTTTTGTCTAGGGAGACATGTTATTATATCCAGCCTATTTTGACTGGAAGCGACTCATGGATGTAGAACGTGACTCACTGAAATATTCATTCATTTATTCCGTCATTGTTGCGCTCACCTGTCCTATTTGTCACAGCCACTTGGAGGCTTTGCAGTATATATACCGTGACATTGTATGCCCTTGTTTTTAGTGTGTCTACTTTTACTGTTTCCATGTATACTTGAGCTGCTGTCGTACCATGATGACAGGAATGCCCTTCACATGTTTCGGCTGTCACAACACCGAGACGCTTTGATTTAAGCTTCTCTTAAGGCGGAATAAATTTGCATCAGTCAGGAAAACATGTAATGGGGTACATTTAGTGACATATTATATTTTATTTATCAGTGCTGGTTTTGCAAATGGTTTCCTGCAAACACAAAGGTCAGTCGTAAAGAAAATGAATGGTTAGCCACTGCTGTGTTGTTTAAACAAAACAGTTTGCCCATATCAAATCCAGATTTTCAGATTAAACATTGCGTTTTTTTTCCCTCTTTGGCGGTGACAGTTAGCTGAGGAATGTTGGCTTCAATTGTTTCCAGCTTCTGCTGCTGTCACAGGCATGACACTGGTATGCTAGCCAGCGACTTTTATTCCTTATAAAAGGTCAAAGCCCTGGGCAGCTATTTTTTGCAATGGATATTTTACTCTTCAGGGCTCTGACTCCACAAGTGTATTTCTAAGAGCTGCCAGAACTGCATCAAGATGACACTCCAGCTCTGTAATTATAGGGCTTGGTGGTGTTTAACTTTTTCCTCTCTGTTTGTTTCATGTGCTGCTATTCTCTTTGATTGCTTTGTTGCTGCATGGAGCAGAGATGTTGCCACAGTGCCGGTGGCTCCCATTGACCTTAAGGTCAATCTGGCAGCAGGTTCTGAGTTTTGACAGGGGCAGCCAACTGTGGAGAGAGGAGCACGCCTTCGGGCGCTCAATGTGTTCCGTCAATGTTTGTTAGTCAAATAAACTGCATAGTATCACCCCTTTGTCTTTTATTAACAGGGTGAGCCAATGACAAATTTAGTTTGAGCCAAAAAGCTGTGACAGTCAGCCTCTTTACATCATGAAGTCCCAGTAACAGCGCTAAAAGGCTCACCGTAAACTGCTGTCATTGTCCCAATAACGTGCACACACACACACACAAACACAGAGCTTCGGAAAGAACAGTTACAGTTGCCAGTCAGGGGGATTGATGACATCGACATACTGTAAGCGATGGATGCAGAATTCCACCTCCTGAAGCAGGAGGGGGGTCACAAACGCATGAAAAGCTCATTACAGGGATGAGTCAGGGATGCATGTGGTGAGAGACTGGCCTGTAGTACTGCAGGAGGTGAATGAAACAATTAGTTTCTGCTGTGTGAGAGCTACACAACACACATTTCCCTCTTTTGTAAAGATAGCCTGCAGAAGTGCCACAATCGGTGACTCTCAGGGACTTTTCTTTTTTCACACAGTAGCCCAGAAAATGATTTTTTAGTTGCATCAGTGAGTAGCACGCCCTACTTTATATGATGTTGTTACATCATACCAGAAACATTACATACTTTTTTTTTGTTCTGAAACCCAGTTTTTTGTCTTTTTTTTTTTTTAGGGGATTACGTAACTGTAAATTTTTTCAAAAAATCTACATTGTCTTTGGGTTGTCTTGGTGGTGAAACCAAAGAGACTCTACATCATGTGCTGAATATAACATAAGATACAGTCATTAAATTGACTTGTTACAGCAGCTCACAGTGCACAAGGTAGATCATAAACAAAATACAAATAAAAATAGATCAATCAAAGATATGCTAGAAATAGAAGGTAAAGTAAAATGAGACATGCATAATGTCATTTCACAGAAATTGTTATTAAATGAGTGTGTGTGTGTGTGTGTGTGTGTGTGTGTGTGTATTTATATATTGGAAACGAAACAGGAAAGTAATATTGCCATGAAAAGATGGTTAGAACAGCAGGAGATAGTTACAGTGTAAATAAACAGATATAACTGCACAGGAACATATAATTGCACAGCATATTATGATTTAAATGAAATGTATAGGGGTATGTTTGTATAGATAGTGACCACCGCCTAATTTATTCTGTGTTTTCATATCTCTCCCTGCATTTGTAAGTGTGTCTAATATCTGTATGGCACATCACAGACTGAATACATTACTTAGCCACTGTGATGAGACAAAATGTACAAAGATGTACATGCTTCTTGCTGTTGTTATTTTATTTTTGTAAAATCTTTAAAATTGTAGTTTGTCTTTAAGCGGTCTTTTAAACCAGAAACAAATGACACAGATGAGCAAATTGTATTTTTATGTATCATTTTTATAATTCTGTAATGAAATGCAGATTAATCAATCGATATGTCGGCCCATAATAGTTCATGTGGAGTCATTATCTGTTGGTCAGTAATAAGAAATTGTAATACACGCTGTAAAATGTCTCGTTCAGTACATATCTTGGTCACAGTTTCTCATTTAATTTTAGATATAAGGGATCCCCCCTCGAGATTGTTTGTTTAAGACCTGAGTTTAAAAAAAAAGTCTTATCAGTAGATAATATTGTACTTTTGTGTATCAATGTTTCCTTTTCAGTCCGTTTATGTAAAAATTATAAAGTGTTTAAATATTAGAAGCCACAGAACAAATATAATAGTGGTGATATTATCAAGAGGAACTACTGGGAGAGTTGTTAACTGATTTTGTAGAAATGTTGATTTTTTTTTTTTTTTTTTATTTCAGCTTCAAAAGCCTCATGAGTTTTCTTCCACAGCAGTGCCAGTAAATCCTGAATCTAAACTGTTCCCACGTCCTCAGATAATGTTAGCCTGTTTGATTTTCCATTCTTTCACAGTCTGACTCTCATGTGTAAAATTTAGGATGTACTGTGTGAATACTGGCACATTTAAATGCAACTGTCCAACTTCAGTGTAATGCTTCCGATCCAAAGAAACACAAAGCACAAAGTTGAATGAAAATCTGAATTAATGCATGTTTCCATCAACCAGAAGTTTAGCACATCGAGGTAAACATTTGTTTGGTACATTTGTGGGTACATGAAATAAACAAAGTCAGGACACAACAGGTAGATTATCAGAGTTTAGTCCATGAATCCACCTGGATTTGCCCGATCGGGCTGCATTTTCCTAAAAGTTGTATCCGGCTCAACTTCTCTGCCGCAGGTTGCAGCATTTCTTTGTGGATGCGCTACACCTGCTCAAATGAATGGGAAACTTACGTTTTTGACGCAGCACCGGGTTCTGTCTGAATGTGCTCTTATTTGGACGTTTTTCCACCTCACCTGAGATAACTGTAGATGTGAGAAAAGCACCTGACCAACTGACCATGAGAAATAAATTAGGACACCAAAATATGTATTAATTTAAAGCAATGCTTCTCAGAAGACCGTTACATGTAATCCCAGGATATAATCAGTAGTGATAAGACCAGTCACAGTGGTAGTATTTCAAGACAAACGTTATACAGGGCATCCATTAAACATTTATTCTAATTTATATGGCGTGGGTGAAAACATTGCTGAAATATTCACTTGTTAAAGGCGAGGGTTGTCATGCAACTATCACTTGAAAGAGCCAAAAAAGGAATCAGATATGCTGATATAAGATACGCAGAGCGAAAAGTTCCCAATATGTGTAGAACACACTTTATCTGCAAACGGAGAGATAGTTCAAAACAGCTAGAGGTCTCGCCACGTTCCACAGAGACATTGTTTAATCATATTTAATGTGCCTTATCTCGGACTATTTTAGGAAGAGAATTGATACCCTCAATTGCATGACTGCATTGAGCCTGACGGTTTGCTAAATGTGACTATTGTGCCTGATTGTGCAGTCAAAATGACTGAAAGTCGGAGGGAAGATCCGTGAACGCTCAAGTGTTGACTGGGAATTCTTCCATGGTCATAGTGTAAGTGCTGAAATAGACAGATGCAAATGGACTGTAGAGCCAACAGTCGAGAGCTTCAGTTTTGTATGAATAAGGAGCAGGGAAAAAGTTGAGTGAAAAAATATCCAAGGTCTTAGATGAGACTGAAAAGATGCAGAACTTCTTCCTCTTTAGGGGTTTTCCCCAAGCTTGCTTTAAAAAAAAAAAATCCCCCCACCCTCGTGGTTTGAAATGCAAAGTTAACAGTTTTACTCAGCCCCCCAAGGCTTGTATAGTCTCTCCTAATCTTTTTTAATGTGTCAAAAGGCTTTCTTGAGAGCCTCTGTGAAATTTCACACTTAAGTTGTTTGCAAAGTCAGTCTGAATTACAGCGTAGAGTGAGGGTTAACTTTTCTGAAGGCGTTAGGGAAAACTTTCTCAAAAACTATGCGTGTTTTGTTTGTGTATGGAGGGGGTGTTAGAGACAACAGCACAGTATGCATTCAGACTGATGCTATATGTTAGGTCAGAACTGAAGATTTCAAACTGTGCCTGGCACAGGCAGGTCAGATGATACAAAAATATTGAATCATTATATATTTTGATTGTAGGTGGATGTAGATGAGCGTTGTCAGCCTTGTAAAATGGAAAAAAAAAATGTTACTGTGTCTAATTAGCAGTTTGTAGTAATTCAGTATTATCTTTTGCCAACTCTCACTGGAATTTTATTGTGATGATTCAGTCAAATTATTGTTTTACAAAATGATGTTTTAAATCAGTCTCAGATTACAAATTGTTACATTACAAACTGAGTTCTTAGGGGTATTTTTTAAATGTGTGGAAACAGAGGAAATCAGACTTCATTGGAAAAAAGCATTAGTTTTACGTCACAGAAGGTGGCGGTCCACCGATTTGTTTGTTTTTGTGTGACTTTGGGGTTTGAACACATTTGTTCGAACTCACCAAGGTCCACCAATGTGGGGGTAGTTCATTTTGGTGGTGTGGGCCGCAGGGGAATCCACCAAAAAACACAGCAACAGAAGGTGAAGTTGAGCCAGATCCCACGAGAAAACTGATAAAACCGGTCATACAGCCACAGTCAGCCTGAAATGTCTCTGAGACTATCCAGGTGGACTCTGAGATGTTGTGCTGTGTTCAGACTTTATTTATTTCATGCACCCAGCTTCTAACTCT
This sequence comes from Protonibea diacanthus, assembly GCA_028641955.1. Taxonomy (NCBI): domain Eukaryota; kingdom Metazoa; phylum Chordata; class Actinopteri; family Sciaenidae; genus Protonibea; species Protonibea diacanthus. Next base: position 7,317,262 of record CM053979.1, on the reverse strand, counting down.
GAGTCTGGATCGCAATTTATGTTGCAAAATGGAGACACAAAGAAGTCCTTCGGTTTGTGGACAGCACTGGTTGAGAGACATAGACAATGAATAAGAGTGAGCGAGCACCGGCATTGATAAAGTTTGTTTCACAGCAGTTACGTTCAGCACACATAGACACACCACTCTCACCCCACACACACCGCGTACAACCCTGCAGTGATACCGTCTGAATGTACCCCAACACACTAACCGATCGAGGCAGTGTTAGACCAGCAACATAAAATCACTGCTTTTTTCAGTGGAGTCTGGTGGCTTTGAAAGGAGCGATTTAATTTCAGGTTAAACAAAAAGCATCTTACTTTTTTAACAAAAACATCTAACTCTTTCCAGACACCGTCAGACAATCTGAGGCTGTCCGTGGCATAAACAAGCACCTTTAGTGGACATACATTGGCACATCCTGCACACTGATTTCGCGCTCCCTCGCAGACTCACTCGATACTGGACCAGTTTCAGAAATGTTTCTTCTCATTACTCATTCAGGTACAACAACATGGGAAATTTCAAGTTTCGGGTTTATTTGTCATGTACCAGTTAACACAGGGTCAATCCTATACAGTGAAATGTGTTGGAAAAGAGGAACTGGTCAGCTCAGCATCAAGAGCAACAGCTGAAGCATAAAATACAAAACTAATATTTTAGGTAAAATATACTAAAATATAATATGAAAAAGGTATGTAAATGTTAATACGTATATACTGGTATTAAAGTTAGCTGTATAAATAGACATGACTTACTATATCCTGTATGCACAGTTGAGTCAAAGTTAAAAAGTACCAGTTTCTCTTTGATAGCCAAATAATCTGACTTCTGAAAGGGTTTTAACACATCGTCCGTGTCCCACCTATCAATCTCCTCACTTAGTAGCCATGACATTATCTCAGAGCACACTCATTAACACTCACAGGTCAAAGACACGCAGCAACTAAAACGATAACTAAGTTAATATGAAAATCCTCTCCACTGTGTAGACATTTTGTTCAGATTGTACGCATTTGATTAGTTTCATCACCCTCAGAAAGGAGTGAATCCATTCTCTTAATGTAATTTGTGGAAAATGTACCATGACAGTGTAATTATTTTGAGCGGTCCAATTTGCATTTCCAGTGCTCTGCTAACTAAATGCTACTGTAGGTTCTAAGGCCTTAAAGATAAATTAATAATCTAGAGTGTTTAAAACCCATGAAACATTTAAATTAAGTAATTTCACTTCCTAAAGGGCATACTGTGAGATTTTATTTTACATACATATGCAGACAGACACACTTTTAAATAAACATCAGCACTAATCACTGAGACAGAAATCGGGGTGAAAGCAGAAAATATTTTCTGGAGCTTTTAATGGTTCCTTAGGGGCTCCCCTCTGACTTAGATTAGATGGGATTTAGAAAAAGTTGACGTGTGCACCTCTTTCACCAAAACTTGGGATTTTTTGTTTATGGTAGTACATTATAAGAATCCCAGACTAAATTTTACTGTATATTTCTTCACTGGTAGAAATACAACACAAGTGCTTTTTTTAAAAAAAAAAAAATCAGTTTAACCGAGGAATTACAGAGGAGTGTAGCAATGCAGCAAAACAGCTATTTGGGGCATTGCTGTGCAGCAAGCTTTGATCAACTTTTAAGGGAAATCGATTGGAATTGTTGCTCTGCCCCAATTTAGAAGACATCTCATCAAACTGAGTTGCAAAGGGTCTAAAGACTACAAGTGTTCATTTTTGTTCCCACAGTGCTGCAAATTTAGTAATTGACTCTGATTTTTGGCTTCAGGCAATAACCTAATAAGGCCATCCAAGGTTAATGATAGACCCTTTTTAGACTGGCTGAACGTCTGACACCGATATGTAGTGGTAGTGAAAAACAATTATTACTTACATGAGGGCAGAAGCCTCTGACATCTGAGTGAAATGCTGTTATTCTCTGTGTTATTCGCTGCTATATTTTGTTATAGCTTTAGCCAGTGCATAAGATGCCACAGTTGTTCAGACTGTGAGGATCCCAGCAGTGGACTGTGTTGCTGCTTTGCAGTCGTCTCTTCCCAGGAACACCAGCACCACAAATCTCAGTGATTTAACATCTTTCCCGTCCAAACAGCCGGAGTCAGCACAAGTGTCATGTGCCATTGCCAATCTGCTGTCATGGCGTCCTCTGCCAAACAATTTATTGCTTCCCCTCCTGCTTTATTAGCAATAGATTATGGGTGGTCGTGGACAGTGTAGAGCCTCTGCTGTCGAGGTAGGCTTGTAATTGACTCTGGGGAGGCAGGGTGGATAATCATTTGAGTGTAAACCACAGTATCAGTAAATAGATGTTGAATGCAACTGTTGTATTTCCACCATTCAGCAGCATTTCATTTATCAGAGTTTTCAGCTCGTCCAGTCGTTGTAACTTGCTACCTACAATGTGTTTTATCCATGCTAGCTGAATGTCAGTACACCACTTTGGTCTAGCCTGAAAATCTGAATAACTAGACGATGGCATTGTCACACACAAGCAGGTCAAAGTTCACATCAGTGTATCAGTTACGTTTGTGGTTTTGAGTGAAATATCTCAATAACTTTCACTTTCATAACTGTCATCAGGCCCAAATTTCAAGTTGTCCAATACTTTGGTTTACCACCAAATACGTGCAAAACTAATGACATTACCATCTTCCCATATTTTTAATTAGCTAATGTTAGGATGCTAAACTAAGATGGTGAACATCTCTTCTTACCATTAGCATGTTTTTAGGTTGTCTTATGTATAAAATTTGTCCGTAGATGTTTATTTCAGCTCATACAGTTCATTGCACCTTTCATTGAGCAGTAGTGCATTTTAGTTATTTGGTCGTTTTAACTGGAGCCAAACTTTGCTGCTGTTTTTCAGAACTCTGGATCCTCAGCAACCTCTACCCCCAATGCTCCAGTGACTGGTTACAAGCGTATGGTCATTCCAAACCAGCCACCTCTGACTGCCACCAAGAAGTCTACACCCAAACCTCAGGCTCCTGGGGGAGTCTCGTCTATCGCCCCTTCCTCTGCCAGCCCTGTGGCCAAACCTCAAAGCCACACAGCCCCTCAGCCTGTCCCAGCATCCTATGCTACAGCCTCAACCCCAAGCCAGCCCACCTTCAATGTCCAGGTAAGGTCGGCCCAACCTGGTCCCCAGCATCAAGCCCCAGGTGGACACCATTTTGGCCAGCAGCCCATTCGCAGCCCTGCGCAGGTGCAGTACATGCCTGCCCAGCCCAAAGGTCCCGACTTTGCCTATGGACCACCACAGCCTGGCTTCTCCCCGATGTCTCAGGGTGGGTATCAAGAACAGCACCATCCAGGGGGAGTACCTCAAGTAGGTGGCTTAGGCTCCAGGAGACCTGACATGGCCCCCGCCCAAGCATACCAACCTCCAGGCCCCAAGAAGACCTACATCACAGATGTACCACCAAGCTTGGCTCCATACACCGCTGGACCAGCTGTTCCACCAAAGGTAAGAATGTTTTCAATCATACATACAACATACTTGATCAATTGCCATAATTTTTAGTTATGTGAACATAACTGGGAAAAAGAAAACAGTATCCATCCATCCATACTTCCATGCAGCTACCCTCGTCATAATTTTCATCACTTTTCATACTCTGAATTGGTGGCAGTCGGCTAAGCAGACTAGCCCAAGCATCCCCAGCCACATCTCCCAGCTCCCTCTGGAGAATCCCGAGGCGCTCTGAAGCCAGGAGGGATATTTAATCCCTCCAGCGTGTTAAAGGTTTGCCTTGGGGCTTCCTTCCAGTTAGATATCCCTGGAATACCTCCACAGGGAGGAGTCTAGGAGGCGTCCTGATTGGATGCTCGAACCACCTCAACTTGCTCTTGCCAAAACGGAAGCGTAGCTGTCCTCCTTCAAACCTCTCTGGGATTTTTCAGTCCTTCTATCTCAAAGTCTGAGCCCAGACACCATGGGAGAAAAACTAACTTTGACCCCACATATCCAAAATTCTGTCCTTTTAGTCGCAACTCAAATTCTGTGACAATAATAGAGGGTTTGAACATGTAGACGCAGAAGGGAAATAAGGAGCTCTGGTTTACTTCAGTACAACATCTTCATGGCTGAAATCACATCTGTCTGTTGGAGTCCTGCTGCATTCTATCATCATGAACACAATTCAAACATTTTAAAACTCTTCACTTGTATCAGAAACATGCTCTCAGCAGTAAACCATGTCCTCAGATAAAGTACCGTTGAGCCCAGGAGGTCAGCCTTGTATTGTCAAGCTGGTGTTCAAGTCATTACTTGTTAGTTCTTCTGTCTCTCTGGCATCTGTGTGTGTACGTACAGTATGCATATAATTGTGTAGCATCAGTTAGCAATGCAGTGGGGAGCTGCTTGCCGTCTTTCATTGAAATGCTCTGAATAAACAGTTGTTTTAACCTTTATGAATTTTTGAAACATCTTCTCTGTTGGGGGTTTACACCATCTGCTTTCATTTGTCTCATAAAAGGCAGCACGTATTCATGTGTACACAGTATACCCACCACTGTGCATAGTAAACTTATGCTTAAACCTTTATGGTGATTTTTATTTTTCATTTAATTTAGAAAAGAACAGAATAAATATGTAAATCTGTCACTGTTATCACGGTAAACTTCATGAGAGATGATGATCAAGGTGATAAATCTTTATTGTTTTCGAAACAATTTTTAGATTTAAAAGTCTATTCTGCAAAGATATCATAGAGGTACCATGTCATTCACACAATAAAATACTAACACGCACAAAAAAACACATTTATAATAAGGTCTAAAAGCATTACATTTAATCTTGGCAAGAGTGGTATAAGACTGTCATAGGCCTGGCCTCAAGCCTTCAAAAGCACTGCACAATGGACCTTTTTATAGAACTGTACATGACTGAGAAAAATTACAAAATACTGTCATCCCTTAGAACAGAGTTGTCAATGCCACAGAGACAGCTATTCTAATCTCAATATATCCAGCCGTCGACAATCTCTGGAAAGTGAAAGGCCCTTGAGTTTTGTTTAATTCAAGGATTTTATGCTGGTTCAAAATACAAACTGGGCCTCCCAGCCTCTGGGAATAGCTCATCAAGGACTGTATTTTACTAAATACAAATTAGCTTCAACATTGCAGAGTCTTAAAAATAAGTCTAATTATATTTGTTCAGAACAAAAGTCTACATTTTGCTTGAAAAGCTCGCTTCGGTCCCAGTATGATCCATTATTAAAAAACAAAAGGTGGCGTTTAATAGATTTGTGAGCATCTCTTTGATTTCAGATAAAAGCAAATCGCTAACTACAGATATAGCGTACGCTATATATATTTGTCTTTCCCAAGGATATACTGTAGCAGGATAATAGGCTCTGTGCCTCCCTCCCCACCCCCGTGCTTTATTTGAATGCTTTGAAACACATCAGGAAACTTAATGCTCCATATGCACGTATTCAACTCGATGATCTGCTGTAAATGACTTTATGGTGTCACATCATGTTTGACCCGACCCCCCCACCCTCCAAACCTTTTGTATCCAAACTTTAGCTCTAATCAGATTTTTTTGTTTATTTGTGCCCAGTATAGCAGATCTTTAATAAACTGGAGACACTAATAAAAGCAAGATTAAGCAAAATCCGTCAACGTTGCCTTTATGATCATCACTCTGCTTGACCCAATGTCGTGACATGTTCATAACGTTTTACAAATGGTGTTAAATCTACTAAAAAAAAGTGGGATGTGCCTCTTTTAATCTGTTATGTAAATAATCCAAAACATAGTCAATTAAAGGCACTATTTATGTATTTGTCATAATTATCAGTCGAGTCACTTAACAGTGATTTTATGTAATACCCGAGACTTTCTCAGTAGGGGGTCTGTGACTTTGATTGAGGACTTTATTCAAGAGATCGTTTCACATAATTGAGGGTATTCATAGAAGGTCAGTGTCATTAGAAGTCCAAGATGAACTCCTTGGATGAAATTCTATGTTGTAGACTTGTTCTGATTAGCTGAGCTGCTCTGCCCCCCGCCTCACCCCACGTCACCCCCTGTCACCCAGCACCCAATCCCCCCAACGTGCCCTTACTCACACGTAAAGTGAAGGTGTAAAAACAGCCTCTCACATCAACAGGCTCCAAGGACGCTTAATTACCCAAATCCAGCAGTGTTTGATCTCTATTGTAGTCCAAAAAATTAACAGATTTCATGGCTGCCGGTTAACATACCAATTTCCACGAGTCTCTCCGTCTTTCCCGAAATTGGAGGAAAGCTAAGCTGGATGATGACTTGTGTTATTGCTGAGCTTGAGTGACGTTTGACAGGGGAGGATTATTTTGAACCGCTCAATCCCTGCAGCCAGTTAAAGCCCCCTCGAAGGTCAATGATGGTTTCAACTGTCAAACATGTTTAAATATCTGACATTTCTCTGCCTTCTGGTCCTGGCCAGTTTTGCCTTTTGACCCGCACAAGAACGTTTGCATATGGTGCCATCACGATGTGTTGAAAAGACGCATCTTTATATATACGTGTGACCTGACATGAACCCTGAAGTCACCTCACAAAATTCCACACACGTCTGAAAGAACGCAGTTAGCAACACCTGTGAAAATCCATCAAAATGAGCAATTGACTGTCTGTGTAAACATTCCTTGAGAAATTATCTTTGACACTGTATTAACTCATTAATTCTGTATTCAAATGGAAATTCCTGATTTATATGCAATCTGTTTTATTCACACGTCACTGAAATGCATCATGAACACCTGTTCATTCTAATTAAAGAGGTATCATGATGGAAACTGTACTAGCTCTCTAATAACTAAGATTATTACAGTAAAACAAAAAAATAAAAGTTAATGAAATCAAAAATATAAATGTAAAGTGAGATCAAATTGTGAAATAATAATAATTAAAGTAACAGAAAAAGTAAAAAAAAAACAAAAATAAAAAACTCAGTTAAATGTAAACAAGACTGCACCACTAATGTCACCAGTGCACCAAAAACGGCTGTGAGTCCAAAATTACAGCTAGATTATAGGCTTTTAATTAGACATTATGAAATAAGGCACCCGGACTACATGAGAGACTGTTAATAATGCAAGTACTGGGACCAGGAGGGGTAATTATAAGGATCTCTGATTTGGAGTCATTCAAGTACAGGAAACTTTTTAGACATGAAGCTTTTAATATCAGCAAGGATATGCATAATACAGGACTTACATATTGGGGTATACAGTTGTTTATATTTGCATACATATATTACTGTATGTCATAATATGTCATGTAAATAGGGAATGAGAGGACCCCTGGGATAGACTCTTGGGGGACTCCACAAAAACAAAAAGATACAGCATTCACGACACTGACAGTATAAAGTTTAAGCCTTAATATAATTTGAACAGGTGAGTTATAAAAAAATTCACCCTCAGTACAGTTGAGTATCACAGCAAAAGCAGCTGTGCATATGCACGGGATGTACTTATATTTATACCTGCAAAAGCAATCAGGTTGAGCACTTGCTCTGTTTACATCATACATGATGCCTTCTCCTCAGGTGACTGACCCCAGCTGCCCTAATCTCAAGAACTATGACCAGCTCTTAAAAAAGCAAGCGGACTGCGTGCAGGGTTACCAGCTCTGCTGTAGATTACCAGAGAGGATTCATTGCCTGGTGCAAGGTTACCGTATGTAACTACAAAGTGAGAGCCCAGGGCCTCGACGAGATGAAGACATGTTATCTGCAGCCCTGTGATCTTCACTCTGTTTAAATGCACCATGAAACAAATTGCACGTTGTTCTACAGCAAACAAACAAAAAACATTACAGCTTTGTCATGATGAATAGTCCCATATTTTTTGTTGTATAGTAGCTTTTTTTTTTTTTTTGAAAACATGGTTCAGATCATTGATTGATATTCTTCACATTCATTATCTTTTTCTGACCCCTGATGCATTTTCGTTTCTATCACAGCACTATTGAACCATTACATTGAAAGCCCATCCACATATTTTGTGTGTTTTTCTACTCTCCTATCGACAGAATTTCCCTCTGGCTACATGAAAAAGAAATAAATACTTCCTTAGAAACCCGAGGAATTCTAAAAATGTGTTTTTTTTACTGAGCCGGAGTGTTAACCGAACAACAGAAAAAGCAGCCTTAAATTCTCAACCTCTACATTTCTATTTGCTATTCACATGCCACTGAGAAAATCAGAATTTTTATTTCTTTGTTGCAATTTCTACCAATTTAATGCACAGTGGAGCTTTCAGAAAAATGACCCCGCTAAAATTAACTCTGTGTGTGCACGCAATTTCCGAGAAAGGTGCAAGTAATGAACCTAAAAATATAATTAGAACATATTCCGTGCAGTTTCTCAGACAGTGATATTGTCTTTACAGCATAATTTAAAAACAAAATGAGTCATGATTTTGAAAAAGCACACCCACTCATATCTAAGTATGAATACTCCAATTACGCCTGTGAGCCATTCTGCCCTTTCAACAATTTCTTTGTTTCTTCTCATTCTGTTCAAGAAATCAAGATCAGACAAAGAATCAAAACACAAGAAAAAAAACAGGTGCTGTGCACTTTGTTTATTATAATTACCTCTCTCATACAGTAGTTATTGACCTAAAGCGAACATTTTGACAAAGGGTACATTCAGACGGGATTTTTCCATTCATTTAAGTGGGGGCAGTGCATTTTGGCTGCAGCGGTGTGGGCCACAGACCCACCAAAAAAATGTAGTGACCTGTGGCGGAGACGTTAGATCCAACTTTGGAATAACTTCGTCACACTGTGGCTGCCAATCAAACCTCCACAGTCAGCCTGAAAACTGAGGCTATTCAGGTGGATTCATGGACTAAACTCTGATACCTGTTGTGCTCTGGCTTTGTTTATTTCATGAACACAGCTTCTAAATCTGAGTCTGGGTTGCAATTTGTGTTGCAAAATAGTTGTAAAACAAAAAAGTTTCCTTCGGTTTGTGTTGAATAATTTGAGAGAGACAGACAGCAGTGGTTGAGCGACATAGACAGTGAATGAGAGCGAGGGAGTGCCAGGATCAAGAAATTTAAGACATTTATATATTTCTTGGCACATTACTGTGGCTTGTAGACCAGAGAATAGCACCTGTGTGCCAATGCACATGCATCCTTGTGTGCATGCACAAGAAACACAACAGGGACACATCCATAGCACTACTAGTGGTTTAAAAAAAAAAAAAAAAACCTGAACATGGTACATTTAAGTTCTGTGATTTGTGAAAATAGAAAGGCAAACACATTTTTAAAAACATCAGCACGTGGCATGAGTTCTGATCTCTTTTTAAAGGTATCCCTTTTTCCGTGTAGTGAATGAAAACCACAGCAGTGGGTCATTCAAGTTGATACAGCCTGTAAACACAGAAAATACGACCCCTGTTGAAGGCACTATTTTCGATACACATAAACATCATAGCTATGTTTTCTTTTTTTTTTTTTTTTTTACTCGAAGCTACAACAGGCATCGGGTAGAGATGTGCATGACAATTTGTTGTTGATGTTTTTAAAGTAGGTGGTGAACTTGGGAGGTTTCAAAATATCAGTAGTGAGTCAAGTTGAAATTTGTGGGTTTGGGGCAGAATGTGTAAGATGTGAGGCTTTAGAGACACTGTAACTTCATATATATATATATATATATATACACACTGTGTCATTATACATTCACAAGGCGGATACAGATAATCGTTTAAAGCCTCCTTTACTAAAATTAGAAATGAAAAAAAGATGACGTGCATATAAATATTTAGATAAAAGTAATATTCTCATAGTCATTTGAAGTCCATGCAGAGAGCCTGGCACATACGACAGAAAAAGCCACTTGAGGCACTTGAACCCGCTCACCCTCCCTGCTCATGTCAGTTTGGAATATTAAATCTATTGGCACATATCAGTTGACTGACTTATACCTTGTAACCATGCAGCACACATTCTTCGCAGAAGTCGTTACACCTCTAATGCAGGTCAGGCTGTGTGACAGGGATCGGTTGGACCGCTCTAGCGTTGCACATATACAAGCCACTGCATATAATTAGTGCTGTGCCTACAACCATGTTGTTGGATGACATGTTGTTTGGTGGTGGTCCACACAGGCTCCAGTTACTGAATGCTTCATAGATTAAAGGTCAGTCCTCTAGACCTGATCCTCAGGTCAGTGGTGGAAAGTGGGTCTCCTTATGTTTCATTTTCTCATGCCAGCACATCAGAAAGGTTCCTTACAGTAGCTGCTTCCAGGCTCAAAATGGGACTGTAACAAATCTCAAATGCAAATGTAGCCACAAGCGACAACAAAAATGAATTAGTCCCATTAAGGGTAACAGAGGCATTAGTAGTATTGATAAATATAGGGATATGAATTCTGTGTTAAAGTGATTAATGGTCAAAGCTATGGACCTTTTGTGATAGGCCTTCTTTCAAATATGAAAATAATTAAGTAAAAGTTGTATTAGTCATTTTTCTGTGTAATTAATTCTCACTGTGTTTACTGTGTATCAGGTACAGTGTGTATTGTTCATCAGAACATTCAAAGGTGTCACTAGGCTATGAGAGTTTATAAAGGGATTGATAGAACAGTTTTCATTGTAAAGCCATTTTGTGGACTGCTAAATTAATAAACTGATTACTAATTAATTAAGATTTTTAATTATTCTCTACAGTTCATGGCAGACTTGTAGAGTGGATTACAGAGCTTACCGTATTTGGTGTTAGATTTATGAAATCAACATAGACAGTATAAAACATGGGCGTTGTATTTGTGACATCACCCACGGGTTTCTGAAGAGCCGTGTGTTGGCGTTCAGCAGTCCTGTATCTGCCGCCTCCCAGCTAATCTAAAAATGGGCAAAGACATAGATCTGAGGTGGGTTGAATGACGCCTGGGTGCTCAAACAAGCCATCTGTAACAGCACCTACTGGTCAGCCACACTGTTAATTATACATAACTTTAAGCCTTAATATAATTTGAACAGTACAGTTGTCATCAGCAGAGAAATTAGCTATAGAGACCAAAACAGTTTTTTGTACCAGGCTGTAAACATTTTTATTTCTGCTGTGAAGTTGGACATTTTAACATGGGGACTTATGGAGACTGACTCATTCTGTAGCCAGCCTCAAGTGGCCGTTTGAGGAACTGCAGTTTTTGGCACTTCCAAATAAGCCTCACTTCACAGCCACAGACATTACCGTTTGGAAATCCACAGCTGGAAAATTAAAGGCACACTGTAGAATTTTTGACCACTAGTAGTGCTGTGGAGCAATGTTTCGACGAGCGAGTCCATGTTTCGTTTGTAAGACATTCTTGCTAGTTGTTTCAGGCTGTTCCTCTGATCAACAGTTAGCGGCAGTGCCAAAACGTTTAGTGTGAGAAATAAAGAGTGTAAACATAAGCTTGTTTGTTTACAAGAAAACCCTGCAGTGAACGTTTTAATATCATGTCTTGTCAACACCTCCTTCCTTGGCTCTCATTCATTTTGTAATTTAGAAAATTACAGGGGAAGGGACCGTATGTGCTAAATTACTGTAGGCATTTTTCACCTTTGCTTTGTGGTACGGGTTACTTAATGTTATTAGTGACAATTTAGATTTCCTGTAAAAAATGTCTGCTGTGAAAAGGAGCTGTTACCTGACACGTCATTGAAACCATTAATGGGCTACAAGTAGACTGAAAAATACAGTCCTTTTGCTGTTTTGTTTTGTTTGTTTTTAATATTAATACAAATTTAGTAATGTGTATTATATATCTATTCATGGAATATGTCACCTCCAGTCTCCAAATGAAATGGCTTGCAACATAACTGCCTGATGTAGTTGGTGTATAATAGGTTTCAAGGTTTTCTGGTGATTGTAGCATCTTTCCCTGGAATCCTTGAGAAATTATGTATAATTTTAAACATGAAAACTCTTGAAATCAATCATGAAATTGAATGAATTTTATGTAGTGATTTACTAGTAGAAGTAAACAATAAATCCTTTTAAAAGTACATCTTTGAGGTAGAAATAATCTGTTTTTCCACACGTTCGTTGTTGTTATTCTGGAGTTTATAACAACTGGTATTTTTTCATGAGAAGAACACTGGTGAGAATTCCATGGAACTGCTGCACTCTTAATTCCCAGCATTTAACCCGGTGTATTATTAGAAATGATGTCACACACGCAGATGCAAATCTACCCTTTTCCATCGAACATAAAATTGAGCCCACAAAACCTACACCAACACTTTGATTAAGAATTACTCATTTTTGTGCATTAACATCGGTTTCACTCAAAAAAAAAAAAAAATTAAGGACTGCGTTGTCTGTCATGTAATTTTTTGTTGTTGTAGTTGTTGTTAGTTTGTTGGTTGGCCGGTTCGTTCGGTCAGTGGTAACCCTCCGTAGATCAGAAGTGTTTGTCACATAACCACTCATAAATAATAGGCCCTGCCACCCTCTTCTCCTCTGGCCCCCTCTGAGACGAACAGCATGGCTGGTAAATAACTGGCCGGATCGATACCTGTCATTGCAGTTCAGTGAGCCCCGGCAATCTAAAATGTCTGAGCAGTTTGTTTATTTTCTCGTTTTCGACCTCTCCTCACAGGCCTGTAGTGAAGAGATGCAGATGTAGATTTTGCAACATCAATTGTGGTTAGTTCATAATACTGTGGCACGCTGGGTGACACAACAAATTTATTCAGCAGCTGTTTTTACATTTTGCAAACACACAAATCTCTTGAGCTTAAAACCTCTTTTGTGATAGTGTGGAAAACACAAGAGTTATTCATTTGATTAACTTAGGTCAGCTGAGTGGCACTGTTTGACTGTGCTTGTGTCTTAGTAGTGTAATACATACAGGTACAGCTACATAAAGGTATAAAGCTGTCAGACACCAGGCAGCCAAAACCACCTGCATAAACAGTGGCCCCTGCTGGCTCCTTGTCGACATGGTCTCCTGTCAGTTCCAAGACCTCTCGACACATAAACAAGTTTTCTTTGTTTTTTCTTTTGACTGTTGTTGAAACTAGATTCCTCTCTGCTCTCTTAACATCCTCCTCTGTCCACAGAGCGACTCTTATCCGGCCCCTGGCTCAGAATCCATGAAACGTGTGCACTTTCTAAACATTTATTCTCATCAAGGAAGCATCTCTCAGCGGATCAGGGCTTTGTGTATCATTGACTCCAGCATTTTAGTGGTAGTGTTTGGTCGACGGATATCCGTCAGGGTGTCATTCAGTTAAACCATGTGGTTGTTTAGGTGGAAAGGAAAAGGATATATCATGGTTTGCCTAGGAGGCAAAATTACACAGGAGATCAACAACACTGTGTATTACAAAAGGGAAGCTCAGGTTGCCAATACATCGATTTGAAGACATAACCTGTATGAATCTTCATTATGTCCACCACATGAGTTTAAATATGGATCCTTGCTACCACATGAGGAAACAGCAGGGAAATACTTGGAGCTCTCACCCAAACCAGGGAAACCTGCATCCTGTGTAATATGGTGTTTGCTGCAATCACAGGATCGTAATGGTGTACAAAGAGACGCCAAATAAGTTTCATCTCCGTCCCGACAATTTGTGCAGTCATTTGTTCTTGTTTCTTTTCAGATTGCTTGTGGCTTCCCTCTCTAGACTCTAGATTTTCAAATATCTGTTTGCAGGGGGATGTGTCAGTTCCGAACAGATGACCTAGTTTTTACACATGCACAATCTTACAAACATTGAAAGGCCCCTCTACATACATTACATGTCTGCAAACCGCCTTGAAATTCATCCCTTTTATATGAATTCAGTTTGCAAGCAAAGATTTGAGTGGCTGTGGAAAATGTCAATTACGGAATTGGTTAATTTTTAATTATTGCCGGCTGCTCTGTACACAGCTGCTCTACAGTTGACTGTTATTTTTTTTTTTCTCTCCACATTTAATTGGAGCTGAAACAGCATGACCTATTTTGTTTGGAGAGAATGTATACTTTATCTGTGCCTCCTCAGAAGGTGGCCTTGAGCTTAATACGCAGCGCTGTGATGGTTCCTCTCAGAGTGTAATGCAGTACAGATTACTCATAACCTGTTTAACATCACAAGCAAGCAAATTCATCAACTGGATTACATAAAGACACTAACATGTGATTCCTCTCAACACATTCTTCAATTAAACATGCAGCTGCCAGAAGAATGACAAAGCAACATTCCCGCAAATATTATTTTTGTCCACTGGAATCACTTTTTTATTTTAAGTGGAACACCCGCTGCATCCTAAATGCTGCTCAGAGTGGCATCTTGACCTCGGCTATGTAATCAGAGACAGAGTTGTCCTTTATATTATTATCAATATAACTCTGTCTGGCCAGTCTTTTACGAATGAATCACAGGAAAGAGGTGCTCTCAGAGGTTTCTATCGAAGTGCGCCACTGTGTCACAGTGACACAAACACTCTCTAGCTTTCAAAGGTAGTTGAGAAAATGGCTCTCTGCAGTATGGATTCAAATAATGCCATCCATTATGCATTGATGGCTCTTAATACACACATCTCTACATTCGTTTTACATTTTTAAGTATTTAACCCATATGTTTGATTCTAGACACACGACATAGTGGGAACCCCCCCCATCAAAACACACACACGCAAACACACACCAACTCACTGAAAGGATAGTGTGACTGATCCAGCAATCCTTTCATTGTTTTGGTGAAACAGAGTCGCCTAAGCTGCTATAATCACTCGTTTAGTGTTGCAGCAACAAATGCTTTTTTTAGATATTCCAATCCAATAAAAAAAAAATGAACCCTAACTAATGCAATGGTCCATTTGCTGCTGCTGTTGTTAATATTACTATTATTTTTAATAAGACATTTCCCTTTCAAATGCTCTGTGTCCATTTCACATGATATCATCGATGATTTAAGGAAACAAAAGCCAGGATGTCAGATGGAGAGCTGACTTAAAGCTTCTCTTTTAAAAGCCTGAGTTAAGTCTGCAGCTGCATTGACACTAAAGAGCATTTTGTATTGTAAAGTCCATCATCATTTAATCTGTGGATAAATATGTCTGCGAGTGATTATGTCTTTCTTTAGTTTGTGCTGATCGCGCGGGAAATGTTGAGGCTATTGTAAAAGGTAAGACAATTGTTTTTGGTTTAAGGTGCAATATTGTATTTACAGGAAGTAAAACAGAGCACAGCTGATAGATGACTGCAGGTTTAGAGACATAGATTAGTGTTAGCATTTCATTGGGTCCTCCCTCGCTACAGTGTTTGTATTTTCCTCCCTTCTGGTTATCACTTTCGGCTCAGTGGTTTGTGCTGTTTATGCAGTGGCTCTCTGTCTCATTGTCTTTCCACATTGCTTTTGAACCGTGCAAAAAAAAAAAAGTACTGGCCTAAATATGAGGATACAGCTCATGATTCCTCAAAAGTTGAACTTAAATACAAACTGTAATGATACTTATGCATACTTTACGTGTTTCAGTTAAGGATGAAATCGTCGTGTGTGAGCAGTATTTAAGCTTCAAACCTCTGGATGGGCATTTCACATGACAGCTGGTGATTAACATTTGAGAGACAGCGTCACTGGGAGACGCTCCGTCAGCGCCTGTGGTGCGGTACTACTACGCCATAATCATATGTTCTATATCACCGTCCTTCCAGCAGACCACAGAGGAAGCATGTCCTTAACACAACTGACTAACATATACACACTCCTCGAACACGTATGAATCACTGAGATGCGACCCCCCTAGTGGATACGAGAAAAAGTCTATAGAGTGACAGTTACAAAAAGAAGAAACCATAGACTAGCAACTACATCACAGACTGTATCCTGGGCAAATCATCCTGAGCATGTAGGGGTTCACAAAGATTCACAAAGAGGTAGCTCTGCCCAGGCCAATAATCAGGAGCATCAGTATCGCCTCCGCCATCTAAAAATCGGCAAATACACGCCTCACTGGCGGACCAGATACCCATCATACATCCCTAAGCCATAGTATAATTTGAATGGGTGAGTTGTCATGAACTGTTAGCTATAGAGACCAAAACTGTTTTTTGTACCAGGCTGTAAACATGTTTATTTCTGCTGTGAAGTTGGACATTTTAACATGGGGACTTATGGAGACTGACTCATTCCGCAGCCAGCCTCAAGTGGACGTTTGAGGAACTGCAGTTTTTGGGGCTTCTGCATAGTCTTCACTTCACAGCCACGGAGGTTGCCACTTGTACCAAACATGTAGCCACCATCCTAGCTTCATTGGTCGCAAGCACTGCTCACCATATCCACGACTCAGTGGATTTTGTAAACCGGGTTCGAGGACTGAAACTGGACACAGATGAAACCATGGTGTCATTACTCAAACAAGCCACCTGCTGTAGACAGCAGGACAAACAGGACAATAAACTATCTGCATCCTTCTCACTTTAATCTGTAACTTTAGTAATGTTGCATCATTATTGTAACACAGCAGATCTGTAAGCTCCCTCTGTTGTGTAGGTGATGATATGTAAACAGTACCTGCTTCCTTTTCACTCTGACTCCTTTGTTCTACCTGATGCCCTGAGAACAGTCGTCTCTCCTGTTCACTCTCTATCACTGGGCTGGAAGCAGGAACGACAGAGCCCGAGGTTTGGTTCTTAGCGGGACACCATGCTGTCAGGGCATTAGGTGAGATCATGTACCAAGCCCTCTACACCCAATCCCCCCACCCCTTGCTCCACTCCTCACTTAATCAGTTCTGACACAATGCCAATTCCACAGTGGGTGGTGCTTACAGCTTTATTCATAGACGTGTCGGTTGAGCAGTGATCAGCTCCCAGGCTCTGCTTTGTGTGCTCGCCGTTCTCTGTCATGCCGTATCAGGTAGCATGGCCATTTACAGGTGTTATTGTTGTTTTTGATATTAAGTGGTCTGGCATTTAGCAGCTTGAATTGTTTGTCAAGTGGATGGCATTTGACGGTCCATCAGGATGTCTTTCAGGGGTATTACAACTGATAGGATTTCTGCCATTAAAAAGCAGATGGCAGATGACCTGAAACTATAATCCTCGATGTACTGGGGAAACAGTGGAAAATAGGTGCAGCTGTTAATCCAGTCACCGCTGAATTTGAGCACAAAACTTCAGTGAAACCGTGTCTTGAGTATCCCGAGGGTGCAGGCAAACAATTTACTGAATTGAGCCAGACATAACTGAAAAACCATGTCTCCGGCACGTATAGCTGCTGTATGGTTTCTATTGTTGCCTCTGAAAAGCTGAACAGGAACTGCGAAGCAATCATAAAGCATGCAGGGAAGCAATTTCTTTCTCTTATTCAAGTGAAAAATTATTCCGTGCTGTCACAAAAGACTCCCTAACAAGGTGCTTTAAACTCTCTGGCAGTGCATTGCTGCAGGGTGTCAAAGAGTGGATAAGGTATAAATGAAGCTTAAACTCAAAAGTCTGTTTCTGGTAATAGCAGCATTTCGTTCCCTCTCCAATGTGCTTTTGATGTGGAGCTAAGATTAACAGTGTTAAATCGTCCTCTTCACTGTCTCAAACTAACAACACAGGCATAATGAGCCGAATGTTTACAACAAGAGCACTCCTTTGAGGTGTTCGGATATTGTACAGACTTATTATCTACTCTTTCATACAGGTTGTCGCGTCAGAGTTCATCCTCTTCCACGTGCGCGCCCGCAGTGACCGTTGTGTATTATTTTTTTTAAAAAAGGGGGGTTGCGTAATTTAAGTCCAGAACAGAAAGAATATCCAACCGCTGAGGAATGTTCCTTTCATCTCCCCTTAATCCTCCATGATGTGATCCTGGCCGTTTACGGTCGAGCGGGCCGAGGAGGCTCAAGGTGCCAAGAATTCCAAGAGCTCCAGCCCAGCTGCTCTCTAGAGAACACTCCGGCATGGCAGAAAGATTTGCACATCGAACGTGTCGATCCCTCACAGTTAATGAGGCCTGCTGTTTGGGCTTCCATTATCAGCCCGCTGCATCCCGAGCCGGGCTGAGCAGAAGTCATGCATCATAAAGTTCTGGGTGCTGTTTGATACATTGTGGACAGTAATCAGAGCTCAGCATTTCTCACCGACTCTGGAGTTAAACTCAGTCGACTGGTGCATGTTCTTACACCAAAACCTACCTACTGTACGTTTGCATTGACATATATATACATATACATATATATATCTATATATATATACACTCTTGAAACTTTGACTGACACATACAATGAATCAAATTAATGAAAATTACGAGCATGCAAATTTAGCCATCAATAACACCAGAAGAGTTGTTTGACACGATCTGTAACTGCTCTTTCATTCTGAATACAAAAACATCTTTTCACTCAATCTTCTATTGACAAATCCGATCACTTAATGCGACACAGTAAGCCACAGATAAATTAGGACAAAACCGGACCGGTCGCTAACATTCACCCAACTCCCAGATGTAACAATTAGGAACACCTCAAAGGTCAGCTCAGATCTCGGCCCGTGATAGAATATTGAAAATCAAATCTACTGTAAAGATCCAGCCCGGCCGCAGATCTAGGAAGGGTCATCCAAGTGTCACTGATTTCAGAAAAAGCTCAGCCGCGCAGCAAGAAAAGAGTCAAGTTCAAGCCTCCAGGGTGTCTGGAAAGGACACACACACACACACACACACACTTGTGATGGGATTGAGCCGGGGGCTGGGACGGGGGTGAAAGGGGAGCAGCGGGATGATTGGCAGAAAATGTCAGGCACGATACGTCAGCCCCATACAGACACACAGCAGGTAGATGTCAGAGACTGCATAATAAGAGGGAGGGCAAGCTCACAAGGAAAGGAAGGGAATGGCATCTTCAGAGAGTTATGTCATCCTTCTAAAATCTCCTACAGATTAGGCCTCAACATCGCTCACACCTGAAAGCTCAGAGTACAGTTTGACTAAATGACTATCTCTTGACCTATTGCCCAACCTTAAAAAGTAGCTTTCCTCTAATGTTGGCCTCCTCTTTTCCTGCTGTTATCATTATTTTCCAAACTACAAGGATTAGTCAGGGTCACAGTTTTTTTTCCCTCCACATGCTTGTATTGCACAGAAGGTTTTGCACAACCTTCTAGGCTGCACCACCACTGGGGCCTGAGCCAGGGTCAGATATCTCAGAGGGGAAAGGCAGACTCAAGACCATCCACTGCATGTTGATTACAGTGAATGTGTTTTGTTTGACCTTGCGAGCTTCATCCTGATTTATTGAATTCAGGTTTTTGTGAATCTTTAAGTCAAACCTGGGCGTATTTTGTTAAGCAATACATTCCTGCACTTTCCCTGCATTTTAAGCAGCGTTTGTATCGCACAGGCCGCAGATGATATCCATCAGCGAGGTGGAAATAAATTCAAGAAACTGCTGAAATGTTTCTTCATTACCTGGGTCGGCTTTGTGAATCACAACTATGTTCCTTTTCTGGTTCTCAGGGCAGCGCTCCCGTCGCCCACCCCGAAGATGAGCTGGAGCGCCTGACCAAGAAGATGCTGTTTGACATGGACAACCCACCGTCTGAGGAATATTTTGGTAAGAAAGATGGCTCATCTCACACACACACACACACACACACACACACACGGTTAGCAGTAGCCTTTTTCACAGAAGACATTTTGATGTGCCTCAGAAGCAAATAATAAAATTACTGACCTCTTACTCTGTTACATTGTTTTAGTTGAAGGTTCCTGATACTGTGTCATACCGTCATGAACACCTGAACAGAACAGAACCATTGTCGGTCTTAATACACCTCCTCCTACTAGGACAAGTCAAACTGTGACTGCTGTGACTAAGGCCTTTTATTACAACAGGGATAGCTTGCTGTATTTCTGTCACCAAAAAGCTGAGCCACATAATGTCCCATGGCAGTTTGAACTCTAATCCAATTTTCACTGTTTTAAGACTTGTATAGGAAGATAATGGATCAGAACGACTAGTTTTCCCTAGTCTTAGTGTTAGTTTTAGCGTGCTATCCAGGCTATGATGGATTCTGGATGGATGGATCACTGATGGTATAAAAAATGAACACCGTGTATGAAACATCACCACACTGGTTTCTGAAGAGCCGCTTTGAAGCTCAAAATATGCGCCGTTGGCCGCCGCTGCTTCTTCCGCTTCTGGGCTAATCTAAAAATTGCCAAAGACGTGGATCATTGACAGAACTGAGGTGAGCCAAATGACACCTGGATGCTCAAACAAGCCACCTGTAATGGCACCGACCTGTCAATCAATTTGAGGGCTAGAGAGATGGGTAGCATCTATCTATCTTGCTACATTAGTACTACTACATTTACATTGCTGCACCTTTGAAATAATTGAAGCAATCCTGCATTACGATTGGCTGCTTTCTTCTTGCTACAAGAAGCATTTCTAGCTATGGGCTAGGCAATTAGTTAATGATGTTATTTAGAATGAAATACATTTAAACCAAACAGGGTTTTTAATTCTTGTCTAGATACTGCGTCTTTCAGCATTACAGCATTTATGCTACCGTTATATTAGCTAACTACTCAGAGATTTACAGCAGCCAAAGACTGTTCGATAACGGACCACACGAATAGAGACAGCATCCTCTCTCTCATATTGGAAGAGCACACAGTATTGACAGAAGATCAATTTTATTTGTATTGATTTATTCCACAGATATAAATAGATTAAGTCTCTTGAGACGCGTTATTTACACACGCAATCAATGAAAAATTTACTCCAGTTTCTTATTACGACATTATAACAGGACCACTTACTCTGTGCATTTGTCACCAAACAAAAGAATGTAATCATTTCTGCTGTAAGTGGTCTTATACCTTCTGCTCTAAGCGCCTCTGACACAGCAAGAGTCACTTCACAATGTAGCATTCATAGGTGAGAGTAGTCAAGTGGCTAAAATTAGCCCATGAGTCACTCTTTTGATTCACGTGTAACACGAACACTGAGAAAAGCTTTACACACACACACACACACACACAAGGATCCTTCCTGATACATCACAAGATCAGATCTGAAAATATTAGTGCGGGGAGCGTCGTCTCATTAGGAGCGCTCACTCTGTCACTTCTCACTGTGACGTTTTGTGAAACTAAAAGAAGAAACTGGTTGTACTACAAAAACCAAACCCGCGCCACATTTATGGCGATAAAGGCTTAAAAAAAACAATGTGGGATAGTGGGTTAATAGAATAAAACTGGCATAAGGTTTCCTAGATTAGCCCACCCAGTGACCCACAAAGTTAGTTTTGTATCACAGGAACAGTGTTTTTTGGAAAATGGCTGGAGGCTGTCGAGTACAGGTGTGTGGATTATGCAGGCAAGGTATTCTCGCTGCTTCCTATTCGCTGAAGTGTAGACTCAGCCGCAGCATATCTACCAGTATGGGAAGCAGTCCTCAAGGTAGAGTCTCAAAACTACATCAATCTGATCAAAGGATAAGGCACACCTCTTGCTGAGGGTATAATGAGAAAGAGAGATGAAACATCCTGATTTTGATAAAAACTCTGCATCCTGTTTGATTGTCCAGCTGCATTTTTTAACAGTTTTTCTCTCTCTGAAGCGTTTATTACTATTAAATTAAACTATATTTAATTTTATCCTTTGAAAAAAAAACTGCCGGGATTAAACAAAATACCAATTTTAATACTATTTTGCAAAATAGGATTCAAAGAGAAGGATTGTGTGCATTTATATTTCATTTCTATTTTTCCGCCCTCTGCACCCTCCGCTGCCAGTAACTGCCAGCCCTCTGCTGCTCTCCTCTTCTCTAGCCTTTAATCCCCTTTGCCCTGGAATTAGTTCCCATGCCCATTAGATACCTCACTCAATACATTCAATGGGACGCTGGAGCAGGCTTTATATCAGCACATAATCACACAGCACACCACGATAGCATGTGTAGGTGTATTATAGCTACAGGGACATGTATTTAACTGGTATTAAGGGATATTCGGCTTCACGTTGGTGCGCGCGGATGTAAAAACCTTAATTGGTTCACATTAGACATAGGTCAAATGGATCTGCTGGCTTAAGCAAAGTGTAGTCATTTTACAGAGGAATGGCCCTCAAAGGCTTGTTGGCCTAATTTTTTGTGGGTGAATGTACATAAAGCAGACCTGGCATGAACCCCGGACTAGGCTATACCATGCACTAACAATAAAGCTGAAGGCACGTAAAACAAGGACATGGTAGAAATGGGTCATATGTGAGCCGAGGTAGCCAGAACAAGTTAGGGATGGTGTCCCAAGCTGACAGTGGATGGCTGTTACAAGAGTGGAGCAGGGTGGGTGGGTGTGGGAGGAGGGTCATCTTGTGGTTAAACAAGGCGACAGCTGAATTAACCGAGAGAAAAGAAAGAAGATGGGGGCAGGAGCCTTCAACTGAGGTGACTGCAGGGACTCATTAGGAGAGAGTTCAAGCACAGGCACACGCTGCTTTGCAAGTCCACAGAGCCTCCCGTCCTCCCCCGCTGAATAATGTACATATAGCCACCACACTAATGTCGAAATTACTTTAAAATTTACTTTAGTCCGGCATGTTTCTAACTGTATATCCAGGGCTGTGGGAGAATCGGTCCCAAGGCACGAGACGACTTTTGTAATTACAAAAAAATGTAATGGCACAAAAGCCTCTTCTTTTTTGGTGGGGTTCAGGGGGAAGAGGGCGAGCGGCTGCTGAAACCCTAAGGCTAGTAATTAACAAGATTAATCAAAGTGGGGCTGCGATCTCTAGCGCACTACTGGACTGGATCATTGTCTTCTATAGCAAAGTTTTATTGGTGTCACTAATGTCTTTGATGAGCTCCTAATCTCAAACAGCTATAGTGAGTTTTCATTGGTCCACAGGGGGTTAATTCAATTGAATTAATGTTACACTCTGCTCTGTGATGTCACAGGGAAAGTTTTCATAAGACTCAATTGAGCTCCTTTGCACAACATTATTACACTCTTTTACAACAACTTCAGAACCAGCAATTACAGCGGTCACGCCTTTGAAGGCAAAGCGAGCACATAAAAAGCAGCCGTCCTCAAAAAAACCTCTCTCAAACTGTAAAAAAATTTTTTTTAAATAAATAATTAAAAAAAACCTGAAAATGATGCACTATAAAAGAACGTCTTTTCTTGCGAGAAACCCAGTTTGCAAGCCAGAAATTCCTCCTATGATTGAAGCGTCTTTGAAAAGCAACTGATTAGTCCTGATTTAGAGTTCCAGATTAGATTTGAGTAATCTGAAAGAGCCTTTTCTCCAAATGTCATCATCCGTCATATTTAATCCACTTAGGTTGTGCGTAGGTGTACTGTGTTTGTGGAAATCTAATAAGACACAGCTACTCAGCTTGCAGTACAGAGATGCCTTGGCATTTGAGCATCAGAGGAACTTACAATATTTTGTCATCACTACATTTCTGTCAACCAAAACCAGGACATAAAGCTGAATAATTGAAAGGATGAGATGCTCTGCATTATTTACAATTAGTGATGATGATACTTATGCACTGTAGTTCATTCTGCCGCAGAGAATCTGTTTTTATTTCTCCTTTTAATACCAAAATGACAAGTTGAGAATCCCTTCATGCGATCTTTCAGTATTCCACCGTATAGAATTAAGAAAGATGTGAAATTTTAATATCTAATCAATATTTATACAGCGTGCTTTTCCAGAGGGATTCTTGAGCAGTGGCATAAATGTTTTTGTAATGTTATTATCAGACGGTGGAGAGATAGTCATTGGAAATAAGCAGAGAGATTCATTTGGGCATACTGTGCTCCGCGCAGGACTCCGAGCTGTCGGGAAAGCCTTTCCTCCTGGTTTGAGCGAGCCTTTGTTTCATGATAAGAGCCGGAGAAGAAGAAAAGGCAGGCTTTGCCACTTTTCCTCATAATGTCAGCTGAAGGAGCCCTCATAATTTATAAGACACCTCACATGAAATGTTCATGAGGAATCTTGGAAGAGATACAAATGGCAGTGTAGCTCCAGTAACAGTACAGGCCAGAGGAGTCAGAACAGATCAGCTAAGGTAATTGGGTCAGAAAAAGTTTAGGTTCACACACCGCGCTCTTGTGGAGCTGCCTCTGTTTCTTTACAACACAACCGAGAATCATAACTTAATGTATTAATAGGCTTCCAGTTTAGACAGCTTTGTGCATTGTCTAAGATGCTCTGGTGGAATTTATTTGCATATTACTGAGGTCGCCCTCAGCAACCTCTTAGGAGTTTGCTTTTAGATGTGTCTCTACATGTCATAACAAGTGGGATGTGTGTCAGAGTGAAACCTTTATGCAGGCTTTAAGAAAAATAAATAAATAAATAAATAAAGGCACCCCACCAACCCCTCCTCACCCACCTCCTCACCCCGCTTCCCCACCACACTCCACCTCCACAGTCTCCAAATGCCTTTGGCCAACCGTCTCCCCCCAATAAAGACGACTGTTAGCGTATGAAGGTATACCTTTAAAGTCTTGAAAAGTTCATTTTATGGTGGGTATACATAGAAAAAAACAAAAGTTCTTGTAAACATGCAGGCACAATATGATTTTAGAGATTTTAGAGACATTGTTATACATAAAATGCAGCTAAAATGACGTAAATGAAAAATATATTTACGTTATTTTAGTTGCCTCTGTAGTAGATTCCATTGTTTCAATCCCAATCCAGCGTTACTGTTTAATTTTATCTCATTGATATGACTCCTACAGCCGTATCAGCTAATGCTAACCCAACATATCGCTTCACATTAAAAGATTTCTACAGGCAAAAAAACAGGGTTGCTTTCTACAAAATCACAACAGCAAAAGTCAGATCTTGTTGCCATTTTAATTGACTGACTTGAGTGAGTTTATTTTGGTTGTACTGTAAACAGACACATTAGTTGCTCCTTTTTTTGGTATTTCTGACAAAGTAGCATCTCAACGAGTCTTAAATTAAATTTAATGTTACTTATTGCGACGGCAATAACCACAGGTTTCACCAAATCAACCAGGACTTAAGTCTAACTTTAAAATGAAATAAAATCTAGATAAAAACAGCAAGTACCAAACACAGAGTAATGTTATATAACTGAATAAAAATAAAGTATTTTGGGGCACCCTGGTGGCTACAAAAGGCCCAGGGTGTCCGACTCTGGCCTTCTGATCTGTGGTCCTCTCTCTTTCTCCCTAAACATGCAGATACAATATGATTTTACATTTTATTTCACTTTTTTTATACATAAAGTGCAGTTAAAGTTACATAATCAAAAAGTATACATTTTTTCAGTATATTTACATCCTTTAATCACCTCTCCATATAGCAGTATTCATTGTTATTGGCGGAGTCCGCCACTCCAATCCAGCGTGCCTGTTACTGTTTAATTTTATCTCGCTGATATCAGCTGAAAGTATTTGGAGTGCTCTGTTGGCTACGAAAGGCTTCGACTCCGGCCTGTGGTCCTTCACTGCATGTCGTCCCCCGTCAGGTTTTTGCCTGTTCTATCAAATAAAGCCAAAAAAGCCCATAAAAATAAATAAATAACATAATTAAAATACTTAAATACAGATTAATATATAGAATCATTGGATTCAGTTTTGTTCTTTATCTACAACATGACCACGGCTCGTTTTACTTTGAACCTGCATCCATTTCTTTTCACACAGTAATCTCGTCACAGGCCCTTTAGCTTGAAGAGTCTATTTCCTCTTTGGCTATCAGAGGATTTCCTCCAATCACAGCGGATAAGTGTTGCCTTATTGTTGTGCTCTGCTGTTCTCGATGTGTGTAAATATATGTTGCAGCGAGCTCTATGAGACAGAAGTGAGCATAATGCTGCTGGAAGGAGGTCAACGACCACCCGGGAGGCACAGGGGACATCATATGAGGCAGTCTGATGACATGGCAACTAGTCTAAAGCTCATGCACCACTATACCACCTACAGTGGATTATAATGTATGACTGCAAAACAGTAGATTATAACAACACAATAGGCACGGATGATCCATCATAGCTGCCTTTTTATAAGAAAAATGCAGTATGTATGTCGGTGTGAGGCTGCGGATTTGACTTCCGAGACCCTTTTTTCTTATGTAAATAATGATAACCGCTTTGAATCAACAAATTTGGCAGCCTGAAAAGAAATTCAGCCTCCAGTTTTCAGTTGAAACTGTCTATAATTCTGATCCTTCATGAATGAGATCAGAGCGGCTTTTACTGCCGTGTCATCACCTCACTTGTAATTGCTCACGTGGCGTTTTCAGCACGGTGCCGTGTTTTCAGCGTAGTGTACGGGACCTCTTTGCCACTTTTTTTTCCCCTCCACCGTCTCATTATCTTGTTCCAGCACTGCCGCTGACCTCGCAATGCTGCTTTCTAGTTTCTCAGCTGATGCAGCGTGCCAGCACGGGGCTTCTCTTCCCTTGGCGAATGAAGCCCGCTTTTTTGGCAGCGGTTCACGTGAGGTGACCGCCCCTCTCTCTCCCCTTCCTCCCCCCGCCAGGCTCGGGCGCTTGCTATCCTGCCTCGTTGAGACAGCTCCACTGAGGCTTGCAAGATCAGCTGCCGTGCGAGCCCAGCTGAGGCTTCCGGGCACTCACGTTGCTAGATTTCATTTGTGAGTGAGCGTTTGACCTCAGGAATGAGTAGACATCCGCATGCTCATGCACGCAAACGCATGCATAGTTACAAGCACACGGGTGCGCACGGATGAACAGCATATAAACACACAGATCTCTCTGAGCACACACACACACAGAGCTTGTCCATGTAGTCTTCTGCACACACACTCACCTGTTCCCCGCCCTTTCCCTCCCTCTCTTTTCACCTCCCTATTCGTCAGCCCCGTTCGCTCCCTGGCACCCCTCCGTGTCGCTCCTGCCAACCTGCTTCTAAAACATGTAACCTACACTCAGTCCCCCCCCCCCTTGTTCTGCCGCCGCGGGCCCTGACGGGCCAAGCAGTAATGCTTAGTGGCACAGGCTTGCCTAACCTCCATCCTCCGCCATCGCCGCAGCAGTTCTGCAGATTGCTATTTGCTGACATTGGGAATGAGATTAAAGGCGGGGGTTAGGAAAGAGGCATTCAGAGATTGAAATACAGCGATGACAGCTATTTCTCTCGTCCTCCTAAGGCAAACGAAGGCCACGCCATTGTCAGGCTGCACGTAGGGCAATATGAAGCAACAAAGTAGATTAACCTAGAGGGGAAAGACATGAAACAGTGCACAAATCGTGGCCTGTGGCAGTTACACTCCTAATGTGTTCGACAGACTATTATTTTCTGCTGTTAACCACTCGCTGACCTATTGTTTATGACTTTAATTAACTGTGAAGAAGTTATCACAACTGTGTACCTTTATTTGGCCGCACCCTTCAATAAATTAATGCTGCATTAGCAGGGTGAAGCGCAGTAAAAATGTGAGGTAGAGCAAGAAGATAATGATTTGGACTCACATTTGTATTAGTTGTGTTTTAATTTGCTGCTTTTATTGTCCATTGTTGTGTTGCTGTAGTTGAAAGTGCTTTGTGTTTTTACCACAATATCTATCAGATATTTTAATCCAAGCGCAAAAAACTTTAGTTGAAGTCCCAAAATGGATTTTGTGGTTCTTTTATTAGTTTTGGATACGAGCTAGAGTCGCTGGCTTTGCCTTTGGGGTTTGCAAGGGTTGCACCAGCAGAATTGTATTCTTTAGTAACATAGTGTGAAAAGTTTTGGTCTCCCACAAAAAAAAAAAAAAAAAAAAAAAAAAAGTTCCTTGCGATTCCTTCTTTACATGCACGATCTTTGATTTCTGACGATGTAAGATCAAATTGAGCTGCAAGTGTGCTCCCTCTCTGCCTTTCATGCTGCTTCAATATCACGGCGTGAAAAAACAAAGAAGGCAAAGACTGAGGGAAATCTGAAGCGTTCTGCCACTCAACATCCCCCATTCCCAAACAACAGCGTCTCACTGCCACTACAAATACATTAGAAATCAATTATTTATGGAACAGAGTCGGGGCCTCTTTAATCTTTTCCTTTTATCCAATTAAATTGTCTAACCATTCTAAGCCTGTATAGCTCACAGGGAATGTGCTTCTTTAAAAAAAAGAAGAAGAAAAGGTTTTCTCTTCAGTCCTTCTTTTGACTTTCGATGTAACAGAGAAGAGACACTTCTGAGGGTTGAAGAATGAAAGGAAAGAAAGTGAGTAAAGTGTAAATGAACTCCCCCTCCCGCCCCGTCACCATTGCATTGGTTCTACAGGAACTATTTGAAGTTTTGATATTAAGACTCTGGTTCCATTCCCCGTGCAAAGGGACGCTGGGGAGCGGCGAGGCCTTTCATGATTCCTTTATGCCCAGCTGAAATAGTTCGAAAGTATTTGCGATCATCTCCACGGGGGTAAATACGAATGTTGCTTCAATTGCTGTCCTGTATTATTCAAGACATCAGTTGAAGTAGCATCTGAAAATTGAAAATGCTTACTTCCGACACAGACGTGTGTAATTTATTGATGTGAAGCACTGTAAAACACCCCAACACTCCTCTTTATTATCATACAGTAAGACTGTTAGAGAAGAAAAGTTAGAGTCACTCTAAGGCTTCACATTTTTGCACTTTGTGAAATAATTTTCACACCACACAATGAACGACATACTTGTAGAAGTACAAGTTAGGGCTAAGTGTGTTGTGGTATGTTTAATGAAACTCAAGGAAACTCAGCTGTAATTCTTTAAGGTCAAGTGGGAAAACGTCAATCAAAGTTAAGATGAAAAAAAAAAAAACAAACATAATGGACAACAAAAGTATCAGTTTCATTATCAGTGTAAATTCAATGTGTTTTGAATTTGGGGCTCATAAAAATTCTCTGACATTTTATACACTGAATAATCATTGAGAAAATGGACAGCCTAATTAATAATGAAAATAAAACTGAAACAATTTGTCAATGAATTAGTTATAACCCAAACCAGCAAGCAATCAGCAACTGGAGCTGTAACACAAAAATTTCCTTTCAGGGATCAATAAAGTCCTCTGTCTATTTATTTTGATAATTTATTAAGCAAAAACACTCAAAGTCCTTTTAGATTCTTAAATTTGAATATTTGATGGTTTTCTTTGTGTCCTCTGAAAGTCAACCAAGCAATAAGAAGACTTCACCTGTGACTCTGGGAAATAATTATTATAAATAATGATCACATTAATCAACAATAGAAAATAAGAATTCTCCAGACAGATCCAGGTTACAGTACCATTTTAAATAAAAAACTTTAAAACAGTCCACACAGTGTTGAACAGATTGAACTTTGGCCAATCACACTTTACTACATCCTCTGTATGACCTTCGACCCAGTCTCTTGTCGAAACAAAGTTATTTATTTCCTGTCCAGCAGTAGAGATTAGAGCTGAAACAATCAGTCGATCAGTTGATTGATGAAAAATTAATCTGTAACTATATTTGGGTAATTAAGTCATTTTCAATCAAACAAAAGGGACAAAAATGTTCTGGCTCCAGCTTCTCCACTCCACTGCTTTTCTTTGTCTTCTGTGAGAGGAAAATCTTTCTGAATATTTCAGCTTGGGTTTCAGGAGATTTTGACATTTTCTGACATTTTACAGTTTAAATAATTAATTGATTAAAATAAAAAAAAATAAAAAAATAGCCATCAGACTAACTGACAATGATTTTAATCGTCAGTTGCAGCGCTGTCCGATGTGACGTCACATATATTGATTTATTTTGTAGCTTTCTGTGCTTTTAGATTCTTATTATTATTCAGTGCTTCACATTTTGGGTAATATTAATAATAATAATATTAATAATAAAAGGCTGTTTCAGTGCCAGATGTGCAGAGCTGCAGATGTGCTGCTCTTTGTTACGTGATCATGTGAATTCATGTGTGGGCTGCTGATGTGCGAGCGCAGCACGTCACGACATGTCTGCGGTTATGCATACAGTATATGATACACGTGTCTGTGTTTGTATATGTACTCGTCTACATGTGTGGCATGTCTGGTGCAAAGAGATTTTTTTTTTTTCTTTGTGTGTGTGTGTGCGTGCGTGTGTGTGTAGACTGTACACACAGTCACGCACAAATAGCTCCTGAGGGCCCTCGCGATCACAGACTGCCAAAAGGAAAAGGATTTCTGAGAGGTTTCCTTCTCGCTATTTAAAGTGGGAGCCCTGTGGGACATGTTTGGCATTCTCATCCACTCACTGAAGATGGCCTGTGATCTGAAGCCACTAACAGGCTCAACATGCTCCATCTCTGTCTCTCACTCACTCTCTCTCCCTTTCTCTTTCCCTCTGGCTCTCTGAAGTGATTACCCTGCTTGTGATTCCACTGACACCCACATGTCCCCCCGAGACGTGCCTTCACTAGTTTGTTTAATCTGCCTCCCTGTACAGTAGGTAACGCAGCCATAATTGAGGTGTGGATAGAGCTGTGGGAACAGATGAAACCGATAGCAGGTTCTATGAAAACTTGTCTGCGCTGTGAGTCGCCACGGATGACGGCAGCCGCTAAATTAACCTGCTGTGATAAGAATTCAAAATGTTAACATCTAATAACAGCAATCTGTCAGCACTTTGTTTATAAATGTGTCCCCAGACAATGAACAACAAATCCTGCAATAAAAGAGTCGCAAATATCTGTGTTACAATGTTACTAGAGAAGTTGCGGCTCCAGTCATTCGTTAAGCAACTTTTCTTAGTTTCCAACCGAGGCTGACAATAAGATAATGAGTTATCTGAGATTAGAATACCATTAGCGGGGCCTCGCAGTCAAGCAGATATTTGATCTCAACAACAATATGACTTACAAAAAGTTGTGCTGATACCTGAGACAGATTCAGCTTTACACTCCGTTTGAATTTTTGATATGAAAACAGCGAGTGGAACTGTGAAAATGCAAGCATCAGATACTCTATCTCCCCCCGGTTAGTGTCTCGCCTCTGTCTGTAACACGCTTGAACCGCTCTGTTCAGAACATACAGAGTGTCAATCATCTCCCAAATCAGCCTTTAGATGAAGCAAAAAATGAAAAAGGAGCCAAAAAAATGATCTCTACAACTGAACTTGAATTAATTAAATATACTGTATCATACTTCCTCTGAGAGATTGCATCTGTCCTCAGATGTGTAAAAAATAAAACATTCTGAGATATCTTTTTAAACCCTATTATTGTAAGATACCAGTAATTAAATTGACAGTGTTATTAATTGGGTTGAAGATAACTTGCATTGAGTCGAGGACATCTTAAACTCAATTAAAGATATCTCCAACTCAATTAAAGATATCCAAATGCCATGTCCCGCAATATGCAATCAGGCTCTTTCTGGCGCAATAGTATCAGTTCACTTGTGCCCCCTTTTACAAAGACTTACTTGTAGTTCTAAAGTTTTCTTTTTATCATTTAAAGCCTGATTTTTCTTTCTTTTTTTTTTGGAATAGATGTTGTCCGTGTCACACTTTGGTGATGCGTATGGTTTCTTTAATGTCGCATAATTATAGTATTTAATCCTTCCTTATCCGGTGTTTGAAATAGAAATGAAGATTAAGCATTTGAAGGGATCGCTTAACATTTTTTTTTTTGGAAAAAGGTAGTTTGATGTTGACGCACGGCCAACAAACAGCTCATGTATCCTGTGGTTAAACAAAGCTATAGCCAGCCGGCAGCCTGTCGGAAGAAGTGAGCAGCAATAAAATTATAAATAAATTTCATCTTTCACTGCAGAACATAAGCTCTTTAGTGTATGATTTCTGATGCCTGTTTCTAAGACTAAAACAAGTGATTAATTAGAAAGGCAACAATGTTGATCAATCAATTAGGCTTTAACTCATCCAAAGCAGAAAAACTAAATGTAAGAATTTGCTGCCACTTAACTGTTTAACTGTTAATTCAATACACAATGTCACCTCGGGTAACTTCTGATGAGCATTTACTACAAGTTCTAGATTAAAAGGTCGTTGAAACAGGTCAAGGTGCTTTTACACCACATATCACTTTCACCCATTTATGCACACATTCACACACACGTGGCGCAGCCATCGGGAGCAATACTGGGTTCAGTAACTTGCCCAAAGGACACTCTGACATGCAGACTGGGGGCGATCTGACCACTGATCTTCTGATTAGTGGCTCGACTTCCTGAGCCACAGCCGCCCTCAAAAGTCAAAGTAATAATTTGAGTGAAGTAAGACTTGTAAACAAGCTTGCATGTTTATGCGATCGCTACAATTTTTTATAAATTCATTTTTGTTTCTTGGAAATGGTGTCACCCTGCCATGGCAGATTGTTCTACTTACTTCCCTACTCGTGAGTTTAAGAGGCCAGTCAGAGACGTGAATCAGAACAGCAGCGAATTCAAAATGTTGAGTTGATGCAGCTGTGAACAAAGCACGGCAGCATTGTTGCCAAATGAATCACAAATTAACCTCTAATTTGATTTACTTAACTTCCGTCTGCCGTTACCGCACCTTGAGAGTCAATAACTTCTCTCCACTTTTACTTCTGGAACCAGGGGCGCATAAAATATCTCCTTTAACTCCATAATCAAATGAATCATTAATTTCAGCCATACTTGATTCTCCTCTTAGATCTCTTTGTCCATTTGTTTTGACCTTAGATGTTGTATCATTGTCCTAAAAGTAAGAAATCGCTGCACACTGTAGGATGTTTCCTATCAGGTCAAGCTGCGTATTATCATCCGAGCATCTGCCAGTGCTCAGAAACACTCACATTTCACAGCTCTCCTGCCTAACAGCGTACATGATAGGATCATTGCAGTGTTTTCAGTGAGTGGAATATGACTGTTGGTTTCCTGATGAATCTCATCTGACTTTGTATCTTTCTGTGGATTTCTGATGAATCTGTTCTCAGCCTCCCCTCCTCTTCCTCTCCCCAGGGCGCTGTGCCAGCTGTGGAGAGAACGTAGTGGGTGAAGGCACCGGCTGCACTGCCATGGATCAGGTCTTCCATGTCGACTGCTTCGTGTGCATGACCTGCAGCACCAAGCTGCGTGGCAAGCCTTTCTTCGCTGTGGAGAAGAAGGCGTACTGTGAGCCTTGCTATATTGTGAGTAACTTTTTTCCCCTCCTTTAAATCCACCTGCCACCCCGCCTGGTTTTGGCTCACTCTGGTTATTTATGCGTCCATGTTTCAAAGATGCACATTATGATATCAGAGGGGTTTGTCCGGGATTGTTCGTATATTTTCACTTCAGGCGATCACATTTCATTTCATCAAAGCCAGACAGGCTGCTACTTCTCTCCAAACACATCTTCATTTCCTCTTTTGGTCACTCAGTGAAACTTGTCTTTCATTGTTTCTTGAAAATACACAGCTTTCAATGAAGTAATAAACTCATAGATGCTGGAAATAATGAACAGTAAGCCTATTTGCTCTGTAACAGTAAGTGCTAGCCAGCTGGCTAACGGCTAACACAATTAGCAGCAGCTCATGTTAAGGCTGTACTAATCAGTATTTTTATATTAACATTGAATCAGCGTCACTCTAAAACTACCAGAGAATTCACCACCAGACTCTGCAGTTTCGCTCAGCTCTACAAACGTTATCAACTCTGTCGACTTTTTTCCCTGCAAAAAAAAAAAAAAGCCCCAAAAAGCCCGCTGTATGCTAGCTGCCTAACGTTAACTTCTTGTGACCTTACAGGAATTTGGGGAAATACACTTATTCGCTTTCGTCAGATTGAGAAGACTGACACCACTCTCATGTCTGTGCACTAAATATCAAGCTAGAGCCTACAGCTGGTTAGCTTAGCTTAGCATGAAGACTAGAAGCAGCGCACTAGCTGTTTAGCGCTGCTTCTAGTCTACATGCCTTCATGTCTAAAATTTAAAAAGAGCAGTCGCAATAAAATAAATTAAAGCAGCAGAGCATGCCAGTCAAACATCCTGACTTGTTTTCTGAAGAAATGGGAAAGGTAAAAACAGTGAATCACACATTTCCTATAATCCAATGTGTTCAGTTAGACCTTCCCATTGCTTGATTCATTCCCATGTTTCAAACTTGAAGCTTTTTACTCAACATTTGTCATCCACGAGCTGTGATGACACCATCAGAGAAGGTTTTCACAGCTCTTCCAAAGAAAAAGCTCTGAAAGATAGAGGAGTGAAGACTGGACTTACGCACGACTCTACATTAATGATAATACAGCTCATACATGTGACATACGTATGATAATATGTCAGTGCGGTGTGTGCTGGTGCAGCTTTAAGACACGTGAAATTTCCATTTTTATTGTTGCCTGTTGTTGACAGTGAGATCAAATCCTAATGTTAATAGAAGCTGTGAAAGGAATTAGCTTCAGAGTTAACCTCAGTGATAGTCATTAGCAGCGAGGCTAGCGCAAAACTTTTTGTAACCCAGAACAACCTGATAGATTATTAATTTGTTCTCCTTGAATAATGAATCAGAGATGCAGTCATTGTGTTTTTATATTTCCAGATATCTCTTCTTTGGTGAATTAGATGATAATTAGATTGTTTTCACTTGCACATCATTTAGTGAGCTGATGCATAACTATCTGCAGCTGATGAGCAGTCTGATATGGTTTAAATTCACTTGAGTTATTAAAAGTCAAAATCATGTTAGAATCTAACATGGTGTTAATTCTCTTTGTGGATTAGAAGATTTTGTCTCAGCTGTTTCTTTATTTTTACTGAACTAAATCACTCCTCTGATCAAAAGTTGACCAAACCAAAGAGATGACTGACAAGAAGATATCCCATAAGGGGCCCAAGTTATTTTAAAATTCATTCCTTTTTACAAAACTGTGACCGGTTTCCCTGCTGGTGTGTTGCACAACACACATGAAAGTATTTCCTTGCACAATATTGTCAGGAAAGACACGTCATCTTGCAAGTCCACAAGGAAATGGTTTTGCAGAAGTGTTTCCCTTATTCACTTCATTAGAATATGGTTGGGTTTTGTCATCAGTCCAGTTGCTGGATATGACAGGGTCAAAGTTTCTTATTGTCAGCAATATCATGGGTAAGTTTGTGGGTCTTTTTTGGAAGCTGAGACGGGAAGTAGCTGTGCGAGGCAGTGAGACATTACAGCGGAAATGTTGGGCAATAGATTTCATTATTGTTTTTATTTCGAAATGTGCAGGGATTTCTTTTTGTTTGTTTGTTTTTTGGCTTTGAAAACATGAAGCTTGAAAGGCTGTTCACAGGTCTTAAAGATTGGGTGTGTCGTTTGGCACAGTTGGTGGAGCATCCGCCCCGTGCACAGGGGCTCGGCCCAGGGTTCAAATCCGACCTGTGGCTCTTTCCCGCGTGTCGTTCCCCGTCTCTATCTCCCCACATTCCTATCACTCTTCGGCAGTCTCTATCAAAAATAAAGCTTGAAAAGGCAAAAAAAGGACAGATATGTGACAAAAAGTTACATTAGCCTCAACTAGCACACACACGAATCTCTGATTGAGGAGTCTCTGAGTTGAGCCGCATTGTGGGTAATGCAGGTTTTGACAAGGAAAAATACTTTGAGGGAAAGAGTTCGCTGGTTCTGCTGTGTCGTGTGTAGGATTTAGTAACATCCAGCAGTGTACCTGTGCTTTGCAACCTGAAAGTAAGTCACACTCGAAACTACAGTGGCTGTCAAATGCACGCCAAATGCCCGATCTAGAGTTCATGTTTAGTTTGTCCATTATTTATACTGTCAGTGGTATCAGTGCAGCCTGCAGCTTGCTAACTGATGAGGAGGTTAGGACTTTTCTTGGAAAAGGAATGAAGCATCTTGATGACCAGGGCATCTTTAAAAAACTCCTGATACATACAGTAGATGCTTTTTAGAAAACGTCTTGGAATAATGATGATAAATCGTCCTAAAGAAATAAATTGGAACACACACTGATATTGTTGATTCTTCTTACACAGCACATATTAACTCATACTCTCAATTTTCTTTCACATCACTTGCAGGAAATGGCTTGATGTGCACTTTACCAGTAAAGTCTCGAAGTTGAGCTACATGACGTTTATACCAGTGGCAGGCCATCTCTTAAATCATCCCTTTTCAGAGGCACTCACTGTGATTGTAGTTGTCTTGTCTGGAAGTTCTCCAACTCTGATACATGCGCTAAAGAGGAACGGGATAATTTAAGAACTTTATTTATGCATTTCATCAGCATAAATGTTCTTCTGGCACAAGATCAAAAGGATGGGGGAAATCTGAATTTCTTAATGAAAGTAATTTCTTCTTCTTTTATTCCCATCCTCAGGGTCATACGCCTCTGTACGATTAGAGAATGAACGTGAGAGTTGAGTCTCTGAAGAGAAATGTCATATCCCAGAGAGAAAGAGGAAAACTTCAAATTAGCCTTCAAGTCAGTCAGTCTAGGAATCTCTAAGAACAAACGAACATAAATGAAACAGTGAATTTGTTTTTTGACAAAAGTTTTCCACCTCAACCTGCCATGTTGTAGTAGCAGCATATTAAACTCATATTAACCCCTTGTTTTCCATCTTGAAGGGGCACATCAGTCATTTATTATTATTTATTATATATTTATTATATATTATTATTATTCAGCAGAGTTAGCTGAGAAGATTGATACCATACATGAGCATATTCTTGTGTCTGTATGCTAAATACTAAGCCAAAGCCTACAGGTGCTAAGCATAGCTTAGCATAAAGACTGGAGGGAAGGCGAAGCAGCTTTTATTTTGAAGTAAAGGTGGCACACTGGATCCTACGTTTCCCCTAATCCAGTGTGTTTATTTAGACCGTCCTTTGCTTGGTAACGGTTTAAACTAGAATCTCCCAGTTGGAGTCTTACTAAACATTTGTCATCCACAAGCTGTGATGACATTATCAGGGTAATTTTTCACAGATGTTCGCAGCAAAGCAGGCTTGATAAACTTAAACAGATAACTAAAAAAAAGGACTAAATGTTGCCACTAGAGGAACATTACTCCACAGAATTGTCTTTGTTTTTCAAGTTAGGGCTCACTGCTGAGAAAACAGTCTCCTGAAGACGAACCAGTCCTTCAGTATTGGGATCATAGTGTCTTAGAACAACCACAACAACCAACTCCTCAGATGCAATGGTTCAGTTTAGTTTTACCAGCAAGGCAACCCCCAGACACATTTAAACAATACGAAAGTATTTTTCATTTTATGTGTTTTTTTGTTTTTTTTTTGTCCCATTTCAGTCCAGAAATTCCTTTGTGATCCTGGTTCACAACAGTTGTAGCAGACAAATGATGGTGGTGGTGGCTTTTTACTAAACATCTGTAGTCCACAAGCAGTGGTGACATTATCATTTTTAGACTTTGGGAGCCTGTTTTTCATCAGGTGGATAGTTCTCTATGTGACGAGCAAACTGAACTCGCTTTGTAAAATTGATGGAGTGGCCCTTTAAATTTAGACTGTATGTATTAAATTAAAATAGGGGCTTAAAATGTGCGTTCCTGATTGATACTTTTTGACTAATTCAGTCTAATATTGTACTCACAGGTGGGCAAAAAAGTATTTGCAGATACAAAATAAGTAAACAGATTTAACTTCACAATCGATGAATGCCGTAACAGTATTTTTAGTGAAAATATTATCATTACTTTAAATATTTTATGTATTTTTGCTATCCCGTGTGTTGCACTGTGTGAAATAGATTAAAACACCCTCTGGCAGTGTATTACATTTGTTGTAGAATACCTTACAGGTATAACAGGTGCCTGAGGAAGCTTACTGTGTGTACAATCAGGATAATAGCATGCAAAAAAAAAATAAAAAAAATCTATTAATCCCTTTGCCAGGAATTGCAGGAATACATTTTGCACAGCACGCTGATTGCCATCCAATAAAGTTTTCTGCCATGTATCAAAGTAGGCGATCAGCAGCCTCCTTATCTGTGCTCAGACTTTACATATTCTGTGGAACAATGCCGGCATTTGTATTAGCGAGATCCATCTCTTCCGCTGGGTGATTTGCCTCATTCAAATTGTTTGTCTAGATATCATTAATTCCTTTTAGTAATGTGCAGGAACTCACCCACATCTGTCATTGTCACCTGTCTACTTCCTGATTTTACGACCCGCTATCTCTCTTGTCTAACCAACCTCAGTCACACCACTGGCGGCACAAATTGCAGCCCAGCAGTCGGCCTTTGTCTTCGGCACTTCCCTGTCTTACCTCCACAGAGGAGTAATCGCTGCGTATTTGAATACACACAAATGCTGATAAAACTATACAGCCGTTCAATTAATGTCTCGTTTTGCATGGAGTGCTTTGCACACGTGCCTCAGCCCGAGGTGTCCCACAGCTTCCCCTCGGTACACGTTTGCACACACGATAAGACTTCAAAGTACGGCAGTAAGAGTGCCTGTGCAAACACCACCCGGCGAGCCGTCCATCATTGTTACTGAGAGACAGCAGTTTTGAGTTTTAGTGCCACTAAGTGTTTTCCAAGAAAGCTCTCATGTGAGACGTTTTCCAGCAGATATAAAGTATTGCTGACTTTATGTTTTCTGCGAACTAGAACAAATTAATCACAGGGCATCTGGAAATTCACAAATAGGAAAGAAACCCAGTGGGGCCAGACGACATTACAACAGTATTTTCCATAACAGCCACGCATCTTAACTGGGTCTCACATAATTGGAGATCCAATTATGTAAACAGATTTACAGCATAATGGCATTTATTGCATGTGTTTCACGTGTTCAGCCAAAACCTGAGGACCAAACTAAACCTTTATACATAGCCAGAAGTCATCGTCTTGTAGTAAATTGCACTTGAAGGTGCAGAAAGTTGATGTTTTTTAGGGGCTTTTTTACATTCTTGAAGGACATGACCTCAGACAAAGCTTGCTGAGAGCAGGAATATGAGATGTAATACATTTAAGAAGAGTGCTCCACTTTAGAGGAAAATGCTGTAATTTGAAAGGGCAAGAGTACTCTCAGTGTGTCAGCTACAGACAGATTACATTCAGATATGTGCTGAGTGTATTCTGCTGTTGTTTGCACTCGCTTTGGCCGGTTTCTGTGTGGTATTCATGTCTGTCGTCGTAATGACAGAAATAGTTATAATCTATTCTAGATTTTCATGAAGTCACGTCATGTTTTGAAGCTATAGACATTTAGCGTACGTACATTCTTCACTTACTATCACTTCGTGGCCACAACGCTGTTTTGGTCCATTCTCCATGTGACTTCAAACCCCACCAGGAGCGTCTCAGAAGCACTTTATCTTCCAGATTTAGTTATTTTGTTATATAATATGCTACGTAGTTAAATTGTTCCCCTTTGGCTGTTTTTAGGATCGGGAGTTTGTACAGGGTGTTTTATTTTGAAAATCAATGCAGCTTCTCTATTCTGTTTCTGTGTTTGGCTTCCAGCCAACGTGAGCTGCATATTCTCAACGGAGACCAGCTCCTGAAACAGACCACGGCACAAATGGCCGGGTTTAAAACACTGACTGGAATAGCTGCGATTAGCTTGGATGGCAGCAGCGCACAGGAAACAAGTTGCATATGTGCCTAGTTTAATTTAGCCTTCATAAGTACCTTTCTGTATAGTGGTTATCATTGTTAGTGGCGTCCTCCATTGAGGCTGACATCAATGAGACATACAGTAATTACAGCCCATTCGGCTGTATTGTCTGTTTATTTTTCTGGTTATGTTGTGGTGCCTTATGTAACTATATATTTATGTATTCATGTAAGGCTTTGTATAGACATCCTTGCAAGAACAATAAAGTATCTATCTACCACCGTAGCAGAGCTCTATTACGTTACTGGTGGAGTGAACTAAACATTTCCTCCTGCTACTATTCAAATCAGAGTCTTATATCGGTGAAACAGCCGCGAGAAACACAGTGTCGGCGCTGAACATAATCTTGTCCACAAGACAAAACAACTGTCATCTTTACATCAGCGGATCATTTCTTATTTTTGCTAGGGAGTAATGGCAGTGAGCTGTTAGATGAAGAGCTGCAGGCAACACGCTTCACACCTCCAACTTCTTAACAGAATAACCCAACTTTACAGCAACTTACTTACTGTTGTGCGGAAAAATACTTGTGGTTATTCAAATTATTACTGACCTGACTGAGACACA
The DNA here is from genome assembly GCA_028641955.1 of Protonibea diacanthus. Taxonomy (NCBI): domain Eukaryota; kingdom Metazoa; phylum Chordata; class Actinopteri; family Sciaenidae; genus Protonibea; species Protonibea diacanthus. The sequence goes on along the minus strand of CM053979.1, from coordinate 7,277,189 downwards.
AGTTGCACTTCTGTTGTATTTCTGACAAAGTAAGTAGCTGCTCAAGGAGTTTTCTTTTCTATTAAGCTTCAATAGAAAGTCGATATAAAGTATTAAGCTGCTGTTACAGTACACTGTTGAACCTCATCAACCAGGGCTGAAATCTTAAAGACCTTAACATGTCGGCTGATGGAAGCTTGTTTCTCATTATACTCACTAAGCTTTTATAGTCTCTGATTTCTAAAAATGAATTTGAGATTTTTGCACATCGTAGCAGATGTAATCATTATATCCGAGCAGTCATTCTACCTTCTAGAGAGTTCAAGCCTAAATGTTCTCAGTCGGTGGAATTATAAAGGTCACCACATCTATTTGAAATGATACTCTTATAAGTGAATAGTAATTTTATGTCTCCTTTCACTTTAGAAAGCACGCTTCCAACCACGAGAGCATATTAGTTAACAGTGCTGAGAGCAACAAGGACTCGTCCTCTATCCGATAGCTTGGCTGGTCTTTGAAGAAGTTCAGCAGTGGGATTCAGTGTCAGTGAGGTTAATTGCTTACACAGGGTACTGTCTTTTTTAGCCCTAAGTCCATTTTATGTCCTTGTTACTAGTTCTTGCAAATTTCTTCAGCATTCCCGCAGCCAGGTTTTCGCCCAGGTAATTTAACGGCTCCTTAGCTGCCCTTTGTTTCAGGTTCTGAGCTGATAATAACAGATCTATTCAGTCTGCTTAACTGACACCAGCGAACGGTAAAAGGGTTACAGACAATGTTCAGTTTCCTCTTTGAGGTAGAATCACATCCCCACTTTTCCTGTTTATACTACCACTTCCCATGAATATAGATCATCCAAAGTGCAGCCAGTTTAAGTGTACTGTAATGAGACTGATGTAAGTAACACAAGGTCACACCAGGAGCAGAGCTTCATATTGAAAGAGCAGTAATAAAGAGATAGGGATTTGCCCACACAAAAACCTTAATCTGTTTCTGCCTCTTTTGACAGAATTTCAGAGACCACCAAGGTCACGGACACCAAGTTGCTTGAATGTAATTACGTTCATTATCTGGTGTTGTACTACGTCTGTGTTATTTAAAATAAATGGGCTTTGGTCTCATTGGCTACACTCTCCAAAAGATTTTCCATTCTGCTATTGTAAAGGAATAACTGCACACAGCAGCCCTGACCTGCCAGTCACCAGGAAACGTTCATGATTGACTGATGAGCTTTCACCCCCCGTGTCTGTTTGTCTGTCTTGGAAAATGGTGATGTCATCCCAGCTACCCATTCATGGCTTAACTATCAGAGGGGCCTTCTTTGTGTAATTAATTTTGTCATGCAGACCCACTTTTTGAGCACAAACTCTTTAATATGTTTTTTTTTATATCAGCATTGTATGTTTCTGGTATTATTTTCCATATTTTCGAGACATGCAAATTAGTCACTTTTACATCCCTCATATTCAGACTGTTGTTGAGTTGCTTTCTTTTCCTGACCACAAACATCTTGTTTCTAAATTTTCTTCTTAAAAAAAAGGGGAACCCTGGGAACAAGAAATGCACAGTGTGGTTCCTAAGAAAATATGGAAGTCTGCAATAACCAAACTTCACACATTTTGTAATTCAAAGTACTTCATATGTAATTAAGTAATTCAAAGGTTGTTCAGGTTGTTGAAATTAAGTGCAAAAATGAATTCCTTTTGCACTTAACTTTAATTTCGCTTTCACTTCAGTAATTCTCAACCAACCTTAATGTTATTGAGTACTTTGTCACAATCATAGACTACTGAACCTCTCAGCCTGAGTTGTAATTAATCTTTCCACTTGTTGCCACTGAGAGTTCATGAAAACTAGTTAACAAGCCAGCCAATGTTAAAGTAATACATACATGGTTTAGATTTTTAGCTCTAATTAGCTATAACTTATGGATGAACAATGGATATAAAGTTACAAAAAATAGCTAAAAGCCATGGATGAATGGTTGAAAGATCCAGATTCTGCCACGTCCAGTGGCAGTGAGAATGCAAACTCAACAAAACTGACCTAAACGTCTAAATAAAATAAAAAATATTGTAACAATATACACTTTTGTGGTGTTACCAAAAGGAACATTGTGCATGGGTGGCCTGTCTGGAGCCAGTTTTTAGTTTGTCCATTCTGGGCTACTGTAGAAACATAGTGGTTCAACGTGGCAGACTCTGTTGGAGAGGACCTGTGATGTCTGTAGATATATAAGGCTCATTGTAACATAATAAATACAAATCTATGCATATTTTCAGGTGATTATACACCAATGAAAACATCGTTATGTGTATTATATTCCACTTTTGTCAAAGAGCACCCTAAACCCTACACACTGGACCTTTAACACTGGTTGAAATTAAGCCATCTGGAACACGACGGGTGGTGTTGATGAAGGGGTTAATCCGATAGTGATGTGGGGGTACATCAGACAAAAAAGCTGCCCTTGTTTACTCAGTTTTACAAGTGACTTCAAACGCATCATATTCGCACAATCTAGATAGCAAAGGGAAGTTTCTGAGGGCGGCGCAGCACCCAGAGGCGACAGGCATGGTGCCAGCTGTATTTGGGCTTCTGGTGATGGATGTCCTCCACAGCACATCATACCCACCTAACAATGGGATATCCCCAAGAACTCCCCTAAAGCCCCCGCTGTCATTGAGAGAGAGAGAGAGGGGGTAATACGATAGGATACATCCAATCACGGCCTGATCTCTCCTCTCACATCCAGTCAGAAGAAAGTTTTGTAATGTAGCTTCTCTGACAGTAATATGTCTCTGATTAGAAATGACTGCACACCACCCACACACCTGTCACTCCTCTGTGATGGATATCCAGGTAGTCAGATCTGGAGACTTGCAGCCAGCGTGGTGAGTTCAAGGCCCCCCTCCCCTGCTCATCATTGCGGCGCTGCAGCTCACCGCCGGCGGGGTTCGCAAGTCTGCGATCGGCTGCACAGCTGCTGCTCACACCGGGAGAGCTGCCACGCACACTGCGAGCGGCGACGGCAGGTATACACCCACCCTCGGTTTTTACTTGTCGTCTGAGGCAGGCTCGCCAACACAGAGCGGCACGGCTTTCTGCTGACTTCGTCATCAAATATTCATGGCTGTCTGCATTAGCTTGCAGAGTTCTAATTGAGTTCTGTATATTCAGACGTGATTAACTCGGTCTAATTCCTCAAAGGAGTGAGCCAATTAGATAGCACTTGCATGAATAGGATTTCACATCTTAGTACGTCTCCAGACTTGCCAAGACAATTATGCGTGTGTATAATTGCGCTGTACGCTGGGTGTGAGCTCGCTAAACTCAAGCAGGTCATTATTTCTTATTACTGATCCGCACTACAGGAAATGCAGCTGTCCTATCCATTACAAGCAAGTAAATGAAAAGCAGTATTGTTATTAGAATACAGAGAGTGATTCCAAACACCGGGCTCTCTAAAACGTCCTCATGTTTTTTGTCTAAGCACAGCCCCCACCACCCCACCCTCCCCGCCTGCCACCCCAGGAGCAAGCAGGAGAAAAATATCCGTGACCCAGTGCTGACCCACCACAATGTCACTCTAACTCATGGCATGAGAGAACTACTGCCGGGGTCTTTGTCAGTTTCTCTCTGTAACCAGAGCAGGAGACATTGCCCAAAGTCCAGAGGGGTCACATTCTGCTGCGGAGCTGAATTTAAGGCAGAGAGGCAGACAGGCAGGCTAACCACTTTAGCTGAGCCGGAGAGAGAGATCGGGGCCCGCGCTGCCACCTTTTATTCTGTAAAGAAAGGCCTGAGAGAGGCATGATCTGTGTGTCAGCCCTGTCCCTTCATGTTGGCTGCAGCCCCGTATTACCACTTGGCTAAAATAAGAAACGTGTGCGGACCGATAAAGCCGCTCAGCTGAGTGTAACAGAATATATGAATATTGAAATCTCATTTGACACTTGTGTAGTTTTTGTGTAACTTTGACAAACCACATGTTGAGGAATGAAAGCAGTGAAACCTGCACGGTGCTGAGCAGCTGCCGCTGAAAAGGATCTCATGGCTGCTCATAAAACGTCCGAGCAGAGATAGAAACTAAATGTAAAAAACAACAGGAGAGGAGGCTCCGGCTGGCTGAGTGCCACCCAATTCCTGCACGTACTGGTCATCCATAACCCAGTGTGAATTTATTACACAGACAGACTGAGGCGAGCCGAGCGGGGCAGACCTACGCTCAGAGGAAGCGAGGCCGTTCCAGGTCAGAGACACCTCAGCGCTCACTCGTTGTGAGTGACTGGCGTGCACACTGATGAGTGTCACAAACGCTGTGAATTATACAGCTGATAGTGTCAAGGTCAGTGATCCTCAGAGTTACCAAAACCATTAGAAGAATCACTTTCTACTGCATGACATGCTCACTCACACCAACATGTAAACAAAAACCATGCACACACACCTCCGTCATTTGCATCCAGACAGCAGCGAAGACACAACGAACCAAATCATGTTAAAATGTCTTCATATGCTTTGAAACTGCGCAGGCAGATGGGCAGAGTCAGGATGGCAAGAGAGCGACGGTCACTGGAAAGCAATCACTGATATGTAAAATCAAATTTATGTTGGATATCAAGGGCCGGGGATGAGATCGTGTCGGGGGGTCTTGGGTGTGTTGGACCTCGGGGAGTGGAAATGGCAGGGGGCTGTTCGCTTGTTAACCTTCGTAGGAGGAGGTGGGAGAGATGATCGTGATCACTGAACTCAACAAGCTGAAAGGAAACTCAGTTTCTCCACACACACACACACACACACACAGACTTAGTTACACACAGACCTCTCCACCTCTGTGGCCTGAGCAGACCACAGATCAGGGAAGGGTGGTGCTCCCACAATCCCTTCGCAAATGTGCGGAGATTTAAATGAGCTCCCAAACTCCCTCGACCAAAGCAAATTTCTGGCAGGCTAAGACTTCCATGATTTGGCTTAAGAATGTGGAAAACAAGTTCATTTTCTTTCTTTAACCCCCGACCACAATAATCCTGTCTTTTGCTGTGTCAGATGGTTTTTAAACTCACTCAAGGTAGCTCCCAGAACTACTCAATTACTGTAAAAAAAAAAAAGTACTTGAAATCTGCACGGTGCTTTAAGAACACTGACCTTTGTGGAGTGATTCAAAGCTTGTACGCTACATTAAATGAGATTTTGTAAATAAATAGATGGACATTGGAAATAAGTAAAATGTCTCGAGTGTGTTTCAGGCATCTTGATGAAGGTTAAGTGAGGCTTAGCAGGTCTTAAATAGTCCTCTTGATCTTCAGCGAGCAGCAGGTGTTTCGCTTTTAAAGATGGACTGTGTAGTATTTTTAGAGGAAGGACAAAATAACAGGAGTGCCAGAAAATAAAATGCAACCCAATAAAAAAAAAAGCACTGAAATAAATCCTACGTGTGAACTTTATTTTTATTTTTTGTTACTGCGGAGACCGTCAGGCTTTACTTCATGTTTAAAGGAATATTTCAACATTTTGGTTCTCGCTGTCTTGCCGAGAGTTGGATGAGAAGATTGACACCGCTCTCCTATCTGTGTCAAACATTCACAGCCAGCAGCCAGTTAGCTTAGTTTAACATAAAGGCTGGAAACAGCTAGCCTGGCTCTGTCTAAAGGAAGCACAAAATCAGCCTCGCAGCACCTTTAAAAAAAACAAAAACAAAGTGTAAATACAACAAGTTGCGTTTTTTGCCGGAGGCTACTCGGGCGCAGTGATTTACTGGAGTCTAGTCATCGCTGTGAGGTTGCCAAGCAACCGGAGGAGAGTCCAGGAAGGCGCTACACCTAGCCAAGAAGCTAATCAGCTGCTGGGGCTAGTTTCATATTTAGTGTACAGACCAAACCTCGAGGAGCAGCACTCCGGGGACTTCAGGGACCATCATCACATGATGCACACCATCACTAGAAAAGGAGTGACTCAAAGTGATTATAGCGTGAGAAAAGTTACAGGAAGTAACATGGAAATGAATGTTTTCACTTTCATACGTCCACCATAGAGACGTCAGAGCGGTGCCTGTCTTCTCACCTACTCAGCAAGAATGAATTCATTTCCTGTTTGTTTGTGACATTATTTTTGTTGAGCTCGTGCAGTAGGTAATTCTCTGTAGTGTCTCATTATGAATCATAGTTCCTTCATTTCCCACTCCTTGCTGCTCTTAGGACCTCCTGCTGAAAAATAAGTTCCTTGAGTACATAATTATATATCTGTTGGCAAAATAATTTCTTTGTCTGGCTTGATTGACCCATATTAAGTAATAAAAGAGGGAGAGAGGCGGCTTGTCGAGGTTCATTAAGTGAGCAGCAGACACCTTCCCTCAGGAAGTAGGAGGGTCAGTGATTTGACTCATGGTTCACGACCGAGTCAGTTTCTTCTTATTCGCTGCAGAGGAAACCAAACGCAGCGGCGGCGCTCAGGCCATTCTCTCAAAACAAGCTCTTGTTCGAGCTACCTTCAGTAGGGTGTAGTTAATTCACACAGCATGGCCTGGCACCGACCGGCACATTCTGTGAAGGTCTGGACACACATACTGAATCAGATCATCTGTAAATTTGGCCCACTCTCGAGTTCAGCGCGCCAGGTCATAAATCGCGTGCAGTCTCGCTGAACTCCAGCCTACCTCCTGTCAGCCCGACTTGGCCGTGTGAAGAAAAAAAAAAAAAGAACAGATAGGTGTAAAATTTGTGTTGATACGGTCGGAGGAGATGGTGAACAGCTTAAACTTAGCAGCATGCCACAACAGATTTCCAGCTGTTTACGGGTTCATCCGCAAACACGGAGGACACGTCTTTGTTGCAGCACTGTTTCACACGGAAACATACAAACTATAGTCTGAATTAACGGTGATATTTTAATTGGGGGTGAATCCTTGATCTCCTGAGTGTGTGAAGAAATGATGCAAGTATGTATTCACATTACATTATGCAGTTACAAACAGTTTTAATTTAACAAATAAAAAAGGTGAGCAGCAGTATTTTAATGACAAGAAAGTGGACAACTATTTTCACAATCAATTAATAGTCCGTTTTTAATTACACATTTGATGGCTCCAGCTCCTAAAATGTCAGGATTGGCTGCTTTTCTTGTCATTATAGTTATCAGAAAACAGTTTGAGGATGACACTCTGGGCTGATACTAGCAAATTAATGAGCTGCAAATGACTCTTATCAAGTCATTTAGTCTCCTGAGCCTGTGTTTAAAAGAAAAGACAGTTCAGCGCTGTGTGTAAGTTTGTCGTTTGATCCAATAAAGTTACGAATCAGAAGCCGATTCTCAGTAGAAATGAGTCAAATTATCCCTCATGTTAATATTTTTGAGATGAAAAACTCAAACTGACACTGACATGATTCTCTGTGCGTGATGTTCGACTATCCATGTCTCTGCCTCTCTGTCTCTCTCCGTCAGGTCTCGTGTCTCATGTTCAGAGCAGAGCACATGGGACCTCTTAACTCCCTGTTACATGCTTTGTTTGTCATCGCGCTCTTCATTCCAACAGACAGCTGTGTCAAACGTTGTTTGGGAGCCCGTTGCGAAATAGTGGGAAGCCGGAGCGGACCTCGCAATGCATCAGTGTGTTTGGTGTGAGGCCATGATAGCGCTTTGTAGCAAAGGGAAACGGCTTACAATGAGGGAAAGGGGGCCACAATTGACTTTTAACGCGCTCCGCTCACCCCTCAGTTCAGCGTGAGGCTGTCTGACCTAAATTCACTTTACCTCATCTGCCTAGACATTTGTTTAGCCTTCTGGGCAAACACTTAGAGAAATGTATGAGGGAGAGAGGGGGAAAAAAAGAATACATATGCTTGAATACATCACATTTAGTCAGGGGAAAAGAAAAACCCGGACATCTGCAGACGTATACAGCCCTCTAGTGGCAAACTGCAAAGGACCTGGATGTCTGACAGAGAGGGCACGAAGTGATTTATGCAGAATTTCCTAAACCATCTGTGGAGGTTGTACCCAAACACAAACCCATGTTTTGACATCAGACCCACATTTGTGTAACGGGCCTAATAGATGTTACCTAATGCTAAATAAAAGGAGTCATGAGTGACTAAAAGAAAACAACAGAAGCTGAGCAGAATGAATGAATTGAGGTCATAGAATCTTACCATGAGAGAGGAAAGAGAGAAATTTTGTCTTTTGAGTACTGTACTCATTACAATGGCCCGGAGGAACTGTGTGCTGTGAAATCATATGCTCTAGTTAAGCTAAACAAGGGCAAGGTATTCCCACATGAAGGGCAGATGAGAATAAGTAAGTGGAAAAGCAGACAGATGAGTAAGAGTTGAGGATGGTTTAGTCCTGTTTGGCCCCGGTATCTTACTCACATTCTCAGGTTGCAAATATATTCTCCCTCCCTCTCTCTCTCTCTCTCTCTGCCTCTCTACCTCTACCTCTCTCTGTCTGTGTGTGCGTGCGTGAGGCAAACCTCAAGGGCTCAGAGCAGCGAGCTCATTAAAGGCTTCATTCCACTTCCAGGATCGAGCAGGATTGCAATATGGACATTGTTTATACACAAATGTTGCCCTGGGAATAATGTTTATTTCTATTACCGTCTTGGACAGGGGGGAGAGAAAAGAGAGCGAGAGAGAGAGAAAAAGAAAGAAAGAACAAATAAGAATGCGGAGCATGTCTGCACACATTGCTTTTCATGAAATAATGCCTCTCCAGGAGTGCTTTGAAGAAACGGCCATTTTTCAAACCACCTCTTTACCGCCTCGAGTCATACATCAGCAGCTCTCATCTCTTGCCCTCTTACCTTCCGGTGAGGCATGATCGTGTTATGAGGAGGCCTGAGAGGCAAAAGTCAAGACCCCTCGTGTCAGGAACATTCTTACATTGTAGTTTCAGTGAACCTCAGCTCGTAAAGCTGCTTTGCTCATTAGCGTATAGGCTATAAATACCACTGCACGTTCTTTGCAGCCCCGGACAGGGGGACGGCTGGGAGTTTACCTCGGCCGAGCGGTCACAGAAGTGTCATTTTAAACGGCAGGGCCCGGTGGTGCGTCTGGGAGGCAGCCGATGACGCAGCGCAGTGTTGCTACACACCCCGAGCTGTGTTTGGAAACACTGAGGCAGCTTGCTACTACAGTGGGAGCCAATGGGAACAGCTGAACCGTGCACTCTTTAGCCCAACCAAGCGCAGAAAAAAAAAGGGGGGGAGAACAGTGAGACGCCGAGATCCAGGAAATGCCTGAGCGGGAAGCAGTGTGACAGTAGGGCCCATCAGCACGCACACAGCCACATCAGGCCACACATCGATCACCCTCACATGATATATCCAACCCCCCGTAATTGCATTGCTGTTTAGAGAGGCAGTCGTTATTTATGAAATATTGAAATAACAAATGGCGTCTCCCGGCAGATATTAAGAAGAGAGATGCCACAGATAAGTCAGAGGCAGGCGGCTGCCACGTCCCCCCGCGGGCCGCTTGCCCAGTCGCCTGGCTGCAGAAAACCTGCAGTCATCACAAAGTGGAAATATTTACTGCTCACACTCTTGCATATGGGAGGATGAAGTGTGGGTGAGGGCAGCTGAAAAATGACTGTGTTTGTGTTTCGAGAGGAGTGCTAATCAGATTCCTTCAGCTTCGGAGGCATTTGAGGACAGCCGAGCTAAAGGTCCCGAGTGTGGATTTATTTGATGCACTGGCACGAGTGGGAGCCGAGCCACCTGAAGTGTAACGCTGTCAACAGGAAGTTAAAAATCACAAAGTGTGGAGGAAATGCAGAAAAACTTTATCTGAAAAAAAAAAAAACAAAATAAATGTGTCATGCTGGTTAAAATTTGTTAGCAGCAAAGTGCTAATTGTAAACAAGCGCTCAAAGGGCCTTTGAAAATGAATCATCAGAATCACCACATTCATCATCAGGTTGGTTGTGTAATCATGTGGGTGTCTGTGGGTTTGTGTCTACAGAACACCCTTGAGACCTGCACCATCTGCAGTAAGCCCATCATGGAGCGCATCCTGAGGGCTACAGGGAAAGCCTACCACCCTCACTGCTTCACCTGCGTGGTGTGCCACCGCAGCCTGGACGGCATCCCTTTCACCGTGGACGCTTCCAACCACATCCACTGCATCGAGGACTTTCACAAGTATGTACTTCAGGTTTTCATGCAATTAACATCGAAATCAAATGACTTTATGTAACGTGTGCTCGCAGTGACGAGCCCACAGAGAATTTTCACTGACAGTTCTGAAGTTCCCCTCAGCTCTTCAGTGCGTTTTAGCGCCTTTCAGCTCACTGTTTTGGTTTTATGGCATCTAACTTTAGTGTTTGATTAAGTCACGTCATTCTCTGTTAAGAAACAGATAAACACAGCGACTAGCAGGTGAACATAATTGGAGTATTTAGCAGATAAAGAGCCAGATATTTCCCTTAGGGGAGCCAAAAGGAGAGTGAATATTTGACGTACATGTCAAATTTCTCATTCCAGTTTCAAACCTTTAAAATAACTCCACAATTTGTATTTACTAATTATGTTATAACCTGTTAGCTATCAAGCTACTTGCTGTTTCATCCAAACTTGATTTTGTTTTTTCAGTTTCAACACTGCACTAAGAAATTGTTGCTCGACGCTGAAGTTCTCCTCAACTCTGTGGAGTATTTTAGCACCCTTCAGCTAATTGTTTTGGTTGCATCGCCTGTAACTTTGCTGTTTTGTTACACTCAAAAGGCTCTCGTCAAGCTTGTTTCCAGCAGGCTGGCAAAAAAAATGGCAAATGGTTTGTGAAGACTGTACATAAGGCCAGTTAATTATCATAATACAATGAGCATATGCTGTAGTCTAACTTCATAATTTTAACGATTAGATTGGAGAGCTCTGTCAGGCGATTTTTTAAAAAAAATCTTTTTCTAGTTTTGTTCATTCATCTGTAATTTCCTCATTCCTTGTTATTTTCACTGCCTTTAGTTTGCTCTCTTCAGGTTGAAGTCGTGTGCTGTTACAGTATGGACAACATAATTTTGAAGCGACTCTCTGTTCTGTATGCGACTTAATTGCTTGTCAGTGAATTCCTTATGTCACTTCTATTAGCAGCTAAGGCTAGTATGTGTGGGAGGATACAGCGACCGTGTTTAGTGACATCAGTGATTGTAGTAACCACATTTAATTATCCAAGTGTTCTATTATTAGTATAATATTATGACTTATGGTAGATTGTATTGATATATGAAAGACTGCGAACTCAAACACAGGACAAACATACAAACAATGTGCAGCAAGTTTTAAAAAAAGTCCTCGTGAATCAAGAAATCTCTCCTCTTGAGCTGATTCTTGTCCATTTGTGCCACATCTACAAGCTAATCCTCCATTTGAAGGATAGAAACACAACTCCAAATGAATGTTAGTGTTGTTCTATGCCTCCTGGGTAACAACTCCATAAGGTGATATTATGTCAGTGTTGTCTTTAGAGCTTGTTCCTCGGCCCCCAAGTGGCTAAAATCAACTAATGCTGCTTTAAAATCCTTTGAGGACTGAACAAATTCAACCTAATCAACATGGGATCTTGGTGTTTTCTTTTCGGGAAGTGCTTTATGAGATGCAGCTGTAGACATGAATTTAATAGTAAATTCCTGTCATTGTGTCACAATCCACCGATTGCATAACCGCCACCTTACCAGAAATGTTTGCTCAGTGACCAGAAGGGAAACAGAAGTAAACAGCTGGTTCTTGGTGTGAGTGCACAGCTTTTTTTATTCGTGGAGTAGCTGCACTGGGCTGTTCTTTAATTCCACATGACAAGTGTGACCTCAACAGCGCAGCCCTTTGTGTCGAGGAATATTCCCGCCTGAGCTTGAGCTTTTTATATTTTTTTTTTTTTTTCTGGCTAATACAGAATGGCTGTGGTTCCCCAAAGCCACACACACCCCCCTTCACTTCCTGATTCCCAAGCATTCAGTCAGCATGTGAAATAGAAGTGTTGGCCTGTCACCTGACAGGACCTGAAAACTCAGTTCGTTTTTCAGATCCTCACTGATCCTATTGTTAGATAGACCTCTTCCTGCTGAAGGCATTTCCAGAGTTACTGATCTGAAGACTTGACCGTGTTACTTAAAAAGCCCTTATATGTTTGTTGAGTGATTTTAAATAGTTACAGGAAGGGAAAAAAATGCTCAAAGTTTGACCTTTCCTGAATTAAACACTTTCATCCTGTGCATGTGTCTTCATAATACATTGTTCCGATCGTTTAGGTGACCTTCTTGACCTATCATTGAAATAAAACAAAGGAAAAGGAAGAAGATGATTCGCTTTATTAATCCTTCAATGTGGAAATTCTTTACTCACTTGTGTTTTACACATATAGGCCTGAAATATAACCAGACAAGACAGACAAAGGGCTCTGTGAACAGTCCGGGGTTTGGTGCACCTCAGCAGCAGTGTCCAGGAGGTGAAAGTGACATCTCTCCGGTTACCAGTCCACACTGTGCTGTGGTCCATGCTGGATTTTAACCAGCCCTCCAGTTCCCCAAGCCAGTTCCCTACGGACTGAGCTACTGCTGCCACATACGTAATGGTCAGATAGACTTTAAGGGTCACAAGCCAGGACTGGTCATGCATTTTTTGTAACCACTTATCCTCATCAGGGTCGTGGGCAGCTGCTGGCCTATCCCAAATGACTTTGGGCGAGAGGCGGAAAAGTCACAAGATCCATCATCGCGGGGCACATAGAGACAAACAACCGCTCACACTCACGTTCACACCTACGACCAATTTAGACTCACCAATTAACCTGCATGTCTTTGGACTGTGGGATGAAGCCAGGGTAACCTTGCTGTGAGGCGACAGCGCTAACCACTGCACCTCCACGTGCCCGGATTAGTCGTTCAACAGCAAATTCTGTATTCTCAGTGTAGTTTTGCTGTTTTATTGTTGTTAATGAGCTGAGCTGATTTCTGTTATCCTTGGTTCTCTTTCAGGAAGTTCGCTCCACGCTGCTGTGTGTGCTCTGAGCCAATAATGCCAGCACCGGGCCAGGAAGAGACCGTCCGTATCGTGGCCCTGGACCGTGACTTCCACGTGCAGTGTTACCGCTGTGAGGTATGTTCCCTATGCGTTCGCCTTTCCCGATACATAAGCTCCCTATAATTAGCAGCAGCGGTTATGTACCATCTTGCACAGCTCATTACGGCGTGAAGGTATAAGGCATAATGTACATGCCCGTCCCCCGATTCACCTTTTCAGCGAGACGACTGAATCATCCCTCTCCTTACCTGCCTCGAAATAGCTTTTCCGTCTCTCCTCTGCAAAGTTCATGGACTTACATAGTAACCAATCTGTCAGCCGCCGCTCGCCGGCAGATAAGCGGCGCTGAGACATTACGTGCCCGGCTAAAAAAGAAGTAACGTGTCACATTGTCAAAGAGCCGTGCCAGTGTGAGTACACAGAGAGTTTGGCAGCCATAAAGGTCAAAAGAAAGCAAAGCAGATTAGTTCAGCTGAAGGGGCTCAACAAGAGAGGAATTTTGTCACCAGGGAGACACGGGGAGACAGAGTTGTATTTCTCAAAGTGTGTGTGTGTGTGTGTGTGAGAGAGACAGAGAGACTGTCAAAGACAATGAGAATAAAATGATGATGTGTGTGTCTGTATTTGTGTGTGTGTAACATTGCCAACATGGTTTGTGTGTTTATTACCCTGTAAAAAGAGTGTTGCGTTTTACAGGTGCCAGTTCAAACAACAACAACAACAAACTGAAGGCAAGAGTCAGACAAAAGATCCACACGCTGTACTTTAACAGAGCAAACACGGCGATTTAAGAGATCTGCTTCATGTATTGTGAAGTAAACACCGCACAGCAAGAAATACTGTACAGACACAAATACTGTCATCACTCAGGTGTCTGTGATCTGCATGATTAAGAGTCAGTCTACCCCCAGACTCGATTGTTCAGGTATGTGAAATAGATTTTTAAAAATAGGTTATATATATAAATAATTATTTATTAATTATAGACATTACTACTGGGAATGAATAAATATATATTGCCCTATATAGAGCCACACTCCTACCATGGCTATAATTATATTTTAATCGCCAAGTAGCAAACAAAACTTCTTACCAGCAACTGGCCAGACAATACGATACGATACGATACGGTACAATACGGTACGATACGGTACGATACGGTACGATACAATACGATACGATACGATACGGTACGATACGATACGATACGGTACGATACGGTACGACACGACACAATACGATACGTCAGAAAGCGTCGTTCAAATGACAAATGTGATTTGTGACACAAGAAAACAAATGAAATTTACCATCATCACATGATGTGTATCGTCTTATCACACAGCCATACTGAAGATGAAGTTTGGAGAGTTTACACCTGAGTACAAACATTAGGACAAAGAGATCTTTTGTCTGTTTGTTCCGCAGTAATAACCAGTTGTTGCCCCTCCAGACTCGCCAGCAGGAAGAAACTCAAAGCTCTGGCTCCAGCCTCACAGATGTTTCCACATGGAGCCTCCTGCAGTTTGACTCTGGCTGGGAGTTTTATTTAAACAGCAGTAAAATGTCTCATTTAGGGTGTGAGCACAGTGAGTGTATGAATGTGCCTGATCGGTGAGCGTGGCTAATGACTCTGTTAGTGCTTGTGGACTAACAGAGTATCTGTGTCCTGCAGGACTGTGGCTCTCTGCTCTCAGAGGGGGACAACCAGGGCTGCTACCCTCTGGACGGACACGTCCTCTGCAAAAACTGTAACACCAGCCGCATCCAGGCCCTCACCGCCAAGGCCACCACTGACCTCTGAGCAGCCCGCCGCCCGGTCACCTCCACTGTGATAACCCAACGCTCACTCGCTCCTTCTGTCTCTCCCTCTCTGTCTCTCTCTCTCTCTCTCTCTCTCTCTCTCTCTCTCTCTCTTTCTTTCTCTCGCAAACATACCGATCCACAGAAGCTTGCATTCCTCAGCATATACACATATATCCCTCTATATATATATTCACTTTCAATAACAAGAAATAGCATCACATGTTCACCTACATACCTGTATCTATTGACTCGGTACGAGCACAGCAGAAATAAGCTGTGTGTGTTTTTTTTTTTAAAGCAGCAGTTTGACATTTTGGGAAATATGCTTACACACTTTCTCTGTGAGAGTAAGAAGAGAAGATTGATGCTTTTTTCATGTCTGTGTCCTAAATATAGCATAAAAACTTCACCTAACTGCATCCTCAAAGTTCACTCATGTTGTATCTCGTGCAGTTTTATGGGGGCTTACGCTGGCCAAGAAATGGTCCACCGTGTATCCCTTTGTGAAGCCACAGCTTCAGTGTTTGTACGTATTTAAGAGAATGAGATCTAAAGTGTTACTTGGCGAACTTTAGAGGTGCCAGTAGGTGTTTTTTGTTATCTTTGGACAGAGTCAGGCTAACCGTCTGCACCAGTTTCCAGTCTTTATGCCAACTTAAGCATAAAATGTGGCCATCTATTGACTGCACAGGTACACAAGTGGCTTAAATCTTTTCATCTAACTCTCGAGCAAATAAGTATATTACCAAAAATGTCAAACTCCTGCTTATAATTACTCAAAATCCACCAGATTCCATATACATCATCACTCAGTATTACTATATAATATTATAATCATCTTTAACCAACATGTTCTAGCCAGGGTGCACACGTATGCATGCATGCATGTATGTATGCACACCCAAGTATTTCTCGCTGACTGGTTCTTGTTATCTAAAAAAAAAAAAAGGAGTCTTGACTCCAAAACATAGAAAATGTTTGACACATCTGCCCTGCAGGTGAAGATATCATGGACGGATGTGCCTGTAAGCTTTAGCAGTATTTAGAATAATCCACGAGCAAACAGTGCATCGGTAAGAACGTTCGTTTTTATTCTTTCGTGTTTATTACGGTGTACGGTAAATCCACAGACGGTACACAAATAGGGAAACTCATTACTGCGAAACAGTTCTGCATAACTGAACACCAAAGAATTGAATTTAAACTGCCATATTTACCGTGCACGTATTTTGTATGCAACTATATTAAACATACATTATATTGATTGGGACCACAGGAATCACAAACAGTCGCTCACAGTGACAGACAAAATCCTGAATATGCAGCTGTGGAATGTGGAACATCTTATTTTCTTTGAATTTTCCGATCGAATTTGCTTTTGTGTACACAATCGATTATTTTCTGTCTGGCCTTAACAGTACAGTCATGGCATTCCATTCATATAAATATGAAATGATATAGTTCTCGAGCAAATAAATATCTAATTTTTTTTCCTCTCATTTACAATTACATAGATTAGATTAGAGATTTTAGTGTAAGCAGTCTGGTAGAGATAACGGATTTGAGATGGCTATGCAATTTTTAATATTAATTGCATCGACACTTTATAAGAAATTTTTATGAATAAGGAAATATTTTACCTGTACAGATTGAAGCATAAGTGTCCTTATAGTAATCCTTTAATCAAAACTATGCTGTTGGTACTGCGTGACTTTGTGTGTCACTGTGCTGTTTGTCAGTATTGATTGTACCATTGACACTTGTCTTTTATATTTAGTGTTTGTTTAAAGTTGATGGGCTAAGAAGGGACCGTGAGAGTTTCCCCAAAAATGATTTTATTATTTGTTCCATCCAAGAATTATTGACCAGTAGTTTGACTGTTTGATTTGATGATTAATTAAATATAATTCCTACAGCAGCACGGGTTTTAAGACTTCTGATGATGGTGAGTTAAAGGTGTCCTGTGGAGTCCCCATTTTGTTTGAATCTTTGCATGCACACGTCAGTATATATATATATATATATATATATATATATATATATGTATATGTATGCGTGTGTGTAGAGATGGAGCCAAAGTTGGTACTGGAAACTCAATCAAACAACAACAAATCGTCACAAAACAGCCCATTGTGTCATCATCTCTCTATAGCTGTAGGCAAGTCTCCAGCGACAGCTTAAAAACGGGGCTGCGGGAACTATGGGTGACATCATGCATACACTGTCCATTCTTCATGCTGTCATTAGGTGAAACACGTGCAGCTGGTTTCATGCTGTCCCGCTAATAGACCGCTGGTGGCCATAGCGTGCAAAGAAGCGTAGCAACACGTCTGCGAAAGCAGTGAAGACGACCACACGCTGGAAGTTACGGGTGTAAACAGTGCGTGATTTTAACTATACAAACCTTTACCTTTGCAAATTTTCAACAAGAAATTAATTGAACACGGTTTATTTTGGTGAGAAACACTGAATGTAAACATGTTTGTTTACCAGAAAAACTCCACAGGGTACCTTTAAAGTAAAGGACTGGTTTGCTTATTTATTAGCTGGATTTCTTCACAGTCGTCCACATAATGCAAGACATGTTAGTATTTCCCGTGCATGTGGATGGGTGTATTATGAACAAATCAATTGTAATTTTACTTCTCTGTACTGTTTTGCTCGCACGTTCAGAAGTGGTGTTTCGTGCCATTTAGATACCAGAAAGTGATTCTACAAATAAAACCTCTCTATATACCGTGATTTACTGTAATCAGTACGGCTGGTTACATCAGAGTCTTTGTGATCAAGTTGACTGTGGCGATGTTTAACCAGGGTAACATGTTGTAAATAACTGTGCTAATAAGCCCATTATTGAATGAACGGTGAATAGTGACACATTTTCTATAGCAAACTGTAGAACATATTTCATATTTCTTTTAAAAAATACAGTAAAGGTCTGCACTGCACGTCCTATACAAGGTTAAATCTAAACTCCATTTCCACAGGAATGTTTCCATCAGCACATCAAGACATTTTTTCTGCCATATATAGAAAGCAAAAGACAACAAGACTTTTACAGTTGAGTGAAAGTCATGAACGATGAGTGCACTCCTTGAAACTTCAAGTAAAGAAATTGTTAAAATGCCTGAAGAAGTGTTTGGCACAAAAATGTGTTTTATTGTACGTTACAGATTATCAAAAATAGATCCGGCTCTGTGCGTCTCTCTGCTTACAGAAGACATTTAATCGCCGGATTTTACTGCTACATCTTTAAATAAATGGCTACATTAGGTCTATACTTAGATATGTCACTTTGACCATTTGACACTTGACCCGCAGAGTCATCTGATTAGCACTGGTTGTTAGGCAACAGAGGACAAAAAATACACACTCCATATACCATTATGTCATATGTGTTGCTAGGTTTCAGCTCGCAGGGATGTTGCTAGTGATTCGGCTAAGTTAGCATCTCATGGCTGTCTGTTAAAGGTCGACACGAGGCTTTCTGACCTGCTCGGATAATTAGACAGCACAATCTCACATCTTCGGGTAAATACACAGATGAAGATTTCCAAAGTAACAGGCAGAAAGTGCAAAAAAAAAAAAGAAAAGATAAAAAAAGAAGATTGATAATGAATTCAAAAACAATATCGGAGCAAAAGTAATACAGTGATGCTCATTTAAAATTCTAATTCAGGTACTTTTCATAGCCAATTGCCTCTAAAAGCAATACTAGCTTACTAGGTCAGACGTTAGTGAGTGGACCTTTGTGCTTTGGTTTTCTTCAATAGTCTTCTGAAGCCAAAGTGGTATCCATTATTCAGATCCGCCTCTGGTTCTTACTCTACAGGAAAACATGTTATTGCAATACTGAAGCAATATGTTGTAGGAACATTTTTCTGTGCTTTCAGGCGTGACCACTGCACAGTTGAATCATTCTAGTGCTGCGGTTAACTTAATTAATGACGGCGAGGGGAAGCATACAGTAATTATGAGCTACAAACATCGACGTCCACGTACAAAAGTAATCCACAACACTGCAGAACGTCTGCTTTACAAAGCAGCTTCTCCTCAGTGACTGCTGTCTAATCAGGAAATCCCGGATGATCATGTTGAAGGTTCACACCTTTGAGAGACAAAAAGAACAAGACCTGTCGTTAGAACAAGTACTGTGTTGTAAATCTTTTATGAACAAGTTAAAGCCGCACAAATCAACATTTACATATTAACAATTGATCAAGTATAAATAGGGTCGCTCGTGACAAACCCACAGAGGATTTTAACATATTTCAGCTCTTTGTTTCGGTCCAGTCTCACCGCTCTCATCAGCTGTGTTTCTAGTCATAACAGGCGTCTGTTTTCAGTGAAGACGTTCTGGTCAACGGCGGCACGGTGGTGAACTGACACCTCACAGCGAGAAGGTTCTCGGGGTCACGTGGAGTTTGCACGCCCCCCCCCCCAGTGCCGGTGCTCCGGCTTCCTCCAACAAGACATGCAGGTTAATTGGGGACTTTAAATTGGCTGTAGTGAACGTGTCATGAGTCAGCCCTGTGATGAGCTGGTGTCTTGTCCATAGTGTATCCTTCCTCTCTTCCTCCCAGTCAGCTGGGATCGGCTCCAGCCCCGTGCGACCCTGATGAGGTGGAGCGGTGATAGATAAGATAGCGATGGTGTTTTGGTTGGTTAAAAAATGATTTTAAGATAAGTGCTATTTTAAATTACAGGCTTCAAACTGCTCATTAAATGATAAAAACATAACACTAATGCTGATTAACGGCTTTTTTCTGGTTTTAAAGTTTTAAAATATTTTAGTGTTTGGCTTATTAGCACACGTTTTCTACAGAGACGACCCTGGTCCGATCCACAAGCACAGAGTCAGACCTCTGCTGGAGGTTGTCGACGTGCCATAAAAACTGTATTAAACTCTCCTGTTTACGTACATTTGTACGGACAGTCTGTGCACACATCACACATCTTTGTGGGAGCATATCTGACGTGAATCTTCTCCAAAAGATTGATGCTACAAGTCAAAAAAAAAAAAAGAAAAGAAAAGACCGTTTAATGATTTTTTTATATGTTCAGTGTGTTTGTGTTGTCTGCCGTCTTTGTTCTACCCATGTTTGTAAAAGTGCCTTTGACTGAGCAGCATACTGCTGCTGTGTATCTCATAGTGCGCTGTGCCTCACTCAAAGATTTAGCCATGTTTATTTGTCTTTACCAAAGTACCTGAATAAAAAAAAAAAAAAAGATCCTTTTGTTTGGGCCAACTCTGAATCCATACAGTCGATGTCTCCATCAGGCGGAGTCTTAAAGAGCTTGACCCTCTGTTGTTAAAGTAAAGCATCTGATCTGTTTTTGATCTTTGGAAGGGGCATGTAGTCAACTGTTTTTCTTTCTTCAATAAAAGCTTTGCAATAGCATTTTTGTCTTTGTTTGCTTTAAGGCGTTTTTTTGGGGGGGGATCATATCAAAAAAATCAAAATCTCTCCTTCTGGTCCAGCCCTGCCCTGCCTGACAGTGCAGCCTCATCACTAGTTAACACTTTGGCCCTTTTGTCTCCTGCTTTGTGGGATTGCCCAGGTAATAACCTCTTCCTTTCAGTCTTCTCCTCATGCTCCCGCTGAAACCTCTCGGTGACCTCGTGAGCAGCATACCGGTATAACCCACGGCTCCTTGTCTCTCTCTTCAAGAGTCATTTTAAAGCTCTTCAGCGAGAGCAAATGCCCCGTGCTTACACAGCTCCGATTCATTTCCTCCCGTCTCGTGCTGCGAGTCCCCAACCGCTCTTTAGACGAATTGAAATCACCTGCTTAATAGAAATCCAACACTTGCAATAGTCTTTTGAGTGTACGTCAGGGACAACGGTTTAATTACACAGAGATACAGTGTGCAGTCTCTCTCTTTTTTTTTTTTTTTTTTTTTTCTTTCTTGTGGCCACGATCAGCAAATGCACTCAGCTATGAAGTATGCTTACTGCTTGGATCAGCTTGATGGAGTTGTTAGAATAATTTAAAGACCCGCTTGATTTAATCCTTTCCATTTGTCATCTTTACTTGTGTGCTGTGTAACAGCAGTAAGTCACTGAGCATTTCATTTTCCTTCCTGCCGATTGCTAAATTGAAGCAGCAGTCAGAAATGTAAGAGCGGGGGCAAAGTGATCTCTGTGGACAAAACTAGAAAGCCTGTGTTATTATTTGAAATGTCAGATATGAAACAGCTGCAACAGCATGGGCGGGGGGGGTTTGTTCTGGTCACTGAGAAGTGATGCATAATCATAACAGAAATATTTATCCACAGCTGACTTGATGCTTACAGTAAATACAGTGATTAGCTTATTGCTCTCCGGCCTCTGATGTGAGCACGAGAGCGCAAACCCACCCCGCTATTCTCAGCTGGTGTACTGAAGATTTCCAAAAGGCAGCAACTGGATATTTCCTCGTAATCTTTTCCTAAATATGCTGAAGGCGATACTCTCTCTATATGTGTGAGTGAGTGTGTGTTTGTGTGTGTGTGCCTGAGAGAGAGGGAGTGAAGCCCTCCAGCAGTTTAGCCGTGGACTTGCTTTACTGCACATAAATTTGGTGTTTACAAACAAATTGATGAGTGATGGGCCCTCCAGCCAACATGATGTACCCTCCAATTTCTTCCCCTGCATAAAATTCCAGCATCAAGTCTCCGGGGGCCTGCTTCGGCATTTTTGAATGTCTTCTTCTAATACGCAGAATTATGGTCTGAATTATTTACCGGGAAGCAGAGATGAGCACAAGGGAGCAAAATGGGCCACTATCATGCATAATCTTGCGCACTCCCATTTAAACGAAGCTGTCATATGGTCAGATTTACATAACATTACAATGTGGGCCCACATCGCAGCGCTCTGAGCTTAATGTTATTAGCTTTAAAGTAAATTCCCACTGTGCATTTACATCAAGAGCATTGATTTTGGGCGTCCTTGAGTTGGCTAAAGGCAGTGATGTAATCACTGAGCCAGTGTTGCTCTCGCTAGATCACTACGAGACACAAATCCGAGTCCTCCCAATGTGCACGTTGTATGAAACCGTTATTAGTGCCTCATCTTGTGAGCGTCCAAGGACTGGCCAAGGTGCCCACAGAGTTCAAGGATGCCAGTCATCTGTTTGTAGTACTTTTATAAAGAGAA
The DNA here is from genome assembly GCA_028641955.1 of Protonibea diacanthus. Classification (NCBI taxonomy): domain Eukaryota; kingdom Metazoa; phylum Chordata; class Actinopteri; family Sciaenidae; genus Protonibea; species Protonibea diacanthus. The sequence goes on along the minus strand of CM053979.1, from coordinate 7,255,263 downwards.
AGAGAAACTGGAGTAATAATGTAACACAGACGTGAAACTTTCCACTTGATCAGGGCTGTAGACTGTCACAGGTTGCTCAGAAACCAAACTTTTCCTTGGGTTAATGTGCCTCCGTTTCATGCTGATGCAAAAGTCTGAATGTTGCATGACTCATTCATGAATGAACACTAAACATTTTAAGTGCCATTATTCATGCAGCAGAGCCTCTAAAACTACTGCAATCATGTAAAATGAAAATTTTACCTCTGGCGGTCACTCTGTTGTACAAGCGTCATTCAGACTGGTTTATGAGAACTGTGTTTGGTTGTTTCAATATTCTGCTGCGGGCGACTGCTGCACTGCAGACTGTTATTCTCTTTGTTCATTCGTTAACATCTTTATTTTTAGCATTAAAATGTTTAATAAACACTTTTCATCATATAATCTATTGGATAAAATATGTTGTCATCACCACCGTATGAGTCCTATGTTTAAAAAAAACTGTATGTTACAGATGTGAATCAATCATTTGCATATTTTTTTTTCCCCCTGCATGATTCTGTATCTGAACATGAACAGTCGTTTTTTTAAACACTGTAGCAGGCTGGTTCTGCATATACCAATGTAGGTCGTTCTTTTTGGGGGTTTTAGCATGCTGGTGAATGGCATGGTGCACATGGCAGACATCAGACGCTGAACATCCGTACATCAGTTCGTAAATCACCTTCTAGCATCAGAGTTGTTTCCTTGGTGCTTAACCTTACCTGCTAACAGCAGGTAAGCAGTTAATTGGCAGTTAAGTCGTTAAGCTAAAGCTGCCCGTCCGTCAGGAAACTCTGTAAATATCAGAGAGTTGAAGGTGAGCAGGCGAAGGGCATCGGAGGGAAAACCAGCAAATATATTCTGTATAAAATATGATCCAGTTTCACCAAAATCAGTGATTAAAGTTACAAAGTTTGTGCTTTTGTACAGTAATCAGTGAGGCTCATAGACAGGAATCACTCAGCTCCGGTGTGAGAAAACATTTCTTGATACGCCCCGCGCTCAGGATGAGTCAGAAGCTCTAAAATACCATGAAGAATACCCAGAAAAAAACAGTTTTTCTGTCATTGTTGGGCCAGATTTTGGTCCAACGGTGACATAAAGTGCTAGACAGATGTGATAAAAACACCCAAACATCAATTTTTACATCATGACTTCAGGAACTGTATCTTTAGTTCAGACTGAACTGTTGAACTTCCAGAAGTTGCACATGTGGTGCTCATTACACTACAGCTGTTGAAAGGTACTTTTCCAATATAAAAATATTTTTCTACTCAACATTTGTTTTAGATATTCTGACTGTAAATTAGAAATACAAAGTTATTTTGTGGGAAAATAATAATAATAATAATTAACCAGTGCAGCAACTAATAAGTCATTCACAGAGAAATCCAACAACAAACTGCAGTCATATTTCGAACACTCTTTCTTTTTGTTCTGTTACTTGGGCATCATTCATCAAAGAAGAGCTGCTGTCCGGAGTGTAAAGCTGTCGAGCAGCTGCTGATACACGCTACACGTTGGCCTGTACAGATGCAGGAGTTTGATTTACATAAGAACCAACAGCAGCCGTGGAGCCATATTGGACATGGTGACGTTATCGCAGAGAGACTTGAAGCAGACTCCACTATCTACAGTCTGGCAGAGATTAATAAATGAATGGTAATTGATTTAGTACGGGGCGTGTGAGCTGTGGTGCGAACACTTGTTAAACTGCCAGTGACAGAAAAAGGCTCGGGTTCAGCTGAATGAAACACAGCGTGGTACTGTAGTACTGCTAATTACTGCATTTGAGAGCAAACTATCAAATATGTCTTTCCAAAAATCTATCATGAAATAACACGAAATCAGCTTTCCTCATTTGATACGCGAGACTACACCGATAACATTCGTCTGAATCGCTGTGCTTTGTCAAAGGGTGTCCTTTCATAACTGGGATTCATTATAGCCGCTCCAGGATCAGTTACTTAGTTACAGTTATACAATGCTCACAGAGAAATTGTCCCCATATTGTTCATTCACAGACTCCCACACACACACACAGGAAGTGACAATTGGCAGAGTCCAACAGAAACAACCATTCGATTCATTTTTTCTCTTTCAGATTACAGCCGTTCTGTTAATGTTGGACGATTCTGTCTCTGTGTTCCCACAGTTAGTTATTTCAGCCGACTGACACTGTTTGGATCTGAACTGAGCAAAAGGGTTCAGAGAGGCTGTGTGTTTTCAGGGAATTTGGTAGAGCTGCAAGGACAGATCAGCTGTTAAATACACCTGACGTTTGCTCTCCTGAAATGGCAGGAATAAAGATACCTCACACGTCAATCACAAATGGAAGAAAAATATTATGTATGACTCAACATACATGGTGCCTACACATCACATGAATTACATCCAGAATATATGTACATATGTGACATATGTTTCCACATTATAGCAACATTGTGTAACTTTTCTCCTATTAAATGATATTTTAAATAACTGTGATACTACAACTATTTCACTGATTTTGGCGAAACTGGATCCTGTTTTATGGACGAATTGTTTTCTGGTTAATTGATGGACAGTGAAGTAAACTGCTGTGAACTGTAGCTGCTGTTAGTTCAGTTTGTTAGCCAGGCCGCACAGACTGTGAGGTCAGAGCACTGTGGGAGTGTTAGTGTTTGTATTACAGGCGTTATGGACCACAGAGAAGAGGAGGTTTTCAGCCAGTGTTGTGCCAGAACAGGAGCTGGGCAAGCTAAAATGCAAAAATGCCTATTTTTACGCAATGAGGTATCTTTTCATATATACAGAAGCATGCCTCAACATTTGATGTCTAGTGAGTTCCAGTTTAGCTTTGATTGACTGTTGCCATCATCTACACCTTTAATCACCTCCTTTAGTTGCCTAACCCAAAAAATGAGTTCACCACCGTTTATTGGCATCATGCAGATTTGATGTCCAAATATTGTAGAACAAAAGAATTTTAAAAACCTTGTCAATGAATGTAATTCTGTGGTTTTTCAGAACTGTCCAACATTGTTCTCGCTTGACATTAGCCTCATCCTCTGTTGTACTTCATGCATTATGCTAAATGGCTAAATAATGGCATGCTATGGCTTCACCAAGTCTGCGAACATAATACATGGCAGTGCTGTCATTATAAGCATTGCATGGCTGTAGATTCTGGTGGATCCTGTGGAAATTATTATTGTTGAAGACCAGTCCACAGGATATCATGTTTTATCATCAATTTAGATAATTTTACTACTTTTGTAGCAGTATTATAGCACAATGTATATGTTTTGCACTATGAAGAGGTAATAATGCAGTTCTGCTTGATGCCCTTTCGCTCTCTCTACATCACAACCATCACTCCCCCCCGTCTTACCACAGTCTAACTGTCAGGCTCATACTGCACCCACCGAGTCAAACCGAATGATAGCTGATTTATATGCAACGCAGAGGAAGGATTGAGATCCGCATAAATCCACAGACTTTACTGACTTAGTGTAGGTGCGTCTCTCCAGCTCCACTGAAAGGTAAAGCAGTTCTCATGATTTAAGGCGCTCTTTGAGCTGTCACCTCTTGACCTAAGGGTAAGAGGCAGAGAGTCGTCCGTGGATTTAATGCAAAACCTTGTGTTTCAGTGTGAACTTTCATTCTCACACTAAAGCAGGCAGACTGATTAAGCCAGCGGAGGATATCTGAATGCTCGAACAGTGGGCACAAAATGAATACCACTTTCTTGTTTCCTTGACAGTTGGTGGGATTGTTGAGTGCAACCAATTATACCTGAACCTCCACAGAGAAGATTTTAATAGATATAGAGCTAAGTGTTTCCATGTGAACCAGGCTGCTTTTTATGCTTACAAACAGGAATGCGTCACATCATACTGCAAACAAGAACTATCTCATGTGGAGATAAGATCCAGGTATCGTGATGGGCCAGTTGTTTCCACCTACATATGTCTGACGTACTGTACCCCCACATCCCTACCAGATGAGTTCAATACTCCTCCATTAACACCGCCTGTTACGTTCCAAATGTGTTCAACTGAGTTTGAATTGGACATTTTTCACTGCAGTTTACTTGTCGATGTTTAAGTCTGTTTGGTCAAACAAATTGCTCAAGTATCTCTGGGTTTTGTTCACGAGTGATGGGAAAATGGAGCGCCTGATGGATTGTTGTGGTGTCTGCAGTATTGCGGACAGTGTGGAGAAGTGGGAGCTGAGCTAAAAGGCAAAGCTTTTTATTTTCCAGTCCATCTATGTTCAAACCCTCAACTATGGTCATGAGCTTCGGGTAAGAGATCACGAGTACAAGTGTCCGTAGGGTGGCCGGGCTCAGCCTTAGAGGATAGGGTGAGGAGCTGAGACATCCGGAGGGAGCTCGGAGTAGAGGCACTTCTACTTTGTTTGGGTTTGGGCATCTGATTAGGATGCATCCTGGACACTTTCCATTGGAGGTGTTAGCATATTAAGAATCTGTTAGAGGGACAGTATAGCCCATCTAGCCAGGGAACCAAGCGGCAACCTCCGTGGCTAGAAAATAAAGCCAATGTGGAAGTGCTAAAAACTGCAATACCTTGAATAGCCACTTGAGGCTGTCTCCAGAAGTGAGTCAGTCTCCATAAGTCCCCATGTTAAAATGTCCAACTTCACAGCAGAAATAAACATGTTTACAGCCTGGTACAAAAAACAGTTTTGGTCTCTATAGCTAATTTTGTGACAACTGTACGGGTTGTAGCTCACCTGTTCAAATTATACTAAGTTATATAGTGTTATATGCACATATTTAACAGTATGGCCACTTTGATTGACGGCCGCCAGTACCACACTTACGTTTAGAACAGCACTTACTGCATTTCTGACCCCAGATAAAGAGGGATGGATGGATGGATGGATGGATGGATGGATGGATGGATGGAAGTTTGCATTCTTACTGCTGTTACTTGGTTTTCTCTGTTGGCTAGCTAACCTATTTTTATGCCCTCTTATATTAGCTGACAGCTTATCATTAGTGAGGTAATAAATTCACTAAAAGCTCAACTGCAAAGCGAGGCTGGGTGGTTATTTTCCTCCTAAACTAAATGCTGCTATACGTTTGGCATCTTTTGAATAAAATCATAATTTTTTTTTTTTAATTACTTGAGTTTTTCCATTTTTCCACATGGCCATGGCAGCTCTACGGGTGACCCTGGTTGGGAGTCACTTGTAAAAGCAGCTGTAACATTCTGCTCAATGATCCCTGAAGTGACACTTCAGATTTGGTCATCAGTCTTGTTGCATTATACCAATTTTGAAAAGAGCTGTTTCCATTTTGGGCAGTTGTACAAACTGTTGCTTTTCTTTTCAACACAGCATGTTACGGACTCATGTTTATTGATGTAAACTGATCATTCGCAATGATGTCAAAGCTCAAGACGGCTCTGGAAATAAGGCAATTTTGATCAAGTGTTTTCATTTTTTTTTTCTTTTTTCTTCAGAGGAGGTCGGATAATTGAAATTTTGCCTCAGGGAAAAATGCCAGAGAAGTTACCCTTTCACATCCATCCAGCAATCTTTCTCTTAGCTCATGAGCTTTTAATGAATGTGCGTTTGAGGTGCCTGAATTCTCTCAGAAGCGCAGAATTCAAACAGTGTTAGAAACTCAGGACATCACAGAGTTCAACAGTTAACCCCACATGATGAAATGAGACGTCTCTTGATCACTTCAGCTTCGTTTTTCTATTTGAATTTCTCTCTTAACTTATCACCCATGTGATAATTACACTTAAACAAGATAACATCAGTTTCCAAAATTATCTCAAATGCCAGTTTCCAAACTGAGGTCTTTTTTCTTTTAACTATAGACAAACTTATTGTATCTTTGTAGTATAAACTTCTGCGGCCACTGTCATTGTTGCATTTAAAGTACAATATATATCAAGACTGTGCATGAAGATTGCATGAGGGTGGATTTGCATATCTTGCTTGGGTGCACTCCTTCTACCAACAAAGGAGTCTTTGCAAGACAGATTAAGAATTAACAAGTACTACTTACTGTCTTCTTGGATGCATCTGTTGTTTCCTGTTAATAATGTGAACTTTTGCCAAAGTAAATGTTTAAATCAATGAATGATTGAACAACTTTGATGAGTACGTACTCATTGAAATACCAAAGACACATCTGTATGTTTTGCAATATTAAAATCGGAGGGTGAAGGGTAGAAAGAAATGGGCTATACCCATGTGGCCTCAATTACTTACATTGCTAGAAAAAACCAAAGAATACTTGTTCTTTTAATCCCAGGACTGAGAATTATTTGATCACACATAATAAGTCCAGCCACAAATGCTATTAAAACTTGAAACCCCGGATCCTTTGGACCTAGAACAAAGGCAGTGGAAACATCAGTGATAAATTATTCACATCAAACTTGTCGCCCCTCCCTTTCCCATCACTGTTTTGCCCAGACACTCCAAACTAATCCAACTCCGCCTCTTTGGCTTGAATTACTGGAGAAGACTTCAGATGCACCTCTGCTCTGTCATAAAGTTCACATGTTGTTCTTTCTGCCTTCTTGCCATGGTTTTCTTAAACTGGTTTTAATAGCCTTATGCAATGTGTTGCATAGTCTGGTAACAAGCTCTGTGTATTATTTTACATCTTTGCTTGCCTGGATGCACTTAAAGACTAGATTTCAGATTTAGGCCGTATTCAGACCAAATCAGATGCCTCCACTCTGAAAATGCAGGTTTTTCCATTCATTTGAGTGGGTGTACTGCATTTTGGGGAGTGCCCGAAAATAACGCAGCGACCTGCAACAGAAAAGTTGAGCCAGATTTAACTTCTTTAGAAATGCAACCTGGTGTCACATTGTGGCGGCCAAGTTGGAAACTGAGACTATCCAGGTGCATTCATGCACTGTGTTCTGGCTTTGTTTATTTCATGTATCCAGCTTCTAAATTTGAGTCTGGCTCACAATTTATGCTGCAAAATAGAGACACAAAGAAGTTTCCTTTGGTCTGAGTCCAGTGAGAGAGCAAGACAGTGGTCAAGTGACGTAGACAGTGAATGAGAATAAGGAAGCGCAGCGAAATAAAGTTATTTTCTTATTGTTTCATAGCAGTACGACTTTTCCTTGAGAGTCACCATAAATTTGAAATTTGTGGTTTTAAATGAAATGCGTAAATAACTGTTGGATGATTGCCTTGAAATTTGAGACACATATTCACATTCTCCACAGGATGAATTGTATCGACTCCCGGTGATCCCCTGATTTTTCATGAAGCATCAGGACCAAATTTGTATGTCTTACTTCAGTTTATGACCAAATGCCCACAAAACATGATTATCCATCTGTAGAAACCAGGGTGTATTGTTACAGTACATTGATGGTTCAACTTTGCATGACAGTGAAACAGTGTTAAGCTGTTCCATTAACCCACTCTAGCCGTCTTCCCGCGTCCTCTCTTAGTCTGATGTCTCCAGTTTATCAAACGCCCCTGAGTGAGTGGTTTACACTATCTTTCGTTCAGGATCAACCAGCTGTGATTAAGGGGATTTGGGGGGGATTTTGTGGATTACCACTCCAACATTTGTGTATAAACAGCTGAATGTCACAGGTTGTGTGTACTATCATGACTGGGTCTATTCACTTCACAGAGTGGATTAAGTGAAAAGGTATCAACACAATGCTACTGCTTCAGAAAACAGCTCCTCACTGAAAATTATTCAGATTTTACACTCTGTCTTTGTTGTTGAGTGGGTTATTTTGCTCGAGAGTGCAATAAATTAGCAGAGACAACCAAGCATTGGACTCAATCAATGGCAGAAACACTATGCTTGTTTTTAAAGTCTTACAGTTTAGATGTCTAATATTTTTTCAAGCAAAAAAGAAATGAATCAACCAAAGTGACTATTTTTAATATCAATAGTGTCTTTGTTTCTTGGAGGTTTTTACCTTTGTGAGGTGTTTTCTTTCTCTCAATGTTCTTCTGTGTTTTATGGTGTAATCAACATTATTGATTATGTCTCCAAGGCTTGTGTGTAGTAGCTGTGCTTTGAACGCAACACAATTTAGTGAACGGGTGTTTGTGCTGTTGGATCTCTGACAGACAAATTCATTGTTCTCTTAAAAAGTGAAAATAGCATGTTGTGGTTGCTCTAACCAAGTGACACTTAACGCTTGTAAATTACTTGCTCACACATGAAAAGACAGTTTGGCCGCCTCGCTGTGCAGCTCGTGAATTGTTTATTATGATATCCGTGTTTAATTAATGCATGACTATGCGTGATTTGATATATGAATTAATGTATGACACATTACATACTGACATGACTATGAGCGAGTAATATTAAATATAAATTAGTAAAAGTGCATGCAATATAATGAACACCTTAATACTGTAATTACTGAACCTTAAGAGGTGATTTATTAATTATCTTTTAATACTAATTTATTTGTAATTATGAGCTACTTGTGAGTTCATTCATAATAAATGTTAACTTAAATTATAGGCTATCCAGTTTACCCCTACTGCTGTATTTTAGTTATTATTTTCGGCCACTCACATTTATTTTAACTTGAATGTTTAATTACATGTTGTTCCCGTCAGACTGTGACAAATCTCTAAATCCTCAGATGCAAAACAAACCCTCTCACAGAACGTGGCTAATTTTATCAGCTCAGTTGGCATTTCATTTTTTTAACCTGAGAACAGTAATAATTTAATTAAAGCTCCTTATAAGGGCTGTTTGACCCCCAGCAGCACCTCTAAAGCTTTATATATTAACATGTTATAACCACAGACTGTATAAAATATGAACGTCATATCTGTGACATCACTCATAGGTTTCTGAAGAACCATTTTGATGCTCAGAGTGTGGTGGCTCTGGCCGCCGCCATCTTGGCCGTCCTTTCTCTGCCGGCTAATTTAAAAACCAGTAAAGTCGTGAAGCACAGGTGGAGCAGAGGCGGCTGAATAATCCCTGCCTGGACCAAAACTGTTTTTTGTACCAGGTTGTAAACATGTTTATCTCTGCTGTGAAGTTGGACATTTAAACATGGGGACTTATGGAGACTGACTCGTTCTGTAGCCAGCCTCAAGTGGACATTTGAGGAACTGCAGTTTTTGGCACTTCCTCATTGGCTTCACTGCACCCGGCCAAGAAATCCAGCACCTCAGTCCATGTAAAAACCTCAATATGTTGTTTTACATTTCAGTTCAGCCATTTTTATTCCCAGTTTGGAATGACCTTTTCCCTCTACACGGCAGTCCTTTCCAGATGCTACTTAGCTCCCGTTGGCCTGCAGAGATCGTCGACAGCCATGTGAGTCCATGAAGTCACCAGCTGCTTCTTTTCATCTGCCAGCAAAGAGATTCACCTGGTTGGAAGATATTCGACAGCACTTCCCTATGTACTTAGAAATACTGATAGTATTTCAACGAGATGGTAATTTTGTAAAGTATTTTAGTTTCTGTGTGTACTCGATCCAAGAGATGTTTCTAATGCACGTAAAGTATTCGAATATCAGATGCCTATGTAAGATATGAAGAGTTTCCTGGAAGTGTCACACACTCTGATATGGAAGATTAGGTGTTGGAATTAACGCTAGCAAAGTGTCTCGATCACCTGAATGTAGGCCATGTGAAATATTTAGACCACTTGTCTGCAAAGTAGCAAACTGACACCCACACATGCTGCTGTCTTAAAACCTAAATCCTTCTTGTCTCGTTTCTTATCACAGAGTTAGAAATCCATCTGAGAGTGTGAAGCAAAGTTTACTCCCTTCTTCTCACATGAACAGAGCGGTTCCACCAGGCAGCCCTGTGGCGCTCGCTCTCACAGAGAGTGTGTGACTCTCACATCACTACATGTCACCGAGACAGATGAGTGACCTGATTTGAATACATTCTTGTACAGTATATGACCAGACTTTCACACTGCGGGTCCCGGCGCTGGGGTGATTCATATTTGAGGTACATTTCGCACACAGTTCAACTAAAGGGCCCACACACAACTCTGCACGGATGTTGATGGAAACTCTCCTGCAATTTCAAATATGATGTTGTGGTCTGCAGCAGCGGTCAGCGTGTCTGGTGTGCATTTGAAAAGTCATACCAGAATTTAGGGAACTTGAATCAAACTTTCAGCATCAGTTACTCAAAGACAATGCGTTTGTGTCAACACTTGTGTGTTTTAGACCCACAGTGTGACGTGTTGTTTATACCACGAGTCATGGAAACAGTGATTCAAGTAGTATCAAATCTATAGTGTTAACTTTGTGACTCTGCTTCATTGATTCTCCATCATTTAGTCACAAAACAAATAACTTATTTCCATTTTTTTTTTTTATCTCTGATGCATGAGCAATGTGATACATCATTTTCACTTTCTTACCTTGTCGTCTGCTAAAGGTCAGCATTAATGCCTTCCTTGGGCTCTTTCTGCAACAGTCTCCTAGCAACCTGTCGTTCTTTGACTGTCCCTATTCAAGGTAATTACAGTTAAGAAGGTGTTGCCGCCAGTTGATAGGTGTCCAACTGTTCTTTGAATTGTGAGACATCGCTCACACATTAGCGCAGCCATATAAAGCTGAGAGGAAGTGCTTTATAAACTGACATCTGTGGCTAAAATCCGCAGCTTAACTCTTCGTGTTGATTCCAACAGGCAAACCCCTACAACAGCTTGTCTCATAAATCTGTTGACTTTCCTTTAAATGTCAATGTTAGTGCAGGAAAACACAATGCACTTGATCATCTGAACTGACTAGTGTTTAGAGAAATTCGGCATTTTAGCGTCAGTTTACACGCTGCATGAATTTGATCTCTGTTTCTTGGTAAAGTCGATGTTCTAACCAGAGTTTCTGATTACTGGTATTTTGGGAAATGTCTTACCAGATATTAGATTTGTTTGCTTCTGAAATGCCTTCATAGAGCTCCACGATGCTCTTCTTTATGTGCCTTGTCATCTCTTTCATCCAGTAATCACTGTGCAAAGCCTACAAACGTGTAGTTTTTGGAAAGCAGTCCATTTTTGTGTCTTTCAGCTCATTGTTTTCAAATTCACGTATTCTCATACAGGTACTAGTTCCTGTTTGTATCACATACAATCTATATATCTGCATGTTGTGTTTGTTTAATTATGTTTTTTTCTGGGCCTTCAATGCCTTTGTTGGATAGGACAGCTATAGAGAGACAGCAAAGTGGGAGATGGATGGATGACATGAAACCAGGGACCACAGTCTGGAATTGAACCCAGGACATTGTGGTAAGGAAGTAGCCTTTTGTATACGGGGTGCCAGCTCTACCAGGTGAGCTACCTGGTAGAGCTGAGATTTTTTTGTTTTTGCTGTCTCGCCTGCTGGAGCAGACCTCAGGACAACAGCTAGCGATATGGAGGTTGGCTGCCAGACAACTTCTACAAACTTTTTTCCCCATCCCAGACAAAAATAATGAACTTCGATATACAACACGCAAGATGCTGCCAACTATTCTTTTACATGGGTGTTGTTTGAGCAATGCAATGTCTTGGCGCACACCTGGAACCTGCATCTTATTAGTCTGCTTTCTGTTTGCCTCTTTTGCCCTTGCTGTCTCGCTGTGCACACACACAGTATGTATCTACTGTATGTCCTGTGATTGCTGTCTCCACCCGGTTGTGTGAAGTTAAAGTTAGAAAAGTATGAGCTTGAACTTGAGTCGATCGTGACTTTTTGGGTGGTCACATTTCCCTCTTTCATACACGTTATATAGAAGTGTTCCTTAAGGTTTGTGTGTCTGATCAGACCCCTAGAAAACCAGCTCTTCTTAAATTTTAATTAGCCCTTTTGAGGATAACCATGCTTTCCGTGTTTTTAGCATTAGCTTCCACATCGCTCACCGGCCACGCGTGTTTCTCATGCCCTCCATCTCACTGGTAAATGATTCAGAACTACATGATCAAAGTCATTTTGAAGATCTAGTCTGTGGTTCAGGTTTGCATGGCTGACAGCACACTCTCATGCTCCTGGCATACTTTCCCATTCTCACAATATCCACGCACACTGCCTCCGGAAACCTAATTTGTGGATTAACCTCGGATTTACATCTTGGAATGTGGCACCTTCCGAGGGAAAGTGTGAGCGATACCGCCTCGCATTTGAAGAAATCATTAACAATTAAGAAGGGGATGACTCAAAATGGTTGCAGAGCGGCACGGAAGCAGCAACGCCAGCTGAAATAGTAATGTGTTTTCCTGTGTAGCTGTCAGCTCTCTTATCTCGTATTCTTTGATTGGCAAAGACTTAATGCAGGACTCCAACAATGTGAATAATGTCCTTTTTTTTCTACCATCCTAACACAGATTTCACATGTTATTCCTGTGTTATTTGAAAAACGTTCCTATTGTATCCATACAATGTCTTCTGTCTCTGACGACAAGATGTACTCGCTGTACATCTCTGCTGTGTGAATGGAGGTTACTCTCTTCTGTTGTGCTACTACTCTCAGTGTACTATATATACTGTTTGAAATACTGTAGCAGCCTAAAATCTTCACGTTAAAATCTTAGGGGTCATAAATCAGACATACACTTTATATTTAGTCTTTTCTCCAAGGCAGTGCTCAGTGCTTACCTCGCTCTCCCAATCTGCTCATGTTTTATACATGTCACCCTTCACACTGTGTCTTCATCTCGCATGTACCTCAGGCATACATTGAAAAAACTGGAGAGATCTATGTTTTGTTTCTGTCAAATGTTTTTCTCCAGGGCCATTTGGCCAGCCTGATGATTTAGGATGAGGAAGAGAGACATTGGGGTCCTCGAGCACTATTAGTAATGTCTCCACAGGCCTGACGATGCTGTAGAGGGGTTGTATAGACTCTTAGACCTACGAGGAAGTCAAAATTTACTAGAGTTGCTTGGTTACAATTAAAATGTAATGATTTGCAGTCTTTTAATGGGTTTCTAAACTGTTCACTTGAGCTTTTTTAGGTGTTTTTTTTTCTTTTTGGTTTCATTTCGGAGGGCTTTACTGGAAAGAATGATGGAAATGAAACCCTCCAAAATGCCACAGTCTGTCTCCTTTCGCTCTTTATGTCTACAACTACATTTCCGTTTCCTTAGGCGCCTATCATGCCTCTTCTTCCCACTAGGTGTTGTTCCACCCCTCTCTTCCCTCTTCATCAAACTCACCCACCCATCTTCAAGCCCGTTCCAACAATCAGCGGCTCTCCACACCAATCCACCTGTTTGTCTGTCAGTTCGTCAAAGTTGCACTGTTGCTCATGTCCTGCTTTCAAGCCTTGTGGCCGAACCTGCTGTCTGGAATCCACCTGAACCTTCCTGTAGCCTGTATGGCTATATAAATACCATCACTTCAGCAATAAATCACTGAACTGTCACGTTCTGCCTCGACATTTGGGTCTTATCCCCATTGCCCTGTTCACACTAGCTGTGACAGAAAAAGTCTGATGAATTTGTAATACTTTTGTAACAAGAGTGAAAGTCAGCAGCTCTGTGAGGTTGTACTTCTTTGGCACAGCAGTGCTTTGTGCCAAATGCTAATGCCGACATGCTAAGTGTTGGGTTATGCTCAGACAGAACTAGCTTGTAAGATGTGTTGTCAGACTACACAGGACATAAAAGTGTTAATGGTTGTCCTGAATGGGTTAGTGAAAAGCTGGCCATCATAGAGAGGAGGGAGATGTAGTGTTGTTTAAATATGGAAGGGAACGTTAACTTAGGAAACTGAGAAGAAAAAATGGAGAGTGACCAAACAAGAAGCCGCAGGACAGAAGTAGTAAATCTGAGACTGACTTTTAGTCGTTGGCGAGAGCTTTGTGAAATAAAAGATTTCAGAAGAAAGACGGACGCCGAGCTTGACTCCTTGCTGTTGGACTAATAAGTAATATTAGCTGGCTGCTGTGTCTTGTTTGCGTGGTGTTTGGCTGTTAGCTCTCACTGAATCCTAAAAGGGAAACGAGTGTTCCTTCACAGACAAAACCACAAATTTAAACCTCATGGTACCGCCAGAGGAAAAGTCAGTGGGATCACCGAATTCATTAGGATCCATCCTCTGGGGACCATGAATATAAGCGGTAGACCAACAAACCAACCAAACTGAATATCATCATGGAGTACACAATAGCACAATAACAGCTGTGAACAATGACCGCTTCATTCTGATCACTGGGGGCAATACAACTTCAACACACCGCACAATAAACAAACATGTGTAGATAATATTTAGTTTTCTTGTATTTGAAGACAAGTTTGTCCCAAATACCACAAGAAAGCTGCTGTGCTGTTTCACCACCACCACACAGATGTTAAAGTCCGATCAGACTGCACTGCACATGTGGCTCTTTGATATTTTTATCCTGGCCATTAGTGAACTTTTAGCCTCCAGCGTGGCTCTGGGGATGCCCAAAGGAGCAAAGAAATTAAAAAGAATAAACTCCCATTGCTTTTTTTTTTTTTTCAGGATGGCACCATTAAAAGGTTAAAACTGTATTTCAGCAGATGTTACTGCACTCTCGCTCTCAGTACACATGAACATCATTTTCAGTTCAGAATTTAAATTGTGTTTCTGCAGACATTCAGAATGCAATTGAGGGTTTTTTTAAAGTCATGATTTGCATCTACAATACCGTTCAAAGTGGAATGCTTTTATACTGTAGGCAACCTCAAAATTATATATTACCATTTGGCTGTTGTTTTTGGCCAAGTGTGCATGTGCTTCCAAAACCATCAGCCCCGAGGCCAGGATCCCAGAGGAGATAAGGGATGAAGAATAGATAGCATTCTGAGCTCTCAAGACTTACGCACATGTTTTTATTTTTACCTCCAGACTTCTTGGGAGCCATCTGTTCAAACATTTAAAGAATACCTTGCTCTCGCCAGCCAGAGATAGTAGCGCAGCTTGACCAGCAAACATTACGAATGTGCTGTCGAGTAAATGTAGCTCCCAGGATAGAAGGGCAACGAGATATGTTTGCAAAGAAACCAGGAAATAACACTCAGCTACGAGGGATTCATCCGACACTGTGAAACCACACAGAGAGCACAACAGTGTATTGCTCAAGAGTGTGCAAACGTGTCTTATGTGTGTGTGTGCTTCTGACCAAGTGGATTAACTTTTGGCCGATTGAAGAACTGATCAACTTCCTGCTGTTTCACTGCAAAAGCCTCCACTGCACATATTTGTGGGCTGCTCAGGGAACAGCTTGTTCTTGGCATTGTGTCTCAGAATCAGTCATGACATTCAAACATTGTAGGGGAAGATCCAGAAAAACAGAGAGACAGTGGATTGGCCTGATTACATTAAATAACTAAATGTTTCAGTTCATATTCTCCTAATATTCCTCTCTGACTTCCCGACCACTTAATCACATTTTAATACATTCTGCGTAATAGGTCAGAGACGTAAGGTAAAGTAGAATAAGAGCTCCAAAGTCATATTATCTCTGTAATTCAGATATGAGTGAACATTGTTGAAGCTCATTTTCTGAAGAATGTTATCAGGTTTTAAACTTCCAGTCCTAAAGACACTTTTTCTTGCTTTCCCGTCTCTCTCTGTTCATAATTGGCTTTTTTAAGCAGATGGCAGTTTTTTACAAAAAGCCAAATTGTGACACTGAGTGCCTCCCTCAAGACTTCTCCGCCATTTTCTGAGAAAGCCTCTGAATAGATCCCGACAAGCCATTACTGTTCTTCACTTTCCCCTGTTTATTTCTATTTACAGCAGTTAATACAATTATTCCCAGTCGTGACCTATTTAAGCGGTGCATGCTACGAGCCATTAGCATTCAGCGAGTCTACAAAGTTACCGCATTGATGGATTTGTGAAAGGAGGTTGTGTTTTTTAGCGCGCGCGTAGGTGGAGGTTCAGAGGCCTCCTGTTTGTCTTCATTTAAACTGATTTTCTGTTGCCATAGGAGCAGGCCTCCTTTTTTTTTCCTCCCATGAAAGTGCAGCACTTCAGAGCGCACTCTCTGGATTCAGATCTACAAGAAGGTGTCAGGGGAGTTGTCCAGGATTTTACACTTATCATCGCCTCCATTAGATGACTTGCAGCTCACTTTGGAGAAAATGTTTAGTTCAGAAGGTCTTTATTATTGCAGAACCATTCATGAGTACATAGTAATGTGGGTTTAGCAGATCTTTAAACGCAGCATATATAAATATATATATATTTATATACTGCAGCATGAACTGTAGGAAGAGAAGATAATGAATCCTCTGTGAGTATTATAAAGTGCATTTTTTAGCCTTTGTTTTGTATCTCTGTGCCTAGATTTCTTTTGGAAGAATTTCTAAGCTCCCCTTTTGTAGCTTTTGATTTATCACTCCGCTCCGAGAAGAGTCCAGAGACTTCAATCAGAAAAGAGAAAAGTCAGCAGACTGTCCTGGATACATGCCATTTACTGCCCTCCACTGCTTTGGACCTTTTACTCAGCCACAGATCTAAACAACTAAATGGCTTACACATGTCCCTACAGCTCCCCTGTAGGTCAGCGGTTCCCGACCTTTTTTCACAATACTTCAAAATCCCCATGAGCTCAAATACCTCCATCAAGACCAATCATGTTCCAAAAGTGTTAATTTAAGTTGATTTTAAAGTGGATGTTTAGCATCACCACAAAATGTGGATATTTTTAAAGAATATGTTTTCATACAATTAAATAGTCACTGTTGATTTGGTCAAGTGTGCATTCTTACCACGAACACTTGGAGTGAGAGGAGCTGCATCCGTAAACCATTAAAGGTTCAGTGTGTGGGCTCTATTTACAGAATATGATACAAATAGAATACGACATGTATAACTATGTTTTTATTAGTGTATAATCTCCTGAAAATAAGGATTATTATGTTTTTGTTACCTTAGAATGAGTCCACCATGTTGAACCACCATGTTTCTACAGTAGCCCAGAATGGCACATAGTCCTTTTTTCGCTATATTTTGGTTAGTTTTTCGTTCATGCTAAGAAGTACAGGGTGAAATAAGAGGGCTGCAATACACAGTTACACCACTAGATCGAGATTCTACACCCTGCTCCTTTAATCCAGAACTTTTAGCTAACCTATTCGCCTGTTTATCTGTTAATTTCAGCTAATTATTTAAGCGGTTTATCCAGTTACATTTGCCAAATTATTTCAAATGTTTTTCCTCTCTTAGCTAACAATTTCAACCTTTTATTCATCACTTTAAGGTATTTATATCAACATCTCCGCTAGCTTGCTAACTAGTTCCCATGCATTCTCAGTGGCAACACGTGATGTTAAGGTATTACAGCTGACTCAGGTTGATGGGAGGTGTATCCTGTGCAGTACCTTATTGTAGCTGGTATAGCTTACTGATCACTGTAGCCGTATATTTACTAGAGATCAGCATAACACCACTTTGGATGGTTATTTTCCTCCTTTTTCTAATTAGCCAATTAATCTTTCCATGTGGTCTCTGGTACAGTAACTGCAGTAGGGTGGGTACTTGAACCCTCTACGGTTCAAGTACTCATGGTCCCTGAAATCACCAGAATGGAGACTGGATCTCACTAATAAAAGACATATAATAAAGACACTAGTACAGCGCTAGTGTAAGAGTATTTTCAAGGCAGTCCTGTCCATGTTCAAGTAGATTATTGACACTGGAGAAACCACAGCAATGCATGGCCTTTGTAGCAAACTGATTGAAACCAGAGACTGGCATAGCTGAACATTTAAATACAAGAAAAGCATGTTGCGGGTATTGTCGGCATAACCTCAAGACTATACTGAAAAGATGATGACTGGAGGTTTCTGTTAAAGGTCTTGTGTAATGTGATCTATTCCTTTTAACAATGCCAGTGAGTCCTATTGAAAAAGTGGGTCAATGGAGCTATTTTTAGTAGCCATTGCACATCCCTTTTTACAAACAAGCAAAGGCACAAATTCTGGATGAGGCGCCACCCAGCTACAATGAACAAATATTCGGGGGGAAATGAAGGTGTTCGACTTTGCCGCTAAATGGGGTGAACTATTTATCTGTTTTCAAACTTCACCTCTCTGCGGAGATGAGATGCTCTGTGAGGGCATGAAATGACTGAAAGTTGGGAGGAGCTTTGCCTCCTGCCTTGGCTTTGATAACGTGGGGACTTGTAGGGCTCTCTGTTCTAAAGTGGGCTTCTTTTTCATCATCTCCAAGTCCCGGTGCCTTGCGTGGCTACCTTGTTGTAATTCCTCCTCATTTTCTGGGTTTCTCTCTCACAATGCCTTTCATTTCCCAAAGAAATCACTTGAAAAGGAAGTGTTTGCAGCCTTCTCCTCTGTTAGAAGTGACACTGTGGGCGATGATGTGATGGAGGCGTACCAGAGACAACATCCTCACATGCACCTTACTGGTTTAATGTTCCACAATTGCGCACGAAAAAGTTTTTCGACTAAACAGAGCATATGTCGAGACGAGAATCCGAGCTGTGATGAAAAACACATTTCAGCAAGAAATGAAGGGAGCGAACAATAAAAAATTAGGCCTGTTTCAGGATTACACACTGTTAATGATGGCGGGGAGGCAGTGAATTGCTGCTCGTCTCGCAATCAAGCTCAATAAATCACATGAGGCTGTGCACTGCCCCAACAAACGGGCAAGAGGAATGCCAGTGGAGCATAAAGCGATTTTGCGGCAGAGCAGAAAATTCACTGTATTCCTACAGGCATTGCATGACAAATCTGTGAACTTCTACTTAGCAGAGGTGGAGCATTGTTTGTAGGAATTCCTGAATGGCTGTTTCACCTCAAGCAAACCGGAGACACAAAGACATAGAGCGCCATAAATTAGGCCTCATTTGTCTTTCAAGTGAAGTTTTACTTTGACATCAAATTAAGGTGAAATGCTGCTGATGCTAAAAGAAAAGCGTTGGCACTTTGCAGAGCAGGCTTTTCCAAGAGTGACTGCGTGTGTTTATGTTTCCCTGAGGACTTCACACACATGCCACTGACACCTCAGTACCAGGGGGAAACATGTAGTTACCAAAAGGGAAATCACTGTTGCAGCACCAGAGTCGCAGTGGTATCATGAGGAAACCCTCAACATTCACTAATACCTTTATCCTTCCAGTCATAGTGACAGAGGTTGTATGTTTCCAGGAAACCCCACTAATATTACTCACCTCGAGTGAAACTCCCATGATGAAATATCCAGTAAAACATCTGAATGTGTGCGTTGAAGTTTCATGTTTCTATTGTAAAATGAGTAACGAGAGAGAAAACTGCTGATGCTTGTTCTAAAAACAAGTTCCTGATAGAGTTTATTGAGGTTACGTAATATCAAATGAGCGTGGCAGGAAAGCCCGAAATATACTGCCTTGCTAAAAGGCAGCAGTTAAGAATAAATGTGTTACTTGCCACCCTTAATTCATCAACTCTGATTTGGCTTTCATCCTCCTCCTGTTAGTACAACATATCAAAGCAGTCGTTTTCTGGCTACTTTTCAGTGCCAGTTTCACTCGAGCTCAAGGCTAAAGTGCAACTCAGATGAGTCAGAAACATCACAGTTGATGATGAATTGTGTGATATCTGATCTGTGCCTTGTGCTACGTGGATGGGCCAAGTGGGAGCAGTCAGTATGTCCAGGGTGACACGACATGTCTCAGAGAAACAGTCTGGATTGGTAATGACATCTGCCAGGAGGGCTTGTCGGCTTCATAGTCGGAGGTGATGTGAGAAAGATGAAACAGAATCAGGATGGCACGAGAGGGAAGAGAGAGAGTAAAGGCAAACGCACAGTGAGCTTTGATGATAATGTATTATACTCTGTTGTTCTGGGTGTTGGTTAATACACAAAGGTTGGCTGGTGAGTTAAGCATGTTGTAATCTCACATGTAGAACATGGATTTGCTCCCGCTGGTCCCGCTCTGCATGCTCTGTTGCTATTGTATCATCACTGGAACAACACTGCCACTTAGTGGCTGGATTATCTCTCCCTCTGGACAAAACCCATTGCTAGGTTTGTTTAAGTACACTCATACAGCTCTTAGCCCTGTGTGATATTTACACCATAACTGAACTCATGAGGACCACTTGAGGTTGAGCCCCGAGGGGAGAAACGCTTTGCGTGCTTAAATGTGGGGCATGGGAAAAGAATATACAAGGCGAAAGTCTTGTTTGAACTGCTTGTATCCCCCATTCTCCTGTTATGATTTAATACCAAGTTATTACCCAAGTGGTATTTACACAATCTTTGTACCACTAATGTCTGCAAAGCCTACTGTTACTTTCCAACTTTGCATTCTTAACTGCAGCTGCTTTTCAGCCTCAGGAGCAATGTAAACATTTTGAAATATTTCTATGCATCTCATTGTCTCTGCTCTGACACTGATACGCCCTCTTACTGAAAACTGTATGTCTGTGAGGTTTTTTAGTTTTTTTAGTATTGTGCAGTAATCATGAACTATTTGTAGAGCCGTAGCTGGATTAACCTGCCCCAGGTGAGCGCTCTTTGTGCATTGTGTTCCTAAACTAAGGTACAAAACTAGATTTTGACACAGGGACCATCTTACTACCATTGGACCAGATTGGACTACCATTCAAGGAAGGACACTTCATGGTCCTCATGAATCTGGGATCTTGGTCTGGGATCTTGGGGCAGTTGCCCACTTCGCTGCCACCAAAGTCAAAGCCCTGTTTTTGGGACAGTGAGCTGATTCTGATTGGGAAATCTCCAGTCTTAAGACCCTTTTACAGGAATAGTTACACAGTAAAGGACAGTCTTATGCTACTGTAAGTAACTATGCACCTCCTTTCTCAATCTTCATACTCAAACTATCTTAAATAGACGCTGGAGATGTATGGAGGACTCCCATCACACCCTTCTCACCTACACACAGGTGATGAAAGCTTGTTCAGTCCTGCTGAAAAACTCTCATGAAACTCTCTACAAGAAAGCGAAAAAATGTGCATTCCCCAACAAAACAAAACAAAACTTTTAAAACGTACTTTCTCCTATTTGCATGATGTGTACTACTAGTTGCACTCAGCTGTAGCTTCGCATGCCAACTCTTAACCCCAAGTGTGAGCCTATGAACCACAAGTTATTCATGTGAAGCTTTGTCTTAGATCTGGACATAGAAGGTCAAGGCTTTGAACTTTTTATCTTTCAGAAACGACAGCCACATGTCACACTGATTTATGCATGTACTATCACTTTCGAGCTCAACAAGCACCAAACAGACTCGGCCGAAACTCTCCATCATCAACCTTAAACGTCCCCGTGAACCGTACTTGACAGGTCAGGTCTCGGCCTGCTGGTCGTAACGGCCAAGGTCAAGCGAAACAGTTGTCTGCAGTCATCTGGAAGTGGAGCCTCTGGGCAGTAAACACTGTGGTCAGCTCACAGTCAATATGTGCAGCTCTCCCACGCCACATTATTGTCAGCTCAAGACAACAAGCAGCGGTCCTGAGAAGAAAACATTACTGTCAGAAAGAATTAAGTGTGGTCCAAATGAAATGCAAAAGTTAACTTTAGGTTAAAACTAAAATGGCTCCAAAATAAGTATTAATTTAACCTTTTTTTATTGAATACTTAAAGTTTATCTTCTCCTCCTGTCATGTAACCTGATGGAGCTTTGTAAAACATCCAAATCAAGGAACTGATATGGATGCACTGACAGCAGCGCACTTTTATTTTCTCCTCTCTTTCTATTATCTGTTAATCAGTGTTCAAAAATGAAAGAAGGCCTCAACATAGACTCAGGCTATTCGCCATGCTGGGGAAAATTAAAGTGCTCTGTGGAGCTTTTTACTGGGCTAAAACATTGAAGGTTAGGAGTTTTCCAGCTCATCAGGCTTCAGCTGAGTTAATGAACCCTCATGGCCCAGCCCCCGCGCTCTGGTCTCAACATTACTCACAGGCTAAGCAGGGGAAAAAAAGAAGCTGCCAGTGTAGCTATGCCTCAGCAAGCTACTGCACACACACACACACACACACACACACACACACACACACACACACACACACACACACATACAGATCATGTCTGTGGAAGTTACGGGGTCACAGAGGTCTACGCAACATCTGCTGATCCTGTGTGATATCTCAGGAGAGTTAAATCAGGCTTTGCTGCAATATGGATAAACAAACACAAACGTGCTGGGACATAATTGAATTACTTCCATCCACCGAGAACATTGAA
The DNA here is from genome assembly GCA_028641955.1 of Protonibea diacanthus. Lineage (NCBI taxonomy): Eukaryota > Metazoa > Chordata > Actinopteri > Sciaenidae > Protonibea > Protonibea diacanthus. Next base: position 7,233,120 of record CM053979.1, on the reverse strand, counting down.
GATGAAGGGTGGGTGCCCCTGGACATGTTTGTGTGTTTGTTTGAGCTGTAAAGTCAACTGATGTCATCTCACAGAGGATTCTCTGGCCCAGATTCAACCAACTCACGATGCTTTTTTCCAGCAGCGTACAACATGCCCATGAAGAAAAATCATTCCAATTTATTAATAATTTCATCCTTTCTTTCTTTTTAAATAATTCTTTTTTATTGAATTTTCCAAATTATATCCCAAAAGACCCGAGCAGACAGAAAAAATTATTAGATTTGGTGGCCTTCAGACATCCATCAAAACATTTAAAGTGATCAAGGTAAAATTATAGACTACCATGGGATTGACAAAGAATGAAAACAAATTATTCACACACATTGAAACGATATTAATACAGCTCATTCACGACATCTTAAAAAAGCATTTTCAATTTAAGCTCTCTAAAATCTAATGATGTCGACCCCACGCAGACAAGATGTCACCAGGCTCCAGCCACCCATGTCCATTTGTTTTGGTCTTGCCCTTCACTACTCACTTATTGGACGCAGATATTCAGCTCATTTTCACTTTGTACAAAGACTCGACCAACAGCATTTACGGCTTTGTTTGGGGTTCTGCCTCCAACTCTGCAGCTACCTCGATACAAAGCAAACTTTGTAGCATTTGTCTCCCTATCAGCTTGAGTTTTTGTCTCCTGTGCTGCCCAGGCAAGAAGGTTCCTGGTTCGAACCTCAGCTTTGTGTAGCTTGCATGAGTTCTCTCTGGGTACTCTCGCTCCAACAGTCCAAAGACATGCACTTAACAGGTTAATTGGTGACTTTAAATTGCCCGTAGGTGTGAATGTGCGTGTGAATGGTTGTTTGTCTCTATGTGCCCTGTGATGGAGCTGGCGATTTGTCCAAGGTGTACCCCACCTCTCGCCTAAAGTCAGCTGGGATTGGCTCCGGCCCCACTGTGACACAGATGAGGATAAGCTGTTTTGCATGCATGGAAACAGTGTATACATAACATAATACACTGCCTTACACACTACCACAGCAAACACACCCAGATACACTAAAAAATATGAGAGATAATATTAAGTTACTGCTGAACATTAACTGCACTTAGCTACAAAGAAAAACATGTGCTGCATTACTCACCGTGCCATTATATACTGTATGCAGTGCTGTTTCGTCTAAAACATCCACCGGAAATATGACATGCATTATTTAACCTATTAATAATTCATGGTAAATTCCATCAGCGATAAACATGTATGTCTTTGGAGAGCACCAAAAACCTGCATGGAGACACTGAAGCAAAAACTTAAGGATATACAGCACCGACTGAAGCGCTTACAGCTTGAAAACAGCCAACATTAACAGTTATGCAGTGTTGATTACTTGGCCTAGATACAACAGTATGGATTATATCATAATATCCTCTTCTCCGAATACGTCACGGGGCAAAGGGTTTCTAAGTTCACCGGTTTACATAAACACGTAGCATCTGAAATCCAATGTTATGGTGCTGCTATGCTGAGCTATTTCCATAAAACTACCACCAGGTCTGTGATTCAATTATGCTCTGCGCTTTAGTTTGCAGTTATCGCAGAATCAAATAAAGGAACAACAGCAGGGAGATTACAAATTTCATGGAGATTGTGAAGAAATTCCAGCTTCTTGTAGAAACCAGTGCAAAAAACATTCTGAGAATTCATTATTAACCCATCACGGGAGTAAAAAAAAAAAAAAAAAGCTCTGGATTGATTAGAAGTAATTACTTGAGTGCAGGAAAAAAAAAAAACCTAAATGAGATATGGACTGAAAGCTACTGTCCATTCACACTAAACACTAAAGAGCATGAAAATCTCAGCCTGCAGTCCGTGGGAGTAGCTAAGCAACCGTGCAGAAAGAACGCCTTTAGAAATCTGTCTGCATTTCTTTGACGGCTGGAGATTACAACTGGATTGGTTTTAAACTTCCAACAAGGCGTTTGGAAGAGCTCCATGAAAGAGTTGTGATTGGGGAACGAGTGGCCCTACAGTATGCCATGTCAGAAAACATTAGCTCACATGAAGACTGATGTTTAAATGGCGATGCTATTCAAGGATTTGTGGGAGGGAAAAGTCTTATTTGCTTTCAATGATCTGGTTCATCCCGCGATTGCTTGATTGTGTTCTTGTCCGGCTGAATTACGAATGCCATTCACTGGTATTTTAGGAAAAGATGTCAAGACAAGAACACAAGCTTAAAAAGAGGAAATCAGATCCAGCTAAATCTTTCATAAACAGCATGAATAGTGTTGCACAAGCCTGTAGGGTTAATCTAGCCCGCAGCCAAGTGTGCTCTGTATTACAACCTAAATTATTATTCTTCAGTCTTGATCCTGTACTAGGCTGAATAAAAAATGACACATCATGCAGGTCTCACCCTGTACAATACATTGTCTTTGCTCAGCCAGCGAGCGAACAACGTTGTGCAGCAAAAGAGCATTGACATTACTCTGAAAAGGTGAAGCTGGAGAGCTGAACTCTTGTTGAACACAGTTCAGAGCACCACATGCACTTAATTGTGATTAATCCTATGAAATGCTAAGAATGCTGGGTTAATGTGTCAGTCCATTAGATTATATATGATTTCCCCGGTTGTGTGACCGGGCAGAGGAAACAAACAAAGTAGCTCTCGTTGCCAGCTCGTTGGTTGGGACTGCATGAGAACTGGAGGGTCGGCATTCAAGTCCAGCACGGACCACAGTATGAAGTGTGGAAGCTGGAGAGGTGCTGGTTCGTTGGTTGCAGATGTGCCCTTGAACAAGGCATCAAACCCACAAACTGCTCCCAGGGCGCTGCTACATGGCTGCTTATCACTCCACCATGTCTTCACATTTGTATGTCTATGAGCCCTTTGTGAGTGTGTTTGTGGTTGTATTTTTGGCCTACATATGTAACAATAATTTCCCTATTGAGGGATTCATGAAGTTAATCTTCTTCTTTATATCGGTTAAGTCATTTGCCATGTTGTTATTATTACTGGTAATGATCCATTTAGGTGGCAGGTGTCTTAGCTTTGGTGGTGAATGGCAAAATACACTTTATTTCACATGCTATGACAGCTGCAGTTGTGCAGTAGGTCAGTGAGGGCCAGATGTTTGGATCTCACAGGCTGGACTTGACCAGTGGTTTACTGGCCTATACCCACAAAATCCACAAAACAGTGAGGTCAGTAAGTGGACGTGCCACTACTGTAAAAACAACAACAACATACAAGTGGAGCAGCTTTTTGTAGCCATCATCCTCCTAACAGGTTAACCCAGCCGTGCACCTTGTAGCAAAAAATGTATTATCTTATCTTAAGATAAGATAATAGATTTTAATGAACCCACACTGTGGAAATTCACTTGTTACAGCTGCTCACAAGGTTGGAAAATACTCTTAATAAATAAGAAATAAAATAGAAAAAATATATACCCCAAATTAAATAAATAAATAAAAAGGTTATATAGACTTTAGATATCTTTGATGTGCATGTTGTATTATTTGTCTCATGCACATATAACAGTAAATATAGTGTAGTATAATTTAAGTGAGATGTAAATATGCATGTTTAAATACTGTTTATAAAGTGAAAGCTGCAAACCACACGTCCACACAATAAAAACTGAGATGGCTTTTAGTCAGTGCAGTACGTGAAACCTGTCTTATTTAAAGTAGGTGTGCAGTGTTTGTGGTTTGTCTCCATGTAAATCAGATGAGAGCAATGAAAAGGCCTGTGTGCATAGCTGACATACAGCCCGCTGTGCCAAGCTGCTGCAGTCTACGCCCTTTAAAACAAACTCCACGACGCGGAACAAGGAAGTTATGCACCTGTTGCTGCAGGTTATTAATCTCTGAACTGTTTCTGTGATCTCGATAATCACCGGTACGTATCCTAAATACTTTTATTTAAATATTACTTTATGAAAATCTTCTTTAAATGTCGGTCTAAAGTGATTTAGTCCTTCGGGGAGTAAACTTGTGTCGAGGGATGTTAAGTTTCGATGTGCATACCGCACCACCGGAGGGACAAGACTGACAAGTCCTGAAAGTCCCCTGCAGTTGACTCAAAATAGCCTCTTTAGCTTCATAAATGACTAAACATTAGTGTTTTTTTTTTTTTAAAAAAGGTGTAGTGAAGCTCCATCATGGCAGAAGCTGAGGAGGAAGCACTGCCATGTGAGGAGCAGGAGAAGGAGCAGCAGCAGCAGCATCAGCTCAGCTCTTCTTCCGGGAGCCCGCAGGACAGTGAGGCTGCTGGTGTCCGCGCAGGGGACACTGAGGAGCGGGCAACGGAGGACGGCGCTGCGGTCCCCTCTGCTTCGGCCCCACCTGCTGCCAGCACGGGGGACACAGAGGAGCGGGCAGCGGAGGTCGGAACGCCCCCATCCAAACCTACCGCCGTCACTTTGGAGACATCTGTGGACCAGTTCAAGCTCCTGAGGTTCTTCGTGTTGAGGGTACTGTAAACTTCTCCAGTTGTCATCAGGCAACATGCTAACGGCTAACTTAGTGAACAAGTGCTAGCCTACTTAAGCTAGGTTGCTAAGTGGCTTGTACTTAAAGCTAGCTTCAGTGTTACTTTAATGTCATGGTTTGGGCTCCTTTATAACTTACATTTAATTGAAAGCTGTAATTATATATATATATATATATATTTATGTATCTCATTTGTAAGTTACAACAATAAACATAAAAGTTAGCTTAGCATATGATGTGTTGCACTTGAGCTAGCTTTATTTACGTTAGCCACCTAGCTCTGCAGTCCATCAGCAGGTCATGGTAGCCTACATATATAATAACATTAAAGATGTTTTATTTAAAAGCATCAAAACTTTATGAAACATGACACATTTGTATAGATCAAACAGCATGTAAATCCTGCATAATGAGTTTTAATGCTTTAAATATATGATGTTTATGGGGCGGTCCACCAATCAGATGATCGGTGGTTCGATCCCCCAAGTGTCCATTGGCAAGAACCCCAAATTGCTCCCTGTAAGTCTTTGGATAAAAGCGTCAGCTAAATGACTAAATGTAAATATGATCTTAATAATACATCTGCACCACTAACAGTGTAAACAATGGACAGCGTATGCGTGACGTCACCTACAGGTTCCTGAAGAGACAAAATATGCACCGCTGGCTGCCACCATGTTGGCAAAGACGTGGATCATCGTCGTTTATTTCTGCTGTGAAGTTGGACATTTTAATATGGAGGCTTATGGAGTGACTCGTTCTGTAGCCAGCCTCAAGTGGCTGTTTGAGGAACTGCAGTTTTTTGGAAGTTGGGCATTGGCTTCACTTCACTGCAACGGAGGGTGCTGCTTGACCTGCTCTCACTTTTGATACAGTAATTTCATGACTGTGCCTGAGATTAAACTCATGCCGATAAGTAATTAGTAAGTTAGAAATGTCATTACAGACCCCCATGTTAAAATGTCCAACAGAAATAAACGTGTTTACAGCCTGGTACAGATTGTAAGTCAACCTACAATCCACGTCTTTGCCCATTTTTAGATTAGCGGGGAGGCCAACATGGCGGCAGACAGAACCACCACACACTGAGCTTCACAATAGCTCTTCAGAAACCTGTGAGTGACGTCACAGATACAACGTCCATGTTTTATTCTGTCCATGGTCGTATTATGCAACTTCTCCAACTTGGCATTGACATAATAAAACACAAAGTACAAGGATCGCATGTTATAAGAATGACACGCTGCGTGCGGATTGCACCAGAAAACAAAAACTCACAGCTGCCAATTTGGATGTGTAATGTATTGTGTACTGAAGCTTTCTGTTGTTTCTTCAAACACCTGAGTTACTCGGATTTATACAGGAAGCTGCACGCTCAGCTTTCTTCATTTGTAGTGATTTTTACATGCCGAGGCTTCGTCTTTTTGTTTATTGTTCTTTTTGTTTGACACACCGACGCGCTGACATTTTGTTGGAGTGCCGATCCCAGCTGCATATCTGCCTCAAAGATTACCCCTTAAGCTTTCTGTGCACACATTGTGATTGTCACAATGGGAAATTAGAAAGTGACACCCGTGCATTTCTGTCTCCGCAGCCTGGCACTCTGAATCAGGGCATCAAAGACGTTCAAGCTCTGGTGGATAAAGAAATAGATGGCAGCATTCGCAGCATTTGGCTGATGGCAGAGTGAGTTACCATGTTTCTGTTACACAACGTCATGTTCGTGTTGTCATGCAGTGTGTGCCAATATCATTTAACCCCATCACCCCCATTTACCATTTATAAGCAGTATTCCAGTGGGTTATAATGAGCTGTAATGTCAGAGGACATTTTGAAGTGTTTCTTTAATATTTTATAAGCAGCTGTAACTCAAGGTCCACTTATTAGGTTTCTCACAGTTTTATAAATATTATACTCTAATTATCCAAATTATCCCAAAAAATAAAATGTATGATATAAAACATAATTCTTCATTTATGTTCATATAAAATATGAGGATTTATTTACATTTATATACAGCGATGAATAATTAGTCTATACAATGTCTGAAAATACTGAAAAATGCCCATCAAAGAGTCCAAGTCGACATATTTGAATTACTTGTTTTGTCCAAACAGCAGTATAAAATATATATATTTAACTGTCACAGAAGAAAACGTACAAATGTTTACCTTCAAGAGGTAGAAAACACTTTGTATGCATTTCTGCATTAAAGATTCACATTCACTCTCATCACAGTTAACCAAATATCAAATATATTGATGATTTTCATTTTTAACGCCGGGTACCACCTCAGAAAATATCAGGTTTTCCAAATTCCACCATGAAGATGGTCATTAAAATACAGCAGCTGACCCTGTTCAGCCACAGACCGTTAAAGCAGAAGTTTATTCCTGAGATTACTTATTGATGACTGGACAGAGCCAGTTCAAGAACCAGAGCTTGTTTGGTGTTAAAGTCGTTGCACTGACCCACACTTCTCTTCCTAATATTTCCAATTTGGAGCCACGATTGTCGGGTTTTTGAACCGCTCATTTTACCTCCACTAACGAAATTGCCGTCACATTTTAACTCGCAGTTAATCACAGAAATGCAAAGCGTACAGTATGTTGAATTACGTTCCAAGTATTAAAAAGTATTACTACAGGAAGGTCACATAGCACCAGTGGTATACGATAAACTCTAGTCATACATCCTTATATGCTCAAACTCCATTACAGTGTGTTAGAAGCTGTTGATTATAATTGTTTATAATAAAGTGCTCATTAATAATAAATAGAGGGGGTAAAATTTATTATTACTCTACATTGTTGAGTTCACAGTGTCATGTGTTGCTCATTCAACTGTATAACCTGCTGTCCATCAGGAGAGAGTGTTTGATTCTCCTATATTGCACACATATATGATATACTGAAATACAGGCTCATAATTAGCAGAAATATATTTTTTTAACCACAATTTCCAAGAATATTGCAGCACTCAGTGCAGAAGCAGTGACGTAACTGCCTCGAAGCCAAATGAAGTGACTGCAGGACGTTTACCAAGTGCACTTACAGATGTCAGGTTTTATCACTCCTTGGAGAAGCTTTCAGGAAACATTTAAAGGGCCGGCCGTGCGAGAATGAATAATACATCCCATTTATGCAGCTCTGTCCAGCACACGTTAACATTTGTCCTACATTTGGCCTGCGGTTATCAACGCTGCAGAAGCCGTTGTAGGATGTGTTGCAACAGAAAGACCACATTGTATGCTAATTCAGTGATGCTGCTGCTGCTGCTGCTGATATTTCCCCAAAGGGACGCTGGTGTCTAGTGTCAGCATGAGAAATTCCTCAGATCTGACTCGATTAAGACTGTCAGTAGTTTTAGAAAAAGTAAGATGATCTCACTTTAATTTATTTTTAATATTGTGACTGTTAAACTTTTGTTTGTTTTTTTGGCTCTTGTTCTTTATTTTATAATTTATTTCTCTTTTATATACATTTTGTGAAATTAATCCAGAAGTGAGTCAGTCTCCATAAGTCCCCATGTTGAAATGTACAAGTTCACAGCAGAAATAAACATGTTTACAGCCTGGTACAAAAAACAGTTTTGGTCTCTATAGCTAATTTACCGTTCATGACAACTGTACTGAGGGTGAATTTTTATATAACTCACCTGTTCAGATTATATTAAGGCTTAAAATTATGCAGAATTAACAGCGTGCTATGCTAAGCTAGGCTAATTGGCTGGTTGGTGTTCATGAATGGTGTCAATCTTCTCTTCTAACTCTCAGCAAAAAAAGTGACTTTGTTGTTGTGGCAGCTCGTCAGACACCCACAGTCTGTTCCTGGATCTCTCTAACACCTCTGTACCATCCTTGACGCCCGTGCCCAGTCAAGGTTAACTCATTTCATTAGCGCAGTCAAAGCTCTTCACCCACACCTTCCCATGATGCCTTGACTGTTCAGTGAACTGTCCTTTTTGCCCCACGGCTGCCAGCAGCAATCAAGAGGGTTTCACTTAGAGTTGTCCACATGAGCTCAGCTCAGTGGGCCGTAAGAAAGAGAACCACTCCAAGAGAGTCTACGCCACCGTGAATTAGTTGTGTGCACGGCGGTGAGGGAGGAAGTGTGTGTTTGAGATGATGTGTTTTGTCACTTCATTTAGGAAGACAGACATTGTTGAACACACAATGAGGGCATGAGACAAAACAGACTTTAGTTTGTCGCTTTAAAGGTGTTTTGGTAAATATACATTTAATTTTTTTGTTGTTTGTTTGTTTTTCTGTAAAATTTAGAAACTTGGAATTACTTGCATGCATATTGTATGATCTTTGCCAAGTGAGGATAGATGAACATCCTCACAACCAGGCTACATTTTACCCTTTGCTTCCAGTCTCTATGCTAAGCTAAGATAAGCTAAGAGGCTGCTGCTACATATGTAGCATACTGACATGAGAGTTATTGATCATCTCATCTAACTCTATGCAGAAAACCAAACTAGCATATTTCCCCAAATCTTGAACTATTCCTTTAATCATCAGTTGACCCCTCAGTGGAGGCTGAGAGCTTCTGATAATTAACAGGATAGAAGAGCAGAACTAATGAGGTTTGTCTCACAGACGTGAAACACTTTAATCTTTGGATTTTTATCTTGTGAATTACTGGATAATTTCACATCTAAATATTATTACCAGATTATTAGGTACAACTATTTTTAGTATTTTGTCCATCCCGTTTACACGAGGCTCCATAATTATAATACAGTTGAATCAACACTTAACTAGCATGGACCACACCATCAACAGGATACGTTTAAATGATTCATTAACAAAATAAAGGACTTTGAGTGAAGCATGAACGCTTGTACTTCTTCGACCTGTAGCTGTGTCAGGGGAAGCTTTGGTGGGGTAGCACACAGGCCCGACAGACACACCGCCCGAGGTGTAGTCCTTCTCCTGAAAGCTTCAATTTTCTCAAACAGTTTCAACAAAAACTGAACACTATAACCTTGACGAAGGGATGATTTAATATAAAACAGTTTTGTTTTTAGTTTTAGCACGATGGACCTAATAAATTGGGAAGTAAGTGTTACTAAGTAACTACCAGTTTTTATACTCCTTACACACTAACAAAGACATGAAGGATTAGACATGTCATGCATGTAGAAAAGTGTGTTTTTAAAGACACCCTTAGTGTCATTGACTTTTCAGTCATCCTCTGCCTGCCTTCGCTCAATGCTCGTGCAGATAACTTTTTGAAAAATAAATCAACTTTGACTCAAGTATTGACCGAGACAATAAATTCTTATTCTTAAAATATAGATATTTAAAATATAAGAAAAGATTTTTCTCTGAAGGTCTAACACGCTCTCTGTCTTTCAGGGTGGATCACTGGAATAATGAAAAAGAGCGTATTGTCTTCATCACTGACAACTCTCTTATGGTCTTCAAGTACGACTTTGTCATGTTCAACTGTGATCAAGTCCAGAGGATCCCGCTGAACTTTGTGGACCGCATCTCCCACGGGACATTCAGCTTCCCAAAGCGCTCCCTGCTCAAGTAAGCGTCCTTGATTAGTCCTTCAACAGTAGACTTGTACCTCACATCCATAAAACCTGAAGCTTTAACCTCAGAAGGTTAACATCTTGTAATTTGCAGTGGGTAACAGTAACCAAGGAATCTCTAAGACTTTTATATAATATAAACATATTGGTTGACATTTGAACAGTGTGAAAATCAGCCTTGAGTTCAGTTTGAGTCATTTTCAGTAAGTCTACTTTACAATTGCTCTGTTCTCTAACAAAACTCACAATATTAACTTATATAAAATTAATTAATTATTATAAAGGGCTAAAGCCAAAACTCTACCATCAAGTCTTGTCTTCATCAAGTTGAGCCTCTGACGCCGTTTTGGTCCGTCCTCAATGCAACTTCAGACCCACCAGTTTTGCCTGCTGGACTTTGTTAACTTGCTCAGATTTGGTAATTTTTCCCTGGTGTATAAGCTTCTAAATATGTAAATATGCAATGTAGATAATTTTCCCAAAGTTTCCCTTTTGGCTGTTTTTATTGGAAGTTTGCTCAGGGTGTCTTATTTTGAAAACCGACCTCTGTGAAGATTAACATAGCTGTTCGCAATGTTAGTAAAACAGCCACGTATTCTGGTTGGAGACCCGCTTCTGGGATGATTCTGAACACGACTGTGACACTGACTACTGTAGAACAGCCGCTTTTACCTCCGGCAGTCGCGGCGCACACGAAATGCGTTGCATCCGTACCCAGTGGAAATTGTCCGTAACTCCAAACATGCCTCATCACCTTTTCATAACTTATTTTAAACTAATGCTTCATGCAACACATTCTAAAGTTTTGTGAACATTTCGGGGAGGATAGATATTAATAACATGCAGCCTTTTAATGAATTTCAAAAGACTGCAAGAGTATGCATGATTTACTAAAAAGTCTCAGCGATGATTTGAGTTGTCAGTAAAAAAAAAAAAGAGTGACAGGATGCTGAGGGCAGCATCAGACGGCCGTGTGGTGAGAGGGATACATGCAGAGGATCGGGTCAGGGAGCAGCCAGGGACACGTGGAACAAACCGTGGCAGAGCGAGAGAGAGATGAGTGTGCAGAGAGTTTGTCAGGGGTAAGAAGTGCATAGCTGTCACTTGGAGCTGTCGCTTAACTGATTAGTGGCAAAATTAATGTAGCCCTTTCATCTAAACCTTTTAAAGACGGCTCAGGGGATACCAAACCAACTAAAACTAATTTGATGAATAAAATGTAATGTGCTGTGAAGAGCTTAGAGAGTGCTGCCTTTATTGGAAGCTTTATCTCTGCACATTACGTTAAATTATACATAAAACGCTCGTGAAAGCCATCCGGGAGTCCAACAATAAAAAGACGGTTTCAAATAAGAAAGACTCGAGCCTCAAACATTTCCTCTTTCTGTCTTCATCTTCACTACTTCCTCCCTCTTTCGCCTTGTCTTCCTCTCTGTCTCTCCCCGAGGAAGTGTCTTCTTTCTTCGTCTAGGTCATTCCGTTTTATTTTTGGCAGAAACTGATCTGCAGTGAAGTTCATGTATATATGAAGATGAATCCTCCCTAACCGCTGTAATAGTACATGAAACTTTGTTTCCACATCACAAAATCAGTGTGAGAGAAAAGTATTGAAAGTTCAGCTGCTGCGTTGATGTCACTTAATTTTAAACCTATTTAACATTTAGAATCATCATTTTTAACTTTTCAGAAATGTTTATAACACACCGCAGCATGTTTATAAGAAGATATATACGTTTTTCTGTATTTGTAGAGGATAATCTTCTTTTAGGTTAAGTGAACAGTTGTTACAAACAGTTGCTTATTTATATATCCAAGAGACACGAGGCAACATTAGCACCATTTGGCGTTGTGTTTAAATCTGACACACCTTTTAGCTCTGCTTTTGGTCTCCATCAACATTTGCCTTATTTGTATTTTTTGGGGCATTTTTTTATAGTGATAGCTGGTGAGATAGACAGTAAATACAGGGGGAGATAGATAAAGGGGGTGACATGCAGAAAAGAAACTTAAGCCTCGATACATTGGGTGCACGCCCTGCCAGGTGAGCTATCGGGGCGCCCTTTCACTGACTAGCTCTTCAGCTGTAAATGCTCCACTACGTTCACCGGCGAGCTGCTAACTTTGCCTCTCTGGCTAAGTAGCACACAGTATTTTTATGTTTTTCTGCTGAAAACAGCTGCCTGATGATACTGGTGAGGCAGACAGCTCCACAGAGCTGAGAGACAGAGTCGACCGACGATTATTGGATGGTTCGCCACTACGAGCGACATTTTTCAGATAAAGTTTGTCATGTGATCCATTTTAAAGTAAAAATACTGATTGTAGCTGCTTTGACGGACAGATGTTAAACTGGTTTTGAGCTGCTTATCTAATTCTCAGTCAGGAAATCAAATGAGCACATCTCCCAAAGAGTCAAACTAATTCTCCGAGATGTTAGCTGCGTTATGAAGTCTGTTTTATTGTATATGCCTGTGTTTCTTATTGAGTTTAAAATATCCATCGACAGGCTGACCTTTCAGAAAACACAAAGGAAAGATACTGAAGACAGTTTGGATACATCGTGAAACTCAGACAGTGATGGAATAGAACATTTTTTGTTATAACTAGATGTGTTAATATAAACAAGGAAGTTTACATTTCTCCACATCAGTATATCGACATGATTCAGCTGCTTCTTCAGCTGTCACGGCGATGACACTTCTGACTGTTACTCCTGAGGTATTATTGTTCAGATTCAAGCTGTCTCCAGCTGACAGTTGTCATCTGACCACTTGATGTCAGTGTGCACCCTCAGTAGAGACCGTTCAAAGCAGCAGCACGCCACATCACATTTCTTCATCTCTTTGATGTTGTCATGGATGACTCTGCAACTGCTAGTGTGAATCGGTGCTGCCGGAAAGTCAATCTACTGCACGGGCTGCAACACATCTGACAACTTCAGAGTTGCGTCAGAAAAGTTAGGCCGTTTTTCTGGCCACGTTGCCACATTTAATCGCATTAAATGTTGCACAGTTCTTGCTAAGCACTTTCCTCACTTTCTTTTTGCTATAGCAACACTGATAGAGATGTTGCACACGCTGTATGAAGTGCTCGTAGATCTTTTTTGTTTTATTTTTAAGTCATTTCTTGAAACATTTGATTGTAAAATGTCATGAAATCAAAGTTAAGACATCTCGGGCTCGTTTTTTTTCGTGCTAACCTGTACATCAAGGCTTCCTTAGGTTGTGAATATTTTACAGTATCGTTAATACTTACTGAATTGAGACTGAAAGCACGTTCATGAACATTTGACCCCAGAGTTCCCGGACCATCAGCTTCAGAACAAAGTCTCCCTGTGGAGTGTTTTATTTTGGTGCCAGTAGCCTCGTCTGTGCTCCATCAGCCTCCCCAAAACCTTGACGATGCCAACAGAACGTGTTAAGGGAGTGCCAGTATTTTTAGTCCTGATGATTTTGTTTTCATCGCACATTCTCCAGGTGTGCCCATGAAGAAAAAGCACAGTGTATACTGCATCTGTTGGGAAAGATGTGTTTTAAGTGCCTTCTTTCCAAACTGTCTAGACAAACTAATTACCCAGCACATCATCTATTTTTTTTTTATTCCTGTCTGAAAGAGTTGGGTGTGGAGGTTTAAAGAAGTCCCACTAGAGGTTGCTTCAGTAACTGTTGTAGAAAATATATATATTTATGATGGGTGGAAATAATCCCAGCACTGCACGTCTTCGTTTCTCATCTGATCAGATGTAGTTTTTATATCTGGATAAGGCTTCAGAGGGAATAATGTGTTATTTAGCCCCCACCTTCAACTTCTTAAAAACACTTTTATTAACTAGAGTTTCTTCCTCACATTGTCAGTTGCAGAGACAAGAAGGCTTATTATTTATTTTTTACGTTTGTTTTAATATGCAAATCAGCAGAGTGTAAAATCTGTAGTTTGAGTCGGTCCTTGCCTCCTCCTCGTTCTGCAGCTTTTCCGACCGCACCTACAAACCGGAGCAGCTTACACATTCAGACAGCAGAGGGCAGTCAGTACATAGTAGGTATTTAACACATCATCAGCATAATGTACTGTAGGATACCTCATCAGATGATAATTTAGGCAGAGCCGCGACTTGTGATGTGAAGCAGCAGCAAATTAAATGCTGAAATTTGGGCTTGAAATGTAAAGAAAGCATTTTCCTCCCTTAGCAAGTGAGACGGTGCACACACACACACACACACACACGCACTAATTCTCTTTTAATTATGCACTGACACACCTGTTTTTACTCCTTAACCAAATCAAACGACGCAAACTTTACTTGGATTGCAACAGAAAGATGTTGAAGCACAGTATTTTCACTCATGACAGTGAGGCTGAACTCTTTGTGGGCAGCATTCCTGGGAATAAATCAGTTGTAAAAATGGGAGAAGAGAGTATTTATTATACTGTGTGTCGTTCCACAAGTTGGACCTTACATGCTATACACACCGTGGTACAGTCTCATCTGAATAACTGCTCAGTGGAGTGGTGCAACTAGCACTTTGCTAAGATCTAGAAAAAAATGTATGTCTGACAGTACAAGAAAGGTTAAAGGGGCACCGGAGTGATTTAGTGCTGCACTTTCCTAAAGTGCTTAAGGGACTCACAAGGAACAGATTCTAAAAATAGCTGTCAAAAAATGTACAGCAGAGGCTGAGATATCATAGATTTGTCTCTAGTTCGGGTTAAACTTTAGACTTCAGAACTAAATTTCTCACTGCACTGTTCCTGTTACGTGTTCTGTACGACTACAGTACCAGTCAAAAGGTTGGACGCACCTTCTCTTCAGCGGTTGTCTGCATTGTGGATTAACACCGAAGACATCAAAACTTTGAAATAACACGCGTGGAATTATGTGGTAATCAAAAAAAAGTGCAAACAAACAAAGTTATGTTATATTTTAGCGTCCTTTTGCTTTGACAGCTTTGCACACTCAAGCCTCACAAAGCTTGTCACCTGGAAAGACAAACAGTCTTGAAGTCGTTCTTATATATGCAGCTGAGCGCTTGTTGGCTGCTTTTCCTTCAGTCTGCAGTCCGACTCATGCCAAACCATCTCAGTTGGGTTTAGGTCGGATGATTACAGCACAGTGACTCCCCTTCTTGGTCAGACAGCCCTTGCATAGCTTGGATGTGTGTTTGGGGTCATTGTCATGTTGAAAATTAAATGATGGTCCCACTAAGTGCAAACCAGAAGGAATGGACCAGAATGCTGTGGTGGCCATGCTTCGATTGTGCAGGATGTGGTTTCTGAAGACGCTCGTGAGCGCTGTCAGTGCGCACTTTGATTACCCAGCCTCTAGACACTGCAGAGGGTGCAATGTGGAGCCCACTGACTTGCACTCGTATCATGTCTTTCCCCGGCACGCTCATCATCTGAGTGTCAAGACTTAGCTCGGGAATGCAAGGAGCAGTGTGTTTATAGTGAGCATGTGCGAGAGCGACCTCTGGTGTTCAGACGTATTGGTCGTTATTGCATTGCACTCCATGTGGGAGATCCGTGCACACACCTCGATTTGAAAGTCCGTGCCTTTCCTCCCTGTCAACTCCGTCATGCCGGCACACGTCTTCATCAGATGATGACAGGCTGCCTTTGATCCCAAATAGGTGGAATAATTCAGAGCGGGCCAGCGAAGTGGTTGCTCTGATCGCCGAGCATGGCGCACAACATGACGGAGCGTTCTGGCAGGAGAAGGTTGCTGATCATGTCATCTGATGTCCCTGACGCACGGATGTGATCAGTTGTCGATGTGTGCCCGTGACAACGGGTGATGTCTGCAGCGTGGGACTGTTCCCACAACAACAGTGTTGTGCAGCACTGAAGCATAATCTTGAGTACTGAGCTTCGTTTGCTCCTCTTAAATACTGCACGTCTTCATGTTCCATCGCTGCAGCTGCTTCTAAAACCTTTAGCTTTTATCGGAGCAGCTGCTGCTTCCTTTTCAACCTCCGAAGCTTCTGAATCTGCTGCAGGTATAGCTTTTTCTTGCTCAGCTCTCTTCTTTTTTGATTTCTAGCTCTTTAGCACAGGCTATCTTGGTAAGCTCTGGCCCTTGCAGCAGCTTCAGTGACATCTTCATGTATGACAGTTGATATAATGTCTCTTAGCTAGCGTGGCATATGCCATGTGCTCAATTTTGATGTGGCTTACTGAGCGCACTGATGATCTAAGTGTGAGCATTGGTTGATTGTACCGTGGACCCATGGGAAAGTAGTTGTTGCCATGATAACGACTCACAGGGTTACAAATAAACAAGCCCTGAATATGTGTTGGCGTTAGCTGCACAGACGTCCTCAGCGTTTTGACATTAAGGATTGGCTTGCACACTATTGCTAAGAGATAAAAAGCTTTGCATTTGTTTCTAAAAGAAAGTTGCAACACTTCTGACCTCACTGCACTTTCATTAATAAGATGTCCACTGCATGGATTGCCAAAAACAGCCAAATAAATACAGACTTTAAAGTGAAGATTTCGCAGTCGAGTCGTTTATGTAACTGTGACAGTTTATTGCAGGTATTGTATCCTTCCTGTAGTGTGAGTCCTGTTTGAACACTAAACAGAGTGAAAAAAAACAAACACTCAAATCCTTACAAACAAAGCTCAGATCAGGAGCAGAGTCTGCACACAGGCTGCTCCCAGGGCGTTAAAGCATGAACCGATAAACGCAGGTAGACGTCTCATGTTTCGGCCATGCCGCTCTAAATTCATACACCTCTTTGGAAGCAGCTTTCAGCTCGTGGACTTTTTTAAAGGTAGAAAAATATCTTTGCCAACAGCCTCCAGCTATGATATCACGGCTTTTGCATCATGACATCCACAGTAACATTGCTGTAGGTTGCATGAGCAGCTTTATCATGAATAATGTAAAAAAAAAAAATCTTGTTGAGGCTTGAATACTATATAGAAATGATGTACAACAGGTAAGCTCAATTCTTTGTGTTTAACTTTGTTTTCCTACTTGTCCGCCCGTTTCCTCTCTTTTTAGTCCTTTCACATGTTCAGTGAAACCTTGTTGGATGGATACGTGTATGGATGGCTGACAAACCTGCAGGCTCTATTGAGCAATCGGACCAGATTTGTTTGTTCACTCTTAAACAATGTGGGACACTTGCCATGACAACTGGAGCTGAGGCTTGATATTTATCTTGTGTGTTGACTTATGAGTCCAAAGCGCTTGAAAGCCCAGGGAGGAATTTTTCGTCACTTGCCCTTAAGCTGAGAATACAGTGTTTCCCTTATGCATGTATGCGTTTTGTATAAACACTGTGGATTAAGTTGAACTCCAGTGGAAAAGTCGGTCGTGGGTGGATTCTCTCAGTTTGGCCTCTTTTGTTGAAATATTTGTGAGACAGGTTTTGGACTTTTCTTTAGAGAAAGGTGCAGCCTGCTTTCACCGTTTCTGTAGTTTGTGACTGTGTCAAAGTGAGGCGCAGTGAAAGTCCAAACCCCAGCTCTGCCACATAAACACAGTGAAGACTTCCAAGGCCTCTGGCTGGAAAGCCCAGCCCTGCTCTGCCTGTTTGGGCTGGTCCCTCTCCCAGTGATAGCTTACCTGTGGAATTTAAGCTTTTAAGCTTTTTTATATCCCCATTTATACTAGGGCAATAGCTATGTGCTCTTACAAAGGGCAATGTGTACAAATGTAAACCCACCATCCTCACTCTCTTTTGCTGAAATATAATCAGTCTTTTAGTCCGGGCTTTGCTTTTGTACCGAGTTTTTTGTTTTTTTCTTTTCTTTTTTTTACCTCCCCCTTTTTCTCCCTGCACAACACCGGCCCTGGAGGAGGCGCACAATGTTCAGCAGCAGCATTGTCATTTTGAAAGTACTTGTGTAAACAGGGCTAGATGATTGCATTATGATGCAGCCCCTCCCTGGGACCGTGACATATCAACCGCTACACCACTATTGTTTAGCCTCAGGTGTTTAATTCTGTTTGGCAGGAAGTGCTCTTGCACAAGGTTTGTGGTGAAATGAGCACATCAGCGTGACAGATCATTAAGGAAATCAGAACACTGTTGAGAAATCGCCTTCATCCTGATTTATTTATCTTCTCTGGTACTGGTTTATGCAAAGCAGCAGGTAGAGTATAGCTACACCAGGTTGTTTGATTGCCGTAACAAGCTACATTTTATGACCGCTGTTTGCACATTTTTTTTTTTTTATGTGTTAAATTGTTTAGCAAGTTGACTCTTGAAAGCTGCCTAAATAAACCCAAGTGTTTGTACGTCCATAAGTCAAATGCAGAGGTTACAAAGACAGCAAGGACTTGTTTGTGGGTTTGAATTACAAAAATACTTATTATACTATAGTCAGAGTTAAAAGTGTGCAGCGGGCAAATGACTTGCATAACATAACGCAGAGCAGAAATGTTTCAACAATGCACAGTGCCTAAGGAAACAATGAAATCCTGACAGGCATCTCTGATATTGAATCTGTGTTTGTTTGAGGGCGGTGTGTGGGCATTTCTCATTTTTCCAGCAAATTTATTAGCTTCTTTGAGAAAGGAAGGAGGAAAACACCATGTTGTTAAATTAAAAACCACATCAGATATGGACAAATGTGATCCCTCATGTTGTCAAAATGGTTAAATTCAACCACTGGATGTTTTAGCAAAAAAAAAAAAAAAAAGAGAAGCATGGATATCAATTCTTTCCACCTGATTTTTTTCTGTCTTTTGTTTACTGTAACAGTATTCTTTGTGTTGTTCTACAATGAGGGTAATTATGTCGGACGGAGGAGTCAAACCTGTCACTGCAGGTTTTTCTAGCTACTGTTTTGAATCTGGGTTAATCCGGGAGTTGTTTACCTGCTTTGTTAAACAGGTGATGATCAGACGACTACAAAAGAAAAGGGATGGTCCTGTAGCTTATAAAGCCTGAACTTCACCATGAAATGATTCAGTGTTTAGTTTTGTTGAAATCAATTCACGACGATTTGTTAAGCCAGAGTATTTAATTGTATGTAATCCAAATATTCCTTTCAGTCTAACAGAACAAAAATCTTATAAAATAATATATATAACTATAAAACACTTGTTGATGTAGTGTTCTTTTTATAAATTAGCAATAATTCTGCAAATTATTTGATTGATGATGATCATGATTAATCAACAGACATGTTTGGGAGTAATACTACAAATGAAAATGAAAACAAAAAGGTGTTTGAAGTTCTCTGTGGCACCAGAGGGAGCTGTGGGAAGTCCGATAAACGTCCTCAAGTGATGTCACTTGAGTCCACTTGAGGCTGGCTACAGAACGAGTCAAGTCACAGTTTTGGTTCATGACAACTATAAAAGCTTATGCAGAATTAACATTTGAACACTTGTTTGAGCACCCAGGCGGCATTCGGCCTGACTCAGGTCCGCCGGTGATCCGATGGATTTTGCAAATTTTTAGATTAGCCGGGTGGCGACAGAGGCGGTCCTGCCCAAGATGGCGGCAGCCGGAGCCACCACAGTCTGACCTTCAAAACGGCTCTTCAGAAAGCTGTGGGTGACGTCACACACATCCGAACCTCCCACTAGATTGATTTGCATTGTGGGCTATCTGGGCAGTAAGGCTGTACAAGGAATAAGAATGCATGGAGTAAAAAAAGCTGATATCTTCTGGTACTGCTGCATCGATTTTGAGCCTTTGAGTCCAACAATTCTTTAGAGTACATCGCAAACGTGGTGAATCTTTTAAGTTTTTACAAAGAAGTGAGAAATCTTTAGTGTTTCAGCTTGAAAAATATCTTGAAAGATTTCTTCTCTGATTTCTGGGAGTACTCCTGAAAACTAAAAAGTTTTTCAAGGTTAAGGTTTGAATTTTAGTGTGGCTGTGAACATCAGTTGTCGGGGGGCGTGTGTTATGACCTCACTGTGACCATGTACCTTTTGAACAGGAACAAAGACGCTGTATCCCGCCCAGATATTATCGTCTTAGATATAAAAGAGCTCCTGATCACATTTAATAGACAAGCAGTAAATAGAGTTGTAAGGATCTTCACAGCACGTAGAGCAACACCAACATCATTCCCAACGTGGGATCTGCCAGTTTTCAGAGGTCTGTTTGCTCTCAGTCATTAGGCTGATGAAAGATATGACCCCGGGGCATTTTCATTAAAACCTATGGTATTTACTAAAATGACTAGAGCAGCAGAAGAAAGAGAAAATGATGAACACTCTGTAGATTGCCTCTAAGCCTGGTAAATATGAGGTTACCCCCACATTAAGTATTTACCCTGAGGACAGATTAGTGCTGATGTTTTCATGTCAGAGGGAGACTATACATTTTTATTTGTGCACACAGTGACTGAAAGTATTTGAAGGCAGAGAACAATATGAAACAGTGACGTTTGGGGTTAAAGGGGGCAATTTACTATCAGCCTATTTGAACTAGTTAAAGAAAATACTCTGCAGTTGATATTAAAATAGAAATAATGTACGATTTAATACTGTGAAATGTGTAATTTAAAGGTAACCACACCAAACCCCAACCGCAGAGACGGCAGTTAGTGCTTCTCTGCTAAGCTAGGCTAATTTGGAGGAGGTCTCTTTCATAAAGAACAGACGTCATATCCGTGCCGTCACACTCAGGTTTCTAAAGAACTGTTTTGAATCTTGGAATACGGCTATGGCTGCCGGCATGTTGGCAGTCAGCGGCTTGAGGCAGGCTGCATGAAGCCTGGTTGTATCCACTTGTCAATCAAAGCGTGTTTCTGATAACAAACTAAATTAACAAGCTCATTACATTTGTATTTTTCAATTACAGAGTAGCTGGGAGGAAAAAACTAGTTTGTTTTTTTCTCTTAGCACTTTTTTAGCACTTAGTACCTACAGTATGTGATGCCTGTGATAAAAGCCATAGGAGAAATCCTTTCTATGCCACATAATTGTCACTTAAATGAGTGACAGCCTATAGAAATGCAGGCGGCAACTAAAATTGCCGGTTGGTCCATGACAGGTCCATGACAGGCTCTTGCTTATCTGAATATATCCGGCAGGCAGCCGGCAATTCTGCGTTGCTGGTACTGTAAGTTGTTGCTTTTTTTTTTTTTTTTTTGGATGTGGCCAGAGGCAAAAAAAACATTTATATTCAGTGTTTTGTTTATAACTCTCAATGGAAAACAAACCGGTTGGAAGCAGTGAGTAATGTAATTGATGTGGTGACAACATCACAAAGGTGTCACCGACAGAGAGAGACACTTTGTCACCTGTGTTCGACTCTCTCTCTCTCTCTCTCTCTTTGTGTTTTAGGAGGGAGGGGGAGGGCGTACGGATCTTCTGGGACCGGATGAGAGAGCCCACTTTTACCTCCAGGTGGAACCCCTTCGCCACCGACTTCCCCTTCATCACCTTCACCTATCACCCCGTGAGAAACATCAGTGCCACATTCCTCGCTCTCTGTGACGTAAGTGTATCAATCAGTGACAACAGCATGGTATTGTTTGAAGGCTCGATTCACCCACGTCGTTAAAAAAAAACATTTTTTCTCACTTATCTCTAGTGGTGTGGAGCCATGTGAATAGTTGTGGTTTTATTTGCTGACGTTATGAAAGATAATAGATGTCTGACAAACACCCATCGCAATTATATGTTCATAGCATTGAAAAAAAAAAAACTGAAAAAACTCAACTGCAACATTTCTTTCCGGGAACAATATCCCGAGCAATCCACAGACATCGCTGTCAAAAGCATTCACTGGGACTGTTTCCAGTGAAAGCTGGCACAAGTTTGAAAGTCATATTTCATAAAATCTCAGCTCATAAAACTGAAACTGTGAGACAGCTGCGGGAGAAAGTTTGCGATTGGAGCGAAGTGACCTTCCTAATTTGTCACAAAAAAAAAAGCATGTTGAAATGTTTGATTTGATTACATTTCGTTTTATGACTAATACAGGTAGAGGTGCGTCCTCTGACAGTCATGAGAGAATCTTAACTATTATCACTTAAAAAAACAAACGGTGTGGTGAGATTCATCGTGTGGTCAAATGAGTCACCGCATCAGAAAGATTTACTGGAATTAGGCATTAGATATCATTCATGTGCAATTTGTCATTTTCACCAGAACAAAACTCACAACTGACACATCTGGATCCTGAGATCAGACGTGAACTGTAAACATGTACAACGCTCCAGCGACTTATTTTTAGCTTTGTGTCATATTCCAAACAACAAAAATATGACATGTTTGCAAAACCTGTACAGCACGCCGAGATGTTTTAATTACAACTGACGACTCAGCACGAGGAAGAGAAAAGCATGAAGCAATCGTGTTCTATGTAATGAAAATTTCATACGTTTTGTAACCTCTCCAACATGTCATACGGTACATACTGTTTCTTCAATCACCCTGAGTAATAAAACGAAAGGAATGACTGTACACACACGAGAGTCTGACAGACTCAGACCTTCAAGCACATTTACTTTATTATGATATGACACTGTGAAATGTGCCTTCCTTATTGTTATTACAGCAGATTAAAGCCTGTTTTACACAGTGAGATTGTTGCGGGGTTAATTCCACCTTGTTGTTCTGTATAAAGTACAAAGACGGAACGGAGGATCACAGTCGTTTTCGGCAAACAAATCAGCGCCTGTATCGAAAGGGTGAAGCGAAAGAGAGCGGCAGAAAGTGACGACGAATGCGAGCGGAGCAGTGAGGTTGTCAGTCTGGCAGAAAATGTGCAGTTTATGTTACAGTTAGTCAGTGGATAAAGAGACGGTAAAACTCCCCTGTGTTGTTTCCCAACTGCTGGAATAGCATCACGATGACGTTCAACACCGCCTACGTTGAGCCCTTCCTGAATGCCGGCGTGCTGTCCAAAATCACACGCTGGAGCAGCATTATGCCGCAGTTGCTTGGTCCACTGTAAAAAAGCACAGACGTCATAGCGGTGGGCATTTGTTACGGCTCTACTGCTGGATCTCTGTGTACAAAGGGCTTTAGATCTGACCCCTGACCTCTGCTACTTTCACATTAAGCTATGAATTGTGGTCTACAAAGTGTATCACCTTAGTTGGGTGACTTTACAGCTAGTAGCGCACACTATAAAATACTCTCTTTATCAACGAGCTAAATATTGAGTGATCAAACAAACAAATCTGACAGTGGGGCGAGCAAAAAGGAACTGACACAAAACACTATCTGATCCCTGATAAAAACAAAATAAATGTTAAGTTTCTCCTCTGAAAATAAAGCTGGTTTAACTTGCTTCATGTTCTAGTGCAGTGACCTCTCTCAAGTTCAGCTTCTGAGCACCTGAGATGGTAAGAGGTTGCTTACCAGCCAGTTTTGACTAGCAAGCCTCAACAGGAAGCAGCACGTGGACGTCATGTAATTTTAAAAAAGTCTGCACAAGGAAAAAAGCCTGTGAATATATTGTTTGTGTATGCCTTATCGTTTAGCCCTCAGTTATTGTCAGTAGGGGGATCTGCGCTGTAGTTTGAAGTCCAATCAGAGTCATCTGTAACGGCACCTACCTGTCAGTCAAAGCAGCCATGCTGTTAATTCTGTATAAGTCTTTAAGTCTTAATATAAATGGAACAGGTGAGTTATATATAAATTCAGACTCAGGATACATCTCATGAACGGGTAAATTAGCTATAGAGACCAAAACAAATTTTTGTACCAGGCTGTAAACATGTTTATTTCTGCTGTGAAGTTGGACATTTTAACATGGGGACTTATGGAGACTGACTCATTCTGTAGCCAGCCTCAAGTGGACGTTTGAGGAACTGCATTGGCTTCATTTCACCGCCACAGATGTTGCCACTTGGATTCCCCCTCACTGATTTTATTATATATATATATTATTAGAAGTAGAATTTGTTTGAGCCATTAGCCATTTTGAATCCCACACAGAGTCAGATCAGATTACAGTAAAAACCCAAACAGCTGATATCGAGCTCATCAGATTTTTGAGGGCAGCATTCAGCCCAGAAGTGACAATGAGCCTCTCATAATGTTTCTAATACTTTTGTGTCTTAACATTTTTCATGAAAACAGGACTAAATAAGAAAACATTCATCTGGTTCAGAAACTTGAAGATTACACAACTGTGCAGAGCTAGACTTCCAAGATCTGTAGAGAGGAGATGTCTTCAGATATATTTCTGATCCTCCCGCTCTCTTCTCCACAGATCCACAACTTTCGTGAGCATCTCAAGGATGCGGCGCAGAAAGCTCACGCCACAAAGCCAATTCCTGGTAAGGCCAACGGCGTCCTGGTCCTGAAACAGGACCTCCATATCGACGCCTACGTGGGCCTCATGTCTTTCCTCGGGAACCAGAACAGACTCGGATACTGCATGGCTCGGGGAAACTTGGGCTACTAACTCTTCTGATGTTCTCCAGTTTTGTTGCTAATCAGATTATGTGCCATAAGTCTAATAAGTGTTGAATTAATGTCAGTAAGTTTGTTTACAGAGAGCTCATTTAAATTCTTCAGGGATTGACCAAAGATTTTTCAGGTTTGTGTCACATTGGCAGATGTTTTGTATGAGGTTTAAACAACTGTGTGTTCTCCCCCACTGTTTATTACCAGTGTGTGGTGTCTGAGTACTCAGAAATATCCACATTTCAACACCACTCTTCACTGGATGACGGATCCCCCACCGCTCTCAAGGAGCTTTGTACTTGCTCCTCAGTGATATGGTAATGCAACTCTTTCGCAATGAGACTCCTTTCTTCCTCCCCCGGTGTCTCTGTTAAAAGCTCGTTCCCTTGCCATTCTTGCTCCTTAGAGATTCACTGGAGCATGGGGGCCACGTTTGTCAGTTTGGTTTTTATTACTCTTAGTGTATTTTTACAGTGCATACAGTCATATTGGAATTTCCCCTTTGATTTGTGTGTTTACTGTGTGTCGCTCTGCCTTGTTTTGGTATCATCTGTTAGGCTTGTGAGCGTGACACATACAAGAAAATATAGGCTTACATATTTTGTTCTCTTTTCCTTTATAGTGGTGTAAGATATGCAGATTTTTCATGCAGATTCCTGTGCGCTGTTTTTGTTCCGTGCACATTATCATACCCAGGTTTCGTCTTAACTCAGGAAGAGCTAACATCTGCTCAAAGATAAAAACCTGGTGATGACCATCGACTCTTTAGCAGTGCCACAGCTTGTGATGTCCTGGTGTTGCCACAGTTAAAGTATAATAATATTATGAAACCTTTAAAGTTGTATAATGATATTGATGATTTCAGTCCTGGTTCATTTAGTGGCACTTGTTACTTTTGTGTTAGCTGGTGCAGTTACAGTAAACACTCAGTGAGTAGCTACTTTGACAGGAAAGCAACTTGTGATATCTGTTTATAGCCAAATAAAACTCAGTCACACTGTTTTAATAAAGAAGTTGATCAGTAATGGTTGAAATCTGATTTCATGCTGCACACAGTCCACACAACAGCAGCACACTGTGGCCGATACTGACCATACCGTTACATCCTGCACTATCTGACACAACAAAACGCCACATTTTTTGACGATTGTGCTCACACAGTGCCGATTTTATGGCGTGTTCCCACCAAACACAAAGCTGATTTTCACTCCAAGTTTGAGTTCACCTCCGTTACTCGCTCACTACAATAGTATGAGCTCAAAATAAACGGATGGGATGATAAAAGGATGCGGAAATAACTACATCATGTTGGTGATCTGTGAAAAGTCTGAATTCATACTGTCAGATCTGTCTGAAGCAAACAACTTTTAAAACGCTAACCTGATTCATAGGAAAGCATAACTGATAGCCAGAGGCACTTTCCAGGTAGACTCGGGTAACTACCTTGACTGCTTTTCTCCTTTTTTGGTCCAGTCTCTGTTTAAATGTGAAGTCGTATCATGGGTGCAAAATTGGTGCAGCAACACGAAATTCGCACACCACAGTTGCGTCACCCGACTTTACACTGACTTTGTCCCCCCAAAAATTATATTTGCTTTCTTTGTGAACACACCCTCTGTGACAAATAGTATTTCACATCACTGCTACAATAAAAAGCCACCAGTTAAATACTTTTAGTGTGAAGTAATGTGTTGAGGTTTGCATTACCGGTAACATATTACAGCTCTGATGTAAAGAGTTCAGCCTTGGGCATGTTACTTGAAATATTTTAATCAATCACTCGCTTACTTTCACATTACTCATTAAAAACAGATTACATTATTAATTACGCAGCAAGGAGAGTAATGTGTTGCTCATTACTTTCATCCTTCCCAGCTCAGCTACGCTAAAGGTGCCTCTGAACGACTTCAAAGCGTCCGCACCCTGACATTGCGTCTTCGTAGGTGTAGAAATAGAAATGAGATATTTCGGTTAAACGAGCAGCCCTACAATTTGGAGGGATTTACTGATCATCTAGCAGCTAGCTTAGACTGCACACAGCTCTCCAGAAGTCCCAACCTCGCGGTAAAGCTGTGTGGTTCACACACAGTCCGACTTGTAACGAAACCAGGTGATTCCTCAATGTAGGCTTACCTGTGGATTTCATTACCAAGCCAGCTAAGAACAAACAAAGTGAAAAAAACAACATTGGAATTAAAGTGATACCGGGATTCATATTTCTCCAGTTTTGGTGGGTGGATTGCATGTATGCGGTGTTTTCTTTGAATCACTAGGTAGGCTGTGGGAATGGCGGGCCCCGCCAGTAGAAATACTGGTATAACTACTATATAGAGAGGTAATTACATAATTTTAATATGGCAGTCAGAAATAGCTGCAAAAGCAGGATCTGATCTAACGAAAAAATCTTATTTGACATTGTCTAAAACATACCACGTGTTCACAAATTACACATCCGGTTCCTGAGTGACCAATACAAGTGAATGACAAACTAAGCCAGGAGTGTATTTAGTCTCTTATTCTCTTCAGGAAACAAGGTTAAGTAGAGAGCGTCTCAGGAATACATGCAGCTGTTATTGCACAAGGTAAAGTATATGTTTAAGTTCAGCACCTTTAGTATCATGTATCATAACCTTAGGGTCTGAAGGGGTTAACGCGTTTCCTCCCAGAACGAGGACGTGTCTCTAATCCTGGATCAAGCGCTGCTCTGGCCTGGAGCGAAGCACCTCATCCATATTTCTGCTCTTCAAGTTGTAAAAAAGATGTTCAGAAAACAGGATTAACTGCCAAATAAATGAGGACTCATAAAGTTGCATAGCTTAGCCCCCTCGAGAAAACGTAAAGTTTTACGTTTAGGCCACCTGATGATTGAGAGGATACTATTTTAAAAAGCGTGTGTATTTATTTTGCTTGGTTTCCATGGATTACATTTATACCTGTAATAATTATATTCTTTAATTGTTATGACTTTATCTTAGCTGCAGGTAAAGCAGTTACCTCAAACACAAAGCAGTAGCATGACAATAAAGGCCTCAAAGACTGTCACGTCACAAATCATTTGAAATAATGGACTTCCTACGATGTAATGTTTGTGATTATGCCGTGTGCCGTTCACATGATGCACTTCACATGTTCTGTCATGTCTAAATTCAGCTTTAATGAAGCTCCCATTCTCCCCTCTTCTCCTGTTTTCTGTCGACCTTTATTTTCCTAATAGTTACGAGCATCACTTCACTTGGCTGACATCTAGATGTGATGTGACTTGCTCTTAATGTTGGGATAGAGTGAATTTGGGCCTTTCTGTGTGTGTGTGTGTGTGTGTGTGTGTGTGTGTTGGGAACAGAAGGGTGTGTGGGTGTGTTGTTGTGTATGATCCATCTCTGTCCTCAGATGCTCTTTTTTTTTTGCATTAGAGATCATTATGTTCAGCCCTTAAGGTACTGAATTATGCATGCACAGTCTGTACTCAGGATTCACTACTGAGACAGGACATGTGGGTAGATACTTTATTATTAGACACAACTGACAGATTTGCAGTGATGATGATCAGAGGTTTTATCTAAGGACAGCGATGACAGCGACATTTCAGCACAGCGCAGCAGCCTGTTAAATTTACACTGTAAAACGTTTAAAGCTGTTTCATCTCAACAATGTAAGACAACGCTAACTTAAAAAAAGGCAAGTCAGTTTTATTTACTTCAGATTTTTGTTTCTTACTTGTAATAAAACACATTGTTATCTTCACTGAACTTGTCAGAACAGCTTATAAAAACTAAAGACATGACCACTGTTGGAAGTATTAGCTTTATGCAGCTACACTGTAATGTAACAAAAGAAGAGCCACCTATATATCCATTTAGAGCTGAGCCAAACAAATAAGAATCTTAATTATTAGAATACAGTTAACAATTATTAACGAGTTAGCATTTAAGAGTTTGGGGATCAGTTCTTGACAAAATCACGTAGAGGAAACAGGAAACTACCAGGATTCATCTAAAATTGTATAAGAAGCCACAAAGTAATAATCGAACTTGGCTTTTTAGTAAACCAAAACAATCAGCTGAAAGGCGCTAAAAGGCTCTGTGAAGCTGAGGGGAACTGTAGAGTGATTATTCTCTGTGGGTTCATAAATACAAGTTAATACATATAGTCATTTGATTCATTGTTGATATAAAAAAAAAAAAGATTAGTGCTGCTTCAAGTTGATTTGATTACATAACAATATGGTGTGTTTTATAGTGTTTATGGTGGAAGTATGAGAGCGACAGATTTAGAAATGATTAATAGTATCTACAACATGGACAGTACAATAATGAATTATTAAACTACTTGAACTACACATTTTCGCCTAAATCAGACAGCGATTTATGACAGTGTGTAGCATTTTACTTCTGAATCTGAGCGATTAATCTCTTTCATCACATTTTCCTTCGCTCACAGTACAGTACAGTAAGTGTATATCACTGCTGTGTCAAAGAGAAGTGCATGGACTCACAAGATGAACGACTTTCAAAGCTAATGATTGCATTCCTTTCTGAAAAGGTAAGTTAGTGCCTCGGGCTAGATAATATGCCTCGCGCTTTTCTCCAATTATTTTCCACCAGCAGAACATCAAACTTATTAGCTGGCAGTTTGTGACTATTAGTCAGTAGTCTCCTTGTTGGAAAGCACGCTTGTGTACGAAAACAGTATTAAATAAGCACTTAACAAATTAGCGAGTGAATGCGAGGCCTGTTGGAGAGACGGCGCGGTGCAAGTGGTTTTGCTGGAGGTCAAAGTCACGGGTCACATCGGAAGTCTCTATGTGTAGCCCGACAGGTCCAAGTGGTTATTTTGCTGGATCGTGATGTGAGATGATTTTCCCACTGCCCTGAAGTGGAATGTGATCGGGAAAGTGAGAGGCTTAAAAACTGTCCATCAGTGCCTGTGACCCTGGATGGCCCCAGCTAACAACCAGAGCTGCCTGGAATGCCTGGAGCGAGTAACATAAGACAAATTCTGCGAGACACTCTTGCTGTCCTGGTGTGGCACGCAGTCTTCTCATCTCTCTGAAATACCTTCAAAGCCCTCAAAGATATGCCAGCTTGGATACCAGGCTTCTTTTCACAGGTCATGCAAGCTGAAGTCCCCATTTTCATTTCTCTGACATCTGTGTTGCTTGTTTGTTTGGTAAACATGTTACACCTGTCAGAGGAATGCTGGTTGCTAACGGGCCAAGTCCAACAGCATTTATTATATTCTTGTGGCGCTTTCCCCCTTCTTCTCGCCTCTCTCGTTTTTCCATCTGTTGCCCTCGCAGCAGCGACTACAGTAAGTGTGAAGGAGCGAATGTGTGAGGAAAAGCGTGCATGTGTTTGTTCCTGCATGCGGATCTGCTGGCACGTACGAGCGCAGAGGCTACTGAGTTGTTGTCTGGATTGCTGTCTTGTAATGGAGATAGACACACTGTTTTTATTTATCCCTCCCCTCAGCTGTCACTGTTGTGTCTGGAGTGAGTTCGTTGAACTCAGGGCTATGGGACCCTTGGAGAACTGTCAAATCCACTAACCCTCCCAACTATGCAGAATGTTACAGCCCAGAACACACCCTGGATTCTTATTATGGAAAACAAAAGCTGAGAGGGACATTCAAGAAATGTGCAACCTTTATCTGACTCTTCTACCTTTATATTTTTGTTTACAGTGAAATCAGAGCAGCAATAAATCTGATTCTTTAATCATTTCCCCTTTTTAAGCATTCAAAAAATGGATTAATATAACTTCTCGTTATGATTATAATGCAATTTTTTTACATTAAAGTTTTTTTCTGCTTAGAACCTCAAATAATGTGTCACTAAATGTAGCTGTATATCTTAAATATCCTGGATTACTAAAGAAAAACAAATAGAACACAAACATAACTGCTAAACCACAAAAAATTACATAAGTTTTATTTCCTTTATGTTTTCCTCCAATGGTGGAATAAGTATTTAAATCACTGTTTACTGTCCCTGCATAAACATACTCAATAAAAACCCTGCGTCTAGAAGTTCTACTCAAGTAAAAGAAACAGAAATATTGTCAACAACATGTAGTGAAAGTATCAAAAGTATTAAAAGGCGTTTTAATAACATTTAGCTCTGAGTGTAAACATTGTTTGACATTTTGGAGAATACGCTTATTGGCTTTCTTGCCAAAAGTTAGATCAAAAATCATATACAATCGAGTCTGTACGATAAATATGAAGTTATATCCTGGAGCCAGTTGACTTAGTTTAGCACGAAGACGAAGAAGTGGCCTGGCTTTTTTTTTTTTTACCAAATGAACTGTTTTCAGTTTTTATATTTAAATGATTTGTCTTGCTTCATATTGTGCGCACAGATATGAGAGTTGCATCAGTCTCTTTATCTTACTTCTTGGCAAGAAAGCAAATAAACTTTTGTCCCAAAATTGGGAAAAAAAATTCTCTGTTAAGGGAATTTTCAAACATTTTGCTAAAAGCCAAATTAAATTGCGTCACATGATATAATGAGGCTTTAAAGCTGCTGAGAGCAGGGGCGTGTCCAGAAAGGGTGCAGCTCTGACTGGCCACCCCACGCACCCCCTCATTATCTTACAGTATGATTGAATATCTGCCCAGTGACGGGCAGGAGTTCAGTTTAAATCAACTGTCTGGTAGGTATTTTAAATGTGCATTGATTTCTTTTTGCTAAAAAAATATTTTCCCAACACGAAGCTCATAGGAGGAGAGCAGAGCAAAACAGAATTTGTTTGTCAGAGCTCACACACCGCAGGGCTCCAGTGTCCACTCATTTACTTATTGGAGCCCTGCAGTGAGTGAACTGTTATGTTTATTTATGTTATTTCTATGTTTGCTTACTTTTGGCTCAACACTCCTATTTCATTTGCATGTAGCCGACGCTCATTTAGAGGTAAGTTTTTATGCATTTTAAATGAATGCTATAAGTCACAACTGCAGCAGAATCTTTTTATGTGTACTAATCTTCTTTCTTCTGTTTAAAGGTTTTTTGGAGTACTGATGACTGTTTTTTAAGTCACCCTTTGCAGAAATGTGACCTGATTTTGATTAAAAATAATAATAACACCAGAGGGACAGTTTATACACCATTAAAAAGGCTTTTTTGTGTGAACCTGAAGTAGGTATGGCTTTAACTTATGGCTGTTATACGCCTAACATACTGACTAACTTGTGGCTGTGTGTAGAAAAAATTCTACAACTACTCTTTAGAGAGAGAGATTATGCAATGTTGCATATTTTCAATATTTTAATTTAAATTATTATTATATATTGCACTTTAATGACCAAATTACACCAGATTTTGGGAAGAACTTGATAGGAAATGGTCCTTTGAGGAAACAATAGGTGAAAGCTTCCCCTGTGGAATCACCATGAAGAACCACTTTAGCTCCTAACTCAAACCTTTATTTTGAAGGGTGTGCAGTATTTGTACAGTGCCACTCCACTGTGCTGTGATTGGCATGACTATTTACCCTTTAAATACAAATTACGAACAGATGTCCTGACTGAGAGGACAAACGTGAGGGCTCATTGCTCAGGTGCAAAGTGTTTATTAAATAAGGATAATTGCTAGTTTAAGTTGGTCATTGTGAAAATACAATCAATTTTTTTAAGAGTAATAATTACAGCGTATTATAGAAACTAATCAAACATGTGAGGCCCTGACAGAAGAGGTGTTGATGTAAGTTTTTATCCCTGTGTAAATTACATACTGTATACATGCACTGTGAGGTTATGGTTAATAGTTCACCAGTTATTCACTGTAAATGTACAGATCCATTGTTCACCAGGTTATTATTACTTAAAGTTGAGCAGCGTGTACCAGTATGATTATGTTATAAAATGTCAAGTGTCAAGTGAAAGTGTGCTGACTGAGCTGTAGCTCCAGTCTGTACATGCAGCTTGTGTAACTGATGAATATCACCATACTGGCATGTATTCAACGTTAGACAAGCACTGTTCACTGGGTGGATGGCGATTGCATTCTCTGCCATATTTCACATGTCAGACAGTATATGAGAGTGAATCTGTGTTGCCGTGTCAGTCATCCGGCTCCTTGTTTTAGGATGCCCCCATTAGACGCTGGGCAGACGGTCAGCAGTGGCGAGACTAAGCGCTGATGACAAGCTGCTGGAAAGGCTGCAGTGGAGGAGTATGAGCAGAGTCTGCACGGGGACCGGCCTGAGCCTCAGACATGTACACACACACACACACACACTAAACCCACATTCATATTAAAATCCTCATACACATACGCATCATAGCTGTCTGCAATCTGATGCCAATGATGCCAATGCCAAATTTTATTGCTACAGAGTAAAACATGTTTGATTTACGTCTGAGGTATGATTTACAGTAGTTTGTCATTGACTTAAATCAACCTTAAGTTCCATTTATTTAACTTTAGTGTTTAGTGTTTAACATTCACCTTCTTGCCAACAGGGGGAAACAACAGTCTGGTTTCTTCTGTGCATTTATAGAGACAGCATGTGCAGCCACTGGAAATGTACTGCTGCACCCTATGTTTGAATGCATGGTGCTAAGTTTGATTTAAACATTGCAAATATGTTCTTTCTTTTATGGTGTTGGCTCAGCAGTGGCACAGTCGTATGTTTGTAAGTGTAATCATGTCCAGTGAGTTTATCAGGTAAGTTTATGTTCTACAGTTTAAACCTCTTAAACTCTGACAGATCCACTGCAGGGTTCATGTATACAAGCTCGTGTTGTGCAGCTAAGCTTTATTTAAACCACAGACCTTTATTCAAATGCTGCAGTGCAGATACCAAAGATGACAGATATGCTGTGAAGAATTTTAGGAAGATGTGTAGGAAATGACTTCCCATACTTTTCACTCACAGTGAGGAGACAGAGAGTGAGACAAACAAGTGCTGAGACAAACATACTGTATCATCAACTTTCATCTCAATTTTAAGCATGATGGGTAATTTAAAGGGACATCTTAAAAATCCATAAAATACAGGAAATGCAAAAAATATAAAATATAAATAAAAGTGTTTATTTTTCTATTTCTAAATCAAACTTCGACATCTGTCTAATTTATATTAATACCGCCACCAACATCCCTATTGTTATTATAAATGTGAGTTCTACACACGTAATGCACTTTTGAGCTACTTTAAACTTCAACCCAACATTTAAGAAGAGATTGTATATTATTCACTTATTTCACACCAACAGTCACTTTAAAGATTAAGATTTAACAAAACATGAATGTAATCCAATTAAATGTGACCCAGATGTTCATTAAGGAGTTTAAATTAGCTCCACTTTAACCAGCTACAACAGTAAAGTAGCACTTTCATGCATCAGTGATCATAATTCATTAATATAATAATCCTAATAGCCATTCTGTGTGAATACTTTCCTTTTGATTCTTCCTTTTGCCTGTTACTTGTAGTAAGGAACATTTTGAATACTAGTAATTGAGTATGCTGTGAAGGATTTGAGAACTTCTTCCACCGCTGCCACGTCTTAGGGATTTTTTAAGGCGCATTTTTTTGGCATTGTTCAGCCTAAAATTAAAACCAAAAACTCAGAAATACAAAACCATGACAAACCTGAGTCTAACCGCAGTCTATGGGTGTGAAAACATACCACACATGAGCCATGTGTCAAAATAGTGTTATTATCCTTTAAGAATGTTAATCACACTGGTCTGAGCAGTGACCATCTCTGCCTCGAGGGCCTGTTTCCTCAGCAAGTGGAGCAGTTTATGAGTGAGGTTAAGATGTCACTCTGAGCCCTGGTTAAAGACAGCGCTCTCCTTTAACTGTCCCCCAGCCTGACCTCCGGCACAGGAGGGAAGAATGTGATGTCTTGACGCTAAGTGAGTGCCCCGGCTCTCCCTTCCCTCTGACCTTCTTCCCTCCGCCCAACAGCAGCAGCCCTGGGGCTTCTTGTGTCAAGCCACTGTGTCCCCAGCAACCTCCTCACAGTTTGCAAATATGTCCTTGATATGGTTGGCATGTCGTACGCAGATGTCCCAGTGGCGGGAGATAAATTTGAGAGCAAGGAGATGTCAGGCTGGCGACAGCTGTGGGCTACAATTTCACCAGATGTCCGTCGTTGCTAACCTTCAGTAGACATGAGCCGGCCAGCCCCTGGACGTACTTTACATGCACAGTAAATATTTTCTCAACACGAAGCTCATAGGAGGCGCAAAACAGAATTCGTTTGTCACGGCTCACATGGCCATAGCATTCACTGGCCTGATTTATATGATCTGGAGGCACGTACTGATGAGATGCAGCCTGTGTTTTACCTAAAGAGAATCCTACGTGCTCTCGAGGCTGATTGGCTGATCGTAGAGATGGAAAAGGATTTAAAGGAAAGATTTAAGGGCCACATTTTTGTGCACAAACCTGCTGGTGGCACTGTGATGCCTTCCTATTGGTCAGACAGCGCTGACGGGTGTGATGTCTGTGTGCGGACAGAGTTTACATTCCTGCAGCGTTCAGTCTGCCATGAGACACTAGGTGCCACTGACATGGCTGTGGCATTTCCTGTTGTGCCACAGAGTATACAGTGCTGACTCTGGCTCGGAGTGCAGATTGGTCACAGACGGGTCAGTTCAGCGTGATTAGAACCAAGCCCGAAATGACTTAAGTTACATTTCCGCGCTTCCTGGCATTGCTGAAATCTATTCAACCCGTTTAGAAATTGTTTTGATAAGTGGGATAGTGTGGTGTTTTGAAAGGCCTCGCATGGTGAAAGATAAGCCTCTTTTCTTTGTGCGATGACTCCCTGTGACTAATACTGACAGAGGGAGAAGAGGTGTGATGACGCCTCCGTGTGTGTGTGTGTGT
Source organism: Protonibea diacanthus (assembly GCA_028641955.1). Taxonomy (NCBI): domain Eukaryota; kingdom Metazoa; phylum Chordata; class Actinopteri; family Sciaenidae; genus Protonibea; species Protonibea diacanthus. The sequence continues at coordinate 7,197,908 of CM053979.1, read as the reverse complement.
GTGTGTGTGTGTGTGGCATTCTATAGAAATGCCTTAGGAGAATCACCTTACAGTAAGTTTGGCACTCGAACCGTTCGTCCGAGTTCACCCCACAGTTGATCTCTTTCCCATCCTTTGCTATGAGTGCAGTCCACCTGAGGGTGTGTGCGTGTGTGTGTGTGTGTGTGTTACAACTAAGCACTTGGCTGTGTCAGGTTGGGGTGGAGCTGAAAAGGAGTAATTTGGCGGCTGTAGATTACATGGAAAAGCTGACTGATGACATATTCATCACATTTTCCACTCTTCTTCGTTTTTTTCCCCCCGAAACAAAATCCTGAAGGGAATAATGAATGTTAAAAGCCAACAATGCATATCAAGTATCACCCAAAACAGCACTGGACAAGCATTCATTTAAACCTTACCATCAGCTTGATGTGTTTGCTTTAGCAGTGAAAGTTCAGAGATTTGTCATCAGGTGGGTTTTTCCTCAGACTCTTAGGCTAACCGAGAATGGCATGACTCCGAGATCTTTTGGGATCACTTAACTTAGCTGCATATGAGCGTCTGTCAGGATTACACATATTTCAAATGGTTTATGCGCCTTATGTAGACGCAACAAGTCGTACTGTAGGAGCAGAGTGAGGAGAGACTGCAGGAGCCGAATGGGATCCACAGGCCCCCGAGGCTCAACAAACCTGTCCTGCAACCTTCTCAGCCAGCCCGCTGTACTCTTAAGAACGGATTTGTTTTTCAGACCTGTTATTTTCCTGCTTGGTTAATACTGACTTCTTGTATTACAAAGCAAAAACAAACCCAGAAGGCAACAACAGTATATTTTTATGTATGCATAGCAACGCAGTTCAAACTTCGCTCCACACTGCTTTTTGTTAATTTGTCAAACTTTGATTTTTCACGCCCTGTGATGACTCTGTGTGATCGTTGCTTATTATTTTAGGCAATATTAGATTACATATGAGATGAACATTTTCCCAGGAATTTCAACACGAAACTTGATACTCATATCTGCTCTCTGGTCCACCTTCTTTTGGTCGGATTTTGCCTGAAGAAGAGCACTAAAGTTGAGATTTGTTTCTTAATGTTGCATGTGATATAAAGTGGTCAGCAAATGAAACTTGCCATATCTTTCATGAACCTTTACCCAAGCCCATCAGTAAGAGACATCAGCAGCATTTTTATTGCAGTTTACACACTTTTAGTTTGAAAGTGTTAAAATACCAATAATTAGATAAGTAATATAATATAATATAATCAGTAGCAAAAATATTAATACATTTCAGGGCTTGTTGCGCTGTGAAATGGACCAGTAATCATAAATTACGTCTCTCTCACTCAACTGCTTCTCCTGAAACTGACGTAATAGTGACACATTTCAGGAAGCCTGCTTCCCAGGAATTTGAATAAAGGATTGATACCGCTTCCATTTAATGGTCCAGAGTAAATGAAAGCTAAATTTTGGAAGCATGCAACCAAAAAAAATCACACCACCTTTCTTCAGGCCTCCCTCCAAAGCCACTCCAACCAAAGAGCGCACGCAGGTTGATAGCTAGACAGGCGGGACAGTCAGCCGGATATCAGATTTTTTTTTTTTTTTTTTTTTTTTTTTTTGAGCGTTTGATTTATGCTTTGCTGTTGGGATGAATTACATCACGTACTCAAACTTTAAAACAAATCATTAACACAGCATGTGCAGCCTGAACTGTCTAGACTTCATCTTTGGTGTCACTGACCGAATCAGTGGCTTTTGGCAGTGGAGCTCCACTAACTCACTAACCTGTCAACTCAGCCGTACACAGCACACTATGTTACTGCCTGGTTAAACACTTAGTCTATTAAAAGACTGTCTGCTGATCCATTAACCTTGTAAACGGTGCTTGTGTGAGCCTTGTTTTGTACTGAACTGAACGTAACAACTTGCTAACAGCCAAAATAGTGATTTGTTTACTTACTTATCTTATATGTCTAGCTAGAAAAATGTCTGCGACAACGAACGTTTCAGTTAAACACGATGAGATGGAAAGGCGAATCTATATGTAAAATATGAAGCAAGAGTCAGATGGCAGTTAGCTTAGCTTAGCAGGGGGGGAAAGCCAGCTTAGCTCTGTTGGGTTAATAAAAAAACACCTTATTATATTTTTTTTATCCACACAAACCCTAAACCCCGTCACCATCTTGGCAGGAAAATTCAGTACAGTTGTCATGAACTGGGAAATTCGCTATAGAGACCAAAACTGTTTTTGTACCAGGCTGTAAACATGTTTATTTCTGCTGTGAAGTTGGACATTTTAACATGGGGACTTATGGAGACTGACTCGTTCTGTAGCCAGCCTCAAGTGGCTGTTCGAGGAACTACAGGTTTTTTATTCTTCACCTCACAGCCCCAGAGGTCGCCACTTTGCCTGGTGAAATTAGTTCTTTAGTGGTGCTAGGAAACACATCTTCTACCTATGGACAGAGCCAGGCTAGCTGTTTACCCCTAACTCCAGTCTTTGTCCTATGCTAAGCTAACTAGCAGCTTGCTCATGATTAGCATAGAAACATGATCTTCTCATCTTCTCTGAACTCTCAGGAATTCTTTTAAAATGTCAGCACGCTTGAAAGATTGAATTTCATCACATGGATGATAACATTTAGTAGTAAAGTAAGAGTAAAGTATGTTCTCTTGTTACAGTAAGTTAAATTAGATATAAAGCTACATATGATACCAGCATTTTGAAAAGTAGGTATGATGTCAAAGTGTATTTTCAGAAACATTTCTGGTCACAGAAATATTGCTGTAGAAAACTGTAAATAAACGTCTAAACTCAACAGAGTAGTCTTTGCTGTGCTTGTGAACAAAAATGGTTAATGAAGGTGTTTGAACTCTGCTGCTGAGCCAGGTGTCAACCAGACACGCTGCCTAGTGAGTCAGACTCCACTTTGGTTATATGTGAACACTGACACCGCCTGTTATGAACTTATCAGATGTGGAGGCCGGTTCTCCGCGATCTGCATCTGTATCCTGAAAACACCACATCACCTGCTGTGAAGGCATTTTCGCAACGCTGGCATGATTTGGCAGCGGATAGAGACATCATGTACGGCTATAGCAAGAGTAAGACGAGAAGAGCAGAGCTGGTCTTCAGCATGTTGCCAACAAACTTACACAGCCATACCACGGCACCCTAAACAAATGCACAATCACAAATCCTTGTCGCTATCGGAGATTGACGTGTGACGTTATCCCGCTGGAACCTGGTCTACCTGACACTGCAAACATTCCCGTCCCACTGCCTCCTGCTCTCCTGGATCAACTTTCAGATGTGGTCATTGCAATGTAAATTCTTTGAGCCTATCAATTAGCGAAAAGGATTACACGGGTCTTGAGCTTGAGCTCGAGCTAACGTCACCTCCTGTACACGAAGAACAGGTCGGCAAAAAAACGAGGATGACAAATCTAATAAAATCAAGGTCATTGTTGAATGTTGCCAGTCATGTCGTTTTATTGGCTGTGACTCATGATTGAAATTTAATGGTGATAAAAACAAGCCTTTGTCCTACTGTTAAGCCAACGCCACATGCTCGCTCCTGCACGGATGCTTAGGCTGACACAAGATTTGATTTCTTCTGTTTAAAAAAGAAAATGACGATGACCCAGTTTTTTTTAGTATTTAGGGTTTTTTTTGTGCTCCGGCATCTCGATGAACACCGTGGTCGACGTGCAATTGTTTGATGGCTTTGGTATGTTACAGATGAACTATATCCATCTACTCATCGGAGACTCTAAGAAATGCCTCTGAAAGATCCACTTTCATTCAAGCATCCCAGAACATCGACAGCGCGTTTTATTTTTAAAGCGTATCCAGTGACAAAGGACACTTCAACCCCTCGCTTAGATTACATGTGGACGAGTGTAAGCTCATGTATGGGGGGGTAATGTGTCTTTGAGCTGCCCCCAGGCATCATTATGTCCTACGCATACATGCTTTTTAATGGGTTGAGGGGCAGACCAATCACACTTGTCAACCTGTTGCCGGGATACCGGCGGTGTGGTTGCTAAACACCGGTCCACAACTTTTACATCATGGACTATATTTCTGAAAGTTAGAATATGAAAGATTGTATTACCTCAGAGAAGTGCTGAAGCAGGTCCCTGGAACACCTGCTCTTTCAGTGTAAAATATCATCACCCCGGCCCCCGAGTCCGGACAATTTCCTCATTTAATGCCAGCTCTCAATTGAGAAGATGATCACCATCTAATCCTGCTGCCTAGAAATGATTAGAAAGGCAGAGGAGCATGTTTAGTAGCAGCGAGCATTTTAAGTTGAGCGTCATGTAATTTATCTCAGGTGATAATGGTTGAGTTACATTTTATCTTTAGTTTGCTAATGACTGAGATTTAGCAGTCAGCTGCACAGATTTATTTCAATGTGTGTGTGTGTGTGTGAGTGTGTATGTGGACCACTTGAATATCACATTAGGCATTTATTTATGTAATTACATGGTAGCCCGTGTTTCAGTTCATTTCTCCACTGTGAATGTGAAATTACACTGCGCTACGCTAATACAACACCATGAGTGATGTTGACTGACATCAAAAGACAGCAAAGACAGGTTTAGTGTTGGATTAGTTATGATTGATGCTTCGTGGTTCACTGCTTGTCTGCTTCTCAGATCTGGGGCTGGTAGGTAGAAAGCTTCTTTGATTGTGTTTGCCAGAAGTGTTTGGCTTCTAGTCCGTGATGGGACTCTGTGGAGCTTCTGTGGAAAACAAAGCGGTGCAGTGGTAATCGTTTGAACCAGAGCAGGTTTTAATCCACAGTTTCATGTTTTTGTTTAGTCTGCGATCCCTCATGGCCTGCTGGTTAACTAAATCTATACACTGTACGCAGGGTTCTGTTTGAGGAATCACAGTCTTGTTCTGTCTCCCTTTTATACATCCTCCTTTGGAAGTCTGCATTTGTAATATTAGTGCAGCACGCTTTATGATCCATTAATAAGTTTAAGTTAACGTTTAGGTGTGAAAATTGTGGCAAACATGAATTAGAGATACGCTGATTAGTTGTTTTTTTTGTACTGAACACATTAGATCATAAGTAATGTGAATGGGGTTGCTTGTAAAGCTGAATAACAATTAATCAATTACTCAATTAGTCAACTGACAGAAACTGAATCCTCAACTATTTCAGTAATCTGTTAATTGTTTCTGTTCATCGCTGCTTCCAGCTCCTCAAATGTGAAGATTTTTAAGCTTTTCTTTGTCATATATGACACTAAACTGAACGTCTGTGTTTTGGACCAGTCCAAAATCAATAAATAAACCATCAATACAACAAATTTGTCGCCAGGACAATGCCAGGAAAACACCATGTGGATTTTTTTTTTTTGAGAAAAAAAGACTGAGAAAACAGCAATGCTAGCAATGCAGCTCTACTGATCTTTTAGCCACTTTTAGCTCATTGTTTTGGTTTTATACTCACTACACTTAAACTCTGCTTCCAATCAAGCACAAACAGGGAGAATTTCAGCTTCTTTCAGCAAGAAAAATACTGCGCGCGACCTGCCCAGAAACAAACAGACAAAGTCAGAGGTTAGCTGGTGGAAACAGTCCACTGTGGTCACCAGCTATTTGCTAACATTTAGCGGCTAAACAGGCAGATATTTCCCATAGGAGTTGGTGTAGACCAGAGAATAAATGTTGGACTTTCTTCAGGTCGCAAAAATACTAATGTTGCTCCGTGTCCTTTAGGCAACAGTCTGCTAATTGTTTGTGTACTATGTAACTGTTACGATGATAATATGTTTGTGTTTGTTGCTCCGCTGCCCCCAAGTAATTGTAACCCTAATGTCTTTGTTGATAGTGTTCTCTGGTCCTCCTGGCCTGTGGCTAATGAGTGGAATACAATTTCTCTCTGAATAATCTTCTTTAATTAACACCAACTCCGCTCTCTCTGGGTTCACAGCAGATCTCCTCACTCTGCTGTTACCGAAGATGCTCTCGAGTCTGTCACAGTAACAACTGTCCCTCGTAAAACATTGTCAGGTAGGAACTAAAAATACTCTTGGAAAGGGCGTGTGAAATGGCAACTTAAATGTTACACCTATAAATATAGTATATCTAAATATAAGAAATAAATATAATAAAATGAATAATATTGTGAGGTTATTCCTAATTAAATATATATAACACCAAAAATGTCATGTGTATAGTAACTAAAGTTACATTACAGTTTAAAAAAAATAAATCACAGCTGCTCTAATGCAGACGCCAAGTTATTTTTAAGTTGCTGTAACAGGTATTTTATATTTTTTTAAAGGCGCTTTTTGTAATCTGATTACAATTTTGATTTCCCTCGTCTTCTGTTGTTTAGTTTGCCTAAAATAAAATACATGATTCCTCGTAATCACTCATGTAGCGTATAAACATCTACCAAACAAATCTGGTTCCAACTGACGCTGGTTAGACTGGATGAATTATTCAATTCTGGCTCGTTGCCTTTTTGTTGCTGCAGGCAAGATTGATTTTCCCAACGTGGCAAGAGCCTGATATCAGGTGTAAAAGTCACTGTGACAAAAGACACACACAAAAAAACTTGAATCACACCGTGGGAAAGCATCAGTAATTGTCTGGGAGTCTGGATATTACCGCAAATAGTGATTCAGTGAATAGAAATACAGGTTTTACTGGTCACATGGGAAAACTCATGCTAGTTTACGGCTCTTTAGCTTGGTGCCATTATGAAAATGAAGGACTGGTTGTATGAGAATGAAAATATTCCCTGCTCCAGGAACTGAATTTATTTGCTTCAACTGAAAGTTTTGATTCATTTTTGTTGTTTTGTACGAGCAGTGGATTCATCTTCTTGATGCTCAAACGTCCCCTGATATATTGTCAGTTAAAATAGAAAAAATTAAAATAGTTTCCCTATGGGGATGTTATGAACAATGCCAAGTTGCTGGGCAGTTTAGTGCATAGGCTGTAAATTATCACCTCTCAGACACTGCACCGGACACTGGTAGTTTTGACTCATCTGGATTTCCCCTGCATTAGTCACCAACTGGAATATACACACAGACGCACACAAGTATGCCCACATAACCCCCTTCACGGTGTGAGAGTGATTGGCCACAGTGCGGTGTATGTGACTGACACTCATAATACATCTCTCCATAGTGCAGCAAACGTCCGGGCTACTTCATCAGCTGCTCCACCAACTGCTCTCTGGCATCCCGTATGTAAACTCTTGACATTAATAAGGCTGTTTGAATGGGGCCTCATAATGCCTTCAGGACAATGAACACACCAAAGTAAATTGAGGCGACATTGTCTGTACAGTCACACAGGCTGTTTGCCATCTATGGGTTTGACCGTAGATACAATCGCAGATTAAAGCGAGCTTAGCGCTCTCAAATCAGAGCCTTGCGAGGATAATAACCACATTAGACATATGTGCACTCCTACTGATGACAGTACCAGAGCTGTCACTGACGTAGCTGCCAACTCATAAACACACACATACATCTCAAATGAAGTAATAGGGGTTCGGTGACTGGTTCCCAACGTTTGAGCTTTAGAGTAATTAATGATGTAAGGGTTTCAGGTGTCGTTGTAAATATCATATTTAATGACATCTTGAGGTCAGTTTGTCCTTGTTATGTTGAGAGGGAGACCATGGTCAAAGCTACAGTGTGTGTAAAAGGTTTATTAGAGGGAAATTGTTGTATTAATAACATAATAATCACCCTGAACTTTTACAAGTGAGTGTTTTATTGTGGTTGTGATTTTGTGAGCAGAGACTGAGCTTTATTTTCCACTTTTATTTAAGAGAGCCATTTGATTAACAACAACTGTTTTTACAGCAGTGACCCTGGGGGATATAGTGAGACAGTCAGACAGTCACAGTTCAGTGGCACTTGTTGCGATTCAGTGCACATGGAAACAGCAACGGTATTTTCCTTGAGGTTTGACATCCGGATACGTGTTTTTTCCATGTTGTCAGAAAATTGATGTGTTTTTTTTTCACTAATTCACAAAACAAGTGTGTTTCATGTAATCATATCACATCTCTAGATACTTAAGTCCTTATTTGGTGGAATATTCCACATTATGACCCAGATTTTATTGCAAGTTTGATATTTACTAGTGCTTATGCGTCACTCATCTCAGCCAAAGAAGGAAACAACGGGATGAGTAATAAAACTTCACACATTTATGTCCAAAATTTAGTTTTAGCAAGTGCCAAAAACTGCAGTTCCTTGAACGTCCACTTGAGGCTGGCTCCAGGAGTGAGTCAGTCTCCATAAGTCCCCATGTTAAAATGTCCAACTTCACAGTAGAAATAAACATGTTTACAGCCTGGTACAAAAAGCAGTTTTGGTCTCCATAGCTAATTTCCCCATTTTTGACAACTGTACAGAGGGTGAATTTTTATATAACTCACCTGTTCAAATTACATTAAGGCTCAAAGTTATGCAGAATTAACAGTATGGCTGTTTCAATTGACAGGTTGGTACCGTTACAAGTGACTTTTTTGAGCACCCAGGCGTCATTCAACCTGCTGACGATCCACATCTTGCCCATTTGTAGAATATCCGGGCGACGACGGAGGCAGGACTTCCAAGTTAGTAGCAATCAGAGCCACCACACTCTCATCTTCACAGCGGCTCTTTAGAAATGTCACGGATAAACTGTCCATGTTTTATACTGTATATGATGCTAACACGGCGCCATAGTAAACATTACCTACGGAAGATCAGCACGCTACAAAATATCACGTTAATCTGTGTGTGATTGTTTTTGGCCTGTTTATTGGTGTGATATGAAATATTGTTTGGTAGTGAACACTTGTACTTAGTAGTAGATTAGAGTAGATCTTCAAAATAACAGCTGTGTGACCGCAGAGTCACGTCACCAGGTTGGCCCACATCATGCATGTTTGCTGTCTCTCATAGGTGCACAGCAGGCTGTCCGAGGGGGTGAGAGAGACTGTATGTCTTTATTAAAAGTACAAGAGAGCAGCTTATAGGTTTGTGTCCCCTGGATACACCACATCTATTTATTATCATTCCCCCCGCTGTGACCCTACCTTTTATTTTAGCCTACTGATTCATCTGCAGTTCATCTCTGAAAACCACACAAGACCTCTAGGTTTACAGTGTCATGCTGCTTGGGTGGGAGGGAGAGTTGGATATTGAATTGGAAGAATGTGCTAGGATGTGGCACGAAATGTGTGTATGCTTAAATAAGAGTTCATGTAGGCTACCGTAAAGGATTTAAATACAGCAATAGATTTGTCTGGTGTCTCATCACTTTTGCTCATGCTTAAAGAGGATAAAGGATGGAAGGATCTTTTTCATCTTTTCACAAATTACCCTCCACTAGAATCTCATTAAACAGCCAAAGAGTGTGTTTCACTTCCCTAAAATCAAATATCTGGGTTTTTTTTTGTTTTGTTTTGTTGTTTCACCAACTGAATCTTTGTACTTTTGCTGATATGGCACAGAATCAATCATCTCTGGCATTTGGAGTGTGTATTTATGGCAGTATTCAGCATGCTCAAAGCCCTCCAAGGCCTCGGTGATGCAACAGACGTGCCCTCAACCCGCAAAAACCCACTTGGGAATCTGGGTGGAAATGTCAGAACTGGCCAGAGAAACACATGGAGGAGTAGGGTAGGGGTGAGCTCTTCAGGACAGTGGCGAGCTGTGTTTGTTGGGTGGGGAGGGTGCAGGGTCAAATGTAGTTGCTTGATATGTATATCCTAGCAACTGAGAGTGACTGATATCGTGTACAACTGTAGAAGGGGATTGGTCAGAGCACTGACAGAAGCCCCTCCTATTTGTGGGGTAGCCTAAGAAAAAATACCTAAATTCAAAACATCTCTCAAACTTTCTCCACTCTGCACTGTACCCTCCGGCACTTTAATCCAGGCCCGTTTGTTTATTTATTTGTATTTATTTTTTGTGTGTATTTATTCTTGTAGCTCATGCACACGTGCCTTTATGACGAGCTGATAATTTTGAAGATCTCAGCAAAGTGAAGTTTGGCGTGACAAAATGAATTCGCCTTACACAGCTGTGCAGCATTACCCAGAGTTTCCCTTTCATCGGTAAGTACATACACACACTGTATGAACCGATGATCTGTATTTGTATAACTTTTTTTTTTTTTTTTTAGCACACTCAGCTAAACTGATTTAACTTGTGGTTCAAATCTGGGAAAATTTCAGCTCAGCTAAGTTCAAAACAGAGCAAATTGTGAATATCAGGCTCATTGAACTGGCTGGGAATCTCCCTGCTCTTTGTTTGACCTGAACTGCCACTCAGACTGATACTGTCTGGAGGTCCAAAGTGACCTGAGAACAGTTGTGTCTGCCTGGATCCTCAGCTGCTGCTCTGTCCTGATATATTTATAAGTGTGGCATACTTATGGCAACAATGCATGTGTAAAGGGCCATCAGGGTCGAAGTGGCAGAGAGATTACACGACATCGCGGTTGTTTGGTCTTCTCCTGATCGTTACTGTAAATGATTTTTGGCCATTAGTCAGATGTTTTGCAGATGTTTTAATCCATAATTACAGATGAAAGAACCGTATCAGATGCATTTCATTCAGCTGCTGCATACTGTAATGCTGCGTCTTCTATATCTTGGCCCATAAATATTCTACCAAAGTCACGATCAGCAGTCAGAATATCATGTTGCTTCATTGGCATCTGAAATAGTTTATTGATTAGCATATGTAACAAAACAGATGCAATAATAATAATAATAATAATAATAATAATAATACATTGATGGATTAAAACAGGAAATTAGCTTATAACAGCATCTGACCAAAAGGAAATAAATCAAGGACAACTAAAATTAGATGTTTGCGATTAAAAAAAAAGCAGTAATCATTAAACATATTAAAACATCAATCAATTACTGACCTACACGTATGATATACAACTGTTAAATCCCCACACATAATGAAATACAGTGATTTGTAAAACATTACATTAATCATTTTATCAATTTATATGAGAGACTTTTGGCCACTTACAGGTTTTCTAACTAATACAAAGAAACAGAAAACTGGATTAATAAATCAATATCTTTCAGCATATATTGTATATAAATACTATATATACCGTATATCAGTACATATGTACATGAAAACAAACGCATCAGTGTTAACACTGAAGGTTTTGCTTTGCAGATCTCTCCACTATATCATAACTGTAGATTTACTCATTAATACGTCAGTCATCAGACACACATTCATGTAGTCTTAATATTTTATTTAAATTATAATTAATCACCACAATCTGCTGTACTGCATTAATTGCTGTCTGTTTCGTATGTTGACATCCTGTTGTTTGTCAAACGGAGCTCTTCAGTTATGAGAAATATTTTCATCTTTTTGATGTTGGCGCATATCATCTCACTGTGTGTTCATATAACAATAAATAAATTATTGTTATATAAATATTCCTTGGTGCGTTTTCTTGCACCTTGTTCTTTATCTTTATCTGCTGTTTGACACTTTTCACGCAGTGTCATGATGTCCCTGAAATTGTGTTTTAAAACGATCAAGCATTGCGATTGGATTAAACAGAAAGTTCAGCTTCTGTCGCTTACAATAATTAATTTATTGGATCTTGATAACTACACTGCTGCAGGTTTAAAACTTTTCATAAAGTGCTTTTTAAATAAAACGTGACTGATGCTTTAATCTATTTCAGAGCAAAATTTTGGTGGCATTAATTTTCTATAGTGTCTTATTAGATATTATTCCTTGCTTGTTTTCATTCCAAGCCTTACTGGAATTTGTGTCTGTCCATTTGCCCCAGAGGATTTGACTTCAGACTGTTTCACTTCTATAAAAGTAAGGGGGAAAGAGGAGGAGAAACTTTGGGGCTTTCTTTTGTTTTGCAGTCATGTCCCTCTTCCAGCCGCGACTGACAGATGAGGGGGAGAAGGTCTTAGGCCTTTGAACAAGTGATTAATAAAGACACTGGAGAAGGGCCCCGATCAGCCGGGCTGTTTGTTTTGATTGCATTTTCATCGGTCGGTGTGCCCAACCTGCCAAGAGACAATGGCTATCCCTGTTTAGTGCTGACCTCTGCCCCAGTCTCGTCTGGAGGCGCTGCACTGCCTTTAAGTGGATGCTGAACAGCCTTCGCCTCAGGCTAACTGAAAAACTCTCTGAGTAACCTGACACCCAAAAGCAGACAAACAAGAGCCAGAACGGGATAAACCCAAACAGTCTTTAAAAATAAAACTGCCAAGCCAAAGGGTTTTATTGATAGATTTCTAAAAATGAATGTGCAAAATTGTACCAAAGGGTGTCAATGTGTGCAATAAATAATTCATTTATATACTTTGTTATTATCCAAATTTAATAAACTAGCACTTTTCTCTCTTTTTGCTGTCTCTATAATTAAAATAGTACATGCAGGTGAAAGTGGGCATCTTCTCTTTATCGTTAAATGGTCCAACAAGCTTACAGGATTGTGCATATTCTTCAGAGACAAGCACAAATGTGCAGGCAAGAGTGCAAGAGTGCAGGACATCAGCGCTATATGCAGGCTTATTATGATAATAGTGAAATGTATTCATAGGCTTACACAGCAGTACATGTCGAACCTGATGCACAACTTTTGTGATTGTGACTGGACAACAGACAATACTGTGAAGTCTTTTTGACAAGGTAATGAGGCGACTGTTGAACGAGTATTTCAAAGGGAAATTAAAGCCAAAATCAGTTGAACAGAGGCAGAGGTCAGTAGAATAGGGACCACACCCTAAATCCTCCCTTCTTCATTAACAGAGATGTTGCCACACCTGCGAAAACCTGCAACCTAATCATTTGTTTTTTTTAATGTGTCCACCTTGTTTTCTTGTTTCTTTTCCAGTGACTGACATCCATTCTACTATAAAAACCTTCATATTATTTATATGTAAATATCTTTCTGCAAATATACTATCTGATATTAGGCAAAGTGTTGTTATAGTAAAATTAAAACAGTCTAAAAAAGTCTCAAAAAAAGGGCAGGTCACTGTCCTAAATATTTAAGAAATATCCATAGATGAGAGTATGTAAATAATAATAAGAATAAGTCTAATTATTTAGTTGTATATCAATAATATAGAATAAAAATACATGTTTGTGTTTGGTGAATATTGTTGTTATCTTTTATCGGCCCTGTGTTCTCGCGAGACTCCGGTTGCCATGACAATTAACAACGGGGAACCGTTAGACAGCGTCAGTGAAACTCGTGACACTGAAGCTATCGGTGCGTTTTTTACTGCTCGAGTTTAAGATATTTAAAGGTTGAATAAAGCTCCAGCGGACGTACAGGAGAGACGTCAAGGACACGGAAGAGAAATAACCTAAATAATAGCTTAGCTAGCTGTAATAAAATTAGGTTAGTTATTGCTAAACCAGGATAACTGGGAGCTAGCTGCTAACTAGCGCGTTTTGATGTTAGGCACGCTCACTGCGGCTGCGCAGTGCAACCTGCTCAGGTGAAAATGTAAAACTAGCTCTGATAAAGTTACAAATATGTATATATATACTTGTTTTTCATGGTGGTTATAAAACAACTTACTGTTAGATGTTGCTGTTAGTTCCAACTAATTAACATAAACTAATGCTAGTTTGCTATGTATCATTATGCTAATTAGCCGACATATCCACCTTGTTTTGATGTTTGTTTCCATTTTTTTGAATTTATGATGGACATGTTTGCTAGGAAATCTTTTTATTTACACTGTAGATGTGTTTCTGCATTTGTGTTTCTTATCCTCCCTGATATTAGGTAAAGTGTTGTCATATTAAAATTAAAACAGTCTTAAAAAAGTCTTTAAAAAGGCAGGTTCCTGTCTTAAATATTTGAAATGATACATAGTTGAGTGTATGAAATAACAGTAACAATACAGCCTAATTATTTAGTTGTATATCACTGCAATCCTGCAATTCTCCTCCCTGATGTTAGGTAAAGTGTTGTGATAATAAAACTTAAAGCTGTCTGAAAAAGGCTAATATACAGCAGGACACTGTCTCAAATATGAGAAAGAAATGTACATGCTTGATTCTAAAGTATAGATAAACTTAATAGTATGTAAATAATAATTACAGTAAATAAGTCATATCTCCTATCATGACTTGACTCTGATTTGTAGAAATAGTTTTTATTGCATACATTTGCTTCATTTGTTTCTTTAACCTGATCAGAGGTCTATTTTTGAGTCTGTTCAGCTTGTCAAAATATTGTAAAGTTACATTTTATTCCTTTAAATAATCACAAATAACTATATTCACCCATGTGTTTGATTAACATTGTGTAAAAGATATAAAATAATCAACAGTACATATTCAACACTAAGCAAGCTGCACTATAACTTCATAATTCTCAGTAGTTGCAGATCTTTGCACCTCTTAAGCAGTTAAATTCTCCACATAGTGCTGATATTGCAAAAGCTTCTGTCATATTTTAGTTCTGGTCCGAACTGTAGGCCTAATCTACATCTTACATCTTGTTTTCTTCATGTTTATTTGGCTTTGCAAACTCAGTTAATCTTTATTCTAAACACAACACTGCCTCCCGTGTTCCTCCCGCACACGTGAAATTATTTGCTTCATTAGATATGCCTGTGTTTGTAAGTCAGGTATTAATATCATTCATCACGCAGTGTTGGGGAATTCCAAAACCTAAAATAGTGCCAGCTTCAGATTATGGCCCCCCCGCCCCCTCATCTCCTCCACCTCCCCCCCTCACCCAAGCCCGTCCAGCTGTACACATACCAGAAGTTGCAGCAGTGCTATCATATAGACTGCGGGGGGAATTCCGCCTGTCTCAGACTGCAGCGTGCGCCACTTCAGCGGGAACAATGGCAGGCTGAGCTCTGAAGCAGGTGTAATGTTTCAGGGGAGCAGGTCAAAGTGCCTCTGTCTGAATGGTGCATAATCACCATTATGTGTAGTACAAATATTCAGTATTATGCAGGCTGACTTCTTCACAATGGAAGTGCCCTTCATGAATGGCTGCCAGCAGGACTCCTCCTCCTCCTCCTCCTTTCCTCCACTGGCTGGGTGGCCAAATCTCAGCCCTGCACATCACCGTCTATGTTGAATGTTTGCTGACATTTGCAACTTTTAAAACTACCTATTAAAATAGTTGTGCCTTTTTCAGAAATGCCAACAGTGAAGTAAGTATTGCTTATTTGGAATATGAGCAGTAAAATGAATACGATTGTGGTCGCTCCTGTCTCCTTGCAGACTCAGGGACCCATCTCGTTTATCCTGGAGAGAGAGCTCATTCCTCACCGCCATGTCCCAGAATCAGTCACAGACACCTGATTCCTTCAGCCAAGATGTATTCAACCAACTGTTCGATATGCTCGACCAGTAAGTGAATACTACAGGAAAAAACAGACATAGGCTTCAGTGGAAAAAAATGTGTATCTCAGCTGTATGTTTCAGTGTTAACTCGCTGTTATGTTTCAGATCTGCCATTCATTCAGTCCAGCCCATTGAGCTGAACTTCACAGACAGTCCGACTGATGGGTCTGCAGGAAACACCATTCAGATCAGTATGGACTGCATAACCATGCATGAGCCGGATGAGACGCTTTCTGTAAGTACGTAGGTTTGCTGTTCAAAGAAAACATTTCCTGCTGCCTCAGACCCCCCACAACCAGAGAGACCAAATTAACTATGAGCTACATGACCTGCTCATGATTTTATGACCCCATTTTAAGCTCAGCATGTAATATGCTGAACATCCAGTAACATTATTGTAAACCTAATATATAATAAGGATTTAAAAAATGACCCGTCTGACACCGGCATTACCAATTTCCAGCTCATTTAGTGCTGAGTCAGTAGCCCTTACATAAGCTGTAGATGTTATTTTTTTAAATCACTTTTAGGCGTTGTGTGCGATCAAGCAATAAACTCAAGCAATAACTTCTTTTCTTAACAAGTTAAAACACTCAAATGACGCCATGAAGCTCAATGAACAACGTGGTCTCTGTACAGCACGTAGTGTTGTAATTGTACATAATTTTTAAGTTTATTTTTTGCACTTAGTTGCGGCTGATAATAAACATGCCCTCTGACGTAACTTTCGCTCTGAGTTAATGGGACTTCCAGTGGTAAACTCCATAGGTTATAAAATACAGAGTGTACTTTTAATTTTCATATTAACAATGGAATTTCCCCAGGGCAGTTGTGAATATTTGCTGCAGAGCCATTCAGCAGCCAGTGAAAAGGTTCCCGTTTATCTGTTTTTGTCTTGAGATGTTGTCTGTGAGGTGATGATTTTATCTCATTCAGGCTGAGTTGTGCTTGACCTGGGTGGCCCCTGTTAGACAGGTAGTCTGTTGATAGTAGAATGTGCATTTAGACGGTCATGTGCTCGATAATTTTTTTATGAAGTTTATCTAAAGTTTTATCTTTTGTTTGTGATCAAAATGAGTTGAAGCTAGATTGTGGGTTTGCTTCTTCTACAGACATTCACATCACAGTTCAGTTCAGTGTGTTTTTGTGTGTGTAAATGCACCGTATGTACGTCCTTCTGTTTGACCTGTAGTGAGGGACAAATCTTTGCCAGTTCTGCTACTGAACGATGATGTGCTCGTTCCCCTCCCAGCGTAGGAATGCTGTTGTCCAGCCAGAGTGGAAAAAAATAGCAAATAAAAATTTTGTTCAAGGAGCTGAGTAATGTTACCCTGCGCATCCCCCAAGGGGGCTTGTGCTCTCTTGAACCGGTGATTAATGGCCCCACCCCCCACCACCCACTTTCCTCTACACCAAAGATAGGCGTGGCGCGGTGATTGGCACGCCAGCAACTCGGGCAGCATCCGTGTGTGGGGCTAAGAGCCTGCTGCCATGGCAGCTTGCCAATCACCAAGCCCCAATCGTTCTTACCACGTCAAATGTCTGTTTTGATGAAAAGAGGAGGTGGGCAAAACCACCCTCATTCTACCCCCACCCCCCTCCTCTTCCACCCATGTGGAGGTGTGCCTCTTTCATGAGTCATTAGAATGCAGCTCACTGTTTAGTGCCCTGGGGGACTTATTTGTATTGTGTAGGGTTTATGTTTAATCTGAAATTCCTTTTTCTTCTGGATTTTTTTTTTCTGTAGCTGCAGGGCAACAATTTAACGCAGCACCTGTCTCTCTTGCAGAGGTCCCAGCTCTCATCTATCAGTATGTGTCTTCTCTATGTAAAGGTGGGGGCTGCCAACAAGCGGGGGAGAAGGAGGAGAGGAGCAAGCAGAGGGTAGAATAACATGAAGGAATGTAGCAGAAATAGTGGCAGGAGAAACGCTATATCCTACCCCAAACAGCTGATTTTACACCCAGATAAAGCTCTGATCAGCTGTGCGTGGAAGACGCAGTGTCAAGCGGAGGTCCTTTTCAGGCACAGGATAGAGTTTAAACAACTTTACAGCAGAGTAGCTCAATCAACGCACAGCTTCTCTGAGATCTAATTACATGTTTGTGTTTGGATTGGTACTTTTTTCACCACACCTTGTGTGTGTGTGTGTGTGTGATTACCATCGCCCCTAGTTCCCTAAGCAGATGATCAGTTTTCTGTTCTGTCTCCTAAATTTCAAAGAATTAATGCTGTCATCTGTGAAGAATCCAGAATCAAATGTGGTGCAATTTCCGCTGCCATGTCAGCATTGTGTTTGAGTCATTACATCCACCTTACCCAACAAAAGGATGTTACCAGTCCATCTTGACCATATTTGTCTAAAGACATTTTAACTGTAGTAACTACAACACTAGTTTTACTTTTTTTTAAGAAGTTGACTAACAAGTAGCACAACTTAAACTTTAACTTAGATTATTCATTGGCCACTCTTATTGTATTTAATCCAAAATAAGCCTGTACACTAAACACCAGACCATAATAAGCGTTTCTTTTATCTTTTCGTGCTCCACCAGTTTGCCTCCAGCACATTAAGAAGTGTTTTTTAAGGCGTAGCAACAAGGAACGAATGCTTGCCACGGTCCACTTGTATAACTGTTGGTGAGTCAGTATGAAACCTTGACTGGCTGTGGATGTGGGGATGCTACAGCATGAGCCCCCATTACCCTTATCTCTCCTCTTTTTACATTTTCCTTCATTGCTCTGACAGTTTAGGTGAGACCTAACTGTACTTTTATACAGCTGTATTATATTATGACAGGTTTAACTGAAAAACTGTAAAACTTTCAACAGTAATCTCGTCAATGTTTTTTGGTATCCATGTAGATTTGTTTTAAATAGCAGATTTTAATTCAGTACTTTTAAGTAGTGTGAGTTTAAAAATTACGCAAATTTGCAAAAAAAAAAAAAAAAAAGAGTGAGCAGGACATGGCATCATTTAAACAGCAGAATTAGAGATAAATGCTATAATATAACCAAAGACCACCTGGAACTAAACCGATAAACTAAATTAGGAACTAAAAGTCCCCTTTGTGCTTTACTGTTTGCATTTTCACTGCACCTGAAGGACCGTGGCGATTAGGCAAATCAGCTCCATAACTGATTAAGATTGTTTTTTGTTTGACGTCATTTGCAGCAATCAAGCAAGACAACAACACAGAGGTCATGGAAATGTAATGTTGTGTGACCGATGTCTGGAAAACCGACATGCAGAGAGGTTAAAAGCAGCAGAAAGACACTTGCTTTCAAAGTCGTGGTGAGACGCATTTTATTTTGCAGACGTATGCACATAATGTTGATACTGTTGAGTTGCATTTAAGTTCTCTCCTTTTCTCATCTCTCTTAGTGTTGACAGGAAAACAGATTCATTCAGTCATTTAAACGTCAACATCCCTCCTTAGTCCTAATGTTGATATTAGCTACAATTCGTGCTTTCCTGCAGTCTGAGCAACATTGTAGACGTGATTTGTGCATCTTGTGGCTTGTGTTGGACCAGTCAGCCATGTTCACTGCTCTTATCTCCACCCTGAGTTTTTTACAGAGTGGAAAGTACCACTGTTGGACATTTTGTAGGCCCAGAAACCAAAACTAAAACATGGTTCCTGTGGTTGAAGTTCACTAAATGGATTTGACAACAGTGTTTATATGAAAATTAAATAACTGATTCATGGCATTGTTATCAAGTTAGAATTATCCAATTATGTCTGAGTGTGTTTGTTTTCCTTCAGTGGATCTAGTGACTAGATTGTGGAACAGAGTTCTGCCCTCAAAGAAGTAAAATCATATATTTGGACATTTTTTGTCAGGTTGAAGGGAGAATAGAAATCCAGAGGATTGTTGTGGAGCACTTTGAGTTGACACTTGTCATAATACATAATACAAATACAGTGCACTGTGCTGATTGTTCACCAAAATTATCCTGATGCTGAATAATGAAAGCTTAGCAACACTAAATACTGCAGGTAATCATTCGTTCTTCGACCATTGTTTTTGCAAATTTTCTGGCAGTGTTTGAAATCAATTAGTTCAGCGGATAAATTAGCAGATTAAGTTTATTTCAGAATTTGGTGGCTGTTGATTGTGCAGGTTTTTGGAGCTGCCACCCAAGTGATCTCTGTCACTCTTGTGTCCATCGGCATGGACGGGAGCTTCCACCGTTTTCAGGGCAGGTGTCTGTGCCTTCACAGCCACTGCAGCCTGACACTTGATACTAAACTAATCTAGCTGACTTAAGGAACGGGCACTTTAAAGGGAGAAACTTTAGCAAAGCCTCTTTCTGTCTGAGCCCCTGGATCTGCAGATCTTCTGCAGCCTGGTCAGACTCTCTCCTTAGTTTCTCACTGCTGTATCTGAGGTGATGCACTCGGAGTTTAGGAGTTTAAATAATATATCACCAGTGAACCGTCTTAAATTATAACCTGTAGTCCAAAGCTAGAGAATGTTAGTATTGGTTTCATTATTGTTTTGTTATTAAGTGCTAAAACATGAGTTCATTTATAAGCTCACTGCAGTTTAGTGCAGCCAGAGTGTCAGATGTATTATAATGCCAATGTACTAAGTCTGTCCTGCTTGAATACAGCTGCTGTTCTATATTTTACCACAGCCCCACCATAACACTGAGTACTCTAACCTCTTTTCAGATGCCAATGTTGTTTTAACATAATTAGAAGTTTGTTTAGCTAAACTAATTATCACGCTCAGATTTGGCTGGGTCTTCACTGACGCCTGTGTCCCTCGGGAGGTCATTGAATTGGTCTCTTTAAAGTGTTGATTTGCCTTTGTGACAGGCTGACCTGTAGGCTCAGAGCCCCGGGGGGCTTGAACAGGGTGTGACTGCTGATTGGAGACACTGACTTCAGGTCATAAGTTTTCAGACAGCTTTCAAATCATTCTGACCACAGGGCAAGAGTTTTAGCCCCCCTGGCTCTGAAGTAATAGAAGTGATTTACCAGTCACCTCCCTTGTCATCTCGCATTGCTGCACTATCCACTCATGTTTATATCCAAGATGTACTCCACTTCATAGCTCTCTTTTAGTGGATTCAATTTCTGATCACTTTCAAAGGATGAATGCAGACTGACAGAGGTCTAGGACACTTAACACCAACCATTTCATGTCTGCTGCAACTACAGCAGTGCAGCATGAGTATATCACAGCCCCTAAATGCAGCAGTTGCAGAGAGCCCGGCTGGTCAGTGCTAACACCTTTACAGTATCTGAACCCCAAAGCATGTTTCCAAAACAGATCTACATCAGTCATCTCTGATAGATACAAGCAATCTACAGGAGTCACATTGTTTCTCCGGGGAGCTCTGCATTGGAATAGCTTTAGGGATGCAGAGGGGAGCAATTCTTATGCTAACTAGCTACTGTATGTATACTCTCCCAACCCCAGACACCACTTCTCACTCTGGGGCTTGCTGGACTAATGGATTTTTCTTAGTTACTCTTTCTTGTTGTCTTTTACATTGCTATAATTTGTGTATTTAGATCTTTTAAATGGTGTTCTTTAAATAATGTCTTACAGGCAGAAATAAAACAGGTCAGTGCTTTTAAGATAAAAATGTTTGAGGCGAGAATTATTTAAGTTTTTGCCATATTTTGTACTTTTTGGAAAAGTGAGGAAATTTCCAAAAAAGTAAAATGCAAGCATGTGATGAAAATATTTATAATTTTTGTTGCTATTAAACGCTGCTACCAAGATGAAACAGCAATTCGCTATTTAACTAATGGCTGTGAGGAGCCCTGCACAGCCTCAGAGGAAGAGTAAGGAGACTGTGATTCTCCTGGGAGATGGGTGTGGACTCAGGTATTGGACAGGTAGCACCTTAGACCCCTCCCCTTTCTTCGTGGTATATATGACCTTCCCATAGATTCCTATAGAAGCTTCTGCTCGTCCACTTTGCATCTGTAGTCCACATCACTCCTTTAGAGTGAGGAAAAGAGATTTGTGGAATCCTGGAGCCAGTGGAGCAAACAGCAGCAGCTCTGCTCAATCTCAGCGCCAACATGTTGTACCTGGAGACGGGGACCACCACACCTTACAGCGAGGTAAGACCAACGGGAGAAGTGGTGATGGGGCATCAGCCATCGCACCCGTTCCTTTAGTTGGTTCCTCAGAGCTCCACAGAAATAATGAAATATCACGAAACAGTAAAAGGCCTCGTACTTCGGGACTTCACAGTGTGTCAGTGTTGATGATTTCAAATCTTGGATTCAAGTGTATAATTTGTCACTGGATACTTTTTTGTATAAATAAGACATTTAATGCTAATTAAGTAAAATAAAATATAATCACTCAATTAAAAATGACCATAGAAAAGCTTAATGGAGAGAAGATGTATATGCATTTGACAGTATGTGTGTGTTTGCGTGCACACCGGCGTGCACGAGGCAGAGAGCAGGGGAATGTAAACACCCGGAGAATCTCTGAATACTGTATGTCTTTATAAAATGGCTGCTGTCTGGCTCGGTATGGATTCAGTCAGTTGGTGTGAATTGCTTTGAGTCTGATTATTGTTGTTGCTGAATGAGTGTTTCAGAGTTTCAGCGTTAGAAAAACTGAAAACTGAAAAGTTTTGGTTTTGATTTTCTGCTGAGAAGTTTCAGTTCCTTTGACAGAAAAGCTCACGAACATTTAAAGAATGCAGAAGAAAATATAAAAACACCGTGCTTTAGGTTGTTTTTAGTGATTAGAAATATTCCTGGTATTAATTTGTGCCTTTACTTCATTAGAAATCTAGAGAAGGACACTCATGGGATGAGGAGTTTTCATTTTCTTTCCGAGAAACAAATCTTTCTCCAAGATGTCTGACATTGACATGAAATGTTTTCTGTTCTTTCACAGTAAAAGAAAAAAAACCCATAAAATACAAAAAGAAAATCACTTTTTTAATGCATCAATATGCATTACACTTCTTAGTTAGAAAAAAAAAACTGCAGTTTTGTTCTGAGTTTTTCACATTGAAAGTGCAAGCGTCATGATTAATGTTTCTGTGTTTGCAGAGCTCGATGGTAAACACTAAAAGAATGTGAAGAAGTTTGTGCTGAAGTTACTTTCAGCTTCTTCTTGACATACTGATCATGGAAATTGTGGCATCAGTTAAATTGAACCACAATGGTACAATACCCCGCAGAAAAATGGGACCTATCAGACTTTTGAGAGTAGCTGTCTGTTGTAAAACAGAAACTAAACAGTTGTTTGTCAGCAAGTCTAAATTATATGAAATACATCCTTTAGTTTCACTGTCAGTATCTCTTCTACGCCTAAGCTCCCATTTTTCTTTGTTGTTGGCGTTTTTGGTGAACTATTGTGTCGTGCTTCTCTCCTTATGTTTTTACCGACCAAAATCTCGCATTCAAACTAAATGCCGAGCAAGTGAGCGGTGATAGATTCTCAGATTGCAGGTTGCAGATAACAGGTGTGTCAGGTCACTGTCTTTTAAGTTGTTGAGCAGGGGGTCTTTAAGTGGTGTCCAGCTCAATCCCTCCAGTGTGTGAGGTATCAGGTTCCCCCGTCTCCAGTCTCCTGGGAGCCGCCGCAGCCATTAGAATGTGGCTGGCCAAGCGCTGCCATTTAGTTCAGGATCGTAATTGCTTTAATGGTGTGTTGATGTAGATACAATCACCTGCTCTGCCCACCCCAGCAGGTATAAGGTGTAGATAGACCCCCACCCAGCCCCACCTCAACCCCCAACCTTGTTGAGCCTTTAATGCCTCCCTCCCCTGTGGTCACTCATCACAGTCCCCCCAGACCCTCTCAATATGCTGGCTGGCCCAAGATACATGGAGGAGGTCACCAGAGAGCCTGGAATGGGAACTATTCCCCCCTCAGGCCAGGTCTGCTCTGGTTCCTGTCATCTATTGGTCATCCAAGCTCTGGCTTTAACAGTGCTTACACTCTGTGACCACCTAACATCACCAACAACAGGAGAATATGTGTAGCTTCAGCTATAAATGAACAAGTTTTATGTGTAACAGTCTTTTATGGTGTTCATGGAGGGGCTGGGGCAGCATTTTATCAGTAGATGTACTTTTTCTGCCACAAAACCTCAAAGTAACATATTAATCAGAAAGTAGTCATAAGCTCTGAAATGACAGACACCCCGCAGACATTCATGTTCTAACAGGAGTGCAGAGAATCTTGTCATTAGCTGCAGAGATAATAATACCCGAATAGTATTCGATTATTTCTAATAAGACATTTATTTGCATGTTGGCCGAGCAATAACTGAACCCACAGGAAGTAATTTGAATGTGTCAGTATGCCATACCAAAAGTCAGATTCCTACATTGTAATCAACAAGCTATTACTCTAAAGGTCAACACTCTCCTGTTCCCGTTGGCCTGAAATGCTTACCCCAGCATTTATCTCACACAAAGAATTGAGCTTGAAGGCCTCAAACAGACAGCACAACCTTTCAAAAAACTTTATTAGAGGCTGTTGAGGATGTCAAGGCTGCTGATTTACCGTGTTCCTGCTTAGCAGTCTGACATCCCAAAGGCCTAAACACAGCGTCGGCTATAAACAGAAGGAATTTTTAAGAGCAGCTAAAGTGGTTATTAAATGGTTGCTGTATTATAGTGGAATAAGATCTGATGAAAGGAAACGAAGAGAAGGCCCGAAACTCCCTTGCACAACCTTTTTTTAAAGGCTGATGACACACTTCCACTCAATTAAACATTAAAACATGATGAGCTGAGGTGAGGGTCTGCTGCTGGGCCTCACTATCTGGTCAATTATGGCTTTATCCTCATCTTTGATCCTTATATATATTTTTTAAAGCCCTGTATTTACTGTTAAGTATTCTATGTCAGGCATTCTGCTCTATGTCTCTGCTTTTATCTGTGTTTGGTCTCTGGCCAGCGTCAACCTTTTCTTTGAATAATAATTTGACATTGATAATTGGTGCCTGTCACATCCACCTTTACAGCTGCCTGCATCAGGTACCGTGGGGGAAGCTGTGTCATCTCTGAACGGCTGAGCGCCTCGGTGCCACTGCAGCAAATTACGCCACAGTTCAAAAGATATGATATCGAGATCGCTGCTGACTCCTCACATACGGGAAAACACTCTCCAAACAGGAAATTGTGTCACCCCGTCAGTTCCCATGAAAAACAGAAAGCATTTCCTTCTTGGAATTTTCTCACTAAAATGCTGAAAAAAAACAAAACACAAAACAAACTCTTGAGTAACTGAAGTTTCTGTTGTTTTTAGTCACACCAGTTTCTTCTCCTCTGAGATCAGATTCACCGAGCCGCTGTTCAGCTGATTGAGTTTAAACCTTTACAATACATGTGTGTAATTAGCCCATTGTTAGGGAGTGTGTGTTTGGGGAAGCCTTTCTCTGGCTGGAGGGTCTCTACCAGAGTGGAGTTTTCTTTCTTACTCAGTGTGTGTGTGTGTGTTCCATTCACACAACACTTGTCTCCTAACACCTGCATGCCCAGCATGATTGTTCTCCAGACAAGCTCTTATAAGCCCTGGTGTCATTGTTTCCGGGGGGTTAAGCAGCCTTGCGCCGCACACACAGTGACCCTCATCCAAACTGCTAGCTACCCTGTGGCGCTGTTGCACAAGTATGCTGAGGTTGACTCAGATGACCTCTCTCAGGTGTGTCTGTCTGACTCTGTGTGTGTGTGTGTGTGTGTGTGTGTGTGCGTAATAAAGCAGCAGCGTTGCTTCATAAGTCACAGCCGTGATTAATAGTTATATAGCCTACCTAATCTGTGTTTTGCTGGTCATCTGGCACACCGCTAACACCTGGCAGTGCGATGGGTGTGAGCTGGACAGCTGTGGTCAGCCGTGCTTGAAATAAACAAGAGGCCCTGGAGAGATTAATGGCCGTCTAAAGAGCGAGAGCCATGGCACCTCGTCCAGGAATGTGCCATTTATAAATGGAAAGGAATGGGGTGAATGGCAAGCAGAGCAAGCAGGAAGGAGCTGGCCTCGACCCAGGTGTATTCTCCATCCTGTCTAAAGGCAGATATTTTAATTCCATTCCTCCTGTCTGAATATTTGTGGCTGCGGAAGAGGGAGTCAGAAGGCAAGGTGGTACAGTGATCCGAATTATAAAATAACATTTTGTTCCATCATGTAGATTTCTCTAAGGCCAATAATCTCAGGAGTGTTAACACGTCGGTTCAGGAAGGAGCTAGACAATAAACGCAACACAGGGGTTGGTTTATGTTACTCAGCTATACCATGGAGCCATAGAAACAAGATCTCCACTTCCTTCTTTAAGTGTAGTGAGCCTTCACCACCTTCAGTCCTCACTTGACATGCATTATTCTGCGATTTGGTTTCACATGTTCACGCTTTCAGGACTCTTTAAGGTCAATCATTTCAGCTGAAACTGTTCGTGGTGTTATGTAGTAATTTAGCATCTGTGTCTTGGTGTAATTTAAAACTAATACAGCTGTTACTGACAGCTAAGATTTTAGCATGTTTAGTCTAATCTAACCTGTGCTAAACAACCCTTGCATAGATTCATATTCATTCTTAACTTTTTCCTTTCTGTCAAGCGTGTTGAAATTCTCCAATAATGACTGAAGACGTTCCTCTGTCCTTTCCTCCCTCCTCCCCCGTCCCCTCCATTTTGTCTGCAGTCGCAGTATACAAACCTGGGGCTCCTGAACAGCATGGATCAGAACATCCAGAACGGCGGCTCGACCTCCACCAGCCCCTACAACAACGACCATGCACAGAACAACGTGACAGCGCCGTCACCCTATGCTCAACCCAGCTCCACCTTTGATGCCCTTTCCCCTTCACCGGCCATCCCATCCAACACAGATTACGCGGGGCCCCACACCTTTGATGTGTCTTTCCAGCAGTCTAGTACAGCAAAGTCTGCCACCTGGACGGTAAGACACTCCTTCATCTGACACGCGTGTGCGGTCTGTTTGTGTCAAGTGTCTGCTTCTAGCTAGCCTCTGTAACACTAGCATCTTTAAGAGGGTATTTCTCAGGGGTCTTCCGATAAAAAGCTGAGGGTTAAAGAGACTGGCTTACTTAGATCAATAACCATCCACTACAGACAGAAGCCAGTTAAGTAGCTTAGTTAAGCATAAAGACTGAATTCAGGGGGTAACAGATAGTCCAGCTCTGTCCAGAGGTAACAAAGTCCACCTAGCTGCATCACAAAAGTTCATTAATTTACATGTTATATCTTCTGTTTTCTATCTTTGTGACGGGAACAGTCGCCAAGCAGCCAGCAGAGACTGAATTATCATTTTTAGACTTTTTTGTAGCCTCATGTTTAATTTACACACACAAATAGTATTCATCTTCTCAGAACAGAGGCAGGTAAGTTCACAATATTTCTGCTTTCATTGACTCATACTGGGAGAGAAACCAAAATATCCTTTGACTTATCTCTGAAATATGAGTTTATTATGTAGTTTTCTTATGTGTCATATGAGCAGGCGTCTGCTTGTCATACTATGGACTCACTATGCACTGGCTGTCATCGCATGAGGCAGTGATTTGTCAGTGTAGGGGTTAAGTAGATGCTTCTAACCATGAACTCCTTATCCAACGATCAACGCTCGAGGCAGATTTGGGTGCACATTATTTCAAAGTCATGCGTTGCTCAACCACATCTGGGAAAGAAGAATTTCTCTTGAGATGTATAGCTTCAGATCATGCCTAATCCCCGGGCATTTCTTACTAAGACTGAGATGTCAGACTTCACTCTCTACATAGGCTGTCACTATAGGAGACGTTCAGCTGAAATCCTAGATATATGAATCCTGCGGAGGTGTTAAAAACTGCTCATCTGTATTCCACAAACTTCCCTTCACTTAGCTCCCAGTGATTATATTCTTCCATTTTACTCACTAACTTGGGCAAAGTTCACCGGTAGTTTGTTGATGACAGAGGTAAACAAGCTCAGCAGTTGGTCCAGGTGTGGTGATGTCCTGCGCAGCTAGATGTCACCATGTGATGCTCCGTAAAAACCGACACAACCAGCTCCTCCTGCTCTGTCATTATGCATGACACGGCTGAGGGACAGCTGTTGCATCAGAGCCCCACCTGCTCAGTTGTTTATGTGTCTGATCTGCACTGCTGTGTGCAGACACTGCAACAGACGCACAAGTTTAGTGTATTAATGCACCCTAGCGGACATCGTAGGTGACAGAGGCGTCACCGCTTTGTCCTCGTATGTCATCTTTCGGTGGTTCCCGACCGATAACGAGGATGTCACAGTTATGTGGTTTCCTTCTCCAGCCATGCGTGACATTTTGCAGAATTACACAATGGGCCTTTTGTTTTACAATTAAGTGTTTGCAAATGGCAACTTTAAATGAGACATTTTGAATATCATTAGTGGAAATGTGATAAATAACAGTTTGCACAAATGTCATCCCTGTCAGATTTTTCCAATAGTTGCTGCTATAAAACCTGCTGAGCTCAAAGCGCAGATTTCCTCTGCGCCTTCCAAGTAAACAGGCTGAACTCAGGGAGTGCTCAGCGATCTCACCATATACCTTGGCCACGCCAAGTGTGGGACTGTGACATTTACCCAATTCCCACACTGCCTCACTCATCCCTCTCATTTTCACAGTCCAAAAACAAAAGTGTTTGTCTGCTGTGCAACCGTGAGGAGGTTAAGAGTGTGGTTTGTGCGAGGCACGCCCCGAAGCCTGAGCCACACTGGTTTAGGACACATCCCCATCATAGACACATGTAGCACAACAGACTGTGTGTCCCGCAGTCATAACACATGATGCAAGACTGGTTTGATTGGTCTGACTTAACGTGGAAAAGTAGTGGATTGTTACTTATTATCACTGAACCGAGTGAAGTGGTTAATCTTTTCCAGACGCCTAAACTTTGTATTTAACTAGTAATTATCTAAAAATCAAGAAAAAGGAGATTTTGTATACATACTTACCATTTTTCTATGTAAAGTTTGGTAAAATCAGCATAATCTAATTCAAGTAGATGAAAAACAAGAGCTAGAAATATGGTAAATAAATAAAGTGCCACTTTCTTGATCTTTGTCCAACAACGATGACATGATTAACACATCTAGAAGTTCATTCAGGTCTGAAGAAATCGTCTCTTGGTGATCTCACACTTCAGACCGACCATTTGTTTACTGATTTCCATCTTTACTTACAAAAGATGTACAAAAATTCAACTAAAAACATTGAAACAACATCTCAATACAGTCTCAGAGTTGTTGTTTTTTTTTTGTTCATTTAATGGACACGTCTGTGCATCATTCACTAAAGACGCCTTACGTAACTGCAAAACGCAGTCACTTAATCCTACCAAAGAGTATATGTCACAATCCTCCCTCACTTATATCGTTGTTTTGTCGTGCCGCTGCTGATTTTCGAGGGTCATTTTCCTCGTCGCCTACAGCGGCAGTCCGCCGAAGTCTAAAGAATAGTGATTATAGTGTTGCTTCCCATCCCGGAGGAGGCTCCCTCGCCTGATCTCAGGAGATCTTTCGCAAATCTCCCATAATCTCAACCCAATAGCTCAACTGCTGGACTGACGGACTGATGGCAGGGAGCCACCGAAGATGTCACCACCGCGGCTTTGCTCTGTGCATAGATCTGCTAATGCCCCCTTTTTTGAAGGCCTGCGGGATCTTCCACGGGACTTAGTGGACTGTGTACTGTGTTTTTTGATGACTGTTCTTACGGAGACACACCTAATCCCTAACCCACACCTTAACCTCTTCCTGTCTAGAATGACTGTGACACACACACACACACACACACACACACACAAACTGAGGTGCAACACGTCAACATTTCCCAGCACTGCTCCCACACTGTTTCCCTTGTTGGCACTCCTGCAGTCTCCATGGTGCTCCGTCTTTTAACGTCTAGAAAAAACACGCGGCCAGGTGAATACACACGTTGGAGATGTTTCATCTTCTCTGCTTTACTAAATTAATGGAGTGTCGCAAATGAGGCGGCCATTGTTTGCTCCTGATGCAACTATTGTGAGGCTGAAGATTGGTTGTGTTTGCCATGTGTATTAACTGCCACCACATATAGTAGTCAAAGAAGAAGAATGTCACGGTGTGGGCTATCACTGGGACGCTGCAGAGCCCGGGGGATTACAGTAATGGATTGAGGGCCTGTAGATAATACTTGTGTAAATACTATGTGCCTCTTTCCTGAACCCTGTGCTCTTGGAGTGGGCTCTGTCTTTTTGAGAGAGTTAAGCTTGATGGTTGCATCTCACATTGCGCCGGAGGAGGAGGAGGAGGAGGAGGAGGAGGAGGAGAGCCCTTGAATGCTCAAAGAGAAGAGTGTTCTAGCGAAAGGCAGCAAGACACAGCTTGCCCCTGGAACATCTGCGGGCCCGTCCCACGCCTCACGAGATGGGGCTGAGACTTGTTTGTGTCAAGAAGCTTGTCACGACTTGCCCCGTTACAGGGAGACAAGCCCTAAAAGCTACAGATGGAAGAGGGGAAATTTTTAAAAAAGGCAAAGTTGAAAAGGTTTTCATGATATGGGCTATGGGATTTCTTCATAATTGGTGTGGAAAAGCCCATTCTCTTCCAGTTTAGATTACAAGATTCATCTTTTACCCTGTACAGATACCTGCAGTGATGATTTACCTCAACAGAAAACAGGATCACACTGTTAAAAAAAAAGAAGATATTATTAGTCTGTCATCATGAGAAGATGATAAGAGCAAACCAAATCTGTTTGTGACATCTCGACACAAAAATCAGTCGTGTGACCACTGAACTTTAGAAAAACACTTCCTTTAAAAGTTTCAGTATTTGAAAAACTGGATTTTTTTTTTTCATCCATCTGTCCCCAACTGTTGGTTTTTATTTTCAGTTTCAAGTACAGTGAAATAACTTTTAGTTTTAGTCATTTGTTGTGAAGACAAGAGTTCGATTGGCTAATACTGCGAGTGACAGATGCGTATTGGACTCTTTCAGCACCGGCTACATAAACATGACGCCACACGTCAATGTACAAGTTTGCCTCGGGGACAGGTGTCATCGCCGAGACTGTGGTCAAGATTGACGCTGATGTGCACAACGTAACGCTCATTTAAATAAAGTATAGAGAAATGTCTTTATTCTCCTGCGAAACTTTTACCCCATATTCATTTTTCCCCCCAAGAAGCAGGTGTTTAACTTCTGTTTCAGGGCAAAGAGGAGAATGAAAAAAAACTCCTTTGCATTATTGTTGAATTAAACGGGTTTGGGAGAAGCTTCGGGCATGACATGACATGTCAGGTATGAAGAAGACAAGACCAGAGGCGCCAAACAGTGCTTGTTTAAGGCCTGATGTTTGTCAGGACTTGACTTCTGCAAGCGCCCGCAGCGCCTGTCAGGGAGAAAAGAACGCTACAGCTGTGGGCCTGCCTCAACCTGCACCGAACGGGAAGTGTGTGTGTGTGTGTGTGTGTGTGTGTGTGTGTGTGTGTGTGTGTGTGTGTGTGTGTGCGTGTGTGTGTGTGTGTGTGTGTTCGTGTGTTCAAGTGTTGCATGTAGGAAGTAATTGCACACATGCAGCACTGTACAAGCATCAGAACAAATTGTATGTTGCATGCCTTCAGATTATCATAAGGACATATTTTCATTTTTACACCGGTGCACAAGCTGCAGGCGAGTCGATGGGTGTCTTTTCATTCGTCCTGCAGAGTTGTACGGCGGCAGTCGGAGCAGGTTGTGTTTGCACACACAGCCACTCCGGGTCATTCATTATTTTCTTCCACTTCACTGCCGTGTGTTCCAGCTGAAAGCAAATGTGTCACGTGTGCGCCTTGCCAACACTTAGAAAAGTTTTTCTTTCAAATGATTGTGATTAAGCAGCTCTGCATTGTGAACTGTGTGTTCCTTTGCTGCGCAATTCACATTGTGACCAATGAAAGGCTCATAATTGCATGTTAACACCTGAGCACCGCACCCTGTGTGAGCCACTGAATCCCATCAGTCAACTGGCTGTCCTCCACCCTGAACACTGTTAGCTTTAGCCGGGACGCTGCTTTCAGCGATCAGCAGCAGCAGCTCCTGCTCTCACTGCTGAGCAAACACAGCAGCCAGCAGCACATAGTTGTGCTCTTAAAGTTTGTAGCTTCAGGGCTGGGATGGTTCTCTAGGTGTGTGTGTGTGTTAGTTAGAGACACTAGGATATGATCTAAACAAACTTTGATTTTCAGCCTCCGACATCTTTGATTAGATCTTAGTGCTCTTGAGTTGTGTTGTTTTCGCCTTCAGCTACACAAAACCAGCAGCCTGTAATTATTGAAAACACTATGTACTGACCCCTTACACAGCACATCTCTCTTTCTCTTTGCCTCCTAATCCGATGCTCTGTCTTTCTCTTTTTTTTTCTTTCTTTTTACCCCGTCTCTCTCTCTCTCTCTCTGCTTGGCTTCTCCACCTCATTTAGCTGATTGACAGAGGCGTACGGGGAGTATCAGGTTAGGAGCGACGGGACAACTACAACCATTCATCTTAGGCTTTTTTTTTTTTTTTTTTTTTTTTAAAGCTGCTTTGATTTTTAAGGAAGAGTCAGTTCAGACACTGTGTTGACGTACATGTCCCAGAGCTTGAATTGTGCTCATCAGTCATTATATCACGTTGACTCGATGTGTTTATGGCAAATCAGAAATTTTATTTTTGTACCCGCCTGCTTTAACATTTAACGTCGCCTGAACTGTCTATGAGTGAACATTAGCAGCACGACGTAGCGCTGTGTCAGTTCACTCTGTGCTTGTACAGTTTATAATGAGGTCACTTGAGGAAAGGAGCATAGCTGAGAGTTTAGGTTATTATTAACTCGCCTTTATTAGTGGATCTCATCTCCGGGTAACGTGTGCAGTTTGTGGGAACGAGAGGTACTGTTTTGGGTTTGTCCTGATGAAAGGAAAGGTTGTGCCTGGGGAGCAGTGCAGAAACTGTCCGTGCCAAGCTTGTGTAATATTTAAAGTCAGCACAGACGGGTACTGGGATGAGCTCCCTTTCTTTGGAAGCGCACTTAATAGAGGTGGAATTTTATGTTGCATTGTTCTCCAACACAGCCCCGAGCGCTTTTCACAATGTTCACTTTTCTTCACTCAGAAATGAACCTGACAGGGAAATTTTCCCCTCCACCCCTCCACCCAGTGTCTCCTGCACATAGAGGATTTAAAGCTGTGCTTACACAGCAGTGATTTGAATGCTTTGTTTACACAGTTGGGTTATGCCTATTACTAAGAATTCAGTCTTTCTGATGGCTTACTGGTTATCAGTTCTAACAGTGTCAGGGATCAAGGTGCACTCATTATTCCTGACTCCTGGCTTCCAAAAACTCGAATGTGATCAGCCATCACATTTTGGCACCAGTCACAGATATATCTTCTGTAACTCCCGAAAAAAAACTGAGTCATTTTCATCCAACCCCACGAGGAAATCTGCACTCCACACCTAGCGGAGCGTTTGCTTGCCAGCTTTCTTCAGAGGCCCCGTGTCTGTATGATGAGTGGCCATCAGATGCTTTAGCAGAATACTCCTCCCTTGAAGATGAAAGCCAGGCCCAGTTTAATTGCTGCTGGAGGGGTCCATTTTATGGCACTCCTCGGAAGTCCCAGAGGCTCACCATGAGACGTCTTTGAGGTTGTCCCACACACACCCATAGCACCAAAACTTGAGTGTGTTTATTTAAGTAGGTCGTAATCACAGTCTTGTCTTTTAGCCCCTTTTTGTCTTCAGGGGAAACCAGAAGTGTAGAGTCCAGGCAACAGGTGTTACACAGATCGAGCTGTGCTTTTAAAATGTTTTAAAGCCTCCAAACAGTTTGTTTAAGATCAAATATTATAATAAAATATACTGTTTATATAATAGTTTTGTCCTTTGTCTTCTCTTTTCCAGTATTCAACAGACCTGAAGAAGTTATACTGCCAAATTGCCAAGACATGTCCCATCCAGATCAAAGTCCTGACCACCCCACCGCAGGGAGCTGTTATCAGAGCCATGCCCGTTTACAAGAAAGCCGAACATGTGACCGAGGTGGTGAAACGCTGCCCGAACCACGAGCTCAGCCGCGAGTTCAATGACGGTCAGTTCTTTACCGCTTTAAATGAGTTAAAAAGTCTGTCCGTCTGTCCTGTTTTTCAACTCAGTAATCATCGTTCGCTTCTCGTGCTGCTTTCAGGTCAGATCGCTCCTCCGAGCCACCTGATCCGCGTGGAGGGAAACAACCATGCCCAGTACGTGGAGGACACCATCACTGGAAGACAGAGCGTATTAGTTCCCTACGAACCTCCCCAGGTGAGCTGTCTGTCATCGCGGTGCGAGGCCAACTCAATGCCCCGTCAGCGACACCTCACCACCTCAGCCAGCACTGACAGATAGAGCAGTGACAGATTCTGAGAGCTCTCACGTCCACACACTCAGTCCTGACATGCAGTGAACGCTGTCCCTCCAAAGACCCCTCAGTATGAACACTATGAACCCACATCGGCTCTGTAGGTCAAGACAAGTTATTAGCTGATGATAAGATAAATTTAATACTAGTTCAGGTGTCTCTTTTAAAGTTTTTCTTTCTTCGTGGTTTCATCCTTTTAGCTAATAACTTTGACAGCTACAGGATACTATGACATGAAAGAACAGAGCTGAGTTAAGAAGCAAACACACCTGAATCAGCCTGATGAATCTGTTTAAACTGTCTAAATATTAAACAGTTGTGCATTTGTAATTCATTTTAAAGTTCTGCAGGATAGACCAGCTGTGTCCAAAAGTGTTCAGTCCAAAGCTCACTGTGCTAAAAGCTCCAAAAAGAAAGCATAAATATTGAAGTGGATGCTGAGAGTTCTTATTAGTGACCAGCTGTTTTTAAATACAGGTTATGACTCTGCATGTCACCTGGTTTCACATCAGAAACCGGTTCTTTTTTTGTGTGTGTGTCTGTTGTCTTTAATGTCACCCAGTGTCACTCACCGTCAGTGTGCTTCTCCTCTCTCAGGTGGGGACAGAATTTACCACAATTTTGTACAACTTCATGTGCAACTCGAGCTGCGTGGGTGGAATGAACAGACGCCCAATTCTCATCATTGTCACACTGGAAACCAGAGAGTAAGAGACACCTTCGCTCACAGTGATTTGCCATTTGTCGCACCTCCGGTTCAGTGGCGGATTGTTTCTGACCCGCTCTGTTTTTTTCGCGTCCCAGTGGTCAGGTATTAGGCCGCCGGTGCTTCGAGGCCAGGATCTGCGCCTGCCCGGGCCGAGACCGAAAGGCGGATGAGGACAGCATCCGGAAGCAGCATGTAACGGACGCCACAAAGAGCAGTGAGGGTACGAAGCGCCGTAAGTAGGGCTGGGGCTGGTGGTGGGCTGACTGACGAGCTTTGGTCCTGACCTGACATGCTGCCAGTGTCGTGGACCTTCAGCCGCTGCATCGCTAACAAGCAACGCTCAGTGAATGCTGCCAAACTCTTGCCTTCCTCGCTTGTTTCCTCCTCCTGCTCTTGCTTAGGCTAAACTCTGTAGCACGTCGGCCAGTGGCGCTCACACTTTACTCTCCTCTTTTTCAGCCTTCCGCCAGGTCTCCCATGGCATACAGATGTCCACCATCAAGAAGAGAAGATCTACAGATGAGGAGGTTTTTTGTTTGCCTGTAAGTGTTACTTCACAAAAAAAAAAAACACACATTGTTCTGATTGAGTCTGAGCTGCTTACTGACCATCTTTTTTTTTTTCTTCTCACAGATCAAAGGCCGTGAAATTTATGAGATTTTGGTAAAAATCAAAGAGTCTCTGGAGCTCATGCAGTTTCTGCCGCAGCACACTATAGAGTCGTACAGGCAGCAGCAGCAGAATCTCCTTCAGAAACAGTGAGTACCTGTTCAGATTCATAATAAGTGACGTGAAGCTCAGCTGTTCTCAGACTTCGTCATGAAAGACGGGCCTTCGTTAGTTGCAGGGTTCACCCTCAGATTCACGTGGACTCGTTTCTTTATGCCGTGTTTTCTTTTTTTTTTTTTTTAGCTACACGCCCACTATCTCGTTTTTTGGGGGGATGAAATTGTTTTGGTTTGGAAAAGACTGCCGTGATTGAACTGACCTAACGTGACTGACTTGTTGCTGGAACACTGATAAAGGCTTTGCATGAGATTTAAAAAAGATTTCTATTTATTGCAGCCACTGAAGCTTCACAGCTACCAAGTAAAAGCCGATAATAATTGCTCTAAAGTGGCTGTTATCCAAGTGTTTCCCAGCAGCTTAGAGTTTACCAAAGAAAACTTTCCAACTTGGAGGGTGAGCCTTGCATCAAGTCGAGCTGTTTTGTTTTTGTTTTGTTTTGTTTTTTTTCCCTCCTCCTCCTCCTCCTCCTCCTCTGCTCTTTCTCTCATGGGACATGAGCCAAAGCTGATGAATCGTGACAAATGTACCTGGCTGTGCTTTGTTAAGGAGAAGCTTCCAAAAGATTCGTGGGTTAACGCCTTTGGGTGCCTTGCCAGGTCTTTTGCACAACAGCACCCAGCGAAAATCCGTGCCTCGGCCTCATCTATTCGCCCGAGCATAATTAAAACTGTCTCAGACGCACATGTTCGCACACACTTTTCCTCGTCCACGCCTATTTCACTATAAGCTATGGAAAAGGGGAGATGGGTGTAAATGATAGTTTGACAGCCCCATGATGATAATTATTGCTTATGTTATAGTTTCCCATTAAGAGACTGGCAGACGGGCTCACAGTGAGATAATGCTTGAGTTTGCTGGTTTTTACTTTATTTCTATTTGTTGCTACCTGTCGCTGTCACGCCATAAAACATTGAATTAACAGACTTTCAGCAGAATCAAGACGCGTTTGAGGTTTTCAGTGAGCATTTTAGATTTCATAAAATTCATAAAAAGTTGATGTTAGAAAGGAATATTTCTCTTCAGGATTTGTTTCTCTCTTCATTTGCATGTTTTCTCAGAGCTTCTGTAATTTCCCTCGCAGCCTTTGAAATAAAAGGTTCTGTCAGCAGCAAATGTTTCAGGCCTTTTTCTTTCCTCTGCTGTGCAACAGCTAAAAAAAACACCAGTCTGCACACGCCAGCTCTGAAATGATCTGTGTTTGTAGAGTGCCATCTTCTGGACGGTGTCAGTAGTGCAGAACACACAAACTTCTCTCTATGAGTGTGTCTCCTTTTTTAAAAAAAAAACAAGCTTTTCTGAACCTCTGGGCCTCCCTGGGGTCACTCCTCTCTCCTCCTCCTGTCAGCGAGCCCTTATTTCTGCTCTCTCTCTGTCTTTCTGGTTCCTCCCTTACAGTCTGATAAAAACCCGTCTTGGTAGCCAGCTCGTGGTGGAACCTGCAGGAGAACAGAGGCGGCGCTGCAGCTCCTCCTGAAACTCTGCTCCACATTCCTCCTCCTCCTCCTCCTCCTCCTGAGTTACACGGACTTCCTCTCTGTCACCTTTTTTTTTATCAACTTTGATTTCTCTCCTCTCCTTTCTGCCTTTTTTGCTGGGACTCTGCACTGAAGACTCAGACTTTCTGTTGCTGCTGCAACCTCACGGATTATCACGTCTGCATCATCACAGACAGTATGAGTGTGACACGTAGCCCTACATGCTGGACAAAGCCTCTGTCGCTCTCCAGATGTGACCATTGAAATCCACAGATTCTGATTTGTAGACTTGATTTGCATGCGTTTGTGAATGTTTGTGAAACGTTCATCCCGTTCAGCCGCTGACGGCAGCTGAAGTTGGACAGGAACCAAGCTTGAACTTTTGTTTTTCTATCTTACTTGACCTACAGAGTGAATGTGTTTTTGCCTTTTTGCATCGTCACGAGAGCTGGACTCACTAAATCTATAACATGGAGGTTTTTTTTGTTTTTTGTTTTTTTTTGAGGGGTGGGAGAGACTTTATTATTTTGCTAATGCTGGTCATGTTTTCTAAAGTCACTGCGGGACAGTTTGCGTGTTTTGAAGTGCAGGTTTGCACTTTAGGATTTGAACCTCTGTTTGAAACAGACTGTTATCTTTGTGGCTGCTGCACTTTTGTCTGTCGAAACATAATAAATGTTTTTGCTTGAACTCTGTCCTCTTCTTCTTCTGCTCGAAACATACAGTCAGTGTGAGGCGGAAAGCCTCTCTATGGGGCCATAAATAAAATGTAATTACTGTAATACTCTGAGCTGCTATCGTCAGTTCTGTTTAGTCATTATTTCTTCCATTAAAGGACAGCAGTGACCAGGCCTCTGTCATTAAATCTGCTGAACGCTGATGGTAACGGCCTGTAACCTCCTCTCTCCTCCGCCCTCCCTCCCAGGACTTCGATGCCATCTCAGCCCTCCTACGGCTCCTGCTCCCCAACTCACGGAAAAGTCAACAAGCTGCCCTCCGTGAGCCAGCTCATGAACCCCCAGCAGCGTAACACACTCACCCCGTCCAGCATGTCTGGAGGCCTGACTGACAGTAAGTGTGTCCGTTTGTTTCTCTTCCTGTCTGTCTCAGGCCGTGTACGTCCCCCCTCCACCTCCTCCTCCTCCTCCCTTTCTCCTCCTAACCCTCCACCAGTCGCCCCGTCCCTCCTGGGCTCATTATAAAGACAGCATGTCAGGGCAGGCAGGAGGGGACCTGAACGCCTCTCAGCACCCCCCCCTCCTGACAGACAGCTTCCTCCTTAAAAAGAATGTGATCCCTGTGAGACTCTCCAGCAGGACCTGTTGTGATGCATTATGTGTCATGTTGAGAGTAACCTCTGCATGTCTCCCCCCCTCCTCCACCTCCACCACCTTCCACCCTCCAACCCTCCCATGTGTTTCAGTTGACGTTACATAATCTCTAAACCCAAGAGCAGTAAGCTCAAGCTCACGGTAGCTCCTTTTTTCTCTGCAGTGTCTCCCATGATGGGCACTCACCTCCCCATGAACGCTGACATGAGTTCACTGAGCCCCACACACGCACTGCAGCCACAGCTACCCCTGGTGCCTTCCTCCCACTGTACTCCCCCTCCTCCATACCCAATGGACAGCAGCATCTCCAGGTACCTCATCAATCCACAGTGGGACACATCTACACCTACTTTCTTTCCCTCGGTTCATTAAAAATTCATACGTACAGCGAGATAAATCACAAGACATGTATCGTACAATAAAATATAAATGAGATTAAAGTACAATAAAGCAGTGATGAAAACAATGTAAGAAACTCGAGTTTTTAGGAGAGATCCTCTGATGAGCATCCCTGAGTGCAAAGAGCCCATGTCCCCCTCCTCACCTGAGAAATTAGAGTTCAAATGTTATTAAAATAAAATAAAAAAATCCCCCCAAAAAGTCGCTAAAGCAAACGAAGACACACTGAGACAAAACGTAGAATCCACACACTGTTTTTGTTTTTATTTATTGTTCCCGTGCAACACTTCAACAAACATCACATTATATAATTTACCTCCATCTATCTACTGAAAGATCATTTGCTACAGCACACACGACTTTAGAGAACAAAGTAATGATGAAAAAAGAAGAAAATAATTTTAAAATAAACTAAAATGTAAAAAGAAAAAGGAGAGGTGAAGAGGTTAAAAACAAACAAAAAAAACAAATAAAAAATAAAACAAAAATGATGATACGAAGTATGATTTAGTTTAGTGGACCCTTTGAGATGAATATATAATGTGATGTTTGTTAACGAAGCTGACCTTCACATTTAACAGTTAATCACCTAATAAATGAATTTGATTCATGCGGGCCATAAATTAAATATAAAACACTTTGTTAGAACGAGGTTGCTGTCAGGTCCCATTTTTAAAATCAGTAATAAAATTTTTAAAAAGTTTAAATATTTCTTGCTTAACTCTCCTCTAACCGACCCTCCCTCACCCCCGTAACATTTCTTAAAATAAAACACATTTTGCTGAACATGCCGAACATTCACAGTCTGAGACTTTGATGGAAACAGTTCATTCTTAAAGGTCTTGTTGAGTGTTGAGAGGTGCGGATACTCTGAACGTCAGTCTGAAGCTCCGCTCTGTTCCTCCCACAGCTTCCTTATACGGCTGGGCTGCGCAGGCTGCTTGGACTACTTCACAGCACAGGGCCTAACCAACATCTACCAGATTGAGAACTATAACATGGAGGTGAGCCCTTGCCTATCCAACACGAGTCATTTGATGGGTTAGAAAGAAGAGTGGCTCCCCCTGCGAATACTAACGCTCCCCTGTGTAATGACCATTAGGACCTGTCCAGGCTGAAGATCCCCTCAGAGTTCCAGCACATCATCTGGAAGGGCATCATGGAGCACCGACAGGCCATGGATTTTTCCCCACCTCCCCACATAGTGCGCACCACCAGCGGGGCCTCCACCGTCAGCGTGGGCTCCTCTGAGGCCCGAGGCGAGCGCGTCATCGACGCCGTACGCTTCACCCTGCGCCAGACCATCTCCTTCCCGCCGCGCGACGAGTGGTCCGACTTCTCCTTCGACCTGGATTCACGCCGCAACAAACAGCAGCGCATCAAGGAAGAGGGGGAGTAAGACGACGCCTGTCCTCGACGTTCCCCCGTTTCTCATTTCACGCCCCCGCTGTTGGAACATTTCATTTGAAAGCCGTGGTATTAGTGCAAATACTGCTGAGAACAAAATATTCAAATAGGAGTGCACTTATTTTCATTATTGTTCTGGTTGTCGTTATCACATAGCAGGAATAAACGCTGAGCAAAGGTGCATCGTATTATGTTCTGATTTCTTGAGAGCACTTAAGAAATGCTGAGATTTCAAGATTTGCTTTTTGTTTTTTTGTTTTTTTTTTAAGTGTTCATGATTCATTCCCATGTTAAAGCATGACTGCAAACAAAACTTACATTAGAGGGCTTGGTAGGGCTTCTGTTTCTGCTATGGGCCGTAGCAAAAGTGTATTGTATTAATAATTCGTAATAGTCTTCTGAGTTTTCAAGTTAGTCATGTACACTGGTTTTCATTTGTGGCAGAAGTCAGCATTGATTGTATACATTTCAACATTTCCTGTCAGAAGTATTATGTCGCTTGATGGGCAAATTTGTCTGCTGTACTTTCTATATTTTGCTTCTTTTTTTTTTTTTAATGTCTGTTGTGAGACCAATGCACCACCTTTTCATGTCAGGTTGTGAAGTATGTGCGTGTGTTTAAGTGGCAGGTGGTCATTCATTTGATGTAGCCATATATAGGCCTAATGTTGTTGACCCAGTGTTTTACAGTAAACTACTATGACTGATGTCGTTTTGTGTTCGTTGCTCTTGTTGTTTTTACGGCTGTGCAAAAGTGGTTAATTGCATTTTTAAGAGCAGACTTTCTGCTCTTGCTGGATGCTTAGCACAAGTATTTTTTTTGTATTCATGAACCATGTTTTGGTAGAGGTTTATTTCATTTGATAACTGGCCAGAACCTTTGATATAAATGTATATAAATTTGTATAGTTATTTTTTTTGTTTTGTTTTCAAAGTCTCCCTTAAAGAAAATGCATGATTTTCGTCATGAACAAAGCAGAGTGATGTGAATACTGCCTGTCAGAACAATGTTTGTTAATTCAAAGCAGCGCACGCGGTTTGCGTGTACGTACACTATAAGTCCTACCCATAGTCCATGTTCAAGTTTGTTTCAAGTAGCCAGAAATGTTCAAAAGCAGAAACTGTCTGCATTTTCTTATTTTTGTACAATGTATTGTAAATATGTTGCAATATACCGAGGGTATTTTGATATAAATCTGAAATAAATATCCATACTTGCTGTATTGCATGTTAATACTTCTTTGTGTCAAATGATTTTAAGTGTTACCAATGATACCAATTAAGGTTCAGTTCCATTCAGGTCAAACAGAGTCAGGGGGTCCAGTCAAACAGTTCATTTTGCTCAGGAAGTAAAATGACCTGCAAGTATTAACGCTCAGTGGCTAAAGGAGCTGTTTGAATTCTCTAAATGTTAAGGAAAGGAGCTTCAGTGCTTCCTTTCTTATCTCCTTTATCATAGGATACACCAGACCATCCTTTACAAAATGAAAGGAGGGAATGCCGTCCCACAATTCCATGCAGCAGCAACAAGAAAAAATCAATGCACCGGTTGGTCAGAGAAAACCAAACATTTAAGAAATCATCAGTATATATGGTGTTGGTAGAGCATCCACCCCATGTACAAAGGCTCAGTCATTGCCGTAGTGGCCCAGGATTCAATCCGACCTGCCACCCTTTGCTGCATGTCAATCCCCATCTCTCTCTCCCCACATTCCTGTCACTCCTCAGCTGTCTCTATCAAACAAATCTTGAAAAGGTAAAAAAAACTTAAAGCGTCAGTTTATTTAAAGTTTTCTTAAATTTTTTATTTTTTTCCCTTA
Organism: Protonibea diacanthus; assembly: GCA_028641955.1. Lineage (NCBI taxonomy): Eukaryota > Metazoa > Chordata > Actinopteri > Sciaenidae > Protonibea > Protonibea diacanthus. The sequence continues at coordinate 7,156,231 of CM053979.1, read as the reverse complement.
AAATTTTGACTTTTTTTCTTTAAAATTCTGACTTCCCTTTTGACTTTAAAACTCAGAATTATGGCTTTCGTTTTTCTCAGTAAAGGGCTGCAGGTCAGATTCAAACCCTGGGCCGCTGCGGCAAGGATTCAGCGTTTGAACATGGGGTGGATGCTCTACAGATTGAGCTAACCAACAAGATTAGATTTTTTTTTTCTCAAAATTCTGACTTAAACTTCTGACTTTTCCCTCAACTTTTTTCCCCTTAAAAATGTGATTTTTTAAAAAAAAATTCAGACTTTTTTTTCCTCAAAATTCTGACTTCCCTTTTGACTTTAAAACTCAGAATTATAGCTTTTTTTTTCTTTTGACATTTTTCTCTTAAAATTTTGACTTTTTTCCTCAAAATCCTGAGTTTTTTTTTCTTAAAATTCTCACTTTTTTTCTTAAGATTCTGACTTTTTTCCCTCATAATTCTGACTTTTTTGTCCTCAAAATCCTGACTTTTTTCTTAAAATTGACCTTTTTTCTTCAAAATTCTGACTTTTTTCCTCAGAATTCAGACTTTTTTTTCTTAAAATTTTGACTTTTTTTCCTCAAAATTCAGACTTTTTTTCTTAAAAATTTGAACTTTTTCTCTTAAAATTCTGACTTTTTTCCTTAAAATTACAACTTTTTTCTCAAAATTCTGACTTTTTTGTCCTCAAAATTGACTTCTTAAAATTTTGAATTTTTTCTCTTAAAATTGACTTTTTTTCCTCAAAATTCTGACTTTTTTCTTGAAAATTTGAACTTTTTCTCTTAAAATTCTGACTTTTTTCCTTAAAATTACAACTATTTTCTCAAAATTCAGATTTTTTTTGTCCTCAAAAATCAGACTTTTTTTTCTTAAAATTGTTTTTTTCCCACAAAATTCTGACTTTTTCTCTTAAAATTTTAAGCTTTTTCTCTTAAAATTCTGACTTTTTCTCTTTTTTTTTCCCTCAAAATTTTGACTTTTTCCCCTCAAAATTCTGACTTTTCTTAAAATTTTGAGCTTTTTCTCTTAAAATTCTGATTTTTTTCCTCAAAATTCTGATTTTTTTCCCCTCATAATTCAGACTTTTTTTGTCCTCAAAATCCTGACTTTTTTTTCTTAAAATTTTGAACTTTCTCTTAAAATTCTGACTTTTTTTCCTCAAAATTTAGACATTTTTTTCTTAAAGCCTTCACCTTTTTGTCTTAAAATCCTGACTTTTTTTTCCTTAAAATTACATTTTTTCCTCAAAATTCTGACTTTTTTTCTTAAAATTTTGAGCTTTTTCTCTTAAAATTCTGACGTTTTTTTTTTCTTAAAATTACAACTTTATTCCTCAAAATTCTGACAGCAGAGAGAGCATCTGAATATGAACAGAGTGGAGAAGAATGCAACAGTGACAAGAAATGTAGACATTTTTTATTTGTTCTTCCTTCAAGCTGACACCAGGGGGAGTAATGAGCTCTGCTACAGTAAAGTCTCTCAGCTGGAGATGTGACAAGATTAAATACATTTAGCAAAGCGAGCGTTGTGTCTGAATTCCTACCTTTATGTCTCCTGAGTGCCAAGTTTACCAGATCTGTAATATTGTTACTGGATATCTAGATATTTACATAGAACTGTGACTGCGTGCGCACACACACAACTCATCCAACGCAGTTGTGGACTGAAGAGACGGCAAACACTCCGCTTACGGTATTTACATTCTCAAAAAAATAAGTCATCTTTTTACATTCTGCTACACTTTATACAGACTGTGAGAAACAATGCGATCAGTCTGTGTTCGAATCCCGCTGTCACTCCACCTCGGCCACTTGCGCGACCTCCACCTCCATGGTCTGAATCACCTCGGGCCCTTCCTCAATCTTAGTCCCTGTGAGTGCCTGCTGAGCCAGGACGTAGTTCACAACCTGCATGATGCCCTGATCTGAGAGCGTCGCCACCGAGCCGTCGCCGGCTGCCTCGACGGCCTGCACGGCCTCGACTGCCTCCACTGTCTCCTCCGTGATCAGCACCGTCTCGATCTCCTCTGAGGGCTGCTGCTGGGCCGGCCGGAGCTCAGGGGGCAGCTCAGACGCCAGGATGCTGACGGCGTGCTCCACCTGGGTGCCCTGGTTGTGGAACTGGAGGGTGTCTTTCTCCAGCATGATCTTCCCAGGCAGGTTGTCGCCGTGGTACTTGGCCATGTGTTTACGGAGGGTGCGTGCGTCGATGTGGGCTTCCTGGCACATGGGGCACACGTACGGCCGCTCTCCCGTGTGCGTCCGGACGTGACGCTTGAGAGAACGGGCGTCAGCCCAGGCAACGCCACAAGTCAGACACTCGAATGGCTTCACTCCTAGAAGAGAAACATCATTAAAAGAGGTTCCAAAAACAGGATTCAGCCTCCTCCTGTCGCCTCCAGTCTTACCCTGGTGGTTGTTGACATGCCGTCTGTACTCGCGGAGCTGAGTGAACTTTCTTCCACACTGCTCACACTCCCTCTCCAGGTTCTGCTTCACTCGGCCCTTCTTCCCGTGCGTGGCTTTCTTCACGTGCCTCCTGAACAGCGCCTTCTCGAAGAACTCCTTCCCGCACACATTACACCTGCAGAGACAAACGATATAATCAATATAACTATATAATCAATATTCCAGCACATGAGTAGTAATGTGAGCACGATGTGGACTTCAGCTCTGTTGGACTTACTTAAACGGCTCCGCCACGCTGTGAGACTTGACGTGGGAGTACCAGTCCTTCTTCCAGCTGTAGCACTTCCCGCACACCTGGCACTGGAACGGCTTCAGGCCCATGTGCTTGTTCATGTGCTGCTGGAGATCTTTAGCTTCATAGAACCTCTTATCACAGCTGCAGGTAAACACGAGTGAATACGTTTAAAAAACAATCTCGATGAATGTGTCATTAAAAGAGAGACGAACAGTTAACTCACTGAGCACAAGCGAACGGACGGACGTCAGGTTTGGGCTGGTGCTTCTTCAGGTGTTTGCTCAAGGCGGAGGCTCGATGGAAAGTTGCTCCGCATGTGTTGCATAGATACTTTGATTCACCTGTTAACATTTTGAAAACAGACACAAACATTCACAGCCTGAGTATCTCAGAAAAGCTTTAGTGTTGTCTTGTCATGCAGACCGTTTGGATTAATATCATTATGCCCGTTAATCTGGATAATTGACTGAATAAGATGTGGACAACTGTGGAAACTCACTGAACTGTAAGCCTCCCCTCAGACAGAAGTCCCCTTAGTTTACTTGCTTATTTCCACTCAATTCCTGGATGTCTATGGGACCACGATTATGTAATTTGATCCCAGAGAAACTCAATGATCAGGCCAAGAGTTAACTAGTATCACATGAGAGGGACGTTGTTCTGAATATCAGCATGTCTGTGATCAGGTCATAGGCACGAGGCTGCAGGCAATATCACAACCTGTTGCCATTTATTGGTTAACAGTAACAAATGGAAACATTATGATTTGTTAGTTTATTTAAAGAGCTACTTTAATGTAGGTCAACAGGTTACCACAGGGTGGCTGTTTTGTTTCACATACTCAACCAGCGATGAAAAGTCTGCTGACAGTCTTTTTCGAGATAAAATGTTTAATATTATCAGAAGCACCAAACAGGGAGCAGGAAAAACTGTTTCTTATTATCTTGTGTTTCTAGAGTCATGTGTTTTTACAGACACGTAATGTCACAGGGAGTCTGGTGCAGGGAGCTTTAGTTTAATTCAAACTGCTACTCATGGTGAACTTGAAGGCAGCGTGCGCACTGACCTGTGTGGAGGCTGGTGTGCTCCTCCATGCTGCGCTTGCTCACGAAAGACTTCTTGCAGTATTCACACTGGAACTGTTTGCTGACGTCGTGCAGCGCTCTGTGCATCTTCAGGCTGTGTTTGTGGGCGAACGTCTTGCCACAGACCTTGCAGGAGTGAGGCCGCACGCCCGTGTGGTTCAGCATGTGGATGCGCAGAGAGTAGAGCTTCGGTAACGTCTTCCCGCAGATGTCGCACACGAATTCTCTTTTGGTGTGCGGCGATAAAGTCTTATCCTCCAAATCGCTGTCCACCTTGCCATCGGAGCTCTGTTCCACCGTGGGTTTGACGATGGGAGCTCGCTGGCTGCTCTGCTGCTTGTGTCGGGCCAGGTGGGCGCGGAGCGAGGCGGCGTACTGGAACTCTTTACTACACAACTGCATGAAGAAACGCGGCGGTCAGAACATTTACACAACATAAAAGATCAAACATGACATGCTGAGCAACACTCATACTTACGCTGCACTTGTAGCCACGAGCTTTCTCGTGTTTTAACGTGTGCATGATGAGAGAGTAGCGTCTTTGGAAGGACATGCCGCACTCTGAGCATGTGTGCTCTCCGTCGACAGTGCTCTCCGCTGCGGTTTGATCTGGCTCGGTTCCGGCCTCCGGCTCTGCCACCTTCACTCCGGCCTCATCCGTACTGAGCTCTCCTGTTGCCACGGTCTCCACTGCGCTGGCCTCTGAGCCTGCCCCCGACTCAGACACAGACTGTCCGTCACTTTGAGTGTCTACTGGCTGCTTTGGTGGTCTTCCCCTCTTACCTGTCCTCTGACCCACCTGAAAACACATCCATGATCAATATATCTGCCAATTTGTCACGAGCAATGCTTCAATCAATTGTAATGACGTACCTTAGGGGTGGCGGCACGTGGCGGTGTTGAACCTTTCTTCCCCTCTTCTTCATCCTCCAGCCCCATGTGTAAACGCGCATACCCGCCCTCTGCAATCGAGCGCTGCCTCAGTCGTCTTTTGTTGGGGTCATCGGATGTCATTTCCTGCTTGTCTACGTGGCTTTCGTCAGCAGAGGGATCCTCCTCTTCCAGTGGCACGTACTCCTCCACCTCCTTCTTCACCTTGGCCGGTCGCCCTCGCTTACGTTTCTGGGGTGGAGGCGCCGTTTCTGCCTTCTCCTGAGGCGATGTCACCGCTTCGGATGCCAGCTTGACGACCTCCGTGGGGCTCACGTGGTCTGGGTCCACATTGATGACAAATGCCCCCGCTTCAGCGATCTGCGGCTGCTCCATCGCCAGGCAGGCAGACACCACGGCGAGAGACTCGCTGGCTCCGGCCTGCCCGCTGTGGGTGACCACAGTCATCGTCTCCCCGTCCATTCCCTCTGCAGCGCTTGAGATAAGCGTGACAGTCTCTCCTGGCTCGGCCTGTCCGCTGTGAGTGATCAGAGTCACAGTTTCGTTTGGTCCGGCCTCCCCGTGATTCTCCTGTTCTCCCTCTACAGCTTCAGTGACGACAGTCATTGGCTGCTGGATGTAAGTCTCTTCAGGAGTTGCAACAAAGGCGACGGGCTCGCCGGTCACAGCAACACCACCGTGGGTGACCACCGCCCTGCCGTCACCCTGTATGGTGACCACGTAGGCGCCGGACTCGTCCTTCGAGTCCCCCTGAGAAGCCGGCTGGCTCGACACCACCGTGTGCACGTCTCCTCTTTGATACACCGTCAGCTTCTGCTCCTCCACCTGCTTATGCACTGACTCGCATATCTGCAGCACCTCTGTCATCAGCAAATGCCGTGCTAGGTTGGCGATATCTGCCATTATGGAGAAATTGAACGTGAGCAGGGAGGTGTACGCAAAATCCAGCAGCGGGAGGAAGCTGGCTTTGGTGAAACCTGGAGAGAGAAGAGAGTCGAGATTAAAACCGAGCAGCTACGCCAAACACACTCTGAGCAGAAAGCAACAGAAGTCTCACCAGAGAGGTCGACCACAGCTTCATGTGTGGAGGCGGCCCCCTTCTCAAAGAAGAGCTCGTGGAAGTATTCGCTGCAGGCTGCCAGCACGGCTTTGTGCGCACGGTACTCCTCTCCTTCAATCAGCAGGGTGATGTCACAGAATTGATTGCTCAGACGCTGGTGGTTGAGTTTTTCCAACATCGTTTGGCTGTGTTTGGGCAGGAACTGATTCACCTCACCTTTACTGTCCACCTGGAAACACACAAAGACTTTGTTAACCAAAGATTCCACCATGGGGGAAGTAATGTCACAGAAGGACTGAAAACGGGTGAAACATACAAAGACCAGCTCGTGCTTGGCCATCGTCTTCGCCAACTTGGATCTCAGCTGACAAGACGGATCCGTGAGGAATAAACCATCATCTCCCTCTTCTTCCTCCTCTTCCTCCTCCTCCTCGTCATTCGCGTTGGCAGCCGCTCTGCGTCTCCCCGGCCGGGAGAACAGTCGAGGTCCAGAGCCGTCATCGGCACTCCGTCTGCTCTGACAGTGAGCACACTCTCTGATGTGGTCTTTGACGTGCTTCAGGATCCCTGAAGGTGACAGAAAAAAGGGCACTGTCATTTTAAACTACTGCAATCAAAGTTAAGACTGCAGAACTAAAAAACTGACATCTTCATATTTTGTCTAATGACAGTCCAAACCCCAAAGATATTCAGTTAATTAACATTTAAGACCAAGAAAACATGATACAAACATGATAATACTCACATCTGAGGCACTGAAAGCAGAGAATTATTCAGTATTTGCTAAAATAATTGCTCTTAGTACATTTTTTTCTTCCAATCAAAACAGTGAGTGATGCATTCACATGCAATCGGATAGTTGGCAACACTGTTTTAATATAGTCATAGCAATAAAGCCTCTTTCAATATTATTTTTTTATTAACTCTCCGTCCATCTTGTGGTCTCAATTTCATAATTCCACAGATGATTGCAATAACTTTTCTTTTCTTTCTTTTTCCTTTCGCAATATACAGCATTCACAATCATTTATAACTTTATATCTCTGCTTACAGTACTGTCTACAGTCTCTTACTTTGTAATTTGTATACAGCTTTTTTTTTTGTTTGATAAGTGCAGGTCTGGTTTGTGTCTTGTGTTGTTATTTATTATTTATCTGATCTTTTGCACTGACGTTTCGTTGTGCTGACGTATCCTGTACTACCGTGCAATGCCAATAAAGACTCTAATCTCTAATGATTCTCCATACAGTCAGTCATTATATCAGTGCTCATTTCATGCACAACTATGCATATTAAACAGATGTAAACACAAGATAAACAGAAAGATAAACAGGGAGATAAGGTGCAGGTAGAGGCGCAAGATGATGGTAATACTGCTTATGAGATGATGGTAATGTTATTGTTAATAACAGTATATAATAATATATCTATACACATAGAAATGTGTCGTCTATTTAGCCTGCGCAAGGCGTGCATACATACATAACTGCAGTATATAATATGCACACATGTATAAATATGTGTACATATACACAAGATATGACATGATATTTAATATATAGTATATGTATAATATGTGCATGATAAATATTTGACTATACAAAATATACAGGCTATAAATAAAATATTATGAATATGTAAACAGAATGTGTGTCACATGCTGCAACTGGATGCTCAGATTTCCTCCAGATCAATAAAGTATCTATCTAATCTAATCTACACTCACTCACTGAGTAAAATCAGAAGAATTAAATCAAGTTTAGGTCAAAGCTCATGAGAATGATGTGTCATATGAGTTGTTGACATATACTCGAGTTTAAGTCTTGAAAAATCCGACGGGAAAACGTCGCCCTTGAACTAACCACTAGATGGAGCCGTGGAGCAGCGGTGTGTGTCCGTGACTGGTGGCGTATTTATCTTTATGTTACGGGCTTCGGTTCGGGTGGTTTGCCCGGCTCATTTCAACCCCACATCACGGTGACTCCCCCCGGCTACACCCGGCGTAAGTTCACTCACCTCTCCACCAGTACTTCTGCGAGATGGACTCCCAGGTGAGCTGCTGGTTGAGGTGCTCCCCTCCTTCACACATAACGTGCGCCTCGTTGATAAGTTCCTTCCTCCGGCTGTCCTGCAGCACCACCTCCAGCTCCGTGAAGTCATTCTGGCCCTTCAGTCGACGCTGGTAAAACAAAGTCCCGTTCCTCACCACGTAGCAGGTGGCCGCTTTCCGTATCTTTCTCTTGGTGTTGCCGGGCGTCCCCGGCGCGTACGGCTCCCGTTCGTCGGTCAGATAGCGAATGATGGCCAAGTAGCTTTCTTCACACGACATGTCTGAGCTCGCCGCGCGTTTTTCACGCCGATTTATGGACGTATCTCGAAGCGGAGGGGCCTCCCCGGCTTGTAGGAATGTAACACGGATTTAATACGGTCGCTCAGGTCGTGAATAACGCGAAATAAAAACGCCACAACAACATTTCAAATTGTTTCTAAAGGTGGAACTGCAGTTCAAACCGTCAGGGTAGACTTGCCCGAACAGACAAAATGGCTGCTGCACAACCGGAAGACGCGTAAGCAGTGGCGGTATCGCGTCGGCACCGTAATCCACCACAAGAGGGCGCAATGCACACATTTATAAACGCCATGGAAATACCGTAATCTACCACAAGAGGGCGCAACGCACAAATTTAAAACAATAGAAAGACAACTTCCTTATTAAAACTGCCACTTTTTATTTATTTATTAGCTTATTTTTAATTCTTTCAGTATCATTTGGGGATTTCTGGAAGAATATTTAAAAGGAGATTAAACTTTTTGGGGGTATTAACTTCAGATCCAGCACTTATAACCTCCTAAAATCCTGATACTGTGACAGACAGGGACTTGATTTCTTAACTGGGAATTCTGTTTTTAACAGCAAATAAAACAATTACAGCTTCCCGGTTGAAGCCAGCACAACACAAAGGAGAGACAGGGTTAAAGATTAAAGTTAAAAACAGACAGGTTTGTTGAAGATGGTCACCAATAATACAGACAATGGAATAACTCTTATTTTTCTTTATTATTGTAATCATTTCTACTTTTATTCTTACTGTAGTACATTTGATGCTTGAAGTAGATTTGGCCAATACTATGTGTTGTTATTAGTGTTTACAGTGGGAATGAATTCATCCTAAAACAAGTGTAACTGCATAAGCATCCCCTCTTGTGTGTTCTTGTGTATTTATTGTGTGTATATACTTTTTGTATTTTCAATAAAAAATCTGTTTAAAAACACCTGTAGCGCTGAATTTTACTGCATCATGTTCCAGTAACATTAAATCACTTTCACAAGACAGTTTACTCCAGAAATGTGTCATTTCAGTCCCCACCTACAGAAGCTGTGATGATTAGTGTCCTTTTCTTTCTCATACTAACGTCATGCTCACACACATGATACATGTTTGGAGATGGTGCAGTTAAATCACATGATCCCAGTTGAGATGAGTCTTTTAATGCTGGTGGGGGACAACGTTTTGAATCAGAGTTCAACGGACAACACTCGTAGCTCCCGTGTGAATCCCTTGAGTCGAAGTCGGGTTCATATGAGTTGAAAGTTTTAAGGCAGCAGTTGCATTTCTTACCTCCTCAGCTCTCACTCCACCACCTGGACCCTCAAAATGAATTCCTTTACTCAGACTCTCCTTTTCACTGTCCAAGTTTAAATCCGAGGATGATCAAACATTTTCCATTGTTGCCCCCAGTTGTGGAACAGCTTACCTCTCACAGTCAGGTTTTTCCTCCCTGTCAGCTTTTTAAAGACATATTTTTTACATTAGCTCCTCGGTCCACACAAACATTTGCTGTTGGCGTGACACTAGCATCACTGTATGTTCTTTTTCAAATGATCAAACTTGTGAGTAAAGTGTTTTTCGTATTCATTTCCCGTATGAAACTATTTTTTTGTCAGTATGAAAGCAGGTCACTTAAAAAACACCCTGTTATCGGCCTATTGTGGGTTAAAAACCACACGTCCTCTTATGTCCTTACAAACACATAACACCTTTTTCAGATTTCATGTTTGGCATTGAGGAGATCAGACCTAGTTTTACATAATCAGCTTGACCAAAGTGTCGATAAGCTTAGCTAACGCTCTCTGTGGTGAAGATACATCTGTGTTTACTGTACAACACATTCCACATTAGCTTCAGTTATGGGACAAGCTCAAGATGAGTGTCACATATCGCCTCCTCTCTTTAGATAAAAGACTTTCCAACAGGGCAGCTATCTGAGATTTGTACAAAATGAGATATGAGAGATGTAAACGCTCTCTAATGCAATGCCGCTGATGATTCTTTATTAGTGTTTATCAGGAAGTTCTCAATTTGAGCAGAGACATGAGCGAGCGGGGCGGAGGGAGCATGAAACCATCCTAACCAACATCTCTGCAGGGCGAATACCAATAATTTATTGTTATTAAATCAACTATCAATACTATATCACTATATCACTATAATCATTACTGAGGCTTTGTGAATTTAACCATTATAAAGTGCCAACGGATACTTTTGTAACCACATGTGGTGCTGCAGCCATGTTCGTGGCTCTGTGGTGCTTTGAGCTAAATGTCAACATGCTCAAAATGAAGATGTTTAGCATGTTCACTATCTTGGTTTGGCATGCTAGCATGCAGCACTTGCCAGTGAGCACTAAACACAAAGAACAACCGGGGCTGATGGGGATAGTTTTGCAGGTATTTTGTCATAAACTGAACAAATAAATTTAATGACAAGCACGACTGTGAGCACGGGGTAGCATGGCTAAAGAAATTGCTCATCACAAGGTCTCAGAGCCCAAGGTGACCTCTACAGCTTGCTTGTCTTGTCTGTCAACCAGACAAAAAAACTAAAGATATTCAGGACATAATGAAGAACAACATTATAAACAATGTGTCTGGAAACAGGAGAAGTTGAAACTGGTGAAGGTCTGACTATAAATACATATAAGCTTCAAGAAAACAGCCCATTCGGGCAGCTCATTGTCAGTTTTGAGTTGCTTTTTTATCCCGCACAACAAAATTAAGGAAATGTGTGACTCATCCCTTGACCTTCCATCTCTTAATCGCACACAGATGTCACAGATGGACTAATAGAAACATTGCATTTCAATAATCTGTTCAAGCGTCCCCAGAACTGCACTGACTGGCCTTGGTGTGGTGCTACAACCCTTGTATAACCGTCTGCACGTCACATATAATAGTCTTAATACAGCAGTTCTGTTTTTCTTCTGAATTACTCTGACCCGGAGGGGAGGACCGACACATAATTTGTTGCTCATCCATGTGTCACATACCAAACCTGACATCAAACACCGGTCAGTAATGTGTCTCACCACTGCATTCCAGCATTCAGAGTTGCGCAGACTGAAACAAGGCCGAATTAGAGTTCAAAATTTAGCGATGAATTTGTTACCTTGTAATGAAACAACATGTTCTCAGAGCTGGAATATGTGCAGTCATATATATATATATATACACACACAAATAGTCTGTCCACTGTCTCAAGAGTCAGGACACATTTCCACTTGTTGTCTTTTCACCCAACGCCTCTTTTGCAGCTCTTTTCAGCTGCTTAGTGGACCACAAATCCCTGACTCACTGAGTAAACTTGTGGCTTCAGTCTCAAACACAAAGAGTGAATCTACAAGCGAGTCTAAGCCTCTTCATTGCACACGCAAAGACAAACAAATATTTGACTATTAGATTATTTTTTGTCGTTCTTGCCTTGTTTAACTTCCCATACAGAGTTGATTTGATGTATTTGGTTCCCCTTCTTATGAGGCAGAAATCCAATATGTTTATTCTCAGCTGCTGTTGGCAGGCACCTCAACACGTGTCGCTGAGTGTTTATATAAATGCTGGGAAAGAGTTTATTTACATCCTGTCATTGTGTTTCTGTGTTAGAGGACATTTGTTTGCTCCATTCAGCCATCAGCTGGTTGAATCACAGGTTACTTGAATGTGAAATATAATCTGTGAAGCCTTAGCATTCAAATATCTTTTCAACAAAGCCACCTCTGTTTAGCTTCTCTGTTTAACCCACTGTTCATCTGCACATCTTGTCACTTCCTCCTAGCGAGGTATTTGCTCCTCTGTTCATTTCCTCTTCTCAATGGGTGGTTGTTGGTTTAATGCAGGTTTTTCTGCTACCAAAGACAAAGGCGTTCGTGACTCAAAACAGGAAGGCTGGTAGATGTTTCAGACAGGTAAAAAAAAAAAAAAAAAAAACGACACACTTGCAGCACTGAAAGCTCTTCTGAGTTGAGGGTTTCACGCATATGCAAAGATGAGGGAAATCACCGGATGGAACCCAGAGTTCAACAGTAATTAAGCAACATTATGTCACTTTTCTACCTTGAAACATCTTCAGAATAATTTTGATGTTACACTGATTTGTAATCAGGTGAATGGTGTCTACCACTCTGCGCCCTGTACGCCTGTTTCTGCACCATGTAACTTTGTGCAGAACGCTTATGGCACTAAGTCGCACACCACCACCACAACTATTTCACTTATTTTGGTGAAGCTGGATCAGATTTTATGGAGAAAATGTTTTTTTTGTTTTCCCTCTGATGTCAACTCTCTATGTAATTTACTTTTTAGTTTCTTGATGGACTGAAAGCTTAACTTAACCACCACCACAAGTTAGTTATCCCAGTCCATGATGTCCTGGGCTGGGAGTTCAAAGTACAATTGGAGAGTTTTATTTCCAGCCCTAGCAAAGGAGCTTTGGACCACCAGGAGGAGGAGGTTTTCAGGCCCCGGGGTAAGGGAGATCCAGGGGGAATACTGAGCAGAGCCGGTATCGGGCATGAACCAGAACAGGGCAAGTGGGCTGACTGACGTAATGGCAGGCAAAGGCAAAGCGACAAAGAGGATGTTGACGGAGAAAGGTATGAAGAGAACAGTAGAGAGTGACCAAGCAAGAAGTTGCTGGACAAGAGTAAATCTTGGCTTGTCTCAGTCGTTGGCGAGAGCTTATTGAAATGTGAAATAAAAGGCTGAAAGACAGACGCCGAACTGGGCTTCTTGCTGTTGGACTACTAAGTAATATTTTCTGGCTGCTATGTCTTGTGTTGCCGCGTGATATTTGGCTGTTAGCAAAGTTGTCAACTCACTGTGTTGTCTTAATTTGCAGCGTGTTTTCTAAATGCTGTGCATGTGTTGTCAGAGTGATGAAGATCTTTTCTTAGTTTGCTTAATTTTAAGTCACAGTGTATTGAGTTCTCACGGCCACCGGAGAATCAGTCGTGCTTGTAGTCTCCACAGATTTAGACATTTGTTTCTGCATAGTTTCTTCCTAAGGATCTGTGATACAGCTGGAATTAGCTTTCTGTTAGCGTCTGAAAGCTTCCCCAGACTAGATAAATTCTTCTTGATGTACATTTGATTTCCCATTCACCCCTGTTTTTTAAATTATTATTAAGGTGCATTTGTATTCATAGCTGCCACATAATCTATATGCCTTTCGACGCTGCCCTCGTTCTCAATCCATTACCCACTTTAATGCCCTCACCACTGACTTCATCGCCTTCATAGTGAGTGATCGAGAGGAAAATCTCCCAAAGAAGCCTCCCATAATAGCAATTTATATGCTCCCTTACCTCCGTTGTCTATTCTGAATTGAAAGCCTGCTGGTCTCTTGACCGATGGACCCATCAGGCAATATGTGGTAACAAAGATACATTTTAATGCATTCTTTTAAACGTACAGACGTACATCAGCCAAAATGGTTCACGCTCATTCTCTAACCTTGAAATGAGAGAGTAAACATAGCCTCTGGCATTGTAGAGCAGAGAAATAGCACTGATCAGTGCCCCTATTACCCGCATGGTTGGCCATTTGACGTTTGGTTGTATATTTGCTGTTGAATCTTTTTCCACTCTCAGTTGAAGCAGGCCGGTATTGACTGTACACACATAATTTTCCAAGAATATAGACATTAAATTATCTTCTGCTCATCCTAAAGCCAGAGTTTTAACCTTGATATAAAATGATCAGGATCTCCAAGGCATTGTGAATTACGAGATTATGTTAATTTTTATGTGTGTTATGATTAGAAAATATGAATCTATGCATTCATCATTTGTCTCTATGACACTTACCCTTGAAATACTCAGACTTCACTGCAGTTGAAGCAAATATTAAAGTCAAAAGAAGTTGAAAAATAATAAGCTTGGCACATATCTAAACAACCTTCTGGAGGATGATTAAGTTCTTCATCCACAGCAGTCAGGCTTAAGATGTACCCATAGTACCAGAAAAGCTGCTGTTGTGGGTGACATTATTAACTCACTTGATCTGTCCAAGACCTTTGACACTGTTGATAACAACATTTTGTTAAATAAGCTGCTTTCAATTGATTTTTGATGAGTCTGCTTACAGATAGTTTAAACCCCAGACAGTTGATAAAGGTGTTCCCCAAGAATCAATACTGGGCCTCCTGATATTTACTCTGTACATTTTATTTTCCAGTATTGCAATGTCTGTTTTTATGCTGATGATACCATATTATGCCTTAAGCCCTATTACAAACCAATCAGGCCTCCAACAGTCTGCTTTTAATTAACTCCAGACCTTTTATTCTTTTATAAGTGTACAGCTTAGATTCGCTAGGAGATCTTCATTCCAAAACAAAAAGCTAGTTGGATTATCATGCCATGTTAGCAGAGTTTGTTTCCCCTTTTAAATCAGAAATTAAATATACAATCCACAATACTATCATGGCAATATGTTTGCTGCTGCAGATACTGTTAAACCACAGAACAACTGAAACTAGCAACGTTAGCTGTGCCCAACTGTTTCCAGTCTTTATGCTAAGCTAAGCTAACTGCCTGCTGCTACTTTTACTGTAACTGGACTGTAAATCTAAACTTCTACATGACACTGACGTGTGGATTTTGTATGGAAGAGTTGAGGAAAGGATACCATGGGTCTGAGGTCTACAGTAGATTTTCATTTGTTCTTTGAGGTCTAGATTTGTAATCTGCTATCTGTCCTGTAACACTAATGGTTCTGAACTGCAGCCTAAAGGCAGTCAGAAAGATCTTGTGTCTGACCCAGACTCCTGGACAAGATAAAGGTGTCTGACTGTCTAAGGACAAACACAGCTGGGGAACTGAGCAAGTGGAGCCAGCCTTATCTTTCATTGTCTTGCTCTTGCTGTGTCCAAGGCCAGACATAGTAATAGAAGGCTTGCTATGGCTCCTCTGGCACCGGAGTACTTTTCCATTACACACTGCCTGAGGAGAATCTTTGTGCCAGCTGTAAATATGCCAGAAACAGGCAGGGAGGATGCAGGTGCACCTGTGAGATGAAACCACACAGGTTTATCTATAAGCTAATAAAAGTGAGAAAAACTTTGGTATTATCATTCAGTGTTTTCTCAGATTTTGTTCAAAGTGGTGTGATTGAGAAGGGAACAGTCTTACATGGAAGACACTGGCAATCAGTAACGTTTGTCAAGGAAACGGTGCTTTGCAGCACAGAGGCCATGAATGGAGGTTGATGATGTAAGAGCTCTCAATCACGGCTCTGCTTATGTCACCCCTTTTGCTTATCCTTCAGTGCTTTGTTGTCTGGCTGACTAAGAGCAACTGACATTTCACGGATATTTACAGCAAATCGGCCGTAATACAGCTTCATCAAAGCTTTAAGTTATCTTGTGTTCTTCGGATACAGGGGGAGCGCAATAAATCTTGAACGCTGCTGAGATCTGAAAGGGTCAGGATGTCAGATTTAGTGGCATCTAGTGTTGTAGTGGTTGATTACAACCCCCTCGAATCGCAATCCCATTTCAAATGTGAACTACAGTGGCTGCAAAATGTGTAAACAAAGCAAAATCTTGAACCAGTGTTTGGTTTGTATGTTTTGGGCTACCATAGAAACATGGTGGTGCACCATGGAAGATGAGCCGCGGCGTCTCTAGATATAAAAAAGTTATATTTAAGGTAATAAAAACATAATGATTCTCATTTTCAGGTTTTTATATATGGATATAAACATAGTTATGAATATTATGCTCAACTTATGCCATATTCTGTAAATGGAGACTCCTAAATGTGACACACTGGACCTTTAAAGGCTTCATGCTCATCGAACAAAACAATACTTTTAGATTTACAGCCACTTTTGGACGACTGGTGAACACACCACTTCTTGGAGCCCTCCCAAAGAACCAAATCTGCTGTTGATCATCTAATTTAGTCCCTGGCATTCTTTTAAAAGAGAAATTGTAATTTAGTATTGAACTTGCAAGAAACACATATGGTAAGATATCCACACTTTAAAGATGGAATTATGCTTATCTGGGCTGCGTGTAAGCCAGCGTTCATGGGCTTGCTCTGATGTACATATACGTTTATTTTTGGCTTCGTTTTGGACCTGGCTCCTGATAGTGTGTGTATGGATCCTCAGAGAAACATAATTCCAACTTTTGTCAACAGTATGAGTAAAAATGCTCCAAAAAACTGATCTTACAATTCCCAAAATACCCATGTCTTCCAACTTCGAATGACCTCAGTCTGTAATGCTTTCTGTAACTTGTAATCTCGAGGTCTAAGCCAAGATACCTTCGATGACATCATATTTCTCGATATTAGACAACTGTTTTCACAGGCATCACTGGTAAATGATTTGACTAAAATCGGTCAAGTGCTCCTCCAAAAGTTTTCATCGGGCCACTCAAAGAACTTACTTACATCTACTTACATGGGGTGGCTGTAGCTCAGTCCGTAGGGACTTGGCTTTGGAAACTGGAGGGTGGCCAGTTCAAGTCCAGTGCGGACTGGTAGTTGGAAAGATGCCAGTTCACCTCCGAACCACAAACTGCTCCCCGGTTGCCGCTACGTGCCTGTCCATCACTCCATCGTTTCACCACATTTGCATGTCTATAAGCCCTTTGTGTGTGTGATGGGGTTGTATTTCAGACCTATCGTCTTCTTCTGTGGGTACACTGAGTTTATACAGTTATGGAAAAACTACCATATGAAGAGTGTCAACGTATGTTTTGAGAGCACTGTTCTGTGCTTCATGATGTATTTTCTATATCCTGAGAAACTCTGAGAGTGTATCTTCACTCTGAGTCGCTGTTGGGGTCCACGCAACTAAGACACGAGCACGTGCTCGATGGTGTGAGAAGAGCCTGTTTGGTGTAACACAATACTGTTAGAGTCCTGTTAGGCACTTCTCTCTGCCTGGGCCTCTGGCCAACAGACCGATTAACACGCTGACAAGCCTCAGTACATCTTTTACACTCACAGCCTTGACCTTTCACCCGCAGGGAGATCCAGCAAAATCACAGAAAAGGTTTGACACCTTTTAACAAACAAAGACTTTGCTCTCTGTGGCACCAACTTGTTTTAATCTCGAGCTTCCAGGAAATGCAGCCACAAGCTCATCATGGCTAATGAGAGAGACAAAACCACCAATGGAAATATTGTGGTGTAACATTTCCCGCTAAGAGTCTAAATTACTGGAAACACCCCATGTTGGCTTACTCGTCATGGATCCATTCAACTCTCTCCATCAAAGGCTATAAACCGTCCAATTTATTCTGTGCTGTTTCACTAGCAAGAATTCGCCAGTGAAGACTCCAAGAGCAATAATGATGCTTTTGTCTGGAGGTGCGCTGCGAGCAGAGAAAGTGAGAAAGCCAAAGGGAAAGCTGGGAACCAGTAGGTCACTGAGCTCGCCTTACACCTCTTGTTCCCACAATGCTTTGGCTGCCTTCCCAAATCAAATCCCAAACTTTTTGCTCCACATACCCGGAGGGGAAAAAGTGAGTAAGCTGTTGTTCTTAACTTTAAATCTCAACCAGCTTCTATTATCTGACACCATCATTCTGTGATCACAGGATGAACATGAGTTGACTGTGTAAACACGAGGGCAGAGCTCCCTCCTGAGTCCTCAATGCAAAGAATCTTTCCCAAGAGCCAGAAACGGGGAACAGTAACTTGGGAAGTAGAGGATTCCCATCAGTTTATTCCTATAAAATTATTGTTTACAGCTTCATCAAGGAATCCACTTTGGTGAAATAATCTGAGGGGTTTCCTTTGAGTGGGAATAAATGTGACTGAGCTCTCATTGGTCCTCATTTGGGACTAAATATGTCTTTATCTCCAGGAGCAGAGCAAAGTCATGGCAGAGGAAACACCCAACACTTTAACCTGTGCCCTGCCCAGCAAGCCACAGGTTGCCACATGTCTCTTTTTGTCTTAAACTCACTTGAACAACAACCTCTGTATTGTTGAGACCTATACTGTGCAAACTGTCCTGCACATGCTGCCACATGTGCTCCAGGTCAAACTGAGGTAATCTGTCAGCTTTCTGATGGAGTGATGTAGCTGAAAATGAAATGCCATGATGGTGGCAGCTGTTAAACCGAGACTATGTGAGTTATAAAAGAGGAAATACACAATCATCTGATTTAAAGCATGAAATATCAGGTTTTAAATCATTTTGATACTGCACTGATTTGTAATCTGGTGAACAGTGTCTCTGTCGTCTCTGTGCCAGAACTGGAGCTGGGCAACTGGGCAATGTAACCGGCAGCTTTGATGGACATCAAGAGAGAGACAAAAAGACCAAAGAGGACCTCAACAGAAGCTAAGAAGAGGAAAAGACAGAGTGACTGAGCAGGCAAGAGTAAATCTGGGACTGACTTTTAGTTGTTGGCGAGAGCTTGGTGAAATAAAGGCTGAAAGACGCTACGCTGGGCTTCTAGCTGTTGGACTAGTAAGTAATATTAGCTGGCTGCTATGTCTTGTGTTGTTGCACCTGTTAGTAAAGTTGCAGATTCACTAGATTTTGATCATAAGTCATATAATCACAACAAACACGTGTGTTCAACTGTCTGTATTTACAACAGTGGTAATGCTCTCCTGAAACTGGGGAGGCTAAACTGCAAAAATACCAGTTTCTACAAAATGTTACTTTAAAAATGAAAAGCTGAATACAGGAACAATAAGATGCTCGCTTGCTCAATTCAATACATCAGTTTTGCTGGCATAGCCTGACTTAGTCTGGTATGATCAGTAATTCACTGTAGATAACGTTTGCAATGAAAGTCTAACTTTCTGACTCTCTTCTACATTTATGATGCTACAGATAAACATAAAAACTGTAACTCACAAGGAGACATGTTTGTCGTTTCTGTCCTCTGATCCCACCCACCCACTCCGTGACAGCGCCATTATCGTGTATAGTTTTACAGCAAAACTTTAAAGTCTTGATTTAATGTGACACAAAAATAATTAAATCTTCAGGAAAAGCCAAAATTCGGCCTGTTCAGGGATTGGTTAACCAAAAAATGCAAAACACATGTTCTCAGTTACCCATAATAGTAACTAGTCATGCAAATATGGCAGTTGTGATCAAAAGTTTTCTCTTAAATTGAAGACATTGTCCCTATTAAAATTAAAATTCCAGAGTGGTTTGTGGATTATCTACAGTAACAAGGACATTGTTTTTGGAAGCACATTTTTGTACTCTGTAACCACTACACACAAAATTCAATTCATCTCAATTTTAGCAGGGTGGAGGCAGAATTCAAAGGGACACATATCTGGACTAACTCCTTTAAGCTGCCTCCACCAGTGTCATGTTCTCTTGTGTGTACAGTATGTGTACTATGAATTCACGCCACTAGAGCTCTTCTTGGAAAATCGGCACAGTTCTCCAGTAAAGAGTTGGTCAAACTGAGTTGTGGAGGGTCTGCCCTGCACTGCGCCCCTTGTTGTCTGACATGAAACGAGGCAGCTGTTTTTGTCCTCAAGTGAGAGCAGCGAGAGCCGGCAGAGGCTCCCTAAAATAAACAGGCTATCTGTGCAGCCCCAGGGCCGGGTCAGGGTCACACTCCATGGTGCTGCTCACTCACTTGGGCTCTCCCTGCCCACATCCAAACACAGCGCCTCACTTCTCCACTGGTTGAGAACAGAATATTGTACTTGAATTAAAACAGTGCGTTAGGAACATGACCAGCTGCAAAGTTTGGATGATTGATTTGATGTCACAGGGTTCTGGAAATAACTTCAAATGAGTTACATTTCCTCTCATTTCACGGTCAGTTAATTGATTTGGGAGGTAAACACTTTAATCATATATCAGTATAATTTAATATAAAGATGGATGTAACTGTCAGGAACAATTAGAAAACATTTAATGTTATATTGAACTCTTAGGAGCTGGTACTAAGGCTTGTTTTCCTGTCAGCGTAAGTACTGTAAAAATATTTTATTTTACAATACTCCTCCAAAACCCAATATTTAGAGGTAATATACTGTATATTCAGTCATGATCTTTATGTAGTTAAGTGTGTAGGATCTAGTAGCATTCGGCACTGTAGCACAGATTGTAACCCTCTCGGTTGACTTCAGTTTCAGGGGAAACTTCAGCGGCTATGAAAAACATGAAAGCCTTATGTGGAGCCAGTGCTTGGTTTGTCCGTTCTGGGCTACTGTAGAAACATGGCGGTTCAACATGGAAGAGGACCCACATTGTCTGTAAATGTAAAAGCCTCATTGAAAGCTAACAAACATATAATGATTCTTATTTTCAGTTGAATGTTATATTTAATTTAATCAAATTCTGTAAATAGAGCCTCCTAAATCATTAAAGTATTTTTTATGCTGTATTCAGGCACAGCAGTCCTAACATCATCGTGTGCACAATGCTAACACTGTTCACCATGTTGAAACACAAAGAAGAGCTGTGGCTGACGGGAATGCCATTAATTTGAAAATAATTTAAATTTTTTACAAAGTTACATAAGGATTTCTTTGTGAGCATACAACTCCCAATGAAATGAGGCATTATATCATCATAACTTTGTTTTGGTTGCCTAAAAAAGTCTCTGTTCAGTCCTCTCTGTCCTGCTGTCATTACAGACAACGAGCCAACGGACTTCGCCTGGGATTATGGGAAATGGTGTTTGTTAACAGCAGAAATATTTGTCACTGTCCTTATATTATATATAATATATGGAGTGATTAAAGAAATACTGTGTTCCAACAATGTATTTTTAGGTATTTGTGTTGTGTACAAACTGACATTTTCTTACTTCTAGAACAAAACCAGTATTTAACGAGATATTTCAGTCTATCCAAAATGGTGGACAACATATTTCCATTCCACTGCCAGGTGCAACAATAACATTAAACCTGGATAGTCGGCAGACAGGGAAAGCACACATGCAACTAATTAATTAATAAAGCTTTATAAATTTTATTAATTAAACATGTGCTTAACCCGCTACGTATCAAGCAAGTTTTTTGTCTAGTTTGGCTTGTTTTGATTCACTTAAACAAACCTTTTGTTGATATTCAGTAATACAGAGCATTAGTACAGAAACACGGGTATCTGTCTGGCACTATAGAGGAACTTAAGAGGCCAGACTCTGCACTCTGAGTCATAAACAAACTTGTTGGAGTAGCCTCTTATTGTGAGAAGCTGTTATTTGTCTCATTCTTAGCTCGGCCTCTCTCTCACCGCTAATGAACTGAGCCAGCTCGATGCAAAAACATCACAAGCGCTCCCTTTTATTCGGAGATGACTGCTGTGCTTAGTGTTTAATGCTAATGAGCAAATGTTATCCTAACATTCTAAACTACGATGGTGAAGATTACACCTGCTAAACATCAATGTGTGAGTATTGTTAGCATTTAGCTTAAAGCACAGCTGATCTGAAACCTCACAGATATGCCAGCATGGCTGCTAACCTTTAGAACCTTAAGAATTTAATTTGGAGCTAGGAAACTGGAATTTTGGATTTTGGATTTCCGACTTCAAAGTTTGGAGAACCTCACCGACCCGACCTCGAAAATCCAAGATGGCTGTTCTGTGCGTCAACAGTAAGTGAAAGTTGTATTAATATGTTTATTAGCACCTCTGTCTTTTGTGTCTTATTAGATCGCACACAGTATTGTCCAACTTCTGTCAGGTGAGTTATATATAAATTCACCCTCAGTACAGTTGTCATGAACAGGGAAATTAGCTATAGAGACCAAAACTGATTTTTGTACCAGGCTGTGAACATGTTTATTTCTGCTGTGAAGTTTTTAACATGGGGACTTATGGAGACTGACTCGTTCTGGAACCAGCCTCAAGTGGATGTTTGAGGAACTGCAGTTTTTGACACTTCTTCATTGGCTTCACTTCACTTCAGAGGATGGCGGCTTGATTGGAACGTGGTCAACTCCCAGAGTTGTTCAACTTGTATGTTTAATGTAATATCTTTATGTAATCTGGCACATTCCCAGCGTGAATTTAGGTTCACAACCACAAGTGTTTCATAAAATAAGTATGCATTAGGATTTATAGATATGTTAATTATCTGGACATGTATCTTGTGCATTTTATTTAAAACAGTAGCACGTTTTCATCAGAAAATAAATCTTTGATCCCAATGGGCTTTGTTGCTATAAATGTATACTTAGCTCTTAATTATATGGTGGCTAACTACAGATTCCAAAAGTGATTGCAGTAAGGAGACTTTAATAGCTTTGTGGCTCCTCCTATAAAATGTAATTACAGTCAGTGTGAATATTGTTTTGAAAGGATTGTTTTTCATCCAGCCGTAATGAAACGTGTTGGAGGGAGGAGAGGATAGATCAGGACAATGATCCTCCTGTCTTTTCCAGCTCAGGAAGGAGACTTCCACCACAGCGACAGCGGGTCTCTGAGGGCAGGAGGCCTCTGTAGTCGTGTGGCTCGCCACCGTCCACAGGCTCAGGGGACAGCTGTGTCGCACTGCCGTGTCTGGCCCTGTGCCCCGAGACAGCAGTTGCCATAAACAAACAGCGCTGAAAGCTACTGGCCCCGGTCCCCGGCTCTTTTCAAGACGGTGCAGTGTGCCGGCTGACCTTCGCACAGCTCACTCCATTAAGTTCGAATAGATTTTAACTGCACTTTGGAGAGTTGTGCTGGTAAAGAAACGCCGCTTGTCCCGTCCAAAACAAGTGGACAAGAGAGACAAAGAGGCTGCTAGGCACTTTGTTTTTCCATGTTTGCAATGGAAAAAAGGCATTTCATAGCTGGAAGGTTCACAATTGGTTGATGACGTGGGAAAGTTGGAGAACATTTACCTATTGAGCTGTATATAATATAGGTTTTATGTGCGTCAAAGGTTAAAAAAAATGTTTGAAACTAGATTTTTCTAAAACTCTCAGCCACATTTGCACGATCTTCATCAATGAATTGAGTTTGCTCAGTCGTCATGAAGAAGAATCTTTAAGCTCTTTTAGGAGTTCTCGTCTATAATATTAAAAGTGAAGCATTGAAGCAGACAACATGATATGGCTGAAAGATCTAGAAAAGCAAGTAAGCAGACCTTGAGTTGGGATTGTTTCTACCTACTACTTCCAAAGTAAAAAATGTGTTTTAAGGCCTCAATGTAAACATATTTTTTCATGATCTGATGGGACCACTCTCATATCTGTTCTCTCGTATCTTAATTTTTGTTCTCTTCAGTAAGAAAGAGAACGACTACTTCCCAAATTCTTTTAAACGTTTTGATAATTACTTTAAGTCGCACGAGATACATTTGTTTACACTTTTTCATCTTCTAAACTATCATGTGAAAACATTAATCTCTGATGTGAGACACTTCCAGTGGCATGTTATGGCAGTTTACCGTCAGCCAAGTTAAGCCCAAAGGAGCTGTTGATGATATCATGACTGAGTCCTCATCCTGGATGGTTTATACTTTCACATGCTGCAGCTACATGATCCATTCCCCCCACAATCCTTTTAGCAATTTTAGCAGCTGGATTCAGTCACTTTAAGATGTCAGTAAATATAAAAGTTAGTAAAGTTATTTCACATACAAAAGTAGATAAATAAATTAGCTTACAAAGTAGTCAGAAGAAGGGCGTTGGAGGGGATGGTTTTAATCCCATTTTCACATGGTACAGTTACATGAGTTGCAGTACAGTACACTGTATATCTGTAATTGCCAAACTGAACAAGACACTTTAATAAAGGAGGGATATGAAGTCAATTGAAAGCAGGTGGGGAACCTTTCATTGCATGCAAAGCTCGTGTTGCCAGAGATCCTGAAGGAGCTTTTCATTACTTCCAGCACAAGTGTTACCTCCAAGGCGATACATCCCGACGAGCCACACCCTGCAGCTCACACATGACCATAAAAAAAGGTGTGACCCAATTTGTTTGAGCCATCGCGGTCACGTGACCTCAACGGAGCGATCTTGGCGCACAACCTGATGCTGTGTTTTGCACTGTCATGCACAGCATCAAATAATTGAGTTTGTTTTGGAAATTTTCACATGCTGCCAACGGACTTCCAGCTCCGCCTGCAGCTAAACGAAAAACACTTAAGCCTGCTAGAGCCCAAATCCCCCCGTAGACCCCTCTGCGTTGGTGTTTACTTGAACAGTTCCCTTTAAATGAGCAGTCATTTTCCATGCTAGACTAAAGAACAGTGATTACACCGGCATATATGACATGCCTGTGGTTGATCCATTCATCAAAAGTAAATACATGAACGAAAACATGAATCACATCACTTATGTGTAATGACAGTATTAAGTTTTTGTTTACTTGTAAGAGTAAATATGTATTTTTAGTTAAAACTGTTTATGGGTAGGAAACAAAAAAATGCTGCTTACAATCTATAAATTTTCAAATTCACAATCAAAGTCTGTCCATCTGCACAGGATGTACTTCCACTGCCGATCTCTGAAACAAAGACAAAATCCTGAGTGAGTTCAACAATCATAAATCACCAAACTTTATTGTTTATTCTGCTATTTTGGTTGGTCTGCCAATAAAATCTGTTCCCATAGGCCTTACTAACTTTTCTTCCAAGTAATCCGTGAGAGGATTTCAACAATTTTGGATGGATTGACTTCATGAGAGCAGAACTTATTGAGGGAGGGAAAAAAAAACAGATGTTGTGAACAAACCTTAGCACTCCGCTGAAGGTGGTTTGGGCACCTCGGATGAAGAAGCCATAACTGGGGATCACCAGCTCTGCCTCTTCTCTGTGGTGTTCAGGGATGTCGGTGGTCTTCCTGTAGATATTTGTCATGTTTTTGTGAGTGTATAAACATTTTTAAAGAGTTGTCATTTTGGGAAACATGCTGCTTGTCTTTCTTGCTGAGATTTCGATGAGTAGACGCGTCTGTTACGCTAAATATGAAGCTACAGCCAGGAGACAGTTAACTTAACAAACCTCGAGCCTGGCTCTGTCCAAATGTCAAAAAAAAAGAAAAAATTTGCCTACCAGCACCTCTAAATCTCACTAATTACCATGTTATATCCATATTATGATTGTTTAAGTCAAGAATATGTGTTTTTGTTTTGAAGGGTGGTTATGCGTGGGACTATTTCTTGGCTGGAAGCAGTGACTTCCTGCTCTAGCAACCTAGCTAGTCAGTCTGGCACATAACCACAGTAAAACCAGGAGGTTTTGATTTTGATACTTATATTCGTGTACAGACTTGTGTTAACTTTAGACAGAGCTAGGCTAACTGTATTCCCCTGCTTTGAGTCTTTGTGCTAAGCTAACCAAATCTTTTATTGACTTTAGGTTTATACGTAACAGACAGATATGAAAGCAATCTTATTTAAACTTTTTAACATTTCCCAAAAATGCCAAAATTTGAAAAGGTTTATGCGGCAACGTACATGCAAGAGTAGGGACAGCGGCGTTTGTAGTAGCAGCAGTAGAACTGCCATTCCCGGTCAAGGACGGATTCAAAGTATTTGCTCTGCACGCCAGCTACCACGCCGTTGCGAGTGCATGTTGAAGTCCTGCAAAGACACACGAGAGTCATTCAGTTATAAAGAAATCAATTTAAATTCATGACAGTGACGAAAACTTCGCAAAGACAGATCTAAAATGACACCCCTGTTGCTTCCAAGTCATTCTTTCTTTTGCCTTTAAACATAAAGTTTATATCATGAGCTTATGCTATATTGTTTGAAGTAAATACTGGTTTGTTGACATTGCAGTTTGTTTATGGCCCACATTTTGCTGTCATCACAACATGTCTAAGAATACCAGGTCTAAGCAGTAGAAAGCTGCACAATGTGTAGACGTTTGTCATGGCAACATGGGTACAGCCGTCAGCCAATTCAACCATCGGGGGTGTTTCCCTGCAGGGTAATATCCCGGCCATTGTAATTCAAACAGACAGCTATGCTAAAGGCACACAGGCGTGGCAGTTGATAGTATTCACAGTGTTTGTCTTTGAATAAAGTGGGTTGGGTGCAGTCGAGCTTAACTTGAAAGAAATCCGAAGAGCACGTGTGTTCTGCTCTCCAATGTAGAAAAAGTTAACTAAGCGAGTTTACACAAAGATGTCATGATCCAAGAAAGTTGATCCAGGTCCTTTAATTACATCAACCTTTCTGTGCAGTTGATGAACATGTTTATGTGAGGTTGTGGCCTTTGTGTGTGTAAGTATTAAAAGATTACCTGACTGCACAACGAAGGAAGCCAGACATAAGAAGAAGGGGAAAAGTTTTCTTCTCCTTTAGTGAATAAAACAGATTCATGAACCGACTCAGCTGAACTCGTTGGGTTTTTTACCATTTAGTTTTTGTGATTTTACAAAAATGTGTTATCTCTGAAGGGCCATTGACACAGCCTCTTGGATGGATGACTGAAAGTCGTCATGTTCCCAGGACAGTTGAAGACAGATCTTGTTGTTCTGAGATAACACGGTGACTCATACAGGACTATGGGGACCTAGCTTCATTCCTCTGAATGAGAAAACAGGGAACAGAATAAAATTTTCTATGGAAGTAACAAAAATATGTGGA
The DNA here is from genome assembly GCA_028641955.1 of Protonibea diacanthus. Classification (NCBI taxonomy): domain Eukaryota; kingdom Metazoa; phylum Chordata; class Actinopteri; family Sciaenidae; genus Protonibea; species Protonibea diacanthus. The sequence continues at coordinate 7,129,676 of CM053979.1, read as the reverse complement.
AAGTCTGAGTTAAAATATACTGTAGCAGAGACAAATTAGTAAGTTTTGCAGGTAAAGATTGTTGTTTGTTTTCAAGTTCATCTTGAGGCCTAAGTCATGCACGGGATCCTCCCAAAGTTCTCTGTAACAACTAACTAGTTTCAAACTAGTTATTTACTCGGCCTGCTTGCACTCATTATAACTATAAACTGTAAAACAGGACACCTACTGTACTACACAAGCTGTAATATAACGCCCGCAAATTACACGTCCTTTTGTTAATGTCTATGATCTTGTCATAATTACGCACACATAGATAAATATTTGTACTTTTAGATTTATTCATGCGTTCAAATGAAATATCATGTTAACCTAGTTAGCATTTTGTTTGTGGGGGCTGCTGTTATTTTGTGAGGCATCATTTAAATGTTTGCAGTTTACACCACTGTTAAACAGCATGCTATTGACTAAATGTGCGGACCATTTTCCATATCGCCTCACCTCAGTCTAACTGAGTCATTAGCAAGCTGATGTTTTTGAGAGTTCAGGAATTTTGTTTGTTAAGCTAGCTAGTTCCATTAATGGGTGGAAATTTTGATCTAACATGTGATGCAACAGGTCTAAAGTTAGTGTTGGGTACATTTCCATGTACTGTATTATACAGTTGTGCTATAACAAGTTTGAACTTGCAATGAGCTTGTGCAACTTGGTCCTCCATTGACCAATAACATCAGATATTGTTGCAGTTTTATCTTTTCTTTACGCTGATTTTGTCATACCACCCACCAACAACACAGGTGGTTTTGTTCATACAACAGTTTTTGCAGCAAACTCCTCGTATGGGCCTTTGTTGTCTGCTAATAGTGACCTTTAAGAGCCTGTGTTGTTGGTCAAAGTATGTCCCACAGTGAAGGGACGTAGCAGATATAATGGTATTCAAGGCATTTATATCTTTGATCTACACTTCCTCCTGTTGATTGGAACAAGATGCAACAAATGGTCCAAAGATGTGCCTGCTTACGTGGCTTTCATATGGATTTGTTTGTAATGAATGTCCTTTTGAAATGTTTATCCGGGCCTAAATGAACCAGTGAACAAAATAAATGAATCCAAACATGTTCACAGCTGCTGTAAAGATTCCAGTAAAGAGATGCTGTAAAGAAAACTGCTGAAAGATACTAAATTCTAACATTTACTGCACATGTGTATTATGACTCAGATGTTCCCGAATGACTCGTAGTCGTACGATTCTGCATCATTTATTCACCACAGTTGACTAAGACAGTTTGTGTAATATGGTTTGCAGATTATAAACGGGAGAAAAACCTACAGCAACAACTCACAGAATGAGTATCTCTGTGCACAGATAGACAGAAAAACCTGCTCAGATTCCCAACAATAAAACTCAACTAATATTGTACGTAACCTTTAATACACTTTAAAGTATCTAGATGCGAGCAACACACTTGATTTAGCTGTCAACCCTGGACAGATGTGACTGTCTTGCAGTATCCCTCAGCTCACAGCTGTGCAGTCAAAGAAAGGAGAAAGCAGGTGGTTAACAAGTAAATAAACATGATGTACAACAGAGGACCCACCACTCCATCCCAGCACGGCTGATGTCGTCCCACCAGCAGTCAGTAGGCTCCCCGAGACCTTCAGGTGTGGCCTGGCACTCAAACGACCACAAGCGGTCTGAGCCCTCCTGCTCGTTGTAGTAGCTCCTGATGGCTACGAGGGCCTCTCCGTGGGGGCACTGGAAGTTGAAGCCCTGGCGATAAGCATTGACCCAGTCCATGTCATAGTGGTCTTGAGACTGAGCTGCCACTGCTGCCAGCAAAGACAACGCCACCAGCACCGGAGCAGGATTCATGTTGAAGGAATGACTCCGTCTGCTGCGCCTCCTCACAGCTGCCTCGGTTTAAACTCCTCCAAATCTTTTGTTGCCCAGATGTTTGGTATCCAGGAGTGATGTGTAATTTGCTGCTCTGGGTTAAATCCAAAAGTGGACCTCATTTGACATTTTAAGGTCGACTATGAGACGTTGCATTAACAAAGTTTCAGCGTAGATAAGGGTTTACCTTAAAAGACGGCACTTTCAGATTACATGCAATTCAGATATTTATATGACGCTTTATTTGAATCTGGAGGATGTGTGGATGTGTTAACCATCTTGGCCAGACAGTTAGCTCTGCAATGTGATCATCTTTTTTTATGGCTTTTTCACTATAAATCATTTTGGACTATAAAACTGTTTTTATCATTAGAGTCACATTATATTTCAACAAACAGACATTAAAGAACACCTATTCTTTTAATGCTGAATGATTTTGACAAAATTGAACATCCTGATTTCATAGAGCAATATGCCCAGTGTGATAATGATTGTTTACGAGGAAGACCAAGATAAAAATTAACAAACGGTGAGTTAAGTATATATAGCAACTATCGAGTCAGTCTCCATAAGTCCCCATGTTAAAATGTCCAACTTCACAGCAGATATAAACATGTTTACAGCCTGGTACAAAGGACTGTTTTGGTCTCGATAGCTAATTTCTCCATTCATGATGACTGTATGAGTTTGACTCACCCGTTCAAACTTAAAGTTATGCATAATTAACAGTGTGGCTGCTTTGATTGACAGATAGGTGCCGTATTTGAGTACCCCAGCGTCATTCAGCCTGCCTCAGGTCCATAGATGATCCACGTCTTTGCTGATTTTTAGATTTGGACAGCCAACATGGTGGCAGCCAGAGCCACCACACTCTGTGCTTCAGTACAGCTCTTCAGAAACCTGTGGGTGACGTCACTGATACGATGTCCATTCTTTCTACTGTCGATGGGCACAACAGGACTGTTACGCTTTGGATTTCTCCGCATGTTAAGACCAGACTGTATAAAATATGGATGGATCATATCGGTGACATCACAGGTGACGTTGTGAGTGTGTTAGAAAATTGTTAGAAAGATTGATTGATAGATAGATTATATCTGACTATCGTGGACACTTCCAGTCGAATAAGTCATTTGAGTCCTTGTGTCTCAAGCCTTTTATCTTTTGTCAAGTTGCAAGTCATCAAAAGATCTGCGGCGCAGAGATGCATAACACTGAATGTTATCATGACCGTTACACTCAGTAGTAACCACAAACAAATGCATCACTGACTTTGCACTGATGCATTTTTTTCACTGTACCACAAGATAACAGCTCTCAGAGTTATCCAGCTTCTCCTGTTCCTGTGAAACAGAGCTCTTGTAAACGCTGACTGGCAGACAAATTAAGCTCTGTTAGCTCATTATTAATGTAGTGTGGTGTTAGAATAGTTTGTGCAAGTGCTGCTTTTGGTCTAGGTTTACATATTTTATGTCTTAATGAAACATTTAGTGGCTTTTAGCGGTTTATATCCCAGGACAAAATATGAGTAAAATGTAGATTTTTATTTGTTCACGACACACCGAGACACACATTGCCAAATTATCAACTGTGATACCTTAATGCATAAGTCTGTTGTTTTTTTTGTTGTTGTTACTTGATTGTGCACCCAGGCGTCATTCAGCCCGGGCCAGGTCTTGTTTGCCAATTTTTAAATTAACTAGGAGGTAGAAGAAGTAGGACTACCAACATGGCCAGGGCTACAGATATTGAGTTTCAATCGTCTCTTTAGAAACCTGTGGGTGATGTCACGCAAACGCTGTCCATTTTTTTATACTGTTATTCGTAACGTAAAACATAGTTTTTATATCTATTGCACCAGAGTTACATTTACATTAAATTAATGCAGAGGCAGAAAATGTGCAAAAATCACTGCAGGGAGTGTTTTTATCTCTTCTGATCCATGCTGATAAATGTAACATTAGCCACGTGAACTCAGTTTAAAGGTTTGACAAATCCTTGCTGGTATTTCTGGCTAGACTCTTGGAAACTGATCCTAACCATGCATCATAAACTAAACTTTGATGAAGGCAAATTATAAACATGAACATCAAAGAAAAATGAAGCAAGCTGTGATATTTTCCATGATACAGACCTCGGAAAAAAAGCTAATTTAACTTATTGTGGATAAACAATAAAGACATATGGATTATACTGTATGATATATGCAATAACACAGTCACCCTACATATACATGGTTCACCTTGATTGTTTTAAAATGTTTCCTGGCCGACCTGAGAGATACTTTTTGGCTTCGGCTTTGGTGAGGAGAGAAATCCATTTAATCACTGTGTGCCTGAGAATCTGATCCCATGCGAGAGATCATCCTCAAAGCATCTAAAAATAAATAACAGCACATGTTCAGGAATAGGGTGTGAGTCACTGCATGAGGATTTCCACAAAAGTCAAAATGGAGCAGAGCTGGGATGTATTTTTAGACACTATTGTCTATTTAAAAATCTCTATTTAGAGCAGCGTGCTGTTGGCACTTGGAGAATGTGGGGCCTCATTCACAATACTTTGATCTGAATGTGACATACAGACTGCAATGTGCCAAAGATCACACATTGCAGGAAGCCAGGCCTCTGATTGAAGGCCACTCCACATAATAGATTTGTTCAGATCAACTCAACAAGGTCTGAACTGCGCGTACAGCCGTTATATTTAGATGCTGCTGATTTTGCAAAAGAAACATCCTCCTCACTGACCACTAATAAAAATGTTCTCATACTCAGGAAGTGTAATCTACGTGAATGCACTCCAGTGACGAATAAGTCTCTAAAAATGAAACCATAACAACATCTTTGGGTCAGATGTGCACAAAGTAATGCCTGTCTTTTTCAAAGTAAATATTTGGGAGCTACGGCACATCCGTTTTTCGTCGATTCCTATACCAGCTTTCACACAGTCCTGGTCCTAGTTCTTGTGAGCGTTGATGTGTGCTGTTGTGCAGCAGATTGTAGGTTTGCAATCAATCGTTCAACATGTGTAGCACCAGTCAGCTTCAAGTATTTCATATTTTGATACAGCTCAGTCCCTAAAAGGTCTAAACTGTGGGTCCTCACAGCCAAACCACCATGACGTCAACATCAAAATTGACTCTCCATCTCTTGCCCCTGCCAGGGTAGCGAGAAACTCAGGAGTCATGATAGATGACCAACATGCTACCCAACCCCTGATACAGGCTGTGGTCCTCTTGCAACTCAATTTTTTTAACGCCCTCCTGACGGGGCTCCAGCATGCACAGTGAAACCCTTCCAAAACCCAACCCATCCCAAAAAGGCACATGTTACCCCGCTGCTCAGCAAGCTTCGCTGGCTACCTGTAGCAGCTCACATTAAATTCAACACAGTAATACTTGCCTACAAAGTATTTTCCACTACTGCACCCACCTACTTGAATGTACTTATACAGGCATATGTTACTTCCCGACTGTTGTGCTCCTCCAATGAACGACGCCTGGCTCCAAACTGGCAATCCAACCTTTTCTCATCCATTGTTCCCCGCTGGTGGAATGTCCTACCAGTTCCTACCAGATCAGGCGCGTCCCTCTCTTCCTTGAAAAACCTCCTGAAGACCTTCAGGTCTTCAGAGAGTAACTCCTCTCCAACACTACCAACAACTAGACATGCTAAATCCATCCCCCTCTGCGACTGTCACTTGATTCTAGTAGTACTTATCGCTGCACTTACATGTCCTTGTCGTACTGTACCTTGATTGCTTCCCTTTTTGTAAGTCTCTTAACTAATGACTAAATATAATGTGGGCAAGAGAGCAGCAAGCTCCACTCGCCAAAACGCTGACATACTGGACTGATATTGAACAATTCTGCAAAACCCCACATTAATTATTCCCTGCATGATTAAAACCACTTAATGAAGATTAGAGGAAGGTTGTGGTCATGGTTTAAACAGGACTAGGAGTCTGCAGCCATGCATGCAGCTCTGTGAGGCTGTACTTAGTTACAACAGCATTTTGAGCTAAATGCTAACATGTAATGTCTAATTGCGCATGTCTAACTGGCACTAAACAAACAAACAAGGTACAGCTGAGGCTAATGGGAACAACTGACCTTGTGATGGCGCTAGAAGAAACATCAAGGGTCGTCAAAGTGATTTAATTTCAGTGTTCATCCTCTGAAAACCACAAATTCAGATTTTCATGGGAATGTCTTTAATAGTTTTGGGGTATTTGAGTCTGGACCAAAGCAATGGATTGGCCAACCAACCAATATTTTCACCCACAAGAGCCACATGGCTCAAAAAAAGCCAAACAAATCTTGGTCGTGCTGTAATACGCCCATCAAACATGTTGACTTTAACATCTTCACCTGTGCTGCCCCTGCAGTGACATCAGTCATGAGGAGTTATGCCTCTCATTCATTTGAAAGAGAGGTAAAACAGAGGTTAGTAGGAACTCCTCCTTATTGGCAAGGTAACAACATTCATCAGGTCAGCTCTGGTCTCTCAGCACCAGGACAGTACAGACTTTCATTGTCCCAGTGAGCCAGAATGTATTCAAATCAAAGGCCATTAGCAGCTGCCAAGAAGATAACATCCCATTCAGAAATGTTTCTACAAAGATGATTGTCTGTAGAGGAACTGAACAGTCTGTGAGTCTTTCTACCGTGTACACGGTGTTCAAACAGTAAAAGAAATACATTGGAAAATGATACTAAAACCCTCCTGGCACTCATTCTCAGTTTGGTGCGCTTCATTATTCAACATGAAAGTGTCATTTCTTGTTAATTATCGCCACACAGTGAAAGGTTTGTCCGTAACAAATAGAGAAATGTGAGAATTTGAACAGCATCAAAGGACCATGAGAGGGCAGAGCTTTGAATGTCTTCTCTCATCAAACACCTGCTAGACTCCGAATATGACCAGACATATTATCCCACATGTAACATGCAGATCTGACAAGCATGTTTGAATGTGACTGAACGTGAAGATGTTGTATGTACAAAATAAAAGGTAAGAGGTAAAGCATGAAGGTCAGTTTGTTCTTCTTGCCTCTATAAACAGTTGTGATGTTTGGAGGCAGTGTTGCAAAGTTTAAAAGTTTCAGCATGTGCCCCAAAATGTGTTTACGCTCAGGTGACAAAGCCCTCTAACAGCTGTAGGACTTACGACTTGTGTCTGTCTTGACTCAAAGAGGAAGTCAGATGACGTTAGCCACAAAGGAGGAAGGTATTCTGGGTGGATGGATGAGGTCAACAACACGGCAGATTTTAACATGTGAGACATGTTGGTTTTTTTTTTTTCCCACCGACAGTCGATGATTTCTTTTAACCATGACCACGATCAACCTTAACCAAGCAGTTTTTATTTTAACCATGACAACAAAGGTCCCCTGACCTCAACCAAGTTGGATTCAAACCACAATCTTCATCTAAGGTTAACCGTAGCAGTGTCAGATCAGAAATTACAGTGATTTATTATGGCTTTGGAAGCGATAGCATGTTGTTGTTGCAACTGATTTATCTCAGGTTGGTTTTACGGACACACAGCCTGTGTCAGAAACTCTGGGAGTGGACATTTACCAGGCAGGAAGTGTCTCACAAAAGATACAATCAAGACGCCTTGGTAGCCCAGGACTTTAAGGCGACAACAACATCCCTGGCTTAAGTGCAGACACTACTTACTTTTCCCTCATTTCCTATCAGCTCTCTATTGTTGATTTCTGATATAAAAAAAAGCCATAATTGCATTATGGGAAATGTAAGACCAAGTATTTATGGAGCTTGGGCCACATCAGGGACTAAAAGTGAGGATGCCTTTGACCCTGTTGCTCAATTTATTTATTTATTTAAGTCCAACGTATTGAATGTAAGTATTGTATGTATTAAAAAGCAAAGCATACAACCTGATGACCTGCTGGATGACTATGAAAATGTCATGCAAATATCACCCAGGTAACTCCACACACCGTGATCATGGATAGGTTCATTATAATATGCAAAGTTGTAATTAACTGGTTGGTATCCATGACAATTTAATATAAACTACTAGTAGTCCGCCTTTACTAATCCTTTCAAATCAAAAACACAAAGTGACGTGTCAGTGGACTAATTTTTATGAATGATTAGATTACTAAACATTACTATACATCTCTTGTTACGTGATTGCAAGGACACATTGTTACTTAGCAAGAACGTCCTTTTAACTGCTTTTAAAAATGTCAATATTTTTTAGCAGTGTTTCCAACATTTCTGTCCCTAGATGCTAACACTCAAAGATTTATCATAACAAGAAAGGCCTTGTTGTTGTTTGGCTTCTTTCCGTCACTGCTGTGATTTTGTTCTTTATAAGTTCCTTTCACAACCCACTTCTAAGTAAACTCATATCATGTAATTATCTTTGAGGATATGACTGAAAAGTGCCTTTTTTATCAAAACAAACCATAAAAACTAATCTAATCTAGACATTTTACAGCTACAATTATGAATAAAAAGCGAGATACTTATACTTATAAAAACACAACTATCTCTGGTATGCGGGGTTACACAACGGCTACTGTGAGGATGTCAAAAGGTCCCTCAGCATGGTCTATTTTCCCATAAGACCTTTGCAGTTTAATAGTGCTTCACTGATGAAATTAAGGGGCCAGCCAAAAGGCCACCATAATAACGTCTACAAAACAAATCACTGTGCTTCAGGCTGTAACCTCATTAGAACAATGCGTCGTGGTTGCTTGGACGATGTGTCTGAGCCATGGCTGGCGAGGCAGGCAGGCAGGCAGAGATAAGCCTCACTGACAGTGGTGATAATGGGAGCACAGGAATGATTGCCTGGAAAATAATCACACCCAAAGTATTTCAAGCGCATGATACCATGTTCTCATTTATTTGGTATATCAATGCAGCAGCTTCCACCTCAGGCTTCAAGGTTATCAGGAAGATGATGGCAAGATGTTTGACTGACTGTTGCTGAAAGCAAGTTTGTTATCATTTTTTAAAGATGTGTAACTAAACTGTTTCATATTTTGACACTGGTGCTCACAAACTGAGTGAATGTATTATTTCTGCTCTGAAAACTAGAAGATTTCAATAACTTTGTCTCATCTCCTCTGACAGATCCTAGAAAGTCGGATTACCAGACCAGGAACAAACTCATTTCCAGTGGCTCAACTTCACTACGGTGATTATAATGTAAGTAATGACAACTTTTTGTGAAAGGAAACATAAGCTATAGTACTGCACAGTTATATCAAAAGAGGGTTGACATATTTGTGGAAATAGCCTCTAAGTGGTTTACCTTGGCAGAAGTTCACACTGGAAACTTGGCATTGCTGGGAAACAATCTGAAACTGCTGTTAATACATTACATGCAATGTACTGGATATGTACTATCAGTGTTTTAAGACATCTGTCCTTTACAACATTCAACATATAGGGTGAGTCACTGTGTTGTTTTACTACGTTTTATTTAGAAAGTGGAGCAAAGTCAGCAAATTAGGCAACTTAACTTACCAATATTAGCCTTGACTCACACTAGATATTATTCATACTTACCTTATGTGTTACCAAGTGGCAACCTCAGTGTCTGTGAAGTGAAACTAATGTGGAAATGCCAAAAACTGCAGTTCCTCAAACGTCCACTTGAGGCTGGCTACAGAACGAGTCAACCTCCATAAGTCCCCATGTTAAAATGTCCAACTTCAAAGCAGATATAAACATGTTCAAAAAACAAGCCCAAAACAGCCTGGTACAAAAAACAGTTTTGGGCTCTATAGCTAATTTCACTGTTCATGACAACTGTACTGACTGAATTTTTATAGGACTCATCTGTTCAAATTATGTTAAGGCTGAAAGTTATGCATAATTAAGAATTAACAAGTGGCTGCCATTACAGTTTGGGTTGTTGAGCATCAGGGCCTCATTCAGCTGCAGCAATGCGCCACATCTTTACCCATTTTTGGATTAGCCGAATTTACCAGATTAGCAGAGGCAGAACCGCCAAGATGGTCGCACCCAGAGACACCATACTACGTTTTTTAGATTCCAATGAGTGACATCACGGATACGGCGTTCATGTTTGTGTTAGACGTTATACAAAGGAGGTGGTCTAGCTAGTGTTAGCCGTCTTGCTTTGGTCTCTGTGCTTAAAGGTGATTTTTAATGGCCATTTCTCAAGTATTGGGTTTCCTGTGTATGGATGGATGGATGAGTGGAAAATGTGGTAAGTGACACTGATCCTGCTGATGCTGTGTTGTTTTTCAGCCTCTGATGTTGTTCGTCATTTGAACAGATTCGACAGAATCTATGGGTCAGAAGCTATTTCACAAAACAGTGTATTTATTTTCCTCCTGCGAGCTCAGTAGTTTTGTAGCATATTTGAAATTCAAATCTAAACTCTGTGATGTTAGATTCAAGGTGAACAATGTCCAAGGTCGGTTTTCATGCATGTTATTTATTCACTGATAACACTTCATTTGAGCTCTAGCATCTCAACACTAGGTAATAAAAACTGTTGACTCATTCCTTCACCATTACAGACTGAATGTTCCAAATTATCCACAAGTTTATTTAAACTTAACCATCACCAAACCCTGCTGATTCTAGTTCCATTACAAAACATTCTTGGGTCGATTCATGCACTTGTTTTCCATTTCCAAATTGCACGCCCACACTGCATATTAATTTCTTCGCTGTGTTTGAAGAACTGGGTCAGTGAATGCTTACAGACACTGGGTTATGGAGCTGCATTGTAAACACAGCTATTACACTCTCCTGCTGAAGGTGATCCTGAAAAACAGATCAGAGCACCCAGAGCACCCATGTGAAATGACTCTTAATCTAAAAACATGCTTTGCTGGAAATAGTCCTGCACATATCTCCCATAGATAGTCACTTTCAGTTTGTTGTTTTTATTGGTATAAAAAACATGTTTTTAGTGAGCCTTAGAGAGTTGGTGGATTTTTTTTTAAATATTTGGACTGAACCAGTTTAGCTGTTCCCCTATTTTTCTGCTTGCAAACTCCATAGTTAGAGCTATTGGCTAACCCATTGGCTATCATCTGACTATTTAGCCTCTGGGGCAACAGCCACTGTGGATATCTGGAAAACAGATAACGGATATCTGGGCCAAGACCTCCATTGTAATCCGATAAGCAACTTTATAAACAAGAATGATGAGAAAGACACATTTATGCTCATCTCTATAAACAGATGAATACATTTAACTTTTAAAAATGAGCTAATAAAAAGATAAATCGTCATCAGGCGTTAGCCGATTGATTCTGAGATTGTCTTTCAGTCAATGCATTACGCAACTTTTACTCTCCACATGGTTTGTTGCAACCAAAGCAGCGCAAACGTGACTACTACTCAGACTAGAAACAGAAACCAGAACGCCTCTGGTGTCATATCAAGTATGAATGACAATGTTTTCCATTAGGATTATCTATTTAAACATACAATTTTGAAACCAGACAGAAAATGCCAGCTAATTGTATGATTCAGAAAGGTCATTGTCATCTTTTACAACAAAATCCAGCATGATGCAGGATTTATTTTTACCCAGAAGCAGAGAGGATGAACCACTGTGCTGTGGACACTGATGGAAAATAATGTGCAGTTTATTGATTTTACCATGTAACTCAGACAACTTCTCCCCCAATTACCCTACAGGGCATATTCTCCATTGGCACGCTCAACGCACGCAGCAAACATCCCTTACTTCCTACTCTGCCTCGGCCTGTAATTGAATAGTCGGAGTCTCTGCTGCAAAGGCACCAAACTCTCCTGAGAAAAGGCGTTCTAGTGTTTTGTCCATTTCACTGTAAATACATTGTAATTTTGTGTAAATGTACAAATAAAAATAAAATGCACGACGTATCCCACGTTAAACTATTCATACTTTATCTAGTGTTTGCTGCAAATAATCTGCACCAGCTATTCCTAAATGCGTTAGGTGTGTAAAGTTCTTCTGAAATTCGTAGAAACTGCTAGCTAGTTTCGATCCAGCTATTCATCCATCCATTTTCTGTAACCATTTATCCTCATCGGGGTCAGCTGGAGCCAATCCCAGCTGACTTAGGGTGAGAGCCGGGCTACACCCTGGACAAGTTGCCAAACAAACAACCATTGACACACACATTCACACCTACGGGCAATTTAGAGTGACCAATTAGCCCATTCAGTGCATGTGTTTAGACTGTGGGAGGAAGCCGGAGTACCTGGTGAGAGCCCACAGAGTCTTGGGGAGAACATGCAAACAAAAGTTTCTGCACAGAAACTATAGAAACTACAGATTTACCAAACTGGGTTGTGCCAATGAAACTTAAGAAACGTCTTAGCTAGTAAAGACTTTAAATCAGGTGCTACGAAACACTCGTAAAGCAATCAGGAAAACAGGAAACTCCTGTAGCATCACAGGCAGCTCCTTTGGTTAATCTCTCTCTCTCATTAATGCATGTTAATGCATGTTACTAACTAAACTTCTTCCCTGGAGTTTCTGTGCTCTCTCGTCCAGCAGGTTCTCATGGATTGTGGCTGCTGCTGTGGTCCTGCATGATGTCCACTACATATATTATTACTGTTATTATTGCTAACATATCTCCATTACAGTTTATAGTTAGTTAATGATTTGCTGCTGCTGTGCATTTGTGTCTCTCTATCTCTTTCACAGGTTCCACTGCTACTGTAATCATTCTGTCATTCATTGTTATTGTACAATATGTCTCTGTTGATTTGTTCTGTACATGTGACATCTTTTGCACGTCTGTCTTTCCTGGGAGAGGGATCCCTCCTCTGTGGCTCTTTCTAGGGTTTCTTCCACATTTTTTGTGGGTAAGTTTTTCCTCACTCGAACTGAGGGTCTAAAGAAGGTGTAAAGCCCTCCGAGGCAAATGTATTTTGTGACTTTGGGCTATATAAATAAAATTTGATTTGATTTTGATTTGAATGTTGGTATGTCTTTGTGTTATTTCTATCAAACACGTAGAGATATAATCTGATTTCAGATTATACTAAGCTAACTCACACTAGCTAGCTTTTGTGTTTTAATTTAGTGATGCGTAAATCCCCGAGCACTTACAGTAATTAGGCTAGGCTAAATTTGAATTTGCAAACAGCTGACAACTGACACCCTGTGTGCACAAAAGTAAAGCCATGTCAAAGAAAGAGATGTAAGGAGACAAAAAGAATGAAACCGAACAGCCCTCAGGTCATACATTTGTAATGCCCGGTCATTGGCATCTTGGTAGAATAGTCTCTGACAGTGTGTAGTGGTGTGATTTGATCTCATGTACCAGCAAAAAACAACGCATATCCGATAAAGGCGGCTGTGATCAGTTCTGCAGGATATTTTTGGGTTTTCCAGTGTCTTAGTGATTGTTTTGCGCACAGTGTGATCGTGTGGTAAGGCCTGCTTATCCACCTGTGACACGACATAATAAGGGAGGGCTGCACACAGGGAGAGGGCTGCCACACACATGTAAAGGTCAAACCACATGGACTCAGATGGTCCACATGTTGTTCAGAGAGTTAAGAAGGGAAAGGGATGTGCAGGCCTCCCCTTGAATAATCCTTAAAATGAGAAGTTCACATCAACTTTTCCAGGCAGCACCAAAACCACAAGGTGTGTACTTTGAGGGCCTGTAACAAAGACGTGCTTGTAAGTGAATATAGCACAGAAAAAGGATACAGTCAGCCCAGGTTAGTGGGGACAAAATGAGTTTTCTTCCACTAAATGCTAGCCGAGGTTCATGTAGGATAATCTTACTTGGAATTTCTCTCCCTTCACAATAAATTAATGTAATCATTAAATAATTCAAACATTCATCTTATATCTGAGGGTAAATGTTTGAGAAATATGGATTATTGTGACATTAAAATCAGTTGAAGCAGTTGTAATATCTTCATGGCTTAAAAAAGAATAAGCTGTACTTGTTCTCTTGTGTTGACAGTGAGAAATGTTTCGATCTAAAGTAGAAACATGAAGTACAACTTGTACAGGAATGTACAGTCATTAAAATCCGAGACTGAACAGACAACATTCTCAAGCTTTTTAGGTCCTCATGTTGCGCACCTGCTATATTTGAAAAGTTATCCTTTGCAGACAGGTTTCCTTCAAAGTGCAGAGACTGGAGTGAATTGCACTTCTGTCTGCCACAGTTAAAATGTACTATTATTTCATCTTCAAAATCATAGCTCAATCTAATATAAGTACTAACTCTTTTTAAGACCTTAAATTGAAGGGAACTGAATCTTCAAACTCTCGAGAGGAAAGCAGAGCAGGAAAGGATGATGTAAATCTTGTAAGTGACTGACAGATTTACATTCCTGCAAATGTGCATCAAGGAAGTAGTCATAAAAACTGGATGCACTTCTTTTTCCACAACAAATTCCACCTTCTATAAGAAAGAAAACATTGTGACCTTGGGTTTTACGAGTCCATCCCATAAGGTTTGCCACCTTAAATATTTAAAACTGCTATGATCAATATGGTTACATTAACAATGGAGCTAATAGCTATGCGTAATTTGAAAGGCATTGACAGTAAAAAGAATGGATGTCATATCTGTGATGTCACCCATAGATTTTTTTGTGGTGTGGTGGCTCTGGCCGACGCTATGTCTCCCTTCCAGGGTAATCTAAAAATGGGCAAAGACTTGGATCATCATTGGTTATAAGGCAGGCTGAATGATGCCTGGGTGCTCAAACAAGCCATGTGTAACGGCACCCACATGTCAATTAAAGCGGCCACAGTGTTAATTATGCATAACTTTAAGTCTTAATATAATTAGAACAGGTGAGTTACATACACATTCAGACTCAGTACAGTTGTACAGTTTTTGTACCAGGCTGTAAACATGTTTATTTCTGTTGTGAAGTTGGACATTTTAACATGGGGACTTATGGACCTCATGGTCTCTGCAGGTTTCAACAAGCCAAATTTAAGACTTTTTAAGACTTTTTAAAGACCATAATGAATACAATTTAAGATCCATTTCACATCCATACTGGCAAAAAAGTACAAAAGACATGAAGGAGACTGAAGCTTATGCATTTGTTTTAAATAAAAGTAACGTTAATACATTTTTAAGACCTTTCAAAATCGTATTTAAGACATTTTATGAGATTTTAAGAGAATTTTAGACATTTTAAGGCCTTAAATTCAAATTACTGGATTTTAGATGTTTTAGACTTTTTAAGACCCCGCAGATACCTCAAGTGGTCGTTGGAGGAACAGCAGTTTTTGGCACTTCCATAATGGTTTCATTTCACAAGACACAGAGGTTTCCGTATGGCTAAAGGTGTCTGTTGATAATTATCACCTGACTGAATTTCGCCTTAGCTTTACGAAGCATTGTAGTGTCTTTCAGCTCATTGTTTTGATTTCTGGACCAGCAGCTTTACTGTTTTGGCTCATTGTCAGCGCTCACATTAATATTTTAACAAAAATCTTTGATAAGCCCACTGTAGGCTACTTTTCTAACACCAAAGGGCAAACAAACAAAATCAGCAACTAGCTCACAAACATAGCGGAGCTTTTAGCACTCTTAAGAGCCTTACACTTCCCTAAGGAGTGCCGATCCAAACAAAGCTAAAAGGAGAGTGAATGTTGGACTAGCATTTATCAGATATCCATACAAATGAATGCTAATGTTACTCTGTATATCTGAGGCAACTGTTTGCTAACAAGGCTGTTTTATCAGCTTTAGAAGGTGATAAAATGTTAGTGTCTTTAAACGTTGCAAATGCAAAAAACGCAAATGCAACATAACCAAATTGATTCTAGCCATGGATTTTTATGTACATTACACTAGAAACCATGTCAGTTTATTTAAACTGTTTGTGACCTTACACATTCTGATGAAATAAGGTAAGCAAGAGAATCTGGCCTACTGGAGAGTTCAGTATTTTACGTCCTTTCTTTCTTTCTTATCTGACCATAAGAGATTGTTTTGAACTGAGGTGTTTTGCTCTACCTCAGTATGACTCTACTGTCAAAGAGCCAGTCCAGGAGAGCGTATAGATCGTCCCTCCAGCCGGCTGCATAGACTCACTATTGTTGATGAGCTGAAGTCCACCTCACACGCTGCATACCAGATTCCATCCACAACCTATCTCAGAATGCTGCACCTCCTGGTAATCTTGGCAAACCCTTGATCTATGTAAACAGTGGGCTGCTATGTTATCACTGCAGAATCAATAGTCTTACAAAGGAGTGTATTACATTGTTTACTTATAATGGTGTGAAACAGACCAGCGCATAACACTGGCTGTTTTTACTCTGGATTAAAACAGAATTACCGATCACTCAGATGAAAGAAAGAACTTGTAGTTTGCTCAATTTTTAGCCCAGAGCCGTTCTTTTTATGTAACACAAAGTAGTTTATATCATTCATTTGAACTTGCACTCTCATTTCCCAAACATATTTTACCGAAACTCTGGGCTATGACAGTAATTTGTGGACTGTTTGGCATTAAACTTGGCAATTTAACAGATTCAGCAGTACTGTCACACCTTTTTGATGTCTTTGTACCGCTGGTAAAGTGTTATATTTGTCTCAGGGCATGACAACTGATATTTTCAAATATACCTGAGCGATATACTGAAGCATACAGAACCATAAAACACTTACAAGCCAGAGGATTTGGAGGTATCTAATAGATACTCCTCCCATAAATGTAATAGAGACTATCTATTATATTTATGGGCAGGAGCAAATTTCTGTGGAAATTTATAGATAAGTTCTTGTGTTGTGCAACTGTGGATTTCCATCAGATGCATCTTGACCTGCTAAATTTGAAACAACAGTTATTACCACTAACTCATCCGTTTGTTTATGATAATAGCTTCAATGTAAATTAGTACAATGCAGTTTGATCTTATACAACGTGTATTTACTAGTAAATATTCACTAATAAACACAATCAGCAGTACAAAGCCCCTGTTCTGGGTGCAATCATGCAGACACCCTCTGACTTCCCAGCACACAGTGTCATCATTCAGTGACTCATGACCAGGTGACACCGAGCTGAGCCGCCAGACTGCTAAATAATACAAAAAAATGTTGGATTCAGCTACAATAAATCCTGATTGTTTAAAACAAACAACAACAAAAAACACACTCATTTAGGACTCTCCTCTCCACTGTATTCATCTCTGAACTCTTACCTCCCTTCCTGTTCAAATTCTCTTCTACCTACTTTCAGTTCTCTGTATTTTGCCATACTAGAGTTTATTTCATCAGCCGTCCATGAAAATATAGATCATAATACTACACATTTCTGTATGTGTACTTTACGTGTTTACACACATTATTTATTGTGTAGTTGTGTATTGTGGAGTTTGAGGACATAAGGGATGTAGGGATCTAGGTTCATTTAGAGTTAAAGTACTTGTAGGTGTATCTGGATGTACCAGTAACCTGTTGTGAAAGCTAACCATAGCTAAAATCAGTTTATTTAGTAGTAAATAGTGTATCCACCTTTAATGGTAAACAACATCATTATCGGTAGTTCAGTAAATGCAGATCATTTTTGCTCATTTTACACATTTTCTACCGTTATTTGTTACTTTTAGGTGCCATATTAGAGTGTCTGAATGTAGCCTACTGCATGTAAGATCCAACTGTTGGATTAGGCTAACCTGTTGCTATGTGGTGATGGCTAATCATAGCTAAAATCAGTTTATCTAGTAGAATATAGTTTATCCACCTTTCAATAACCAATTTTTGGATTAAGATAACTTGTACGTGTCTTAGCTAAAATCAGTTAATTTAGTAGAAAATAGTTTGTCCACTTTCCAGTAACCAACTGCTGGATTAAGCTAACTTGTTGGAATGTGGTGAAGGCTAAATGTAGTTTAAATAAGTTTACTTCGTAGAAAATAGTTAATCCATCTTTCAATAACCAACTGTTGGAGTAAGTTAACTTGTTAGTAGGCTGTGTGGTGAAGACTATAGTTTAAATCAGTTTACTTAGTAGAAAATAGTTAATCCATCTTTCAATAACCAACTGTTGGATTAAGCTAACGTGTTGGTACATGAGTGAGGTGAAGGCTAAATATGGCTAAAAAACAGTTTATTTAGTTGAATATAGTTCATCCACCTTTCAATAACCAACTATTGGATTAGGCTAACGTGTATTTGTGATAGCTAAAATCAGTTTATTTAGTAGAAAATAGTTTATCCACTTTCCAGTAACCAACTGTTGGATTAAGCTAACTTGTTGGTATGTGGTGAAGGGTAATTCTAGCTAAAGTCAGTTTATTTAGTAGAAAATATTTTACCTATCTTTCATTAACCAACTGTTGTGTTAAGTTAACTTGTTGGTATGTGGTGATGGCTAAAATCAGTTTATTTAGAGGAAGATAGTGTATTCACCTTTAACAGAGGACTACATGATTATCAGTACTTCAGTAAATGTAGCTAACTGTTGCTAATTTAGCACATTTTCTACCGTTATTCGTTCCCACATTAGAGCGTGTAGATGCACGAGGGACGTAGAACGTGTAGGTTACCATGGCACCGGCATCATTTAAACCGTTTTCCGTCAACTGTTGGAGGTTTTCTGCCGGCTCCACAGTGTCTCTGCGCTGCCGTTCATTAATGTGCTATAGGTTAGCATGTAGCAACTAGCCCCCCCCCCTCCTTCGTTTCATTACGCAAAAAGCGGCGGACGGTTGTGATTTGCTGGCCGCAGCCCTCCCTCTTCAGGGGGGTAACTTATTACGGGAGTTTGCAGGCGGAGTCGGTTTCCCCGAGAGATAAATTGTGTGTGGTACAATTGGTTGAGTCGGGTACGAAACTGTCCTTTCGCTTTTCCTGTGAGGGACAGTCAACAGTCACGAGCTAAGAAACTAAACCGCCGTTAAAACAAAACGAAAAAACAACAATAAAATTTAAAAGAAAAGGGTGGGATATCACCAGGAGTTAACATGTCGGGAAATAAAGACAGTGACGGCGGATGGAGGACATTTCTGTGGAATTCAGAGAAGAGGGAGTTTCTAGGACGAACAGGCTGCAGTTGGTGTAAGTACTCAGTTTCCATTAATTTAACCGTTGAACGTCGCTACAGTTTGCGAGTTAAGACACGACGGCGCGATATCAAACAGTGATGTAGCACGTTTGGCTGGCAGTGTGGAAACAGTCGGACAGCTCAGAGGGGTGATTTTTTTAATTTTATTTTTCCCTCCTCTCTGTCTCCGTGTGTGTGTCTGTCTTTCTCCATTTCCTGACTGTACAGACAGCACCTGTTAGATCTCACTGCCTTTGACATGCTGCGTCGTGACTTCAGTTTTTCAATGGAGGCTCGTGTGTGTGTGTGTGTGTGTGTTAGAAAGTAAAGCCAACTGTGAAAGCCCAAACGCGGCTTTATCTTACAAAGTTATCCCGAGCAGACATGCCACAGGTCGAATAAAGTAGAAGGTTAATTATTAATGGGGAAAAAATCAATTAACTCGCTATAAATGGCTTCTTCCGTTAGATATTTGACTGTTAAACGTTTGGTTCAAACATGGCAGATTCAAGTTTAATATGTTGCAATAGGAAAAGAACAATGTTAGGCAAGGCGTAGCCCACATTCATTAATAAACGTCCTTTATGAAAAGGTCATCTTGAAGGACGGTGTGTGTGCTGGTGGTAGTGGTGGTGGTGGGCCAGGACTTTTTCATTTTCACCAAAGCAAGATGGTGAAAGTTGGATTTGGTTGCCTCACTTACAAGTCCACCCTCTTTTTTTCCAAGTAGAAGACTAACACGACATTTTTTTTTAAAATTTTTATTCCTCTCAATAATAAGCTAATCTCTGGCTCATGTATATACACGGGGGCCCGGTTATGCCTCCCCTCCTTCTCCTTTCACTCAAACCCGAGATTAATGGATCCAGCTATAATCGTTTTAAACACTGTTTTCAATACTTTAAGACGAGAGAACGCTCGCCTAATACGGTCAGCAGTGGCTGTTGATTTGATAGGATAACTACACGCCATTATAGAGTACCAACTAAACTCAGTAAACCGTTTAACTACAAGTATAAATGCCATTTTTCTTCCACCTCCCCTCCTCCTCCTCCTCCTCCTCCTCCTCCCTCCGCCTCCTGTGTGAAGCACAGCCGGGTTCGGCCAGACACCGCTTGGCAACATGGTGCCGGGGAACAGATCACGACTCACATGTCTCAAGGGCCGCCCCTCTCCCTCTCCCTCCATCTCCCCTGTTTTTTTTTCACGAAAGAAATGAAACTAATCGGCATTTTTTCATTTAAATTTAAAGCCCAAATAAAACAGCTCATGTCAAATGTTTAAAGGTTGGAAAAAATCACAGTTATGTTGCCGCCGTCGCGGCTGTGTCTGGATAGCACAATGGCGAACTTAAGAGGAGCATACTTTTAGGATGAATATACGTTAACAGTGTCGTAAATGTCACACCAGGCGTGTGGTTGGTGTGTCAGTGCGCGTCTGTAACAGGGTAAGTGTTGGTCTTTGTCGCCGGGCAGAGTGATGTCGCACTCACTAAAAGCGAGGAGCGGTGTCCGCTCTAAAAGCAACAGGTATGTCTGTGCCCTTGAGTCGGATTAGACACAGTCACGACCCGCCCGTACACCCCCCATTAAAGAAATGCTCATTAAAATCACTAAAAATGTGTTCGGTATTAACTATTTATAATTCTTCTGCTTTCGATACGCGAAGCAGGAAATGAGTGTCCGTGTCTGAGACATGTGGAGCTCACTTTTCTCCTCTAACGGTCGTTAGAGGAGGGAAAAAAACAACATTTTTTATGCGTCTTTTCTACGATAAATACGGTTCAGTACAGAGCTGTCACAACACTATAAAAAACCGTCAGTAAAAAGTGGAGACATCAGTGAGGTGTGAGTGTGGTGATGGCCCCCTTCACAACATGCTGCGGCAGTCTGGTGGTGGTGATGGTGCTGGTGATGGTGGGGGAGGTGCTCTCCATTCAAAACTCTTGCCTTTCACCACCACTAGGCCAGTTTCTCTGCTATTTACATGCCTTTGAACAAGCAGTGTTGTTGATATATTCTGGCTGCAAAGTGCTTAAAAAAATCCACATCATCCCAATGCCCACCTCACGCCGACTTTACAAATCTGTGCGCTGTTAACCAGCTTGATTTCAAGCCCTCAAATGGTTAACAATACCTGTAACCTTGAGCCGCGTGGCACACCTGAATTTCACCTGCATCCATGTGTAAAAAATGTAATTTGTTTTGCAAATGCCACTCACCCACCCACACAACATGGAGCTGATTGGTACTTTTTTTTTTTCTCCTCTCCCCTTGGATGGCTGATCCTTGAGAAATCACTTCACGCGATTGTAATCCTACACAGCGCGTCAGCACAAGTGTCCGTCTATAGTTTCCCCTCTCAACAGGTGCATCTTGCAGCCCTCCAGCTATGGTTGCTGACTTGCCCATTAGAAAATAGCTCGCTGTGCGTTTGCATTGGTAGCCGGTGCTGTGACCAGCTGCAGCCATGTTGGAAATCAAATCTACAGATCTACTAACATTCATTCATTCATTTACTTTTGTTTTTGACTTCTTTTTTTTAAAGTGGAGAAAGTTTATAAAATGTCTGAGCTTTTGTGGCTGTAGTACAA
Source organism: Protonibea diacanthus (assembly GCA_028641955.1). Classification (NCBI taxonomy): domain Eukaryota; kingdom Metazoa; phylum Chordata; class Actinopteri; family Sciaenidae; genus Protonibea; species Protonibea diacanthus. The sequence goes on along the minus strand of CM053979.1, from coordinate 7,108,199 downwards.
GACAAACTTATGTACAGTAATAAAGCTCACATGTCTACTCATGTGTGCCACTTTGTTTTTAAATACAAGAAGTCACAGAATAACAACAGAATAACACAAGGCGTGGAGAGAGGGCAGGCCCCGGTGAGCCTCTTCCTCCTCCCAGTCTGTGGCCTATTGGAGGAGATATGGTTGTGCAGTTGAACTTGTTATCAACCCGCCAAACTGGTTTTGCAATGGCTGATTTGGATGAGCAACTGGCGGGTAGACTTTTTGGCCTGTGTTCAGGAAGCCAAAATCTGAAGCCTGAAGATGGCTGTTATTGCTTGTCGGGCATAGAACGAAAAATGCCAAATAAGATTTGATATTTAAAGATAGAAGTAGTCGTTGTAGAAGACTTTTTAAATTAGATTTTAAGCCGCTGTGTTACTTTAAACTGAAATATACAGAATTTAAGCTCTTTTCATCAATTCAAAATATATGTTAATACATTCAATTTATACCCAGAGTTATACTCTTTCTTAGTTATTCTTGGGCTGGTTTAAACTTAATGGGTTGTAAGATAGACATCTCACTTTAACTTACTTTACTCTTACTTTCTACAGTTTCACTGAGTTGTAGTGTTGATGTACTACACATTTAAATATTAATGCAACTCCTCACTGAACTGTACTTAAAGTAGGCAAACTAGAAGTGCTAATTCCTGTTGACAAGAATGACGCCTATAAAAACTCTTTTTGTTCACGTAGGTGAGGACAGTGTTTTAGTGTTTTAATGTTTCTCAAGTGGCGACACCGTGGGGGGAAGGGTCTGCGTGAGAGGTGGCTTTGGCGTTGACAAGAAGGACTGGTGACTCATCCAGTCGAACTGGAAGTGCAGCCCTCCTGCTGTTGCATAATTTGAGTAAATTTTAAATTAGGTGAAAACCCACCATCATTGTTCTGAAATGGCTTCCACAATGAGAAGACAATGGGATCATACTGTGTGGAAGGATCTATTAAAGCAACTCCCGAGGTTATTTTCTTGGCTCTTGAATGCAGTTCAGAGTTTAAGGCCACAAACCACATTATCTGGCACACGAAATTCAAGAAGGGAACTGAGCGTAATGAAACTTTTTGTTCTTCAGTATATCTCTGAATCAGAATTTGTTTGAAGATGTCAGATTAACACAAACAAAAGCAGCAAATACTCACATCGGAGGAATGTTTTGTTTCTACAAGTACTGGAACAATCATCAAAATAGCTCCTGATTATTTCAGTTAATCACCTCTTGTTGCAGCTCTAATAATTTTACATCATTAATGAAATGTCCTCTTTCCCTACAGTTAAAATCATCTTGTTCTACGTGATCTTCTACATATGCTTGGCTGGAATATTCGTCGGGACCATCCAGGCACTGCTGCTCACGTTAAGTAACTACAAGCCCACCTATCAAGACAGAGTCGCCCCTCCAGGTAAATATAATCTTCACCCTTTTTTTAAAAATGTTATTTGCGTGATCTGCTGCAGTAACAGACGTTTCATCAGCTTTATGAGTTAAAGTGACTGGCTGTAAGAGAGAGTAGCTTTGGTTTGGGCTCTGTTGCACTTTTGGCCAAGTCTCCGTGATGATGTGGCTGCCTGTGGTTCATGTAGTTAAAAATGACTGTTGGGGTGTGCCTTTAAGCAGCTACTCTATCAGGAGTCTTTCTGACCTTAGATAGGTTCAGCCATTTTGTCCTTCACTCCTCTCAGCCAGTCAATGTTTCCTCCCTCAGGCTACAGGGGAACTGCTGTAGCTTACACCCATTGAGACTAAAGTAATTCATGTGTGCAATGATTGTGTCACAGCCGGCATGTTTAAATATGTACACACGTGTGGCAGTCATTGTTTGTAGTTTATACTTTGAAAAAGAGTTTCAGGGACCCTAAGCTTGTTTTTCTGCAGAGAAATTTGTAATCCTGTGAAAACAAACACGGCAAGTGTTTCGAAATTTCTTGCGAGCGTGAAGACGGTGCAGTGCCCAGCCTTCTTCTTCTTCTGCCTCTTGTTGTGCCAGTACTTGTTTGCACAGCACATGCTCTAGCCTTGGCGGTATTTTTAGCAGTCATTGTAAATGACTGGCTTCATGCACACGGGCCAGTTTGCCTGCCGTTTTTGTCTGTCAAGCGTCCACGACTGTTGACAGTCAAAGAGTAGCCTGGCAGAGATACAAGTGTGCAGCGCTTTGAGCAGAAGCGAGTTTCCAGTAGTGGCAAGATAAAGGAAGCAGAGTAGTTAGATTTTTTTTTTTTTTTTTCTTCAGAGCTCAAAGCCCGCCTCTCACTCTGGGGCTAAAAGTTTCCATTGTGAGAGACACACACGTGAGAGTGGATGGGTGGGGGCAGGGGATTGGTGAACTTTCACAAGCCACCACTGAAATTCAAATGACTAAATGTTAGTTCTCTCTCCCTCCCTCTCTCTCTCTCTCTCTCTGTTGCACAAATGCCTCCAATCCTCCTCATAAACTACAGCAACAAAAACGATCAGTTCAGCGAGAAGTGAAGCTGGGAAAAGGTTCATAAATGTCATGTTTCCTTTCACCCATCTCATTCTCCTCATGCCACGCCTCACTGAGGCCTTGTGCATGAGGCCTGTGGAAAATTACTGCTAAAAAGAGCTGACAGAGACCATCTGAGGAAATCCCCAAGACCCTACATTGTGTGTTGTCCTAAGATAATAGACCAGCGACTCTCTTTGGGTTCAGATCACATGATACAGTGTAGCTTCTGTCAGTTTTATATTGTGTTTTTTTTTTCCCCTTCATTTTATAGTTTCTCATCAAAACAATATTGTGTTTTTCAGGTCTATCACACACCCCACACTCAGACAAATCTGAAATTGCTTTCTCTAAGTCTGATAAAACGACATATAAGAAGTACACGGACAGCATGCAGACTTTCCTTAAACAGTATGACGATGAGCGCCAGACTGATCAGATGAAATTTGAAGACTGTGGAGGCAAGTATATCATACAGGGACTTATGCATACGTAATAAAAGTCAAGATTTGTCCCTCATATTTCTGCATTTAAATCTAAGAAAGGCTACAATAATACTTGAATTCAGTTCAGTTGTCATAATTAATTGTCTTTTTTGTACCATTAGACACTCCTCGCCCGTACACGGAGCGTGGACCTCTGGAGGCCCCCGAAGCAGCTCAGAAAAAAGTCTGCCGTTTCCGCAGGTCTTTGCTCGGTAGCTGCTCAGGGGAGTTCGATACCGATTTTGGCTTCAGCGAGGGAAAACCTTGCATCATTGTCAAGCTCAACAGGATTGTCTTCTTCAGACCAAAGGTAGGTTTACTGCACACTTAACAGCGCTATAGCTTTTGTATTTACAGCTATATTGACGCAAACAATAAACAAACATATTATAAAACATAGCTGTAAAACCAGTAAAGTTTAAATGTGAGATAAAGATTCAGACATTCTAAAAAAATATCTTGTAACCAGTGACAAAACTTCTTAAATATGCAGTGTGAGAAATGCTGCCAAGTAGAAACAAACACCCAAAAAAACATGACTGGAAACGTCAATCAGCCTCCTCCTGTAGCAATACATCACAAACGTGTATAAATGCACACAGTACATATGTTTGTTTTAAAAGTCTTTTGATTACGTTTGGTCTTTATTAATGGCACACTCACTAAAGTTGGATGTGATTGATTTTTAAGTTTTAATGTCACTTGAGTTGTCAGCAGCATTGTGGGTAATGTAGGCACCAGATTTTGATGAGAAAGAAGAGAGAAAGAAAGAACACATTTTCATCCTTTTGGTCTTAAAGGTCCAGTATTTAAGATTTAGGGTGTCTGCCATGTTGAATCACCATGTTTCTACTGAACACTGGCTCTAGATGGGACCTTTTGCTTTTGTTTTGGGAAAGATTCGTGGTCACCATAGTTTTTTTCTAAACGCTTGGAAGGGGAGAGTGAAAACCACACCTCCAGATGGCACCAAATCCTACACAGCGGACCTTTAAACTTTCTATTGTAGCTCAGACAATGTTATATGCAGTACTCCTAAGTATTAGTAAAAAAAAAAATGCATTTTTAAGAATTTCACAATCATTTATGTAACCAAATTACTCATCAAAATTAGCAGAAAAAATTATCGAAAAGTTAGTTTGCTGTTCCACATGTTCCATATGTTTACTTCAGTATTGTTCTAAATAAACTCAAATCACACTAAGCTGTACGAGAGGTGCACCATGTTAAATCACACATTGCCAGCCTAATATCAAACCTAATATAACCATCTGTTCAGGATGTTGTTCATCAATCAGTCTCTCTTTTTTCAGGCTCCCTCTAGCAATGCGTCACTCCCAGAGCCTCTGCAGGCCAAAGCACAGCCCAACCTGATCCCCATATACTGCAAACACAAGGTACGTCTGATATGACAGCATCTGGCCATGATGTATTCTTACATGTATACTGGAATGTTTGGCTGTGCTGTAGAAATGTTAGATTTTAAATCCAACTGTTATGTTCGCAGAGAGATGAGGATGAAGGCAAAATCGGAGAGATCAAGTACTTTGGCATGGGCGAAGGCTTTCCCCTTCAGTACTACCCGTACTACGGTAAACTGCTGCAGCCCCAGTACCTGCAGCCACTGGTGGCCATTCAGTTCACCAACGTCACTTTGGATCAGGAGCTGCGTGTCGAGTGCAAAGCATATGGAGAAAACATCGCGTACAGTGATAAAGACCGCTACCAAGGACGTTTCGATATTAAGCTCACAGTCAAATCGTGACCTCAGCCATGACGAGCACTCTCATTTTGAAACAAATAAAATGTAGAGAATAAAAAAAAAGAGTTCAGATAAACACCACTAGTCTTTGAACATTCATAATATACAGGACCTACACTTAATCTGTGTGCTTTACACTAGCTTTTCTGTGTGTTTGTCGAGGGTTAGAATGTAAAATACAAGAGTAGCAATAGCAAATATTTATTCTACTGTAAATGAAAATATTCCTTGAGCCATGGGATGTGTTCATCTATTACTGTAAAACTGCAATTCCACTACTGACGTGTAGCGAGCTGTGTTTCTGTCCCCAAAAGTATTTCACCCTAATGTGGTTTCTATATATTTTTGGAGTGTCCAGTGCTGTAGTCTATAGTCCTGTTGTAATCTCTTCTCCTGTCTTATGTCAGCTTTAGTGGTCCAAGGTGTGTGTGCGTGCGCTAGTGTCTGTGTGCAGGTGTGTTAGTACATGTGAGTGTGTGGAGTGTGTGTTAATGTGCTCTGACTAACTGAAATACTAGCATGGTACTCTGAACCTTTAAGGCCCATGTTTGAGTAAATGACTGCGCTCCATGGAATCTGTTTTTTTGTGTGTTTCTTTATCCAAGTTGACTGTGGAAGGATACATTTGTACACATTTTCTTTGTTGTTCACCTTTTAGCTGTAGGATATGGTTTGATGACATTTCTGTTTGATACTCTTACATCTGTTCATTCTTAATTGATAGTGTAGAGCTTTGTGGGTCCAGCCTAGAAGACTGTCACCTCCATGGAAACAGTGGCAACTCAGTGCTTTGAAATCTGTTTTGCTGGAGACATCACGTGACGTGATGCTACTTACTATTGAATGTTTTAGCCATTTTCATGGTGGAAGAATTTTATATTTATGCAGTTGTACATTTTTTTCAAAGTTTAATGTATGAATCCAATACCAAAGTCGCTGGTCAAAAAGTTAGAGAATATCAGAGGCAATGCAGTATCCCGTGTAATAAGATGTTTAGTTGGTGTGAAAATACTTAATTCAATGTTGAAGATCAAAACACTTGTCAGGAGTCTGCTCTTGTCACTTTATTTAATCTGCATAAGGCTGAAACAATAAACAGAAAAATGAGACAACTGTGAAGTCTTTGAATATGTAGTTACACGTTTTCTTCTTTGCATTCATCCGTCCAAAATCTTGAAGAAATACTGCACCTGTTAAAAAAAACAAAACAAAAAACAAACAAAACTGAATTAGACCTCAACATCAAAGTATCAGCCGATGCTTCCTGTTTGCTATCAGAATAGTGACATTGTGAGAGTTCGCAGAGTAAATTCTCCTCTGCACAAGCCCCTTTATTGGCCACTATGTTCAGGTCTGGAGGAAAATGGCAGCTCAGTCAGGCACAGGCTAATGTTTAACAAGGAGGCATTTGTCCAAGCTACAGATCAGGAGTTTTCCTGAACAATGACGCTTGATGGGTCAGACCCACTCCCTGCAAAACAATGGGTTTGTTTCAAATTCCTCTGCCATTCTTGTTCTCCTCAAAACCAGTGTGAGCCAAGGTTGCCCCAGCCCACAGAGTGGAGTCATGAGACTCGTCTAAAGACACGGCTTCACAGAGTCGGGGGTTTTGTTCTTGGCTAAACGCAAGGTAGTTATTTATGCATGGAACTGGAAGACAATGAGGAAACCTATTTTCAGGATCAGAGATGAAATAACGTGGGTGTATTCTGCGTGACAAGGAGAGGACATTGTGTGAGTGTGCCTGTGTGTTATGTGACATAGCACCCACCTCCAGGACGCCGTCTTCCGGGAGGTCTGTACAGTGGACTGCGTTTTTCACTTTGTCTTTGCCATAAAGAGCACGCAATGTGGTCGGACGAAGATGCCGTGAGATTTCCTGTTGAATGAGAACATCCTGGTTGTGAATCCCTCGCTGACGAAAACACGGGACAAATCGGCTTATTAGCATTCAGCTCAGTGTCAAACACAAACATCAAGTCCTGTGTGGATGATAATGGGGGAGTTTTTTTTTTACAAACTGAACATCCTGTACTGTTTGTGTTATTACTAAGTGATTACTCAGCAACCGAACATGTGATCCCGTAGAGGAAGTGACACAACACGCACAGACTGAAGGGTGGGATACATTACCGCTGCTTCCCATTTACATTTCACAATTCAGAAATGCTGGGCTCACTTAACTTTAAAGAGACATGGACTTCTCCTTTTCATTGCCTCTCTCCAGGCAGCAGTAGCTGTATCTCGAGTGTCTGTCTATTTCCTTTCAACATCAGACACTCCCAAGGTCAGAGCCGGCCTCTCTTGCCCTTTGCTTCTCAAGGAAATGCAACCCTCCCACAGGGTCCGCCATCACGGGAGGGACAATATGTGAATAATTAGCTCACCAAGATGACTATTAAATCTAAAGGAATGCAAACATTATATAACACGTAGTACTTATGTAATATTTGATACATTGGGAGGTAAATCATGTGATATGTTATCTGATTTGAGCAGTAGGGTCAAAATATGGTGAAAATATTTAAAACGGATCAAAATGAACGACTGTAAGAGAATCGAACAATGCAACAGGGTGCGTAGCTAAGGTTTGCTTGGTCTCACGTTTTGTTGAGGAAAGACTCCGACTGTGTTTCTCGGCAGGGGAACATTTCCTATGACAAGTTCTTTATCCCTGTGTGGTTTATGAGAGCGCACATAAAAAGGCAGAAACAGGATTCAGGGTCATCAATCAGCCGAGCTCTCCCCTACGGGCCATTCATCGTCGCTTAAAACAAAGGCCCTGCGGAAAACAAGTCAAATGATTCGACTACACAACGCTGAATCGACTATGAAAGAAAAAAAATGTTGCAAGGTTCAAGGATCATGGGAACTGTGGATCGTCTGGGAACTGAGGGTTAACTATGGGTTAATTCCTTTGTGATGCTTAGGATGGTAAATTTGGGAAATAAGCATATATTAATACCTGAGGGAGAGAGTTGGACAACAGTACAAGAGTACCAAGAAATGATTAAAAATCGTGCAACATGTAGAGGTTCAACATCGAACTGTACATACTGTACAAACGGTGTGAGGTTTTATGAAAAATGATGACACTAGTACTGACATGACACATTTTAGATCATTCAAGGCGACTAACAAATGCAACCGCGATGATTTCTGTCAAATGGCGACCAATGGCGTTAAAATAATATCTGCTTAGCATCAGCGTGTTAGTTTTGCCATTGCAAGCCTGAGATAAGATAGACTTTAATGATCCCACACTGGGGAAATTCATTTGTCACAGCAGCTTGTCACACAAGGTGAATAAGAAATTACTCATAAATAAGAAATATATAGAAAAAGTCATGAAGTCATGCTGGTGTTAAAGAGTCTGACAGCTGTTTGAATGACGGACCTGTGGTAGCGCTCCTTCTTACATGGTAAGAGTGGCTGGCTAACCGGTATAATTGTAAGCATCAATCGCAATGTATCAGTCAGAGAGAAGGTGAAGAGGAAATAGCAGGACAGGAAGTCCTCTTCAGGCAGCGGCCTGTTGTTTAAGTGCTCCATGCTACATGAGACGAAAACCAAAGACGGGAAATTAAGGGGCGATTTACTCAGTGATAAAAGAATTCTTTGCAAAGCACTGCTCTCTGTAATTGCATTAGTTACCCATGAGTGGCCTGCAGTGAGAGTTTAATTTGATTTTAATGAGTCTTCTAGTTTGCTGGACTGACGTTCACGTAACGGCTGCTGGCTTTTGTTGACTGTAATGGCAGGGGCAGAGTGACCTCGTGGTTACATGACCGCCCGGCGATCGAAAGGTCTCACGTCTGATCCTTCATGCACCGCTGAGTGTCCACCAGGCCGACGTGAGCCATTGAATCGTTACGCCAAACACACAGTGTACACATATATTTACATGTTAGTGAAGAACTGCAGGAGACATTTAAAATACTAAAGGAAAAAAAAAAGCTAATCTTCATCCATCTAATTCTCGGAAACATGTTTTACTTGTGAAAATACAATTTGACTGTCACAAAATGTTGGAGTTATAGCCGAAACTCCAACATTTATATAGTTCTGACTGTTTTGTTTTTTATAAAACAAAACTTATAGAAACTAAAAATACACGCCTTGCCGCCACGTATACATTTTTAAAGCGTGTACGTTGTACAAATGGCTCATGGAGCGTTCTTATTATTGATGAGACAAATGTCTCACAGTGTCCTAGACTTTAATCAATAAGGTTGTAACTCTTGTATCTTATTTTATAAGTCATCTTATCGTGGGTTGGATCTTATTTCTTGTGTTTTTATGACTTCGTACAGCCTTTTATGCTTTTATTACTACAGCACAAACATTGATTTAAGTGTCCTGCACCATGTGGTGCCCAGCTCATATACTACTACTACTACTACTACTACTACGGCTACTGTTTGTTAGCACATTGCCTCTGTTATTGCTAGTCTAGATAAAGATAAAGAAAGAAATAATCTAAGCCTATCGGCAAAATCTTTTATTTAGATAAAATGTGAACACAAAAGTCGCCAAATTCAATTAAAAAAATGAAAGCTGTGTGAAAACTATTCACAGTTTCTCTGTAATCTCCCCTGATGCCAATATCTTTTCACCCTTAGCTTCAATCAACGCTTTATTGTTCTTAGATAAAGAATATTAATTTGTGCGATCAGGGTATATTTCTGTTCTACTCAGATGCATCTTCTGAAGTAACTACACGCCGACTATATTTAGCGCAGTGGTCACCAGGGACAACTGATCTCGTTATCCACAAAAGCATTACGAGGGTGGGTCAAAAATCAATAGCATATTTTTAACGACATGATGTAGGCAGAGTATCTTCATGTAACAGGAAGTTCAGGTCTATCTGATCATCTCACACACACATACACACACACATTCATCATCTACTGTAAGTGAGGCTGTGACCACCGAGCACCGCTGACGTGTAGAGGGTGAAACCAATAATTTATTAAGCTGCAGATTTAAAGGGGAAGTGTGTACTTGCTGTTATACACAAACTCTAAGAAAATAAAACGGAGGGTGTAGAGCACAGGCTGGGGTCAGCGCTGGTTAACAGAGGACCGTTGTGTCTGTCCACTCTGATATCAGGACACATCACAAGACAGACAGAGCACAATCTCGTGACTCAGTGAGTGCAGCGCCGGGCAGCTAAGGGCTGTGGAGGTGTGAATACATGAGAGGATCCTTTAACTGCAAGATATACGACGCCTAGTTAGAGGCGTCGTATATCTTGTGTCAGATATTTTGATGTTTCTGCTCTCTTCTACGAGGGAATATTACAGTCGAATTGATCCGCTGTCAGCTCTAATATGATAAAGTGTGTTTCAGGTCGTTTAATCCGGCCATACAAGCTGCACAGTCATGTGTTTATTCACACAAGACCTGTGTTGTTTACAGATTAGTGTTCAGTCAACTGGAATTAATCAGTAGCCCTTAACTATTAATAAACATTCTGACCTCTTCATACAGTCTGGCCTTACAGTGTTTGTCCAGTCCAATCTGTCGTCTGATAATAACGTCTGGAATGTCTTTACACGCCGCTTTTGACAAGAAAACGTACTGTACTTTGGTACTTAGCACAACAATGTTACACGGACACACACGTGCCCCGGCGGTGACCTCATGACTCGCCTCGAACACGCTGATCTAGTCTAGTTTTTTCTCCCTCAGAGATCTCAGTGCTGCTGGGACTTTCCATTTATCTTATGTATCAAATGATCTGCGCTGAGGAGGGGGAGTGCGAAGGTTTAGGTTATTTGTCAGACAATACTGAGGCGAGTCTGAGGTCACGGAGTGATGAAACTGGTTGACCTCCCGGTTAGTCAGTAAAGACTGAAGCAATCAGAGAGGTTAGTGAGGCTTGAATGAGAAAGAGAGCAGGAGCAGCAGCCTGAAGAACATCTTTATACATTTCCCCTGAAGCCTCTTCATTTTATTTATAACAGCAGTAAGAAAAACAGTGCAAGCAATTCCTGATAATTCATTTAAAATCTGTAACTGTGATTTTACCCCTGCATGCTACTGAGATCACATAAACACCACACACACAGGCTTTAAGGGTAATAAACCAAACCGGAGGCAGATCTGGGGAGGGTAACTAATAAACCAGAGGGCGGTGGCAAAGGCTTAATTATTTTGGCATCAGTGAGCAGTGGTGTAGTGTCACGTGACCTGGAAATCATTGGCCAATTAACTCAGCCTTTTCCTACTTTGTGGCAGCAATGTTTTGACAGCGACGGCGACAGAGGAGTGACGGATAAGGACAGAAAGCATGACAAATCAGAAAAAACGGGAAACTAAAAGACACGAAAATGTCTGAACTGTTTTTAACAAGACTGACAGCTGAGTCATGTACAACTGCTGAGCTTGTAGGGAAACGGTGCAGGTGTGTAGTCTCTCGCAGTGATTGGAGGCAGAGCGTCTTATCATTAGATTTCACATCACGCACTGGCATAGCCCTGCAGCGCTGCTTCTCGCTCACACACACGCATACTCACACACACACACACACACCAGGCCAAGTTTTTATCTAATCACAGAGCCACAAAATCTTTATGATGTACAATACGCGTGAACTAAAATAACAGTCTCCACTTCAGCGCGAGCTTTATGTTATCTGATTCAGGATTTTCCAAAACCGACCAACAGGTGTGCTTGAAAGCAAATATTGATCTCAGTTTATATTAAAAAATGTGAGAGCTCACTCAGTCATCTGGCTTCCAGCTGCCAGGCTTAATGACTTCTCAGCAGATGTGTGCCAGGCTGATTATCACACAGTAAAAACTAAATGCAGAAGATTTATACAGAGAGAGAGAGAGCGCCACATAAGTGGCTGAAAAATAAATGAACACTGTTGGGTTGACTAAATATAATACATCACAATAAAACATTAGAAACATTCATGAGTGTATGATTTACCGTTGTATTAGACTGTATGTAGTTTTAGCTCTTAGCGTGTGTTTGTTATGTCTGTTTCTGTATCTTTGACGTCAAGGGCGTTTGAAAAACGAATTTCAAAAGGAGGACGACGGATGGATAATCATCAGCAGATGATGTATTTGATTTTTGCCACCGCTGACATTTTGGATTCAATAATCTAATGAGGTAATAGCAGATAACAGTTAACATTTTTTGACTCACTGGATCGGCGGGTCCGCAGAATTCCCTGAATGACTGTGGTACATCTGTGCCGTGGATCTCCAGGACCATGCAGGGCCCAGAACACAGCTCGGTCACCATACTCTGGAAGGAAAGAGTCAAAACTTTGACCTGTCTTTGCTCAAATGAATAAATGTACACGCGATGACTCATCTCCAAATATCTGGGTATGAACTAAATCTGTGTGAGCACTTGTAGATCTTTACAAACGATCAGTGCGGCGCTTGTGTTTTTATTTTCAACAAAAGTAACACTTGACAGAGCCACGATGCAGGTACATGCTATGATGGCACAACAGTGTCGTGTTTATACTCACAGGGTACTCTGTGACCACGCCTTTGTAAACCTCGTAGAACTCTTCTGCGTTCGCCCGGTCCACGTTAAACTGCGAAAAGGAAAAACAAGCTCCATTACTACATGAGATCTTCAGTCATTTCCATAAAAGAAATGACTAATGAATTAGAAACATCAAGGATATGAAATCATGTCCTGAGAGGCGCTGCATGAATTGCTAATATGCACTTATTTTATTCCCATTAATGTACAACACGCTCTGCGTGTGGTTACAGTGATAAAAGCCTGATTGATTTATTTTCGTCCCACGGCCCAGAATCACATCTGATGTGGCAAAAACGAACGGACTGAGAGAGGTCGCTGTGATAAGGTCAGACAAAGTCAATACAGTGCGTGTACTGGTTCCATGAATATATGACAGACCACGGCGTGAGGAGATGATAATTATTTGCTAAGTCTTTACCATTTGAAGGGCTGAGATTTCAAATCCAGCTGCAGATATGGAGTTCAGGATCTTCCCCGTCAGACCTGCGAACACATCAAAGCTGTTCATATCTGTGAGCCTTTATGATCTCTGTGTTTACAGATCATCAAGTGTGTTTTAGTGCCATGATAAACTCTTCAATGTCATCCTAACTGAAGAATTTCTGTAGCGGCAGACACAATTAAACTGCGTGCATCGTAAATGTTATCTCGTGCTGCAGCGACCTCGGATTGTAGCGTTTCCTTTGGGACGGTGAGGTTGTCTTACAAATGTCCTGTCTGTAAGAGGTGAGGAGACATTATATTTCTCAGTGCGATCAACGCTTTAGAGAGCGAGATACAGGGCTGTACCTCTTGTCACTGTGGCCATACGTTATTGTAAAAACGGTGACGAAGGTGCACCAGTGACAGTGAAGGTCAGACTGCTGCAGACACACAGAAATGAAAGAGGGCGCCAGTCTCATAATCTCAGTCTGACATCCTGATAAAAAAAGTAGCGCGTGTACTCAGGACACCAGGCGTCAACATTTTCCATTTATCCTAAATGCTGCTGTGTCTAATCATGACTTTCAGTTTGGACGACAGCGCGTGCTGGTGAATTTCTCTCTCATTTGGGTAATCGTTGGGTCAAAGTCCAGTTGTGGGTGTATTAGTTCAGTAACCACGTCCCGAGTCGTCTATGCCCTCCCCAGACAGCAGCCGGCAGCCTCCCTAGGATAGGCACACACACTCAGCGCAGATCCCAAAAGCAGCTGGTGCTGTTGCTAGGAGATCCTATTCTGGGTGCCTGGCAACAGAAGCTTCTCTATTCCAGTCATGTCTGAGTGCATTCCCAGCCATGATGTCCTCTGTCGCCGCAGTGATTGGCTGCATCGTGCACACGTGGCTGAAGCGTAATTTGCCCTCTTGAGTGATCTTCAAGGGAAATCAGAGCGAGCTTTCTGTCACCATCTGTCTTTGAACTGACCGACAATCCCAGTTTGAGCTCAGCTGACCAAACTCAGAGTGGGTTGCTATTTTTAGCTCAGACCAAAGGTGTCACCTGATATCTGAGAGTAAACACTGTGATGTCACATTGTGGCAGAACTATAATTTGAGCAATTTAGGCCTTTTAATTATCCAAACCTTTTTGTCAAGAAAAGTAACTCAACACACAGATTTTGATTTTTACTACAACACCTGTAGCTTTCTGACGATTTTATCCAAAGCAACTTACAACAAAGGGAAACAATCAAGGTACAGAGCAACAAGGACTGCAGCAATGAGTACCACACGCATACAGTCGAGTTGTAGAGGGGGATAGATTTAGCATGTCTAGTTGTTGGTAGTGTTGTAGAGGAGGTACTCTCTGAAGAGCTGGAGGTCTTCAGGAGATTTTTAAAGATAGAGAGGAACGCCCCTGATCTGGTAGGAAGTGATAGGACGTCCCACCAACGGGGAGCAACAGACAAGAAAAGTTTGGATTGTCCTGAGTGTACGGGTGGCAGAGCCAGGAGTCGTTCAGTGGAGGAGCGTAACATATGCCTGTATAAGGGGATTCAAATAAGTGGGTGCAAGACTGGAAACTACTTTGTAAGCAGCATGAGTGGTTTGAATTTAATGCAGGCTGCTACAGGTAGCCAGCAGAGCTCGATGAGCAGCGAGGTAACGTGTGACTCCAGACCACAGTCAACGAATCATTAATCTAAAATCTCCGGAAACTTGTAACCAGCTGTTAAAACGAGGCATTGTAGATGTAAAAGCAACTTCCTCACCACAAAATCTGCTCAGAAATCAACAAGAAGTTCACAACGTGTTCAGACTGCCCACCATCTCTTTGCAACTTCACTATCAGAAGACTTTTGGCAGTTCAGCTGGGAGTGTTAATGAAGCTGCCATGATCTCGTCTTGTAAGCAAAACAACTGTCAGTCTTACTGTAGACGGCACAGCCTGTTTGAAATTATGTCTGCTGAGAGCAAATGCCTCTTAAGCTGCCAGACCTCAACGAGCACAGAGATATTTGTGGGCTGACATTGTGAGGTTACATCAGCTCCTCCTCAGATACACGGATAGAAACAGGACTCCAGTAGTAAAGTTTAAATAAAATGTACCATGCGTTCAGGAAGAGAGCATGCATGCATAATTACATGATAACAAGCAGCAGGTTACAGCCTGTGTTTTGTTACAGACAAAACTAAGAGAGAAACATGAGAGAGATTTTGACATGAGTAAACTGACTCAGACGAAATGAGAACACCACTGGAGTGTGGAGAGTAAAAGATGCAGATTATCATGAAAAGCATGGGTATTATTTCAAAGATCCAGATGAGGAATTTAATTTTACAGTCGGTTTGTGGGTTCAACCGTTGCTCAATTGTGCCCTGCAGCAAAACGCAGCGTGCCCATACCTCCGTAGTGTTTTAATGGATCCTTTCTCGTAAACTTTTCTCACGCCAAACATTTCAACTTGTCATAGCAGGAAAAGCACAGGTGCAACTACAGTAACAACATTAATGGTGGATTCATTCCAGTTAGGTGTGGCAGAAAGTCGTCCCATCACACCTAGACATCACACAGGCATTGTCCTGTCATGGGAAAGAAATGAATGCTTTGATTTCTGCTGGGTTCTTTTAATTATGTTGTTTTTCTTTTTAGAGTTCCTTTTGAATAAACACTGCAAGCAAGAATGTGCATCTCCCATCAAAATGTCATCTCAGATTACAATGTGCAAGTTTGTCTCAGATGACGTGAGGAAACTCTCTCATTGTTTGCTAGGCCATGAAAAGATGGCCACGCTCTCTCCCACAGGTTTATTTGTTTTCCTTATTTAACTTTTAGTTACAATATCAGATGAGAGAGACACAGAATGGTAGTCAACACTAGAGTTAAGTTTATTTCTAAAACATGATAAATCAGAACCTGTTTATGTCCTTTAGTTATATGTTGAAGAATCTAAGAAGACTTGTTGGTACAAGCAAAGTAAGAACAATATGTTTTGTTTCTTCTGTTCTACCCTGATAGGCCAGTTTGAACTGGAGAGGCGGGCTCTCAGGGTGCGTGATGTGATGGGAGTGAGAGACAATTGACTGTTTTTCTTGGTTTTTGTATCCTGTTTGAAGAGCAGCACAATCGCTGTTTCAGGTGTGTCAAAAGGTTTATGTCATTATTTTTTCTTTCATCTTATTTTTTTCTGTTAAATAAAAGTCGGCCTGTTTTTCCTGCACAACACCGGGCCAGCGTGATGTTTTCTTTCAACGCTACCCTGCCACCTCACCTTGCAACAGATGACATGGTGTTATGTACACGTGTGTTTCTGAATGAGATTACACACATAAAGAAACAAAAAGAAAAAAAAATAGATGGAAACTAAACTAAACTAAACTAAACTAAACTAAACTAAACTAAACTAAACTAAACTAAATATTAACCCGGTCCCAATCAGCCAAACAAATTGAGGATAAGCACTTAAATCAGACATAAATATGAAATAAAATTCATGTAGGAACGTGCTGAGCTTTTGGGCTTATATGTCCAGAACAACGAGGCCAGGTCTGTCCTCAGTCAACAACTTTCTGTGTGCATACTTCAGCCCTGTCCGGAGAATTTCACATTTCACAGGTCAGAGCTCTAGTGGCATGCTCCGTGAACAGGGATCAGGGCAGGGATTTGGAAAAATCCAAAGCCAATTTTGGTAACCTCTGTGTGACACAAACACGGTAACAGCTGTAGGTGGAAGGGAAGAGACTTGAAAGGCAACTGCATAACTTAGAAATATATCATACAGACAGTTAACAGATAACATAAATATCTGTTAGCTGTGAATAGATAGGTGTAGGCTCCCTACCTTCTGATATGGCATGAGGTTTAATGATGCAGCATGTGCAGTCTGTGTAGAGGGCTGTGTTTGAGGGACCGTGGCCAATTGTGGATGGGAAAAAGAATTCCAGCTCCTAAAGAAAAACAAACAGAATAAAAACAATTTAGAGTGCATCATCATCATCATCAGGAATGTGGAGCACAGGGTGCACATACAGGGCACATACAGCATTATAAGAGCTAACAGGCTAGCTTCACATCCTTACTCTCGCTGCTGCAGCAAGTGAGTCAGAGCCATGTCCAACATTTTTGATGCCATCTGTTCCAAACTGGGCACGGGCACTCTGCGGTGCCTCCTTCCGCGCCACAGTGGAGTCTGCAGGTCCCAGGAGCCTCCTCCAGATAGACATGGCCTCATCACCCATCAGCTCCATGGCAACCACAGGGCCCGAGGACACAAACTGCACCAGGTTACTGCAAAATGGAGCAGCCGCGGAATAACTCATCCGTAGGAGATGAATTCTTAGCAACAGTAGGTCAGCTGTGTTAACTATGTTTAAATGTCACTACAATGTCATCAGGATTATTGTCACAGGTTCTGTTAATGACAGCGGCCGGCTGCCAGAAATGTTCTCTGCTGGCTCACACTTGCTCAAAACTGGCAAATCATTTACAGGCACTCACTTGAAGAAAGGCTTTGACTGATGTTCCACATAAAAGTCTGCTGCTTGGCTCCTGTAATGTAAGAAAACAATAAACTGTTAATGATTATCTCAACGTGAACTATACGTTTCAAACTACTGACAAAGACACTCATGGAGGTCAACAATATGTCTATCAACTGTGTGAGATGGGTGTAAGGTTTTAGCTTCTTTATCATTTGGGGGGAAAAAACGACAGTTCTGTGGTGACAATATAAAAAGAAAAGAACATTTCACCGCCGAGGACATTGATGCCATGTCCTCAGAATTATGGGGGAAATTATTTTTAATTATGCAATTAAAAACAATAAAAAAAACACATTTTATGACAGAATTTAGTATTTTCAGACCCAGAATTCCTCCACTAGGATGTAGAAGGCTTTAAAAGAGCAGTTAGACACATGTTGTTTTTGAAACAGAGAAGCTGCTGCGGGCTCTTCTAGCGGCAAGTAAAAAAAAAAAAAAAAAAATCACTATAATCACTAGAAGGTGGCTAAGTCCAGTACCACCTGCATTTGATGATTGGTATGAGACAATTTTGGAAATATTTAAAAATGGAAAAGTTGACTTATTCTTTGCGGATTCAAAAGGACAAATTTTTACCTGATTTGAAATAAATGGATTTAATTTATAACCCCAAAGCGAGCAGACTTTGTATGACTGCACCGAGGCTTAGTGCGACTTCCCTTTCATTGATGTGAATAATAGGAATATGAGATCCTTTGGTTTTTTGGTATATAAACAATTTGTAATTTACTGTGGATGGACATATTATGGACAAACATGAGAAAGACAAAGCTATGGGTGGGTTTTAAGCATAAGTACACTGGAATAAACTGAGTTACAGCCCACATGATCTGTTGGACGCAATACATTTATGTATATATACACATATGTACATATGTATGTATGTAAAACTTGGAAAAAGGCTTTTGTTTTGTAAAGATAACAAGTGCTGTTATTGCTTTAAACTACCACAATATACAAATATATCTTGCATAGTCTGGCATTCATATTTTACCTAATGTTCACAGAAGCGTTATCAGGAACCTGAGCATCAAACGTGAAAGTAAAAAGTGCTCATTACACTCGTTGCTATATCTGAGACTGAGCTGGGTTTGATAATTACACCATGAACGAGCACCTGATAAAACTGTTAATTAAATGCCAACCTCGTCTGCCACTTTGCCTCACCATATGTTCCTAATGTGTGTGAGAAAGCACAGTCATCCATCTGTTTCTGTGAGGGCACCAGCACCAAACAGCCTCAAACAGTGTCTCCCTCTCTCACAAGCAGGAGTTCGTCCGATACATCACACCACAGTGTGACTCGTAGTATTATTAGACGCTCTCAGCGGCGACGGCTTTGACCTTACCACGTAAGCTTTGTCATTTTGGCTTTGGTCACAATCAGGTTGTTGGAGTATATCAGTTCAAGGACATCTCCGATCTTGGTAACTACATCTGGCTTTATCAAAGCGAGAGTTCTGGAACAACCGGGAGAAAAATGGATCACAGTCTGACAGATAAATGGGAAACATAACAGAAAGACTCTCAGATGTGTTTATAGTGTGCAGGGCTGTGTTTGTGTCTCAATACCTCAAATGGGTAGCAAGCAAATATTTCTTGATTTAGTTTTCTTTATAATTCTCTCATTTATTTGTGCATAGTTTGAGTGGCTTATTTTGATAGCTGGGAAATGCTTTGGGAAGAAAACAAATAAACATTTTTTGTGTGTGTGTGTGTTGGTGTCGTATCTCTTCCAAAAACTAATAAATTACAGATAAAATATGATTCATCAATTTCACCCATAATTAAAATTAGTTAACACGTACAAACAAAGTCATATTGCTTGCTTTTATGGTAAAAACCTGGCTGACGGCTGTTTAACGGCCGATTCTGCGTGATAAGTATCTAAAGCTGTGAGGCATGTAACCAGAGAAGACAATGCACACAAGTCAGACAATCACACCTTTCTTTTTTGCTGCCAAGTTTGTTTGCTGTGTACTGATCTCCATAGTCGATCAGATTAAGCTGTCGTGAGAATACGTTCACTCGATTCCCAACGAACAGGTCCTCCGGGTGGAGGTCGTCGTATTTGGTCCTTCTCAAAAATATTCGCTGGTTTTTTACATCAAACTGCAAAAAAAATAAATGAACAAGTTGGTAGTTCAAACACTTGAGAAATCCCTAAAATGTGAGCAAAGATTTTATCCATGTTATTCACCATAATGTGATATAAAAATACATAAAAAGAACAAACATCTTATCTTAAAAGTCTCCTAAAATATTCAATTTTGAGGCTAAAAATCTTGATAAATTTTAGTCACAGTAACGTCGCCTTTACAGTTGGCCTAAAGACGCAACAGCAGCCAACATAACAACAGATTTAAAGAGTCTTAACTGCTGTAGTAAATGCTTACCATTTCCACTGAGCCATCTTTGGGGTAGAAGAACAGTTGGTAGCGTCGCAGGAGAGCTGCAGTCGGGTCATACCACTCAGTAAGAAAGGCATAGCGATCTTCCTGATAAAGTCCAGGAGTAGATCGAATCAGAGTAATAATGAGGCACAAAATAACCAATTACTGAGCTTTAAAAAGAAGTGAGCATATCATAATTTGGAAACCGTGAGGCTGTGGTGTGATAACAATCAGCTTTAGGCCTTAGCTGTCGCAGATATTATCCAAATAGCTTGAGACGTAACCTAACGTAAGTCTGAAGAAGAAGGAGACACATCAGATGTTTTGTTTTGTTTGTTTAGGCCCATTAACTTCAATATCACATGTACTTCCTATCACTGCTGACTATGCTGTGCGCTTTATTGTTGCACAGTTTTGATCGTGTCTTCCTACTTTCTTGTCAGTCAGTGTTTTGACTCTGATCGTGAACTTGCAGAGACTTGAAAAATGTTTGAGTTAGATAATGCAACACAGCAGAACCGATATGAGATGTACAGATACCAACTTTAGAGGGGAAAATTCACTGATTGCTGATACGGTGAATTTTCTGTGGTTTGTGCAGCAACATGACTTTGCAAATGCTTTTTTCTGAAACAAATAACTTTACTGATAAAAGTTAAATATTCTTTAAAATAAATATTGTCAATCAATTCTATTTGAAATTGATGAAAGCTGCTTCTTCCCTCCTCTCTTTGTGCTGCTTGCCTCAGTATTGTAAATCACAGCGCACTCTGCTGGAGAAACTTTGCAGTGACATCGACATATCACCACCAGCAGTTTTTTTTTTTCTGGATTATATAGCAGAAAAAAAACTGTTTATATCGGTACATACATACACTGACATACATGCCGATACTGATATGTGTGTGTGACAGGTCAATATCAGCCAATAATATCACCTGTCTGATATATCATCTTACAAACCAGTGAACATCAAGTCTATTTTTGTCAGCTGTGTTGCTGCTGCAGAGCAAGACTGACTTTCAAGTGCACAGCGACACAATAATAATGTGTCAGAAACAAATGTAGAGTTGAACTGTGTCTCTGCAAGTTCATTCAAAGCATTTTAAACCAGAAGCACCAGAGTGGCTGTTTAAAAGAGCCGAGCTTTGTCATGTAGCGGGCTGAGGTAAGTCTGAACTCTTATAAAGGTCAAAGGTGTTTGGATTATATTTTATTAGCATGGAAGCTTATTTAAGGCACAGAAGAGTCGTGAAATGACAGTGACTAACAGTTATAATGATCTAATATCAACACTTAAGTGGTGACAGATCTAATTATATTTGTCTTGTTGACTAAAAGGGATCAGCAGTTCAGTTCTGTAAATACAATCGACTGCCTGGAGTTAATTTATGAAGTGACAGCCACCTCATAATAAGGTCCAGTTTCCTCCTGCAAAGTGAGGCGAATGGAAGATTTTATCCTGCTCCTGGTGTGCCTGTGTGTTTGTCTCTGTGAAGGACAACATGTCCTAGGTAGGTTTTTTTTGTCTTCTTCCCACTGTTACCTTGAAGAAACCCAGCCCCTGTGACTCTGACTGAGCAGGCAAATATTATAAACAACCTCTATCAAACAAATTATCCAGTAATAAGCTTTAGTCTTGTCTGGCAAACAGATTTACAACATTAATATTGGAGGCATCTTTGATGTTTTTATCTTATTTAGCTAGAGACCAATGTCCCAGATTCTGTCTGTAACAAGCTACTGTTCTTTTTAATGTGTGTAAATTAAACTAACTTTTTAATAACAGCCAACAAGGTTAACATCAGCAGGCTGAGACATTTTGGCTTCCTTCACTGTATTTATAGCCCCAGTTTGAGCCTCTCATGTAGGTTAGTAGCACACTGTGACTACTGACCATCCAACATATTGCACACAACATGCAAACACGTGTTACAAACTAACTGACAGTTCACTGTAGTGCAGGGGTGTCCAAACTTTTTTTTAAAAGAGGGACAGATTTGACAATGTGAAGATGCCCGATAACATTTAAAAAATGGAAAAATCACCAATTAAAAGTTATATACAAATGTTCTGTAACAATTTTGTTTTCATTGTCACAATTATCTTTTTAGAAAAATGACAATGAAACCAAATCTAAACCAATCAGGCGTGAACAAATCTAAAAACCAGTTCTTCCTTTCTGTCACATCTGGAGTCAGATAAAGAATAAATCGGAATACGTTAAACTTGCATGAAGTTGATACAAATCTGAACCTCGTGTTCATTTTAAACATGACTTATTATGAGTAATGCAAAGTCTGTTAACATTAAAGTTTAAAACGTGTCACTCTTGCTCTTGTCTTTAACAAAATCATTCAGAAAGTTATATTTTGTGTCACATCTACAGATACATAACACCAGCAGTTATATCTTTAGAGGTTCAAATGCTTCAGTCAACCAAAAAAAAGTCAAATCTGTCAGCCATACAGTATCTGACAATCTCAGCAGGCCATGAATAAATGGATATCTCTGCTGTAGACACTACAGGCACGGTAACGTTAAATTAGCGACCAATTAACTATGTTTAGTTTTGTTGTTTTAGCTGTCAGTGCTCACCTAGTTACTGGACGTTGGTTAGTTAGTTACCACCAGTTACTGATGCTGTGAAGCTGGCTTTAAAATGTATTTTAGACTACTCAAAAACATTAATAAAACATATTTACTTAGCCTAAAGTAGGTTAAGTGTACCGTTGTTAACGTTAACTGTTAGCGTGGAGCTAATTGTTTTCAACGCTTCCGTTAGCAAACAGCTACCCACGTTCAATGATATGTGTGCATTTAGTTCAGCCGTATGGAAGTTGTTAATAACAACGTGAGTTCGTATCATTCCTGTCGAACAGAAACATGCTCTGCACATGTTCTAAACATGTTCAAACTTACCATGTTTAACAAATACACCGCGCTGTTTTTCAGCTAGCAAACATGAGCTATCTCCCGGGCTCCGTTTCGTTTCTATAGTAACTGTAGTTGACAAGCCATGGTGCGTTCACTGAATAACGTACGCGGGAGTTTCACTGCTTGAATCTTCACCAGCGAGGCAAAATACTAAGAAAAATACAATATTTCACAAATAATATCGAATATATAACATGAAATATATTATCCACGCATATCAGAAGCACAGTGCAACTCGATATTTTTTACATAATTCAATAGTAATAGTGTAGGTGATTAGGACAAATGTTGAAATTTAGTATATGGTGATTATTGTTATTATTAAGTGTTGATTCTACATTTGAGGATAAAACAATCACATGGTCTAGAAGGCGCAAGCTTCTACATCTTCAGTATGAGCGTATTAAGAGTGCACCGTCATGGTTTAATGCGCCATCTTGTGGTGGTGTGGTGGAATTGTGAAGTGCGGAATTCAGCTAATTATTAAAATTTCGAGCGGCACTAAATGCAACCTTTGAACCTTTTCTGCTACCCGGAACAAAAACAGTCTGAGAAGTCGCATGAAGTACTTCATGTGTTTGTGTATTTGACACAGCTGCAGCACCAGTAGAAGTAGTAGAAGTAGTAGCAGTAGTAGTAGTTTTATTGTATGTTACTAGTTTAATCTCAACGAAAGTGTAGACGTAACTTCAGTGTCTCTTAATTTGAGTGTTTGTCCACGGAACATGTCTCGCTTAAAACATTACATGAATGATGATGGACCATTAATCCTGGATGGTGGACTGGCGACTGAACTGGAAGCGCAGGGAGCCAAATTACAGGTAAAATATGAAACACAAATAAAAACTTTAAAAAAAAAAACCCCTCTAAAAATCTCTATTCTGCATCTAGTCAGCATTGGTTTCTTATTAAAATTCTCATTTAATGTCTGAAATTGCTGCAGTGTACAGCTTCATGCCTCATTGACCCTGATTATTCTCAGTGTCTCATCTTGGATTACAAGATAAGACATTGAAAGTTGCACAGCATTATGCTGAGTCATTTTTGATAGCCAAAGTATTATCAGAATACATAAAGTATAAGAGTAGAAATACTCACTATGCAGCCAAAATAAGCACAGTTGCTGTTACATTGTTATATATTACACTCCTGGATTATTATTAGTAATGCAGTAACACGTCAGCTTTATTTTAATGATGTAGCTGGCTGCAGTAAAGCTAATTTTCTTCATCATGTATGCTAGTATTCAGTTTACTCTATGACGATGCATTATATTTGATATGCTTATTACACTGTATATTTTTAAAATCTCTATCTGCAAGTAACCAATAACTACAGCTGCCAAAGAAATGTTTTATTCAATTTAACCTTTATTTAAGCAGGAAGGTTTTTGTTTATTTGTTTGTTTGTTTTCATCAAACACTGCACATGTGGCTTAAAAGTCAGGGGATGTAGTGGAGTAAACTGCAGTACAAGTAGTTTATACTTATACTTTAGTAAATGTACTTGAATAAATATGAATATACTTTTTATTTCATGTGAAGATTTGGGATCAGAAGCAAAATAATGTAAATAACTATTGATCTAAATGTTGTTCACATATATTAAACGAAGATCATCGTGCATGTGATGCCTTGTCCACTAATGTGAGACATTTTATGAGTATATGATGTCATATATCGGTGTCATATATCGGTGTTAAATGTGAGTAAACATCTGAAAACTTTGAACTGAGGTTGATACTTCTCTCTCAGTCACACATCCAGATTTTAAAAGCTTAAATGAAAATGTTTGTGTCGTAGGGAGATCCTCTGTGGAGCTCCAGGCTTCTGCATACAAATCCCCAGGCCATAAGAGATGCTCATAACAGGTAGGTCCATGCAAAATATTATAGCAGCAAAGATCAATCAAAAAAGAATCAATCTGCTATTATTTGATAATCATTTAAGTAATTTTCAAGCATAAAATGGTCCAAAGATGATAAACGACTGTAGAAATTAGCATTTTAAAATGTGTCCACACTTTATAGATGTGATTATATCAACAGGTTTCTCATCAGTGGTGCTGATGTTATCTCAACAGCTACATACCAGGCAAGTATTACAGGTTTCATCAATCACCTGGACATGAGCTCTGAAGAGGCCAGAGAGCTGCTGATGTCTGGAGTTCATCTGGCCAAAGAGACGGTGGAGAGATTTGTCTGTGACAGTCGTCCAGCAGGTACAAACATGTACAGCACACTCTTTGCACTGTGTGTCTGTAAACTACGACGCTGTTTCATTGTGCTTTATCTCTCAAGAGCAGAGACGTCCTTTGGTGGCAGGCTCTGTTGGACCATACGGGGCCTTTCTGCATGACGGCTCTGAATACACTGGGGCTTACGCAGAGGAGATGAGTGTTGAAGTGAGTGGCTCTCAGATGCTCATACTGGTTACATATGAAGTAATTACACAGATGTCTGTCCAGATGTTCCATTTATGAACACATTTACTGTCGAATTACGACGTCCCTGCTTTCTTTTTTTCCTCTTCCAAGGAGCTTAAAGCTTGGCATCGGCCGCATGTCGAATGTTTGGCAGCAGCAGGAGCTGATCTCGTCGCTTTTGAGACAATCCCAAGCATCAAAGAGGCGGAGGCGCTGGTGGAGCTGCTCAGAGAGTTCCCGAACTCTAAAGCCTGGCTCACCTTCTCCTGTAAGGTAACCACTGCTGCTGAACAGTACAGCTAGTGTCGATTCAGTGCATTGATTCAGAGTTGTGCATCAAAATGTCTCATGTTTTGTTCAAAAACACTGTCAGGATGGGAAGTGTGTATCAGATGGCAGCCCGTTCACAGACGCTGTGAAGATCGCTAACAGATCCACGCAGCTGGTCGCTGTGGGAGTCAACTGCTGCTCACCGGCGCTGGTGGAGCCGCTGCTGGACTCTGCCGGGTCACTGCTGAGTCCAGATATGAGCTGGGTGGTGTACCCCAACAGTGGAGAGGAGTGGGACACTGAACAGGGGTGAGCATGTAGTCAAGTTTTAATAGCAAGGTCACAGCTTTGACTGTCACTGTGACATGTCAAACTCTGCTTTTACATAATACAGGGCATCTTTTGCTCATTTATACTAAGTCACCATGCAAAGCATGGCCAAAATCTGATCATTAACGTCTTGTTTAGAAGTGTTGGAGTACTGGAGTATGTTTACATTGTGGTATTACTACTTTCACTAAAGTAAAGAATCTGAATACTTCTATCGCCACTGCTGACTGTTCTCTCTCTCCTTACAAAGGTGGCTTACATCAGATAAAGAATCAGCATTAATACCCAAACTCAGTCGCACGTGGATGAAACAAGGTGCCGCCTTGATCGGTAAGGTGAACTGTTCCTCCCGTCAGTTTAACTCTTGTCCTGTTTTTCTGTATTTTCTCTGATGAGTCTTTTCTTTGTTCATCAGGAGGTTGCTGCCGAATCAGCCCTGCTCACATAGCCGAGTTACGACGGCAGTTGAAAGGAACGTCTCCGGCCTCTGCAGTGTCACAGGACTGAAAATGTTTGAGTGTTTTTTTTTTTTTTTGGTGAAGAAAGTTGCACGAGTTCATAAAAAATGTTGATTTATTGGAAAATAAATAAATAAACCACTACATCAAATGACACGATGACATTTGTGTTGGGTCAAAGACAAATGAAGGTGCAAACAGAGTCGTGAGGACAAATCGTGGCTGTATATAAACATGAAAATGAACCATGCAGTCTTCACTTTCTGTTGTTTTTTTTTTTCACATTTTGAATGATTTGGAGGGATTAATGGGTTTCCACTATCACTTCTGTACAGCTCCCGTCTTTTTTTATTAAAAAACAAAAAAAACACGGGGATCATCTACGAGACAGTCTTACTGCAGGTTTCACAAAGCACAACAAAACGTCAGCTGCTTTCACGACACTTGAACTGGACGGCAGTCTCCACTGAACTAACCACTGTACGTCAGGGTGCAAAACAAGCCCACTTACCTGTACAATGAGTTTATGGGGAGGTTATGTCATGTTTGAACAGAATTTACAGCAAATGTGTCGATGTCGTGTGTTTTTCTAGACAGCACGGGTTGAATATAGTGTCCACTCTTTAGAGTATAACTGCAGTGAGTTTTAACATGATGTCGTATAGCCATCGTTAAATTATAAATGTGTAGTATATGATTAGTAGTAGTAGGATGAAAATACAAATAATCCTAACCTCCTTCTTTTAGTGTGACACAGGGATGGACAAAATAACAGATAGCTTACAATACAGTGGCCGTGATGTCGTAACCGCTCAATAAAGCTTCAGGTTGCAGTTCAGTTTTTAGAAAAAGTTCATTTTTGAGGCCGTAGTTTGATGTGCTGTTAAGAAAAAAGTCCACTTTTTGTCGTACACCATGACTATTCTTCCCTGTTTTACATAACATACTTTACCCTGGTTTGCATCCGATGCATTAGAAGCTCAAACAGCACTCTGAGAGCTTGTGTTTTCTCTGCCTTAATACGCATAAAAACAGTAATAGTAAGACCTCTGCCGAGAGACGCACGCTGCTAAATGTTCGTTTAATCTGGCTCATTTGTGTAGCTGCCGTTCTTATTGATTTTAAAGCAGTTGTTGGTGACTAGGCAGAAGCGGATATTTCAGTCGGCATGCTGTCACCAACGCTGACTTTCACAGAATACTTCGTTTAAAACATTGAAAACTACAACATGGCCCCAAAAATGACGTCTGAGAATCTACATCTTTAGAAAAGTCGGGTGATATTCTATCATTTTCTTATTGTCAACAAATCCCATGAAAAGCGTCTGTGTACCCGAAGCGGGCAGCTCTAAAAACTCACTGTACAGTACCTGCTCAGCACCAAAACAGCAGACGGAAACAGTTAGCAGCTAGCTGGTGAACAGAGTGGAGCGTTTAGCAGCTGAAGAGTCAGATGTTTCACTCAGAGCTACAAGAGAGTGAATACTGGACGACCCCTAAATGAACGCTAATGTAGCTCCGTAACTGTTTGCTTAAGTTCATCATCATCATCGGTTTAAAACATGATGATATGTCAAGTGTACGACTTGTTTCCGTTGACCCAAAGTGGCCAAACAAGTCAAGTTATTGCAGGTTTAAAAATGAAACTGTATATTTAAAGATTTATTTTAGGCTGAGAGCCACAGGCAGGGTGAAGGTTGTAGGTTTTGGTCTTTTTATGGGATTTTTTTGGCAGTAAAATATAGAATTACACCAGACTTACCCATTTAAAATGGCTACCGTACTGTATTGTAATGTCTGTTATTTGATGCCCCCCACCTTTGTGTGTCCTAATGAACCTTTTCAGTCTGTGATGTCTTCTTCAAGATCGCTGTCAGGGGAGCTCCTCTGTCTGTACTCTGCAGTGTTGGACATGCGTTTCCAGTTGGTGTCTTTCTGGCTTCCCATACTTTGCGAGCGTCCCAGGTAGGCCAGGCGCTTGGACGACGTTCTCTCCTCCGTTTCCTCCGCGCCGCTCCCGTGGGCGCGCTCCGTGCCCGAGTGGTGGAAGTCGTGGCGCAGGTTCTCCAGGTTTAGAGCCCAGGGGCCGAGCTTCTGCCAGTTCACCCTCTGGAAGGCCATGATGCAATGCAGGTTGCCACCCACCTGTGAGCCAGGGAGCGGTCTTTTGGTTAGACTCTGACCCAGAAATCTTAAAGGGTAACTTATTTTCCAAACAATCCAAACTGGCCTAGAGAGAGTTCTGCAGCCAGCTACCATGAAACTAGCTGCAATGTAATCCTTATTTGCAAATGCACACTGTCAATGTACCTCCAGTAAAAGGTGCTAATTTGTGACATTGATATGCTCAGATTGCCTTTATAAGTGTCTGACAACATCATAGACAGGATCCCTAAAGATATGGAAAGATTGTGAAAGATTTTAAGACTTTTATCGCTCTGCTCAAAGCCACCAAAGTCCAATGACAAAAACACTAATTTTACCTCACAGATCACTGATCACTCCATAGAGGAACCTCCTGCATGAGACTGTGGAGGCCTTAAACAGCTCCTTCAGCAACAGACTGCTACTCCCACCATGTAAGAAGGAGCGCTACCACAGGTCCTTCATTCCAACAGCTGTCAGACTCTTTAACACCAGCATGACTTCATGACTTTCTTCAATATATTTCTTATTTATGAGTTATTTCTTATCTCCCCTGTGTACACAAGGTGCTGTGACAGGTGAATTTCCCCGCTGTGGGATCACTGAGGTTAATCTTATCTTATTTTATAACATCGTAACAAAATAAAACTCATAAAACCTCAGGTTGTCTTTACACTGTCACCAATCACCAACTCTAAAATAGAGCCTTCATTCACTGAGTTAGAAAATATCAGGACAGGAGCCAGAGGGAGGTCAGGCAGCTCGGGAAAACAGCTACACAGCCAGAATATTTTCACTCAGTGAATTAAAGGTTGGTGAGTTTTATTTAGTTGGTGAGTGTTCGGATGTTACGATGAGCTGTGAGGTAAAATTACTGTTCTTGTCAATAGAGTCTGGTGGCTTCGAACAAAGCAATAAAAACTGCTGTTTCTGTTCCTGCAGCCTGTTTCTTGTTGCTTCTGCCGGCTGCAGAACTCTCAGTCAATACTGGACTAATTTCAAAAATCGTCGTCCTCATTTGTCACTTAGACATGAACTCATCGGAAAACAGGCTCCGCTTACCAAAGGAAAAATACCAGAGTTACCGTGTAATATACCATTTTAAATAAGAAGTGTGAGGAGGGGAACCTTTTTGGTTTTGCGGCGCTGAATGCCTCGCTCTGTGTGACGGATGTCAAGGTATTCTGGATTTTGCGTGTTGAGGTCAGTCACAATGTCGAGCCATCTGAAAAGAGAGAGAGAGAGGCCTCACGTTAAAACAGACCAACTACGCTGCACGATCGAATGTGGCAGAGACCCAACAGAGACGGAGCTCTTACTTTTTACAGTGAATAGCTGGGTGTTTCCTGCTGGGCTCACCAATAAGAATCCAATACTCCATTTCATTTGTGGGTAGAGGGCCCCTTTGACCAAAATAAGAACAATCATCAGTTTATAAACTCTGTAGGGCTGAAATAATTAGTCAGTTAATCAATTAATCAAACAGAAAAATAACTTAAGCAACTATTGTAATTATTGTTTCATCTTTACTTCCATTTTCAAGACAAAACAATTGTGACCTTGGACTGATTTCTGACTTTTCATAGGCTAATCAACTCTAAAAATAAATGGCAGATTAATCGATGATGAAAATAATCAGTAATGTGTCTTACCTGTACGCTTTTGCTGCTTTGAGTGGCGTGGCTTCAAAGCCCACTGGGCAGAAGTAGTGGTTCTGGCAGTGGTAAATGTAAGCCATGGACTCGTCTTTTAGCCCTTGCGTCAGCTTCATCAACGCTCCTTCAGCTAAAACAAAAATAAAATGGTTATAACCTCTGTTTGATTTATTTATAAGCAGACGTAGGGTTGAGTTTGACAGCTAAGGGACTCACCTGTTTCACCTGCTGTCTTGTGTTTTCCGTGTGGTTTGTACAGAATATAGGAGCAACCTCGGATTCGGAAATTGTCGTTGATTTGTCTAAACCACCTGGAGGAAAAACGCACTGGTTACTGAGATGCATGCATTCCCTAAAACTGATTTTTTTTTTTAAAGAGACAACACAGGCAGCTTTGTGTACCGCATTAGCGTAGCATTGCCAGTGAAAGGACCAAACTTGATTTCTTCAAAAGGCGGCTGGAAACCCAGAATATGCAGAGCCTCCTCCTGAGAAATGGGTGGAAGACTAACCACAAATACAAAAACAAATACACGCTCAGTGACTGAGGAGCTGCGTTTGTACATGAAGTCTGACAGACGACAATAAGGCGCTGCTCACCTTCCTGCACCCAGAGTGCTGTACAAGAAGTTCCAGCAGGACACCAAAGAAGAGATTCCACATGAAGTCTTGTACTGTGGCCGACTGATGCAGTACCTGAGGCAGAAAATAACCGAGACATTGAGAATGTTTTGGGGCTAACAACACTCCTCCAGCCTGATGTGACTTCACCGGGTTAGGCACTAAATATAACATTACCATCTTCTGAGGTCTAGCACTTTTCTCTGTTTGATCTCCTCCAGTGAGGCGTGAGGAGAGGCGTCTTGCAGATTTCGGCTCGGCCTGTCTGATGACTTCATCTTCTTGGTGCATTTCTTCACATTGCCTGGAATACAGCGTGAGTCAGTGAAGGCCAAACCAGGACTGAAGCTGTTACAGCAGATAAAAGCTTCTTTACCGGTATGTTTCTTACTTGTTCTTGTTTTTCGAGTGAGCACAGCATTGAAGTCTGTGGTATCAATTTCCCACGCCAAAATAGGCTTAGCGTGGCCAGAGGTCACTTCCACCATGTCGTAGTCCCCATCTGATCCCACATGGCTCCCTCCAGACTGGCCGGCAGTGAACTCAACTGAGGGTTTGGGCTTCACGAACGACGGCCCATCATCCTGCTTGTTTGGGACCACATCCCTGGCTGTGTTTGGGGGACAGTACACAGAAGCAGCCTGGTTGAGAAGAGCATAATCGGAGCAGACCGTGTAAAACTTCTCACGGGAGTGTGTGACCGGGCAGGTCCACGGCAGGTGGAGTTCGGCACTCGAAGCCCTCCTTACTCTTGCAGCGTCCCGAGCTAGGGAGCTGATCAGACTGCGTTCCTCCTCTCCATCGGCGGGCCTTTGCAGCCGGGACGGATCTGCTGGCCCCGATAGGTTTGCTCCTTGACCTTCTGATGTATTAGGCATTGAACAGCCACTTATATGATGGATGACAGAATCAGCTGATGGCGATGCTGAAATCTTGCCTGGGGATGGAAGGACAGGCATTTTTAGAAACACTACAAATATATATTAGGAAGGAGGAGGTGGACTCTCTGTCACTGTCACATCTGACTGCATTTCTCTGCTACATGCTGTGACTGTGACTTTCATTCATCCGTTTACAGCCTAATTTAATTGTACACAGTCCTTTACCCCCATTTGTAGCTTTCTCATATTTAAAAAAAAAACATTTTTATTTCTACAGTCACTTTCTATTTTTTTTATAGTCTTTGTACAGATGTTTAGCACAGGTTAACTTCTTAACACAGTTATATATTTATTTTTTTTATGCAAATGTTTAACTCCTCTGCACATTTTTAATTCCTCTGTACATATTTAAATCCTATGCAAATGTTTAATTTCTCTGCAAATGTTTGGTTTTTTGTACATATTTAAATTTAGATCTATCTCAGGTTAATTTTAACGTATGGTTACTGTGTTATAGGTTAATTGTATGTTTGCATGCTGCTACTGGATGCTTGAATTACCTTCGGGATCAATAAAGCATCTATCTATCTATCTATCTATCTATCTATCTATCTATCTATCTATCTATCTATCTATCTATCTATCTATCTATCTATCTATCTAAATGGAAAGCTAACACTGTGTGGAACATCTGATCACATAAACAATCCTCTCTTTTTCAAAGTCGTAACCCTGAGTGTCATTGTTTGGACTCACAGCGACATCAGACAGTATTACACAACGTCACCTTAAACCTCCAATGAGTCACTTATTGTGGAAACAAGCCGCAGCGGCTCCTGTAGTCAGCTATCTGCGGCTTTATTGAACATTAACTAACATTTCATCTTTAGCTATCAACGCTTGCACTGTAGTAGCAGGTGTAAACACGCCCAGTTGTTAGGTTATTTTTAGGTATACCTTGAGCGATGTCTGAGGTCCAAACGGGGCTGGGAATTGGCAAAGACGTCAAGCTAACCACACATCATGAAATAAAGGTGCACATCAGCCCGGGACATGATAAAAATGTTTAAAATAAACGATAACAATCCCCCGAAACGTCGTCCTGCTGACCTGTATCCACTTCCTGTTCAGTAGTGATGTGACGACGTGAACGAGCCGGTTCAAAGAGCCGAGTCTTTTAAGTGAATGATGGGAGCCGGCTCCGGTGCGTGAGCATTTGAGTGGTAGTAGTTTTCTACTAAAGAAGCAGCATTTAGACCCATTATGAAACAGGATCCTCAAACAACCTTCACAGAGACATGAGAACTGTACATCCAACAGTCAATAGCTCTCCTTTTTAAAATGTTTATATGTGTTTCTATCTGCTTTGTGTAGCAGAGTGGTTCTACAAGCAAGTTAGTGCATTCATTGGGCAGTTTCAGAGTTACAAGTGTCTGTAAATGCAATGGAAACAACTGGCTACAGTAATTTATTGATATTAGAAAATGTAATTTTTATTTTTGAATACTTCAGTACATTCGATGTATTGAATAATTTAAGTGATATATGTGTACACATACAAATCATACGTCAAAACAGTGATAAATTTGGATAAACTATAAAAGGTATAAGTGGTAAAATGAAGAGCTGTCTGAGAGTCGAAAGAGCAGGGTCTTCTTGGTGAGCTGAGTCAAATGATCCGACTCACTTAAAAAGAACCGAACTTCCCATCACTACAGCGTGCAGGTTAATGGACGGTACCATTCTGGGTAGCAACCGGGGGGAGTGATCGAAAAATAACATAAAAACACTCAGATAATCGATTACATCAAATAAAAATGTAATTTCCATTATTAAAAAGCACACTTTAACATTTTACTGCCTTATATGAGATTAAGTTTAAATATACATGTCACTTTCTTAGTGGCTACGACCCGTGTACGTATATTGTGGAATGACCCCACGATATAAGGGCAATCACAGGAGCGACCGTTAGGTTAACCGTGAACTTACAGATTTCAGGTAAGTCAGCTTGAACCGTTAACTGAACTTTTAAAAGAGTTTAAGCCTGTTTTTTTAACAACTTTAAAATAAATTACACGATGAAAATCGACTCTACAGTAACGTTTAACTACAAAATGGTCGAGTGACAGCATTCACTAGTTGCCAATGTGCAACTTTTTAGTTCAGAAAGCTGACTTGACATTCAAATGTAATCTTATAGAAGAGTACAGCATACTGTACAACATGATGAAGATTGTGTATATTTAATATTGTAAAGCATGCAGTACAAAGTCAGCACCGTAACGTACAGTATGTAATGTCAGATGTAAAAGCTCTACCTCTGATGAAGGGCAGACCTGTAAATCAGGTTATGTGTGTTATGTTTCATTGGAAATTAACTCCTTGCACTTGTGCCAACGCTCACAGAGCTGAAGACGATAAAGAAGTCACATCGACACCATAAACAGCCATGTCCTGAGAAAGTTTTCAATTTGTTTGTGGAAATAAAACTTCTGAAGACCGGATGATTTGAATACATTCATTTTCCAGAAGACCATGGCAAAGAAGAAGGTGATCATTGACACAGACTGCGGCATAGATGATGCTCAGGCTATAATGATGGCCTTGGCAGCACCCAACATTGAGGTTGTCGGTGTCACCTGTGTGTTTGGGAACGCAGCGGTTGAACACGTATGTCAGAATGTTCTCAGGGTGCTCTCCGTCTGTGACCACAAGGACGTAAGTTCACTGAAAGGTTTACTTAAATTATCAGACAAACTTTTTTAAACAATAAAACATTTTGGATCCATGTCAATCAAACAGATCTTGAATATAGAGTTTTTCTGCAGGTTCCAGTGTTTCGAGGCTCTGGCGGTCCTTTGGTTGGAGCCAGTAACGCGTTCAGTGACCACTTTGGAACAGATGGACTTGGGGATGTGATTGAAGACAAAGATCCAAAGTGGGAGGAGAAAATCCAAAGAGAGCATGCCGTCAACGCAATGATTAGGCTGGTGAATGAAAACCAGAACCAGGTGAGAAACCAGCCTTTGATGTGTGGCTGCTCTCTGTTGTTGCACACCACTTAAAATATGTTTTCCACAGATCTCTTTGGTGGCCCTTGGCCCACTTACTAATCTGGCATTGGCTATCAGACTGGATCCATGTTTTCCCCAAAAGCTCAAAGATCTGTACATTATGGGTGGCAACATGGAAGGTAAGACCAACACACGATTACAGCGTTTGTTTTTTGAAACATGTAGGCTTGTATAACTCTGTCTTTGTGATTTTGTGTTTGTAGGAAAAGGAAACGTGACACTATGTGCAGAGTTTAACTTTGCATCGGATCCAGAGTCAGCCTATGTTGTACTTGAAGAATTCCTCTGTCCTACATACGTGGCATCATGGGAATTTTGCGGCAGAAATCCACTGACGTGGGTAAGACGTGTGCTTGTGAAGAACTACGAACCCTTTGCCTGACCAATCAATTTCACACTGATTTGACTTGCAGGAGTTCTTCGAGGAGTTGATCAAGCAGAACACACCTGCTGCAAACTTTATGAAGACGATAACATCGAAGTGCTGGGCGTTCAACAAAGAGGTTATGATGAAGAAGAGAGGTGTCTACTTCGGACCTGGCTTCGTCTCTTACGATTCCTATGCGGTGGCAGCCTGTATTGACAGCAGCGTGATAACCGAATCAATTGAGTGTCCCGTCCGTGTGGAGCTGCAGGGTTTGATCGCTCGCGGCATGATGGCACTAGATCGCACAAATAAGCTGAAGAAGAGCCACAGCGTGTTTGTTTTGACCAAATGTGATGTTGCAAAGTTTAGCCAGTTACTCATGGAGTCTGTCAGACAGAAGTAATCTTTGGTGACGAAGAAATATTGCACTGCTGTGAGTCTAATTATTTTTAATACACTAATAAAAAAATGAAATAATTCACTTAAATTCACAGACAAATAGCTGTAAGTAATACTGTGATTGCTGCTCCAGCCCTTGAAACTGAAAATGGATCCAAAACAGCCTCAGCCAGTAAAGCCTTGGCTTAAATAACTGGACTCAACCACCAAACTGAGACTGAATTGAAAATGTGTTGCCAGGAGCTTTGTAAGGCTGGTCCATGTCACAAAGTTGTCTTTGTCGATGGGAAACTGGGGCGTTCTGATGAACTTGTAAGAGCGGTTAAAAAACGAAAGCTTGACACGACATCTGAGCCACCACAGGTGGCTGTGGCCATCGAGCCAAAACTCTCTCAGCCGCCACCAGCGTGGAGCATGGCTGAAATCAAGTGCAACCAAGCTTCAAAAAGATTGCCAGAAGCTTGTTGAGGTTGAGTATCCCCTGCTCAGTAGGGCAGCTAAAAACAAACACTGCCATCTGAGTCATCGCGGGTAGCTGTCCTCTCCAAAGAACACCATTTAGATGAAAATCCTGAAGGAAAAACAGGTCACTGATTCTCAAAGAACCACAGTTAGAAGAAATGGAGCCACAACAGCCTCAGCCTCCTAAAGTAAACCCTTGACTGAAACCAACCTCCTAAATGAGAACATCTATTCTCAGGAGCTTGATGAGGTTGAGTACCCTCTGCTGAGAAGACCAGCAGAAAAGTGTGTCATAGCGCCTAAACAAACAGACCACGCTGCAAATGTGAAAGACTTGATCACAAGCAGATGAAGATTCGGAAAGGACCACAGTTAGCTGTGATTCCTGAAGAACTCTCTAACAGAAGTTAGATGTGATCATTGAACACAGCACACGTCCTCTAGCCCGGCAATACCCCCAAAATCGAAGGCCACCGATTCAGTAGAGGCAAAAATTAGATCATCAAACTCGAAAGTGAGCAAGCAGCTTTGCTTAAAGAGGTGGAGCAACAAAGACAAATGCTCTAAACTCAGAGAGCTCTGCAAGCTGAAGCAAATACAAAATATCAGACCAAATTCGAGACCCTTTAGCTGGAAATATCTGACACGGAGACCTCTGAAAAAGAGGTTCTCTGTAAAGTTTTTAAGCTGTAGGAAGCTATTGAGAAAGAAACAAGCCATCAGAAGAAAGTAGAAACCTCCATGGCCCATCTGAGAGATGAAAACTCCAGACTGATAGCTGCACTGGTGAAGACAGACGAGGGCATCAAACTGGAGACAATCCAGTGGGAGGAGCAAAAAGTCAATCTGCTGAACAGTATCAAAGAGGAACAGCAGATCCCCGAGGAAGAAACCACCAGAAATGAACTGAGAAGCAGCATTGACAACTAGAGTGAAGAAAGTGTCTGCACTGGTGAAGGCGGAGGAAGACTTAAAACAGGATACACTCCAGTCAGAGGAAGAAAAGTCTGATCTGCTGCAAATATCAGTGAGAAACAACAGGCACTAGAGAAAGAAATGACCAGGAATCAATTAAGGGACACTGTTCATCAATCAGCGTGAAGAAGATCCCAAACTATCAGCTGCACTGGTCAACACAGAGGAGGACATAAAACAGTGGGAGGAGGAAAAGTCAATGGAGGGACTCCTGATGATCATAGTGAAGACAACAGACACCATGTACTTTAAAGGGGACAGTGATGGGTTTGGTTACTAGCTTATGTTTGTGTACCTACATGTATATTCTTACATTTAATTTAGAGTTGATATCTGTTGTTTTTGTTTGCTTATAACTTGATTATAAAGTGTGCAAATGTCGCCTACAATTGGAAAAACAAAGAAAATGTATTTGCTGCAAAAAAGAGTAAAAATAATAATAATAATAATAAACTCTTCAGGGCGCTTTATAGTTCCAGCTCATTGTATGTTTTTTAATACTAACCCTAACTCTAAACGAATGATAATGTCGCTCTTTAAAAGGGCTGAACATGTAAGTAAGTGTGCTTAGAAGTTAAGCCACAGTAGCTCACCTGATAGGGCATGCACCACCCGTATCAGGGCCAAAGTCCTGACCTGTGTTTGAGTCCAGCTTGCATGTCATCCTCTCTCTCTTTGTCTGCTCTTGAGTTTCCTGTCTCTTTCCAGCCGTCTCTCTCACTTAAAGCAGAAAACACCTCACAACCTGTCTCTGCTGCCCCAAAGTGTCCACAAACAGTTATTGCACGTTTAGATGGAATGAAATAACACGGAGAAAAAAAAAACACATCTTGCTGAAGTCCTTTATTTAAATTTGCTGACAAATAGAGGCAATGTGCAATACAAACCTCAAACGTAAGTGTTCTCTGATCACTTGACCAATTTACTCTCACAGAAGGCTTTGATATCTTATTTTTTAGGGCAGAGCCTGCGTTTAAACATGGGGAACATGAACGTTCATGTTTAAAGATTTTGGGGCCAGTGGTGTTCTGAAGAATCACGTTTCAGATTGTGAAGGATCCCTGCTGCCAAATAAAAGCCTAGTGCAATGATTCAAATCCAACTGTATGCAAATTTCTCCGACTTCTGACTCAACCAACCAATAAGAAACCAGTATGAAACCAAGAAGAACCAAAATTATTGAGAACACATGGTGTAAAAATAAGACGTGTTCCAACATTAATACTGAACTTTAGAGATTCTTTGAGAAGGAGTGCAGCATTACCAGCCTTTCTATAACAGCAAAATGTCTGCACTGGCATTAGCATACCATGCTATGAACATTTTTAAATTCAGGGGCAACTGTTAAAACAAATCCAAATAAAAAGTTAGCATTTCTGCCCCCATGAATAAAAAGCTGCAAAGAACTAAATTGCAGGGTTGGCAACCTAGTGGGCCACCAAACGCATTATACTTAAGGTAACATTGCTTTCTGTTGGGATTCTCCGATTACAATAAAATAATTTGATTTAGCGTACAGAGTACATCAAAATCTGCGATGTGCTTCCGTTAAGTGCTGTTTTAATTGCCGTTGTCGGAGGAGCTGGGCCAGGGCTCGGAGCTGCGCCTGCTCAGAGTCGGGCGCCACATGTTCCACGGGTTGTAGGTGCGACTCATCTCGGTGGGAGCTGGCGGCGACGGGGCTGGACTGCTGACCAGATCGGTCAGAGTGGCCGAGTTGGTCGTCGGAGGAAATGGGTGTAAGGCCGAATCTGCGCTTGTTGACCAAATGGAACTGCTGAAGGGAGTTGTTGCAGACCAGGGATTGCGAGCGTTTCCCAGGAATGACTAAACAAAACAAACAAAAACCAAATGAGACGTGAACACTATGACAAACAGGAGGAATCTGTGGATCAACAAATAAGCGATCTTACTACAGTTGGGGCAGTTGGAGGGCTGGAGCTGCTGGGCCAGGAGTGCAGAGAGTCGTTGCTCGGCATGTCCCAGATGGAGGAGGGTACCTGGGTGTACTCGGGCCAGCTTTGCTGAGGTTCTGATGACTTTGGGAGATTCATTCCACTGAAAACTACAAATCACCAACAAATGTGTTTGAGTCTGAATGCAGCCAGTCGAACATAAACTGTTACACCAGTTTGCTCAAAAACCTCTGAGCAACACGAGTTACCTCCTGTCAGGTTGAAGGAATTGTTGGGTCCAAAAGCAGAGAATGAGTTGGTAGGATGGAAGTTTGGACTGCTGGCTGTGTCGATGGGGCTCCATAATCCAGAGCTATGGGACAGAGAAAAATATACACAGATGATTAAACTGGGATTGTTTCTGGACGTCATCTCCGGGTTTGAATAAATCTTAGAATTTTCTCACGTTACCTGTCAGAGCTGTCACTCTCCACTGATGTCATGTGTGCCAGATTCTTTCCGTGGTTGTCGGTTTTACCCGGGCCAGAGCCACCTGACGAGCACATCAAACATCAGTGCAGGAACGATACACACGCTTTGATTAAGTAGTTCACGGTAACAAATTTACCTGGACTTTTATCATAACCAGCAGCTACTGCAGCAAACGTGGGGTTCCCATTTTTGCCCGGCAGAGGAGCGGCTGGAGACAGTTTATTTCCTGGGGCCTTCTTTTGGTTTCCCTCACTGCGAAAATGAGAAAGAAATTGACCAGGGAGTTTAAAAAAGTTTAAAATAAATACGACAGCTCAAAGATCTGATTATTTTGCTCCACAGATGGAGGAAGCATGATTGATTATCAACTTCTAGAAGTCTCTCTTGGAAACTAGCCGCACATTTTTGGTAGCCAGTTTGATATTTGAACACAGGGAGCCATGACTGTTACAATACCAACATTTTGACTTTGACCAAGTTTCAGAATACTCGAGACTGAAACGATACTGATTCGATACTCGATACCTAACAAATCTTAGAAGAATGTCTCCAAGAGTTAACCCTGAACAGACAGTATGCTGTTACAAACCAGAAGAGAAAACAGTAGAGTACAGAGTGTTGTGGCAAATTGCTCCTCTCTGGCTATAACACCGAAAAACACACCAAAATGAGAGAATAAATGTAGTTTAATACAATGTCGCTGGCGACATGCACGAGTTTGAGCTTTACAGAGTGTTGTGTGGGGAGGAGGAGGACCAGGCGAGGCCGAGGTACAGAGCCGCTGCTCACCGACAGACAGCTGCTGACCTCTGGGGAGTTTTGGAGAAGAGATGAATGGATGAATCGACCCAGAGTCACATCAGATGCTGCTCTGCCCTATTTCACTTGGTTACTTGTTTAAAAGTTTGATTTATTTTCACTCTCACTTTTTAACCCGTCTGCAGCAGTGAGCCACAAAGTATCAGTATACCGTGCAACACTGTGCTGCAGTACCTATTTCAAGTAATTTTATGTGTTATTAGCAAAGTTACTGCACAAGCTGTTACCTGTTACTGTTGAGTACACTGCTGTAGGTGCCTCGGGACAGTAAGCTGGGGGAGGTCGGTGGAGGGGAGCAGGTCCCGGCTGTGACTGATCTTTTCAGGAAAGGGTCTGCGTTTAATGTCTGGAGGGAGATCTGCTGAAGACTGTCAGCTTCTGCACGTAGAGAACAAGGAAGAGGAAAAATGGCTGATCAGTGAGTATTACACAGGACAGACACCGGATATGACGAGGCTCGTTTCAGGTCTCGACTTACGGACGCTGTTTTTGGAAAGTGGTACATCCCACTCCGGAGATGCGAACTCTTTCTCCCCCTCAGAGCTGCTGCTGTGGCCCAGCTCCGGCACTGAGGCGCTGGACAACAATTTGGCCAACAGAGAGGGGCGCCCGTCTTCCAGCTTTCCGTCTACTGTTAACGCAAACACACAGGTCACAAACACATCAGGCACTGAAGCAGAGGGATTTGAGGAGAGCGTTCACGGTGACGTTAAAGACGCATACATCTCTGTTTCTGCACAGGTCTCGTCTTTGGGATGTTGGTGAGAGGGTAGAGAGCTTTGGATGTGAAGCTCTTGCGTTGTTTATTCTCCAGCGGTGTTACGTATGGCAACTCCAGAGAACTGAGGACAATAAAGATTTGTTAAAAACAGGACTTCAAAAAAATACAATAAACAAAAGATGATCAGCTCTGATTAAAAAAAAAAAAAGACCTGGATTTCTCTGTTGGGTTCTCTTTCTTCATGGTTACTTGTTTCTTGGTTTTGGGTTTGATTAAGAAATTTGAAGGTTCTTCTTTCACTTTTGCTGTGGGAACTGTTCTTCCTTTCTTTTTCACTGGTTCCTGGAACAAAATCATGGGAAAAGTTATAATAACCGCGCACTTATCCTTGTGTAATTTCCATAGTAGACGAGGACAGAGCTGTTTTTAAAAGTCTTTTGAACCACGTCCAAGTGAAGTCTCAGGCCTTAGAGACGTGAGTTGTCTCCAGTTCGTCAATGTTAGTATGAAAATTTAAAAGGACACAATGAAAACAAATATTTATTTTTAAAATGGAAACTACATTTAACAAGTTACAGCTGGTGACTCAGTGTGTGTGTGTCGATGACGAGCGTCACTGCTCCTGGGTTTGATCTGAACACATCTCTGCTCTGTCACATTAAAACCACGACCAGACCTGCTGCTGAATGTGACTACACGGTCAAACTGTTAGATTATTGATTAGGCAGTGCAGTGCGTTAGAGATCAGACTTCAAATATAAGTGATAAATAACCAGAACTGGTGGAGGTAAAACTTAACAAGCAGCTTCTTTGTTCTTTTGTAGTTCAGCTGACTCTTCAGTTGTTTAACATTGTAGTGAACACATTTTACAAACTAATCAGTATTCATTCAGCTGACTTCAAATTTTCCACTGGTCACTCTTTTTTTTTTTTTTTTTTTTACAGTGTATTGTGTGTGCTCTCCATCACGACAGTGTCACTGAACCAGCAACCTAAAAACTGGCTTTCTTTTTAAGATTCATAGAACATCTGACTTTTAAGTTGTTTTTGCAGAGTAAAGTAAAAGTAGCACGACGTCCTCAAAGGCAAATCGTTAAATTAGTTGAACTCACACACACACAGATTGTGTTGTAATAGTTAGATTGCACTCCATTCTGACTGTGTTTACAAGACGCATGACCCATTACTCACCGGTGACACTAAAGTCTTTTCAGAGGTTAAGATCATTAAGCGCTGGAGCATTTATAGAATAATATTTTATTCAATATTTTTAGCACAAATTTCTCACGCAGTAGGCGGCCGACCGTCTGACGTAACAGGCGGAAAATAGGTAATACATCCTCGACGGGATGGGAAACAACTGAGCTACTCGCTGATCGCTACAGATGGACTCGGCCTTGTACATGGTGCACTCTCTACCAGGCACGTATGTTATTAATTATTCATGACAGTTTGGCAGAGCTCCAGAAGACAAAACTACACGAGACTGCATTTGCAATCTTTATCGGCCATTAAGTCAAATCTCCTCAACTTTTTGTGTTTCATAGCCGGCGAGTCCAAGTTCAGCCACAACTCCTAATTTTGCGACTTGAGTCTGAGTCTCTAGCAGCGTGGAAAAACAGCCGACATACACGATGAACAATGCGGTGTGTGAGTGGTGTCTACAACAGCGTCATTTCATTGTACCTCTTTGATGTTTGTCTCCACATCTGGATTGGAGGTCTCTGTAGTAGTGGAGGAGCTGTCGTCGTTGTCAGCCAGGTTGTCTTTGAGCTCGTCTCCCTGAGTCTTTACTGTTGATCTTTTCTCTTTCTCTTCTTTCTTCCTCTGGGCTTTTGCTTTGCCCCGCAGCTTCCCTTTGGATTCCAACACTGCAAACAACATTAAGACATTCTTCATCGACCTGTCAACGATCACAGACGGCTTCTACTCTCTGCTGATGAACACAAACGTGGGTACCTTTGTTTTGTATTGACTGAGCGCTCTGTTCCTGTAGGGCTTCGCCACTGATGGACTCTGGACGTTCGAGGTCGTTGTCCATGGCTCCTAACAGGTTGGCGTACTCTGCATCCTCAGGTCCGAGACCTCTGTGAGACATCGATGACCCGGCTAAACTCTGACTCTGGAAGTCCGGTTGTTTGGTACTCCGAGGCTTCCGGTTTGTTAGCTGGCAGGCAGCTGGAGGGCCGTCTTGGCCTGAGGTTGTACTTCCTTTGGTCAGCTGGGAGGAAGTAGCTTGCATAGATGAACGGCCGAAGCCGATCCTGGACCTCTTATCTTGGCTGTCCGAGTCGGATAAGGTGCGGCTGTTGCCTTGTCGGCCTCCAACCCGAGCTGTTCCGTTGCTGGATGCATAAACTGCTCTGGAGTTCTGGGATGAGTCGCCGAAATCATTCAACCTGAACGATAAAAGAAGAGTTTGTGACACTGCGCATGCTGCATCAGTCAGATTTCCTGCAACTTTCTTTGAATCCCGTCACTACTCTGTGATATTTCTGTATCGGATGTCCTCTTAAAGTCAGAAGGAAGTGATGCTCGCCTCAATTTATACTTAAAATCTGAGTTTGTTATGATATCAGTAAAGGTAACTTGATAAAAGCAGTGTCAGCAAAAGCTGCCTGATTACATGTTTCGTGTTGTTTTCTCGCGTTTTCTAAAAACTAGACTTGGCTGCTCACTAGACAACAGCATGTGGTCTAGTCAGACGACTGCATTTATAATCCACAACTAGAGCTGTTGATTTAATGAATTAATTGACTGATATAATCTAACCACTATTTTGATCATCAGTTAATAGTTTCGGTTCTTGTTGTGAAGCAGCTGATGGTTCAAGTTCCTCACAATTGAGGATTTGCTTCTTCTCTTTGTCTTATATCACAGTAAACTCATATATCTTTGGATTTTGGACATTTAAAGACACGTCAGGCTTTTTTTTTTTTTTTTTTTAAGAGTTTTCGGATATTTTATAGTGCAAATTATTTAATTAATCAAGAAAATAATCAAAAATTAAATAAAATCGCTAGTTACAGCCCAGAAAAAGAGAGAACACACATAAGATTATAAGATCGTTAAAACATCCTCAACATGGGCTAGAAATCAAACGATATGTCTGATCGGTACTAGTAAAAGTCTGAATTTGCTCTATAAGGTTTTGCTTTTAAAGATTCAGCACAACAAAAACAAAATAAACAAAATAAAAGAGCTACACTACACGGATGAAGTCACTGATTCACACGGCTCACACAGCCAATCAGATAGCTCGCTCGACGATGCTTCATGTAAAACATGCAAAGTTAGCCGAATGACCAGTGATAAGGGTCGACTGGTGGTTACAGCACCAGACATGGAAAAGACTGTGGGCAGCGGTTAGCCACAGAGACATAACCGCTGTCCAACACTCACTCACGGACTCTTTGTGTCAGAGCCCTTTCAGCTAACAACAAACTGTATGAGTAAATCCATCTGCCGCGTCATTAGATTAACCTGATGTCACTCAGATGTGATTCAGCCTTTGTCCCGTGTCACACTTACTTTGAATCACTGTGAATTTGCACGATTTCCCTGAGATTAAATGGCCTCCCCGTCTCCAAGGTGGAGTTGGATTCGACTGACACGCGTCTCTTGAAAGGCTCCCAAATGCTCTGAGCCTCCAGGTAGGCTGCGCCAATCACCAACAGAAACATAAAACTGCGGAGACATGAACACGACAACCGTTAGCTGGCTTGAAAAACACGATAAAACAGTGTTTTGTAGCTCGTGGTGCTGCCTGAGAGACGGAGGGATGCTCACCTCATGATGAGAGACACTATGATGTAGAGCTCCAGCTCCCAGCTCGGTCTGGGCAGGGTCTCTGCACATGCAGCTAACATGTGGTACGGCAAGGAGGCGTTCAGGACAAACACGAACTCGGAGCCTCCACATGTCACCAATTTCAGCTCCCGGATCACTCGAGATGAAGTGAAGTCGGGTGTAAACCTGTAAGGAAGGGAAGGAAAAGTCGAAACTTTAAAAAAATTAAAAACAAAGAGCTGAAACAAAACAGAGAGCTCCCTAATCTGCATCTGAAATCAACTTGTGGTCTAAAAATGTCACCACACAGGGAGCCTCCTAACTGCAAGCAGAGGTCAGAGGACAGACGTGGCAGCTAAGTGGAAGACCTGGGAGGCATCTTTGTGATTGTGATCAGGAATTTGTTTTGTAAACGACCACAATGGACTAATTTGACGTGTTGATTTGTCCACTGATAGCGAGTTGCGCGGTTGGTTTCGAGGCCCTTTTTGTCTCAACAATTGTTAAAATTCCACTCCTGAAGCGAAGCATGCAGTAAACACGATTGAGCAAGGCTGCTGCAAATTGCATTT
Organism: Protonibea diacanthus; assembly: GCA_028641955.1. Lineage (NCBI taxonomy): Eukaryota > Metazoa > Chordata > Actinopteri > Sciaenidae > Protonibea > Protonibea diacanthus. The sequence continues at coordinate 7,063,287 of CM053979.1, read as the reverse complement.
TTCTTCTGAAACACCACGAGTCACAAACCGAAGGACGTTTATGTCTTTTAAAGAGGATGTTTACTCTGCTAATTGTCTAGAAAAGAAACGACTGGAGAGAAGTGCAGAAACCAAGAAGTCGTGTTTCGGTCTTGAGTTCAAATAGTTACTATATTTACTAACAGGTTAGATATTTCAACATGTGATATATTATTATATTGTGCTTGTTTATGGTCTGTGACACTATAAACATTACAAAGCCACTAAACGCCATTGTTGCTGTTTCACTTCTGCTTTTTTTTTTTTGCTACGAGGCGTCAAAATGTCTGCCACCAGCAAAGTTCATGCATCGACGAGACGACTGCTCTTAAAACTCCAAGAAGCTTTGATTCAAATGTGAAGAGTCTAATTCTGTCCTTCGTTTATACACCATTTAACCATCTGCACTAGTGTGAGCGCGTGTTGTTTTAATGTGCGATATCAAGTGTACCAAAGGTCAGTGTGGAAGGGTTGTAAACGCAGCACGGCGAGTGGACTAACGGCAGAAGTCCAAAGTTGTAAATGACATTGTTTTATTAAATGCTGTACATTAATCTGTCACCGTCCTGCAGTTATAAAACAAAAGTATAAACGAGGTCGATCCCACCGCTGATATAAAATTAGCTGAGCGCTGCACGGCCTCGTAGCTTCACGTGTAAGATTGAACTTATTACAAATCAGGACTGCATGAATCAGCAGTTACCTTCTAAACTAACTGGATCGCTCAGTGTTTGCACGATTCGTCTACTAACTTCTCATTTACTTGCTGCCATGTGACTTTTGCCAAGATTTGCCAGTTTACAACGTTTAGCTTCTCAAAGTCTGAACGTGGTGCTCGTCCGACACATTTACAGACGTTTAGCTCTTTCACGCGTGTTTTCAGTTATTTTGGCTGATTGGACCAGAAGAGGAGTAGACGTTTTGCAATGTGGTGCTAATAACATGGTGTTGTTCAGCAGAACTCAAAAGCTGAACTGAACTGGGACACTTGATGTAACAGAGATATCATTCATGTTATTAGTTTAATCAGTGATTTACTTGTTATTACAGGTCACATTGGCAGCCAAGAGCTTTTCTAAGTTTTATAGTTGTTTATTCTATAACAGGAGATAACAGATTACAGTCTACGACAACAACATGAAACTCCCTGTCTCCTAAGCGTGCGTGGGTCTCCTTGCACCGATCTCCAAACTTTGGAGAAAGTTTGGAGATCATCGACGTGATGTGAAAATGGCGTGGGTGGATGAAAACAGATCGTGTTGTAGCAGAGACGGTTCAGAAAGTTATTTCACTTCACGATACGAGTTATTAGACTCGAGATCTGCCGTTAGTCTCCTAAAGGGGAGCGGCGACACAGGAAGCGAGGCGTCTATTTGACCCTTCAGCTAGCAACGTTTGCAAGGGACTTCAAGTGACACCACTGCCGACAGAGAGATGACATCTCTTACGGGAAACCAGCAGGCTACAGTTTTAACACCAACGAGTGAGAACGCATGACAAAATTAACTTCACCTAGAAGAGCTGCAGAGCCGTTCGTTTTAAAACAAACAGGTCGACGAACGAGAGAAGCTGAGGAGAACACACAGCTCTGGAGCTGGTGTCATTTGGACTTTTTCTTATTGAGGAAAAACGTCCTGACTTGAATATTTGAGGTGAACGTGTGTGTCCATTTTAAGAGTAGACTTGATGCGATGAAGAAAAATGAGACCTGAAGGCAGCGAGCAGAGGCTGCAGAGACACAGAGAGCCAATTCATGCTCTTACTGAGGGCTTACTCAGTGAGAGAGGCTGAGGACAAGTATTAATAGAGCTTGTGGGTGATGGGGTGAACACACACACACACACACACACACACACACACACACACACACACACAGCTGAAGTTCCCATGCAGTAGTCATATTCTTATGTCGACCTGCAGGTCCAAATTAGACACGGTAAAGCGCTCGTGGACAGAGAGAAGCGACGCGTTTGTTCACTTACAGTATGATGAGGTCTTTTGAAGCGTTTGGCTTAAGTGCAAATTCTTGACAGTTGAGAACTTTGAATCCGTATCCTTCGCAGGCCTGCCCGTTGATTTCCGCTGATCTGATGGTGATCGGGAGAAAGCCTGTGTTCTCCACCCTGAAGGTTCTTTTGAGAGTGAAGTTTGGCTCTTTGACTTTTGTCTCTGAAATAAATGACGGGGTAATAATTTAATAAACACAGAAGTGAGCGCAAGAGAGGCAAAAAAGTTTGTTACATTTGTTTTTATGTTTCAATTTTTCACTCTGGGATTGAAAAGTGTATAAATGCAACAACCACATCCGTGACTGCGCTGACCTACTCACCTCCAAATCACTGACAAAAACACAAAGTTTGATGTATTTTAATGTCTTTGAGCACCTAGAAAAGTGCTTTTAAATAAAATATACTATTGTTTTCAGTGATAGCTGGGGATGACATACAGCAAAGGACCCAGATCAAGCCCAGGTCATTGCAGTAAGGTTTAGCCTTGATACAGGTGATACAGCCCTAACAGGTGAGTCGAATACTCTTCTAACAATAATAATAGACTAAAGATTGCTCTGGTATATTGAGAAGTCAAAGGAAACAGTACTTGTCCTGGACAGTGGCCTCAAATTCTGCTTAAATCTGCTAAAATATAGAAATCAGCCACCTCATTAAGACATATTGATGTTAGTCATAGATCCAAGATACAGAATGTCTCTGTATATGTTTTAATCCAAGAAGTCACAATGGAGATTATACATTAATAATCTCACTATCATACTTCATGTTTCGAGGCTTCCTGGTAGATTAATCACCTCAGTTAAACAGACTATGAGACTCCTTTTATCCTTTCATTCATACTCTGGATAAACATTCAAATGTGACCGAAATCAGATTAGCTTGCATTCTCGCCAGATGTTGACACGGTCAGCTTCACTCCTGCCAAGTGTAACTACGCCTGTAAGTGTTGTGTGGAGCCACTTCACATGATGATGGAGCCAAGTTAAACTGACATCAGCCGTTGTTTTCACTGATTTATCATCAGTTCAACCACTAAATTATCTGTGTGGGTGTGAGTGTGACTGTTAACTGTAGCAATTAAACTGTTAAAGCCCTGGAGGGAGGGCTGACTTGCTGTGGACGTAATCCAGGAAAAGAAGGGCCGCAATCAGATGTCTGATGAATTGGCCGACGGAGACACATACATGTGGCTTTGTGTAAATCTATCTGGATTTTATCTGGATACGAGACTCCCGAGTGGAAACTCACTCTCTGTGCAGTCTTTCAGCAGGGCCTCGGTCATCTTGAACCTCAGCGAGCTGCCTTGTCCCGGAGGCTTCCCTGCAACTTTCAGGCTCTCCGTTGTACCTCGGCCGTGAAGTATGATTGTGTCGATCACAGTCAGATTATTCCTAAACAGAACGGAGAACACACTTTCAGAAGAGAAACACGTATTTATTAAAGGGACTGTCTGGGTTAGTTGTGACATTACCTGACTATGAGCAGGGAGGAGACACTGTGGTTGCTGACGGGAGTGAACCTCACGCTGAACGACTTGACTTCTCCGGGCTGCAGGAGGAGGTTGTACACAAAGGGTCTGGTTGATCCCTCTACGAACCCTGTACTGCTCTTCATTAGGGACGTCTGCCAAGAAAACAGAGAGCCTGTTAGAGACAAACAGCTTCCACATGCTGCCTCCGCCACGAACAAGAGGACTGCAATGCAATTATACCAGCTGATTCTCTGAATTCCTGAATAATGGTGAACGTCACTCTTGCAGCACTCACTTGATTTCTGTGAACCTGAAACTCTAAGGTATTTGTGTCAATGTTGATGTTGGACAAATTTCCTAATGGCAACCTGAGAAATAAAATCAGAGAAGATCACTGTCAGAGCAAGATGGAGGGAGGAGGGGAAAAAAAAAAAAGAAGAAAAAGAACGAGCTGTAGTCGTTGGAGATTTCTCACCGGTCTGCCAGCTTTCCAGTAAACACAGATGGGTTTGGTAACAAGGCCAAGGGGAGAACTTGGACATAGACGAGGACGTCGGCAGGATTCTGCAGAATCACTTCCTCCTCCTGCAAAGAAACACAAAGATATTTCAACTTAATTTCAAAACACAGAGCTCTTAACAACACCGTTAAATATTCCTGCATTTGTTTGTGCACATGTAGCAACAAGAGGCGGATTGTTTCCACTCACAGAGGAGCTGTTTGTGTTGGTCAGGGGGAACATAATTCGTTGGGAGGAGTTGATCACTGAGGGCCAGGTCAAGTGCGCTGTTATTTTAGCCTGCACGTTTTTCTGGAGGTCTGTGTTGACTTCAAATACAGCTTCAATCCTTTTAAGAAGAAAAAAAAAAAGACATCTTGTGACTTCCTGCGTACAGTCCATCTGTGTGGAATTAATTTAACGAGCAAAATTTGATAAACCGAAGCCCAAAGATCACCGAATCCTGAACCCCTAACGAGCTTACTTGTGTCCCGAGCGCTCTTTCAGGTCTTTCCATCGCCTGAGGAGTTTCTGGTGGAGATCGACGTCTGCGTCCCAGATATCCTCCTGTAACGCCAGCCCGTGAGGCTTGGACTCAGCTGTGAAACAAACAAAAATAAATCTTTCTTTTATTTAGACTCTTGTTTGTGAGATTTTACTGTCACACACACACACGCACACTTCAAAACAACAACTTACATTTAAGCACAAATGGCAGCCCCACATAACAGTGATCACCACACTGCAAGCTGGCGTCAAAATAAATATTTGCCACCTGAAAAAGATGGAGGAAAGAAAATAAGTTTATAAAAAGGAGGCACATGGATCACTGATGCTGTCCAGCGAGATGAGCGGAGGGCGGGGGGGGGGGGAAGCTACCTTAGATTTACGTCTTGGCTCCAGCTCGTCTTTGTTGTTGCGGAGCCGTTTGTAATAGAAGCGTATATCTTCTGTCAGCGAGCGGATCTGTTGTAGCCTCACTTTTTGTGTGAAGGAGCTCTGTATGCTGTAGCTTTGATGAACAACTTTCCCCTGAAGAAGAAGAAGAAGAAGAAGAAGAAGAAGAAAAAAAAAAAACACAGACACGTCAGAACAGAGCTCGGGTATTTCCCGGGAAAGCGGAGCTTCTGCTCGTTGCCAGGTACAGGACAGGTGTCGTTTACTTACCGGGAATGAAGGTGGTAAAACGATGTGTTTGGGAGAGCTGATTAATGTGCCCACTGCGATGAGAGCTTTCACTGGGATGGTTAATATCTGTGGGAAAAGAATAAAAAATAATGTCAGCACTAGACTGGATTTTAGTGGACGCAGAGAAGAACAGCAGATTCGACTGATTACCTCATAATCTGTGGTTATGTGTATGGCTCCATCATACGTGCCCTCCAGTGCCTTGGCCACAAGTGTCACTCTGAATGCTGCGTAATAGCCAGATGCTAAAATCACCTTTGTAGAGACAAAAAAAAAAAAAAAAAAAAAAAGTGTGTTAGTTTTTCATGATAATTTCATGATTACACGTGACGATTTTTTTGTTTGTTTGATTGTTTTGTTTCTTGTTTGGTTTTGGACACAGGTGTGTCGTGTATCAAACTGACCTTGACTTTCACAGTCCAGTAAGGGCTTGTTAGAGCTGAGATAGCGTCTGATACATTTCACCGTGACAGTGAAGTGGGACTGCTTTGTGCATTTATAGAACCATAAGAACCTTTAAAAAGGACCAACTGATTGACTCAAGATCTTTATTTTTGTGTATTGCTGAGCGTGTTACAGGAAATTTCAGCTACACAATGCTTTTTCCTGCTTTGTTGATGTTGCACTGAAAGCCTAACCCTTATCTCACCGCTACTTCGGTGATTCGACGCACTGATCTCTTCCTCTGTACACACTCATGTATTTATCTGTCACTGATAGGAGATCTCACTCTGCTCTATTTATATCTGAAATCAATAGTTAAAATGACTCCTGACATAAACAGTCTCCACCAGGTCAACATTTTGATTTGTCTAATACTTTAACTCATGTAAACACCTGCAACACGGAGGACATCAGCCTTTTCATGTTTCAAACTGATGAGCAGTTGGCACCTTGCATGGGAGATGTATGAATGTGTGTGAACGAGAGAATAAAGGCGTTATAAAAGTACAGTCAATTTTCAACCTATGAAATGAAACCTCTCTTAAAGAAATTTTATTATTTATATTTTTATTGCTCCTGTTGGGAATTGTTGAGTCTCTGTAAATTATTTTACAGTCTAAACCTGCTTTAAAGTGTCATAAGATAACTTCTGTTATGATTTGGCGCTATATAAACTGAACTGAAACTGACTTGATTGATTGAATTGTGACACAAACACTCGATGTAGCTCAGCCTTTCACGTTACGAAACGGTGATGTTTTAAAATCACAGAGCTCTGCAGTAACCCCCATTTGCTAACAAATATTTGCAAAGCAGCCAACAGAATGACATCAGTTTTTAAGGTTTCAAAACATATCGGCTTGCACACACGCTTTTTTAAATCTTGTGTCACAGAGCAGTGAGGAAACACTGCGAATAAAAAGAAAAAAGCAGAACCTGATTGGTTCTCCTGAACATTCTGCGCACTGATTGGCTTTCACAACAGGAAAACTTACAGAACGACATTAGACTGACTTCGATTTTTTTTTGAGTGAGGCTCATGTGCTTTGTAAAGGGCCTTTGTGCTTCAGTGATGGTCTTACTGTTTTGTGATGGGAGGCTGAAGTGTTCTGCAGCTCTCGCAGGCGACTCAGGGCCACTGTTGTGTTTCCTTTCTCTGTCTTCAGCAGCTCCATGGATAGACTGTCTCCTGTGACCAGCCAGGACTTGATTTCCAGCTGGAGGACAGAAAGGACAGATAAGTCTTTGCACTCGCGTTTGTGACCTTTTGGCCGAACATTGTGTGACTTTTCTCTAAACTGCTCCAACACTTTATCGCCGTGGAAATGAATGTGTTGGCATTAGGGGTCGTGTTGCAACAGGGTTTAGCTGCTGCAGTGATTAGAAAGTAGAAGTCAAAAGATGGCTTACACAATGGGCTTAATAATGTTTTGTTGTGCAACGAACAGGGAAGATAATATCAAAAGCAAGTTGAGGTTTTCAGACGCTGCATAGACTCAGCTACTGTTTCATGTGTACTGTGTGATCTCACCTCTATGGGATTACTGTTAACCACCACGAATATGATGCTGCTGGTGTGTGTCTCACTGCGAACACCAAAGTCCAAGAGGTTCTCCTTCAGACTGGGAGGCAGGACCAGTGGCTGAAGAACAAACAGCACATTAGAGACAGACACGTACACTGCAGGCACAGTGACTACGTATTTGGAGACCTGAATCCAACTTCTTGAGATTATCTGAATTATTACAACTAACATATGATTTATGTGAAAACAGCTTTTTAAGTTTGCAGCGACTATAAAATGGAGCTAAAAGACATGCAAGTAAACACACTGTAGTAATAGTAAATATGATCAGACGCCTAAAAACATCAATCTAAGGAGTGATCTGGGGTCAAATAATCAGCACTGAAATAGTGTCACAGAAATATTAATAAAGCATTTCACTGATTGATAACAAATTTAATACATTTATTTACAAATTCATTTATTTTTTAATTCATTATTGATATTTTAATGGGAAATTAAAGAGGAATTCTAAAAAATATTTACAAATTAAATATGAATCCATTAATAAATAATCCAAATCAAAAAGAGATTTAAAAATTTATAATAAATTTATAATTGTTATCACTGTGTATGGGACTGTCCAGAGGTTGAAAAATACTGGAAGAAGTTGTTCTGACTTTATCTGAAATAGTTGGAGTGAAGGTGACTCACCGAGCAGAAATATGTGTACTTGGTATAAATCCAAAGAACTTTATTATTAGTCCAAATCAGTCAACTTTAATTGACTTTAGACTCCTGCAGGCCGGGATGTTTGAGAAAAACAGATGTATCCTCGATACACGTATGAATAACCAGAGGAAAGGCAGGAGAATTTGTGTGTAATCGCTGTGTGTTGATGTGTGTCGTCGAGTGCTTGTTTTTAAATGTGTGAAGTATGTAAAATGTTTTGTGGAAACCAGTTTATAGTTTTATAGTTCATAGTACGATTTGCCGAGTCATTTAGCTTCTGCTTTTAGCCTCTCTGTCACACTTCCGCTGCTAAAACGAGGAAAAACGATGCACGTTAGCCATGAGATGAACGCTCATCCTCAGAGAGCGTAGAGACACCTTCAACAAACACCTCCACCCTGTTCACGCTTATACGCACGGCTAACATTTTGCATCACTTCATAGAGCTTCTAGGAGCAACATACAACACATGGATGTATTTGCCTAGAGTTATGTCGGCATGTTAGCTTGTCAAAATATTTCTCTATGTGAGTATGTGAGTGTGCAAGGCACACCTGCGGTCATCTCATGGCTAATTTGCATTGTTTAACCTTGTTTTAACAGCACAAAGGCCAAAGTGTCATGGTAAGGCTGCACAGAGAGGCTAATGGGGGAAGCTAAATGACTAAGCAAATCGAGTAGCTATAATAGGAAAAGGAAAAGCAGCAGGGAAATATGCATGCAAATGGGGAAATGAAGTTGCCCTTTTAAATGCCTGATTCAAATCTGTATTGCTAATTCAGTTTGTGTATCCAGTTATAGCATTTCTCAGTTTAAACTGCATCTATTTTTAATGTATTTTTAAAATGTAATTTATGATTCAATTAGCAAATTAGCAAAAGCCAAATTTTCTTTTACGTTTATTTATTAATCAATTAAACGCTTTATTACTATTTCGGTGATTATTGCAACTTTTGTGTGACACAGTTTGACCTTCACATGTGGAAGGGTAGGGTGAGGCGAAGGGTATTCAGTTGGTTGAATCACTGCTAGATGCTAAATCCTACACACTGGACCTTTGAACTTCCTCATTGTTGTAGTAGCTCATTCTCTGCATTCTCTTCAGGTAATTAAATGACCTACATCGTCTGTGAAGATGATTCGTTTTCTGAATAAGCTGTACGTCCAGTGCGTACCTCCAAGAAGCCTGTGTAGGCCCGGACAGGCAGGTGAAACTTTGATGCGTTTGTGATGAGCAGGATGTTGCTGTCTATGTGAATGGAGGGTCGGACTGGCCGGAAGAGGAGGGAGAAGATGTAACGCGACTCGTGTGGGGGAATAACGATGGGGGCGGTGAAGTTCTGCACCTGAAATAGAAAGAGGAAAAGATGTCATACTCTGTACATACATCTGACTTCACAATCAGAGCGGAGTTGGTGACACTCACATTAAACATTGTTTTGGCCTCTTCGGGCAGGGACACATTGTGTATCCGGATGGCAAAGCTGAAGGCATTTGTGAGGAAGATGGGTCTGTCTACTGGGTCGACAGGACTGTCCCTGATGTGGAACAATGTAGCTGTGTGGTCAAAGCCCAGGTAGCTGCCAGAAAAGACGACAAACCAAAGAAGATTTGAAGTACTCTTAAAGCACTATTTTTAGTCTATGCAACACAAAAGCCACCCACTGTCCGTGTATACACACAAGATAAACTCACCCTTCTAAAACTTCTGCCTGGTATGGTATTTCAAGCTTGGAGTAACTCTTTTCTTTTGCTTTAACAGTTATTTTTCCAGAGAACTGATATGGTCTTCGTGCTTTTGAGGCTGCGATGAAAAAAAAAAACAAGATTGAAAGAGCAGATAAGTACGCTGCAGAAAGGATACAAGGCGTCACAAGAGGAAGTGGTGCAATACTAAACCAAAAACTGTTACAAGTGAGTGAGGACGTAAAAAAACACAAAAAAATGTCTGGATTATTACTAATATAGTAATATATGTTTTAAGACACACACACACAAAAGGGAAAGGATACTGACTTGTGATTGCTTTATTTCTTATTTTCAAAGTATAAATGAACCAAAACTAAAAGTAAATTTAAAGAATTCTTGAAAAGGAAGTTGATGCTCTCAAAAAAAAAAAAAAAAAAAAAAAAAAAAAACTGAAGATGATTTTTCTGCATCTGTCTGCCAGTGAAGACTTCAGGGAGGAAACTGACATCATGCTGGCTTTGCAGTTCACACACAGTTATAACCGACTGCTCACAGTTTCCTTGCTAAGAGCTCGGGTTCAGTGGAAATGGTGCATCGAACTGCACTATTTTAAAGATGATTCGTGTCTGTATCATAACCTAAATTCACTGCAAGAATAGTTGTAACTGGGTCTATTTTATAAACTGGTAACTGCCTGTATATTTTAACTTATTACCACATAAAAAAAACACACTACTTACCATCAAAACAAATACTTGCAACTTTGGTATATCTGCTCTCTCCAGCCTTCAGTGTGACTGCTTTAAAGTCTATCGTGACTGCTTCATTTGATGGTGTTGTACGTACACTCTGTGAAGCATAAATAAAAGATGGGCTTGCGTAAGGGCTAAGATAAGCATTTAAAGATTTTAAAAGGTCACTAAGAATACCTACTGTAATTGGAACGTCTTTTGTTCCTGAATTTAAAAGGTGTAGATTCAGCAGTTTGGGACGATCTATAAGACAAAAGTGGGAAATAAAATAGAGTAAGTCAATAAATCTAGAGAGAGACTGACTGGTCCTGAAAAACTGCTTCTTTTGTACGACCCTCCATACCTTGTGACCGCAGTGTACCAAAGTCAAGCATCTCTGTGGAGGAGTATATACCAGGAGCTGCAGAAAAACAACAGGACATAAAAATCTTTACCCTACATGACCAGAAGGACTCGGAGTTTCACAATAAAATGTATTCACAAGGCTTCGGTAGCACACCTGATGTGACTTCCACCTCTACGGGGAGGATGATGAACTGGTCCTCATTGGGGGCGTTGGTTTTGATTCTGATGAAAGCCGTGTGGTTGTCCACGTCTCTCGACGAGAAGCTGGCTCTCATCACCCCCTTTGTCTCGAAAGGAGGGATCTCCTGGAGGGAGAAGGTGGGCATGGGTGAACGCCATTATCGCAAATCAAAACGACACTCGGCGCAAACACGGAGACGTGTAACTAACCCATAATTTTCCAGTGCCTCCTTGTTGACCGGTGGGAAGCTCTAGATGTAGATCTCCACCACTGGAGTACATCTCAACAACCTGGAGTAAGAAACGGAAAAAAGGAATGCGCCCCGTCAAATTAATCCACCAACATTAATCAGTTGGTCAAATGTAACCAATGGCGATCTAATTAGTGTAAATTACCTGCAGTGGTTCACTGTACGGGTTGTGGATGTGTATTAGAGGTGAGAAGCTGCTGTTTACTGGGACTCGAGCCCCGATGAAGGGCCGCAGCCTGTAGGGGTTTGGGATACCGACCCCGAAAACCTTCAGAACGGAGATGGTGGAGCAAAATTAGTCACATTTCTTAAACTATAAAAGTGTAGCTTTAATCAGTTTGTTGCATACCTGGTATGTGAACACTCCATGATGTGATGTATTAATAAATAAAGTGTTTTCTACATTCCCAACTACTCGAGCGAGAAACACAACATCGAATGACGTGTTCCCTCCTGGTGGAATTATCTGTCGGGAGAAGAGATGAAGATTGGCACGATATTTATACGTTTTAAACAGAACGCAGCTTCTCACAGTTATTCACTGTGCACTGATGCCCGAGCAGCAGGGCTAATAACCTGAAAATATAACACCCACTTCCACAACACCTGACCTTAAAAAGGTCCGCCGCTACGAAAACATTACAGCTACACTCTAACTTTGGCATTTTGGTGGTGACTGTGGTTGCAAGTAGCAACTGTTGAGTGCTTCAGATTCCACAGAGTCAATTTAAAGTAACATGTAAAATCTACAGAAACGGCCAAAAGGCAGAATATCTCGTTCATTTACAGAGACTGAAACATCGCGTACGCTGATGTAACAGAACAGATCCTCTTGTATTAACAAATGGCTGATAGTGGAGGACGTAAATGGGCATTTAGAAAACACGTTTAATCTCCACTTCAGTGGAAGAAAGTCGCTGCTCTCCAGATAAAAGGCGTCACGGACAGATAAAGATAAAGCACATACACTAAACACAATATAAAGGCAGGTTTTTCAAGCAGGGAACAATGTAAGAGGCGGCATTACATAACAAGGGTGTAGGTTTCAGAATGTATACCCACAGTATATCCTGCTTAATGCACCAACCCTATCCTACTTCATGTATAGTTTCCTCGATAGGGACAAAAGATAAACTTTGGATTATCCCCACAAAGAGCTCCATGATTTACCGCCTCAAGCTTATTGCTCTAACCACACGATTAATATCTGAAGCCAGATCAAATGAACATTTTAAAATCAACTCCTCGCTTCTGGATTTAAGCAGGGAACAATGTTCAGAGAGAATACGTCCAGATAATTTAACCTAAACAAGAATAAGTGGAACAACTGGTAACTCTGAATTTCGCACAGACTTAGCGGTATCAGCTTGCAGGTGTACCACAATGTGACGCACAGAAGGAAATGGAGAAGCTATACATAGCAACAAACTAATTAAATTTCTGATGCAAAACACCGTCGCAACATGTGAACACGGCACAGATCTCTGGAGAATGGAGTCTTTAGCTGTATACGGAAACACAAGCGTCCTGGTGTGCAAACAGACAAGCAATAATGAAATAACAGCAACAGACACAAAGCATGCATTGTTTAAACGTAATTATGTGCATGTATTTGGTATTTATGGAAGGAAAACACCTAAATTTGAGTCCTGCTCTTTAAGTTGCCAAACTCTCATAGAAATCTAGATCATCTATGTCAAATCATGTTAATTGCCACATGAAACGACACATGAAGACCTTTCCGTTTGACCTAAACTAATGAAGCAGGGGAAAAAAAACAAACTCTTGTCTACTGTGGACAGCTTTTTATACAAACATATCTTGTGACAGAAGACTAGCAGCCTCAGGCTTCAAAACCACACTGACTTCCCTCCCCCTGTATGTCTTTGTGAAGCAGACTCTGTATGTGCTGAAGCTTATATTCACCACTGATAGAAATGTTAATGCTTTAGTGTTTGATCATCTCTACAGGGGATTTTTCAAGACTTCAGTTATGAAATTAGAACTTTTGTCTGACAACATTTCAGGCGTGCTTTATCTGATTTAAGATTGCCTCCATGATCTATGAGAGTCGTATCTTTTGTGTTTCTTTTGGCAGCAGCTGCTGACTGCAAGGTCTCTTCAAAAGTCAGTTTTCTTGATTAGGGTACGCTAACGCTCATAAATATAAGTATTTCCAGCAGCAGCTTTTCAAGCGTAGAAGCTCATGAGCTGACTATTTGAAAAGCCAATATCTGAAAATGCTTCTCCTCTAGAGTTTATATAATCGGTGTCTTAGGGCAACACGTTGGCTGAAAAAGCTACACAGTGTCCTAGTGTCCCTCGAACAAGTCGATGTGTCAAGTATGCTGAGCCTGAAGCGACAGAACAGGTCTTTCCTGTACAGTGAGGCCTCAAATGCAGCCAAGAAAACATGATATGCTGATATTCCAACATGAGAAGGTATACGTACGGGTACGTTGGGGAAAAAAAAACACTAGTTCTTTGACTATATGAGCGACGAGGAAGTACTCTGACTGAGTTATTTTGCCTTTTTACTTCAGGAAGTGGGAAATGTGTTGCGTTGCGTAGGTGGACGTCTGCTGCAGGTGATCGCTTTGAGCCAAACACCAGGCCACAATATTGTTATAAAAGTCATGGTTACCGGTCTGACTGAGTTGGGACGTGTGATATATGATGTGTTTATAAGAAATCTGATATAATAACAGAAGTTGGCTTGTAAACGTGTAATACGATATATTTCCTAATCAAAAACTTAGATTAGTTTCACTGCACAATCCAGTTTTCTACAACGTGAGCTCATAATTATGTAACAAACTAAAAACAAATACAAATTATATTAATATTATTAATAAAAATAAAATAAATATATAAATATTATATAAAATATATAAAATAAATATATTTATGTATTATTACTTCTGTTAAGTCTGTATAACTCTCAGACTCTGGTGGAATCTTTTTTAAAATCAATAATTTGACACAAAATACTGATTTCTCTAGTAAATACCTGTGTAATATTCAGGATAATGTCCAAACATGATCAGTCACCCTGTCGGGGTGCCTTTAGTCCTCAAGTGTAATATGTTAAATAACAAATTTGTGATTTGCAAATAACGTTAATAAATCAACCTGAAATCACAGAAGTGGAACAATTGGATATGTTAATCGCGTGAATTATCTTACTGATAAAACGGAGCTCTCGTTGTCACCTCAGTCACTGCAGCATAAAGCAAGCTAGTTGTGCAGGTCGAGTTAAGCTGGTTAACGGTGACTGCACCACAGACTGTCTTTTTAATCACATATCTGCTGTGCATGTGGCAGTGGCCGGTCACATGACCTCCTCATTAACGTGGACATGTGTTCCCAACTTTGGGGAATGTGCAGCAAACTGCGCGAAGAACCAATCAGGACAGGGACATCTGACATTTACAACAGCTGGCCACAGCTAATGCAAGGACCACAGGAGGTCAACAGACGCCTTCACTTTAATGACTGTTCTCGTACGCAGCGAGGCCAAATGAGACTATTTCACTATGTATGAGTTTGTCAGTTATTCTGGACCCATCCTCTTGGGACAATGCATCCTGTGGTTATGAATTATGATCTTAGTATCACGTTTAAAGACCGTGTGAACGATAACTTTATTACATTAGTCTACTTCTCTAAAAAAAAAAAAACAGTTGCAGTCCCCAGGGAACTTTGGTGTGGTCACATGTGACTATGCACTGCCTTTGAGTGCTACTTGTTTGCTGATGGTTCCTGTCTTCTCGAGTTTAAAGCAAATCAAGAAAGCAAATATCACCTGAGAGACGGGGAATATACATATTGTGTTTCTTGAACAGTGTCTCCAATGTTTGAAAATGCCTCTTGAAGCGTGGTGATCAAACAACGTGGCGAGATCAACAATCATTCATGTGACTTTCGAAAGTGTACAAAGTGGTCTTGAAGTGACGTGTACTCACCCTATTCTGGAAAAAGGAGGCGTGAAAATGTGCCGTCGTTGCTGATATTGATATCAAACTAATTTGTTCTGAGCTAGGATTATGTAAATAAACTTTCTCCATTTTTGGCATTCCAACGGGCCTGTGAAGGAAGAAGAGAAGCCTTTGTGAGAGCAAGTAAAACAACAATTTGTCAAAAGAGACGCAACTTGTGAACTTGATGTAACTCACAATAACATGAAACTGAATTTAACAGAGTTACAATAGATCAATAAAGGCAGAGAAGAACAACCTCCCTCTGTAGCCACTCAACGAGGAAATATGACGCTCTCAACGTTTCTCTGAACTAGTACCAAATTGTTAATTCAGCATAAGATATATATGAAAAAAAGCACAAGTGCTTTTGCGTGTTAGAACTCATTCATCGTATGTGCACTGCACCTTGCACTACTTTCAATCAACATTCAAAAACGCTTTGATTTCCTACCTCGCAGACAGCCTGCGGTATCCTTCATTTCAATACGGTATGAAAATAAACTTGTAGGGACTTGAAACTTTGGGGGTTTTTATGACTCCGTCTCCCTGCATAATCGTGAAAGATGAACTAACTAAAATGTTCAATGTGATGGATTACTTCTGGGTCATATAAGCAAATCTGAAAAATGACTGGTATGTTGTTTTGAACAATAAAGAGGCCTGTATAGTTTTTGAGGCAGATGCAAACATGTCTGTCACATCTACAGTTGAGCCTCTATCTGTGGCCTGATTTATTAATACCTTTAATCCAACGCTGCCTCCGTTTCCAGCGTTTCAGAGACAGGGTGAGAATTTCTCAAGGTTTCATTTTCATGCCCTCAGAACATTCACAGCTGATAAGTGGCTTGTTTATTGAGGAAGTAGGACAGGGGAGGACTGAGGGCTGAGACAGCTTTGGTCTCTCGCTGTGAGTTGGTGTCGGGGTACGACGCTCCTCTGAGAGCTACCAGATTGTCTGCACACTGCGCTACACTGGGTAACTTGGGATAAGACTTGAAGCTATGGGTAATTCGACATGGGCGTGCACCTCCTGTCAGAGTGGAATGTGATCTATTAAGTCTGGACTAGGTGAAGCAAGGTGCTGTCACTGGAGTTTAAGAATGTGGTTTTGTTTAGTCCGTTAAATGCTAGCTGAGCAATCCATTCATTGTTGACAGACTGAGGTCACCTCAGAGTGACTCAACTATTACAGCAGCGCTATCGGACATGCCCACTGAGCAGCCGTCTCCAGACTATCATATGACACTTTTTGCTTCAGTTTTACATCTCACAGCTTAAAATGACTAATGACAAGCGACTCAGACAGTGAGAAATGTAATAAAAACGTTAAAACAAAACAGTGAATTAGTGTGAGAATATATTAAAACACTCACTGTTCATGAAAGTCCAACATTGGAGGTTCAAATCGTATAGGTCGGCAGTTCCCACGGTGCGGGGACGTGCTGCAAAAGACAGGAAGATGTGACAGCAGCAGCAGCAGCAGCAGCAGCAGCAGCGGGATATGAAAAATAGTATCCATGTTTGTGTGCATTTCAAACAGGTTTGAAGCTAAACACACGAGCGCAGACACCGTAGTCTGTGTGCAGGATTTTCTAACACTGCATTAAAATGGCCAACGCGACCACTCCCGTCTGGAGTGAGCTTTCAAACGTAAAACCGCCATGAGAATCCATCGATTAAAAAAAAGAATAATCAACCGGACAACAGCTTAAAAAAAAAACATGCATCTCTCTCTTGACGCTCTCAGGAGTGCAGTGTCTCTCCCGGACGAAGCCAGCAACTTTTTTTGAGCATCGGTTGCACCCACCTGGTTGTAGGACACAGGCATAACTCACCGAACCTGTTTAACAACAGGTGTATCTTAACAATAGACAGGGCCGTCCCCGAAGAGAAGCAGTTCTTCTTTGCCGTAGGTAATATACAACACAACTATGTAATGAGAGCCTTTATTTAAAACCTCACGGAAACAGAAGTTGATCAGTGATACAGGTGTGGCACATGACCAATGCTGCGAGGGATTTAGCGGTTGAACCGAAAAAAAAAAAAAAAGCAAACGGCTGAATGTCACATGCTGAATTTTAGCCATGAGCTATTTGTGGGAAAAGTAAAGTTGGCCACAAACGATGTCACGCACACTGATGCTGTGATGTTGTACTCTCCTATCATCTATCGCAAACCAGAATTGATGTGGCGTTGCCCAACGGCACCCCGCTGACACATCAACCACTTGTAATCACTCAAACATTACCCTGGTGTCAGACAACTTACCACATCTCAATTTCACCTATTTACTACTGAGCCTACGCATATGCGAGCAAACAATGGCTGAAGCAGTGAGCTCCAATGGCAGAGCCGCCTGGAGACAGGGATGGATTTCCATCCCCTGAGGCGGACAGTAATCCACGCAGAGCCCCAAGCAGGCAGTGTTCCTCCTGGATAATCTGTCATCTACAGTCTGTCCTCACTTCGCTCATTAATATAACAACTACTGACAAAATTCTTGTGGGATTAAGGATTCAGATGGATCCTGGCTGTGAATTCTGTGCGGCCTTTCGCTCGCCGCTTCAGAGCTAATGTGTTGAATGTTGGTGTGTAATTGGAGCTGCCGGGGAGATCATGGGGAAGGCCGTGCCTCTTGGCCTTAGATCCACATATGTCTTGTATGGGGCTATCCCTAAGGGAGCCCATGAATTAAAAAAATAATAAATAAATAAATGAATACAAAGTGCAGGCAGTGAATAGTATTTTAATTCCTGTGGAAGTCCCCCGGTGTGTTGACAAGAGTCCCCACAAAAGAAGAGCACACTGAGTAAAAGAGGAGCTAATAATTAACAGCAAACACCTCTCACACACACACACACACACACAAAAACAAAAGGGGAAGTTCAACATTCAAAAAAAAAACCTGAATCAACAGTCAAACTGCAAAACACACATCCCCCCCTAACTCGAGGGGAGTGGTCATACTATGCCTGTGCGAGATAACCCTTTTATGGATTAGAACGTACTGTACAAATAGTAAAGGTTTGCTGGATGCTGCGCCCAGGAATACACATATTTAAAGTAGGCACGGTGTATTGATGCAAAAAAAAAAAAAAAAAAAAAAAAGGGAGTTAAAAAGGCTTTCCTGCCATGTAAACAGTGTTTACTTGCTGGAGCAGTTCTACCTGTTGAACACGCAGCACCTTTCCAGCCAGTTACACATTTAATACTTCAAAATCTGTGCGCTGTCCGAGCGTTTTAACACACTCATCATGCACTTCTTGCACAATCACTGAGCCAAGATACAAGAACCTGATGTCTGTCTGTGACTGACACTAGAAAGCAAACCAACTTCCCCCCACCAAGACAAAAAAAAAAAAAAAAACCCTCCTGCTCCTTGCAGCTTTGTCAGCATGGGCACAAACTGCCACCATTAGCTGTCTGTGCGGTTTAACTCTGCTAGAAGCGACTCTTCCAAGTAACGGCAGAGAGAGGCTCGCTGCGGTCTGGTCTAACAACAGGTGACACGGACTGAGCGGTTTCCCTGACGACTCACGTCACCGACAGCAGAGGGTCAGAGCATATGGGTCCTATTTGCTTCTCTGTGTCTCTTAATGATTTCAAGTTACTTGCCGAGTGTGTCAGCTAGTTAGTCAACGCGGCTTCAAGTTGTTGTTGCCTGGCCGTGTGGGCTCTGGCAGCTTGCGGTGATGATGCTCAAGCTTTTTATTTTTGGTTTGTTAACTGATACTTTGCAGCCTAGCCTGCCAGATGCAGTAAAAAAAAAAAAATCCTACCCAGGTTTGTTAGCCTTGAGAAGAAAAAAACATTTTGTACTCACTCGTTCACATGACCACAGTGACTCATAACACATTTAATAATTTGTTACAGTGCTATTTGAGCAGCATCTCTGTTGCTTCCTACGCTTCTTTGTGACATGTTAGGATTGAAAACATAATAAAGTGTACCGCTGCTGCTGCTGCTGTTGTTGTTGTTTTGTTGCCTTTAGTTAAAGAGCTCCTCGGGCTGTATTCTAACACAAGCTCCACTTTACATCGACCTTCTAGCGAGGAGTGTAATAGTAATACACCTTGTTTCTCCTCGCTGATTCATACAGTTGATCTAAAAATACACGAGTACACTTCCATCCTCATTTAAAAAGCGGTGGATAAGCTGAGTTTACAACTCACTGTGCTTGTGACAACACTTTGACAAAAGGAATGCAATCGAGGCACAGCGCATACCATCTTTCGACCTGCACACCTGACTACAAATACCGATATGACTAGACAAACATACGTTTGTTTGGAGTTCATGATGCAAAACAGGGACATGTATATACACACAGGAACTTACCTTTGTTGATGATATAAACTAAAATCAATGTCAGACTCTGCCTGCAGAAACAACAGAGAGATAAGCAGTTGTTAAAACGTGACTTTAACTAGACAGTACATTATTACAATCAGAGGCAAGCGGAGCACAAAGAGCCTCATTTCACCGTGTTTCTGCTCTTAGATAGTGTCAGTGTTTCTGTATGTGTGGTGAGTAACAGCACAGCCAAACAAGAGCGCTTACCTGTAAAAGTCTTCCCTCATCAAAATGTAAAACTTCTAGAATTGTGTCCGACTGAATGAATGCTGTAAAAAACAACAACAGGACAGACGTTATGAGTGTCACCGCCGTCATTGCAAAGGAGGACAGTGTAACACAAACTCAAAAGCAGAACTGGACATATCTGTCTGCTAGTAATTCCTCCACCCGCATCTCTAAAGCAAAAGTCGTCCGTTAAGCAGACATTCTAACTTCCTGAATCACAAAGTTATATTACTAGTGCAGATAACTCTCTGCTTGAACTTTAATCTCTTGTACGTTCAGGGCAGAGGAGAGACCTGAGATCTGTGTTCACATTCGGCCTCACTCGCTGTGGAAGTTTGGCGTCTAACCCAGGTTGTAACAAAAGGAAACACTGTGTTTGAGGGTGCCATAAAACTGAACTGTCTCCTACATAAGGACGCACCTAAGTCAGCGTACCTTCTTATTATTTAGTTGTGGGTTAAAAGGGGGGGGGCAGTAAACGCACCATTATCAGCTGGATTTTCAGGACTTTATTGCACCGCGAGTATGAATCTACAAGCTCGGAGAGCCGCGACTCAACACTCAGCGTTTATTACGCATTTGCTCCACCGAGGAGCTTTTCACCTGACACCGCCGAAATCCTACAGCGAGCTCAGCCTTCGTAGATCATGTTCACAGCACACTTTCAGCATGGAAACATGTTATTATGTTGCCATGAACTGACAGATTAGATGCATTTAATAAACTCCTGCTGGCCATAAAGCGTGTGTTTTAGATTAAAATGCCACAGCGGGTCCAGGTGATCTAATCAGCTGCAACGACTCAGTTCCCTTTTAGACTTTACACACAGCTAACATTACAGCTCTCCTGCTCATGGGCGAGCTTTCGGTCAGAGCTTCTGGTCAGACGAAATTTTTCCAAGTCACCTTTTTTTGGTGACTATAAAGTGGAAAGAAATAACTTTTTTCCTGCTGTACCTCAGCAGTGGAAAACAAAACAAAACAAAACAAAACAGGGTAATATAGAGGACAGCTATAGCGAAAGTCACACTAGATTGAGTGTCTACGCAAAGTGAAACTTTGCAGTGTTTTGTATCACTTTGTAAGTAAATAAACTCATTGGTGCTCAACAACTGCTGGTTTCTCTGCGACTTTCTGTATTTATTTTTCCATTCCTCTTACTGTGCAATATTATTTATATCATGGCCACTTTACCTTCAGCACTCGTTTCTGCATGCCTGCACACTTTGTCTGTTTGTTTTTCGCACAGGTTGAAAGACACTTCTGTCTGTTCGTTGTGTTTGCCCTTCTTAATTTCACTTCTGCAGCGTATATTAAACTTTTGTCTGCTGCCGTCACGAGTGAATTCCCCCGCTGTGGGATAAATAAAGTATACAAATTAAAAAGGAAGCAGGGGAGGGAAAAAAAATGGCATGTCACTTCTCCTGGCATGGGCCAGAAAGTGTGTTACTTTGTACAGATAGGTAAGCAAGTGTAACATAACCTGCACTGATTCAAGTTTGCTAAGCTTGCAGTGTTGACTTTGCTGGAGAGAAGTATGACTTCACGGTATTTGCCAAATGGCTCCTGCATGCATCGCTGCTTTGCTTCACCTCTCAGGTGGATTTCTTGTGAGGTGAATGCATTGTGTAAACAGTTTGTTGGTGCGGGTTTCAGAGTTGGCTTGTCTGGTGGATGTGGACTACAGCTCTCTCTCTCTTTCTCTTTCTCTCAGTGTGTCTGACTGGGTTGACTTTATCACCACGACCTGACAGCTGTGGACACTCAGGCTGGATAAATAACATGCGGCATGTGTCATTATGACCAGGGTCAAAATCTAAACTGCTGTCGGTCAAGCCACGTTTACAGTCACCTGACTTGATTCAAACATTTCCCCTTTATATTGATACCAGTGTGAGGAAGTAGTGGGTTGCCCTGCCTGCCTGCCTGCCTCTCTACCTGCCTGCCCTGCAAGCGAAATAAGGGAAGCAACCGTTGCCCGTTAATGTCGCCCGATCTGACAAACACACACACACCTCAAACACAGGCTAGGATACGTGCTAACAAGCCGTGTTATCATGCTGTCTGTTTGTTGCTTAGCCGTATATGGAAGAGGAACGGCTACACACCACAACAAGCTTCAAACGGTGCTAACGTCTACTGTAAAGGCCACACACATACACACACACAGACACACACACAAGCTAAGCTAACTCACTCATTGAGCCGACTCAAAACAAGCTAAGCTAACAGTTAGCTTTGTTTTAAACGTGTAAATGTTAGCGATAAGCTGTGATAAAGTTAGCCCAGCGGAGGTTACCTCAACCCCCGACACACACACACACACACACACACATACACTTCGTTGAAATGTCTACGGAAGTTAGCGCTGAAGCTAACGCGGACGTTAGCCCCCCCCCCCCCTCCCAGCTAAGTTGTAACAAACCTTGATTATTGGCCCGCGTCGTGTGAATAAAAGCAATAAATAACATCCTCAATAATCCGACACACGCTGGTGTTCTTGTTCTTGTTGTTTGAGAGTGGCGAGAACTCCTCTGGGCTCTTCTTCTTTCTCCGCCGCTCGCCATGCTGCTGCTGCTGCTGCTGCCGCCGCCGCCGCTGCTGATCTTTCTGTTACGATAACAACCGAGGAGCGAGGAGTGTGCGGCGGACATGCCCGTGTAAACCTCTGCTGACTCTGTCAATCATAGCCGAGGAGAGCGAGCGAGCGAGCGAGAGAGGGAGAGAGGGAGAGAGAGAGAGAGAGAGAGAGAGAGAGAGAGAGAGAGAAAAAAAACTGAAGTGAACTCAGCAGTAGCTAACTAGTGAACAGGACGTTGGCCTCTTCTTCTCCTTCTTCCTCTTCCGCTTCGTGTATGCCGCGTCATGGGGTTGACAGCGCAGCGGTGCTGCCTGACTGCTGCAGCCGGCTGAGCGAGGGTCTTCACCGGGGGGCAATCCGGCAATACACCGGCGTTTACAGTGTGTTTAATTCATGTTGGTGCAGCCTGTTTAAGCGTCACAACTGTTACTTATTGGGTGCTTTTATCCAATATCTTTACTTTTAAAGGTCCAGTGTGTTAGAGGACTCTATAGATAGATAGATAGATAGATAGATTTTTATTATTTACTTTATTGCAGCAGCAATAAAAGTAACAACACAGAACAGGCACACACTATATGTGGCAGAGATTAAATAATATGTATAACTATGTTTTCATTTGAGCTGCACTGCTGCTTGAACTTTTTTTATATATACTTTTATATATATATATATATATATATATATATATATATATATATATATATAATGTGTGTGTATATGTGTGTGTGTATACACACACACACATATACACTATACACTATGTATATATAATATATCTAATATCTAATTATATATATACAGAGAGACTAATAAATTATAAATAAATTAATTTAACAACATCTCATACCCATTGACAGTATAAAAAAAATGGACGTGGTATCCATGACATCACCCATAAGTTTCTAAAGAGCTCAGAATGTGCTGGCTCTGGTGACAGCCATCACAGTGGATCATTGGAGGTATTTAGGTGGGCTGAATGAAGCCTGGGTGCTCAAAAAAAGCCATCTGTCAATCAGACCACTCATGCGGTTAATTTTGCATAACTTTAAGAACGGGGAAAACTTTATTAATATATTTTGCACAGGTGATTCTGTAAAAATTCCCCCTCAGTACAGTTGTCATGAACGGGGGAACTAGCTATAAAGACCAAAACTGTTTTTTGTACCAGGCTGTAAACATGTTTATTTCTGCTGTGAAAGTTGGACATTTTAACATGGGGACTTATGGAGACTGACTTGTCTTCTCTCTACTTTTTGTGCTGTTTCTTTATTAAATTACAGTTTTAGCTGTCGTTATCACTCTTTTGCTTGCTTGTTAATTGTTGTCTAGTTTATTGAGTCACAGTTAGCTTCCTTCCTTCTTTGCTAATCTCCTTAAAATAGTAAGACTGAAGGGGATTCATAAACTGCAGGCCAGAGAGACAAAGTAAAGGAATTTCAAAAATAGAAGAAGAGGACATTATAAATAATACAACACTAAGTAACATGAGTAATGGTTAATGGTTGACAGTTCTTGGGAACTGTCTGATATGGACAGGACTGAGGATAAACCAAGATAACAGGAAACCAGCAGTGAGTTTATAGATGTGAACACGAAGATGTGTTAATCTCATATGCTGTATCTTAAAGCTGATAGTTGTCCGTATGCTGACTGGCCACGTTGTTTATATTTTGGCCTGAGGCCAAAAAGAAAGTTGCCCTTTAAGGTTTGAGGTCAACTAATGATTAGAAACTGGAGCTGTTGTTGACTCGGAGTCGTGACACCCTGTTATTGTCTGCTTTTTAATATTTTATACAGACAATAAAAGAATAATTTGCTGCCTTTTTTAAGGCTAAAAAGGACATCAGCAGATCATATCACGAAGGAGCACCCGTAGCACGATAACACCCTCCAGCTTATTACTTGTTTGATAATTACAAGGGTGACAAAGGTTGAGTAGGTGCCACGCCTCTTCTTATCATCAGTAAAACACTAGGTTTTTACCAAGAACTGTTGACACCCTGTTACAGAAACTAATTATTACTAAATATGTGTCTTTTTTTAATGCAAATGACTCACAGAATTAGACATTAATAACACAATTTTGGAGTTAAACTTTTGTGAAATTGCATGAAGGTCACATGGACGTACAATTAGTCATCCCTGACAAACATGAAGTCACTTTTAAGAAGTGAAATCACAGGAACAATCCGCAGTGTAGCCCACAGTGGCAGTCTTTGTTAAATGTTAAATCATAGACAATAGTGGTATTGTATAAAAAGTCAAAAATCAAAGAAGATCGTCAAAATATAGACATGATAACACAGTGATTAGTAACTTGTAGACTAATGAGACAAATACAATGAGTGATTTTTAGGAAGTAAATGGTGAAATAGTTTGTTGTGTATTGATTTCAACATGTCAACCAAATATTTGTCAGGAATAAGGAAGTTTAAATAAGTATGGTAGCTTTATAGATTTTAAACAAATCTTTTAATAAAGGCAGCCCATTTCCTCCTACACTGTACACAAGTACACAAGTTCCTTTTTTTGTCAGTCCCAGGATCCTCAGGGGGCCTCAAAAGCCCCAGGTTTATTTATTTGAGGATACATAATTTGATTAACTGCACACAGAACTGAACTATGACTAAAGTACAATATCAACTGCTCCATCTCCCCATCCTGTGGCCCTGTCCTTTAAAGAGACCCTGTGCCAAAGTCGAATTTTAAGATCTGAATTGACCTTTTACACAGAAGCAGCCATTTTGACATGTTCAGTTCCAATTACTGCAGCAGAGAGTTTCCAGTGAACCAGCATGCACCACGGCAGCACCCTGTTTGGCCTGAAACCTTATTTAGAATCACTGGTAACGCCTGTGTTTACCACTGACAGTATAAACAATGGGCAGCGTATCCATGACATCGCCCACAGGTTTCTGAAGAGCTGTTTTAAAGCTCAGAGTGTGGTGGCTCTGCCCGCCGCCATCTTGGCTGCCCTGCCACTTCTACCTCCCTGCTAATCTAAAAACATTCGACAAAGACGTGGATCATCAGCGGACCTGAGGCGGGCTGAATGAAGTCTGGGTGCTCAAAAAAGCCACCTGCAATGGCGCCCACCTGTTAATTCTAAGCCTTAATATAATGTGAACAGGTGAGCTCTATAAAAATTCACCCTCAGCACAGTTGTCATGAACGGGGAAATTAGCTATAGAGACCAAAACTGTTTTTTTGTACCAGGCTGTAAACATGTTTATTTCTGCTGTTGCTGTATCACTGCAGTTTTTGGCACTTCTGCATTGGCTTCCCTTCACGGTCACGGAGGTTGGCGCTCGGTGTTTACCCTACTATCTCATGTCGAAATGGCTGCTGTGAAAAAGGTCTATTGTTTTAGTTAATATTGTACTATACTGTATATTACAGAGCAGATCAGATCAGTACATATGACAAATATCTTCTTTAATAATCTCCTGATTGTACAGTGAATAGAGTATCAGAGCGCAGTGGAAAATGCCCTTCATTATTCCCTGAAGCTGATATTAACATATGCAAACAGCTTTTGAATGGCTATTCAAATAGACCAACAGTCAAAACCCCAAAGAGTTTACTCACACAGAAGACTATGGGTAATCTAGCAGATAATCTCNTATATATATATATATATATATATATATATATATATATATATATAATGTGTGTGTATATGTGTGTGTGTATACACACACACACATATACACTATACACTATGTATATATAATATATCTAATATCTAATTATATATATACAGAGAGACTAATAAATTATAAATAAATTAATTTAACAACATCTCATACCCATTGACAGTATAAAAAAAATGGACGTGGTATCCATGACATCACCCATAAGTTTCTAAAGAGCTCAGAATGTGCTGGCTCTGGTGACAGCCATCACAGTGGATCATTGGAGGTATTTAGGTGGGCTGAATGAAGCCTGGGTGCTCAAAAAAAGCCATCTGTCAATCAGACCACTCATGCGGTTAATTTTGCATAACTTTAAGAACGGGGAAAACTTTATTAATATATTTTGCACAGGTGATTCTGTAAAAATTCCCCCTCAGTACAGTTGTCATGAACGGGGGAACTAGCTATAAAGACCAAAACTGTTTTTTGTACCAGGCTGTAAACATGTTTATTTCTGCTGTGAAAGTTGGACATTTTAACATGGGGACTTATGGAGACTGACTTGTCTTCTCTCTACTTTTTGTGCTGTTTCTTTATTAAATTACAGTTTTAGCTGTCGTTATCACTCTTTTGCTTGCTTGTTAATTGTTGTCTAGTTTATTGAGTCACAGTTAGCTTCCTTCCTTCTTTGCTAATCTCCTTAAAATAGTAAGACTGAAGGGGATTCATAAACTGCAGGCCAGAGAGACAAAGTAAAGGAATTTCAAAAATAGAAGAAGAGGACATTATAAATAATACAACACTAAGTAACATGAGTAATGGTTAATGGTTGACAGTTCTTGGGAACTGTCTGATATGGACAGGACTGAGGATAAACCAAGATAACAGGAAACCAGCAGTGAGTTTATAGATGTGAACACGAAGATGTGTTAATCTCATATGCTGTATCTTAAAGCTGATAGTTGTCCGTATGCTGACTGGCCACGTTGTTTATATTTTGGCCTGAGGCCAAAAAGAAAGTTGCCCTTTAAGGTTTGAGGTCAACTAATGATTAGAAACTGGAGCTGTTGTTGACTCGGAGTCGTGACACCCTGTTATTGTCTGCTTTTTAATATTTTATACAGACAATAAAAGAATAATTTGCTGCCTTTTTTAAGGCTAAAAAGGACATCAGCAGATCATATCACGAAGGAGCACCCGTAGCACGATAACACCCTCCAGCTTATTACTTGTTTGATAATTACAAGGGTGACAAAGGTTGAGTAGGTGCCACGCCTCTTCTTATCATCAGTAAAACACTAGGTTTTTACCAAGAACTGTTGACACCCTGTTACAGAAACTAATTATTACTAAATATGTGTCTTTTTTTAATGCAAATGACTCACAGAATTAGACATTAATAACACAATTTTGGAGTTAAACTTTTGTGAAATTGCATGAAGGTCACATGGACGTACAATTAGTCATCCCTGACAAACATGAAGTCACTTTTAAGAAGTGAAATCACAGGAACAATCCGCAGTGTAGCCCACAGTGGCAGTCTTTGTTAAATGTTAAATCATAGACAATAGTGGTATTGTATAAAAAGTCAAAAATCAAAGAAGATCGTCAAAATATAGACATGATAACACAGTGATTAGTAACTTGTAGACTAATGAGACAAATACAATGAGTGATTTTTAGGAAGTAAATGGTGAAATAGTTTGTTGTGTATTGATTTCAACATGTCAACCAAATATTTGTCAGGAATAAGGAAGTTTAAATAAGTATGGTAGCTTTATAGATTTTAAACAAATCTTTTAATAAAGGCAGCCCATTTCCTCCTACACTGTACACAAGTACACAAGTTCCTTTTTTTGTCAGTCCCAGGATCCTCAGGGGGCCTCAAAAGCCCCAGGTTTATTTATTTGAGGATACATAATTTGATTAACTGCACACAGAACTGAACTATGACTAAAGTACAATATCAACTGCTCCATCTCCCCATCCTGTGGCCCTGTCCTTTAAAGAGACCCTGTGCCAAAGTCGAATTTTAAGATCTGAATTGACCTTTTACACAGAAGCAGCCATTTTGACATGTTCAGTTCCAATTACTGCAGCAGAGAGTTTCCAGTGAACCAGCATGCACCACGGCAGCACCCTGTTTGGCCTGAAACCTTATTTAGAATCACTGGTAACGCCTGTGTTTACCACTGACAGTATAAACAATGGGCAGCGTATCCATGACATCGCCCACAGGTTTCTGAAGAGCTGTTTTAAAGCTCAGAGTGTGGTGGCTCTGCCCGCCGCCATCTTGGCTGCCCTGCCACTTCTACCTCCCTGCTAATCTAAAAACATTCGACAAAGACGTGGATCATCAGCGGACCTGAGGCGGGCTGAATGAAGTCTGGGTGCTCAAAAAAGCCACCTGCAATGGCGCCCACCTGTTAATTCTAAGCCTTAATATAATGTGAACAGGTGAGCTCTATAAAAATTCACCCTCAGCACAGTTGTCATGAACGGGGAAATTAGCTATAGAGACCAAAACTGTTTTTTTGTACCAGGCTGTAAACATGTTTATTTCTGCTGTTGCTGTATCACTGCAGTTTTTGGCACTTCTGCATTGGCTTCCCTTCACGGTCACGGAGGTTGGCGCTCGGTGTTTACCCTACTATCTCATGTCGAAATGGCTGCTGTGAAAAAGGTCTATTGTTTTAGTTAATATTGTACTATACTGTATATTACAGAGCAGATCAGATCAGTACATATGACAAATATCTTCTTTAATAATCTCCTGATTGTACAGTGAATAGAGTATCAGAGCGCAGTGGAAAATGCCCTTCATTATTCCCTGAAGCTGATATTAACATATGCAAACAGCTTTTGAATGGCTATTCAAATAGACCAACAGTCAAAACCCCAAAGAGTTTACTCACACAGAAGACTATGGGTAATCTAGCAGATAATCTCAGAAGCATTTTTGACTACTAATCACTTCATACTGGATTTAACAGACAACATCACATCACCCCAATCTTTGCTTCTCACCACTGGCTTCCTGTTTGTTTTAAGATTTTACCGATCACCTTTAAAGCGTGTCTGGGTCTGGTTCCAGGTTACGTATCAGAGGTGTTGACCCCGTTTGAGTGAGCTGTAGTCTGTAGATCCTTCCTCAGATGTTCCAAAGTCAGCGTCTAAATCGAAAGGTGGCTGTGCTTTTGCCATCGGGGCCTCTCGACTTTGGAAGAACCTGCCTGACGAGATGAGGCTTG
This sequence comes from Protonibea diacanthus, assembly GCA_028641955.1. Lineage (NCBI taxonomy): Eukaryota > Metazoa > Chordata > Actinopteri > Sciaenidae > Protonibea > Protonibea diacanthus. Next base: position 7,034,172 of record CM053979.1, on the reverse strand, counting down.
CAGAATCACATTTTTATAGATTTGCTTTTTTATAATCTGTGTTATTCTTTTATTGTTGTTGCATTTGTTCATTTGTTTATCAAACTGCTTTTATGGCCTTCAGTGCTCTCACTGTTCTTAGTCTTGTCTCCCACCCTACAATAAATCTTAATTTTGTCTAGCACTTGTTTGGCCTCAGTGTCTCTCCGTTGTTATTTTACTGGAGTAACCTGTTTGTACTTGTCTGTCAAATCACTTTGTAAACTCTGCTTTTAAAGGTGCTTTAAAAATCAAGTTATTATTATTATTATATCAAAACGATTGCTAATTTTCCGTCAGGAGATCATCTCAGACACTGTGTGCCTCCCCCTGGGAGGTTAATCCAGTCATGGTTGTGTGAGTGTCAGGCTTTGAGGACTGTTTACATGCTGCTGTAGCTGGTGGCCAGCTGGTTGAAGCACGGCGTGAAGTTGGGGAACAGGATTTCTGAGCTGACAGCATTGCCGGAGGGCGACAGTCAAACAAAACCACCTTCTGCTCACGCCGTTCACGTAAACATTTGAGGCAGCGCAGATCATTTTACGGCGTTATGGGAATGTTCACATTCAAGTTTCTATAATGAAAGCGTCCTTCTATGACAGCGCCACGAGCAGCAAAAACACATGATTGATGCTAGTTTATAACTGTTTGTCGCCTCTGAAACAAGCTGTACTTCAGAACTGACTGACAGGTTTTGCTGCCGACAAGCTCTTGTGATACGGCAGTGTCTTAAGAACACAATAATTATAATTATACACTGTTAGTATAGCTATAATTATTTTTGCAGTTGTATCAACAGTGTATGAGGGAATAAAATAGGATCGAGATAACTTTGAATATGTTCCACCTTAATTGTCACATGTAATCATGTTGGTACTTAAATGCATCAGGATCATTTTGACTGACAAACAGGTGTCATTAACATTAATGACTCCTTTCCATACAGCCCCTATGGTTATTAGTCGTGCCACAGAAAGGAGGTTCCTGGTTCAAAACCTAGCTGGGCCTTTATGTGGAGCTTGCATTGTTCCTCATCCAGAAACATGCAGGTTAATAGTTGTCTCTAAATTGCCACGTGGGTGTGCATGTGAGCGTCCCTGTGTCTCAGCCCTGTGATGAACCAGCAAGGATGTACCCCAGCTCACGCCTAATCCTAATAAAAATAAGCAGATGGATGACTAGTAGTAATAATAATAAGGGTATTTGTGGTGGATGTCAAGCAACCAAGCAAACGCAATAGCAGATCTAGGCTTAGCCACAATGAGACAATGAGAGAGCACAAAAACTCTGGGGATGAAGTTAGTAACATGCATTGATGAGGCACAAATGTGTTCAGGTGGAGAGAAGAGCTCAGTGCATCATGGGAAGTTCCTCCGGCAGATAGCAGCACAGCTAAGAGTTTGTTCAGGACTCACCTGAGAACTACAAGCTCTACCAAAGAGGAATGTTTTAAGCCGATAAATGTGGAGAGAGTGTCAAGCTGCCTCCTGAACCCAAACTGGGCGCTGGTTCCACAGGACTAGCTCACCTTAATGACACCGAGCCTTTGTTAATGCCGTTAATTACACATGCTTTTTGTGCTCGGTCAAAATGTCACTGTGAAGAGGGTTTATTAACCATCACTGAACCACCTTTAAGAACACAAAGGTGCGGTTCTGGTGAGTGTGGTTTCATGAGTTACCTGCAGAGGGCATAAAGGTACTAAAATGCACCCACAGAGCAGGACTTCTGTCAGACATTTCAGTCACTGTTCTGCCAAAAGAAACACTTTTGAATTTTCTCACCCCTTGTTCAACAGTGAGTCTATTATTAAAAACAATCAGTGTAAATCTGATTAGATAAAAGTTGTTGAACGCTTTTTGTGTGATCACTTCCCCTGAGAAACTGATTTTCTTCTGCTGCTTTGATTATTCACACACATACGGACGCACTATCTTCCCTTCACTTCATACATGACGCACCTGTGCATGCTTTTCTTTTACTTCTTTTACTGTGTGTGTATTTATAGTAGACTCACTGTAGTTCTTCTTATTACATATGTCACTCCTCTGCTGATTCAATCACGCTCACTCCCTGATCAACAGATCAATCTTACAATTAACCATCAGGACATCAGAACGTCTCACAGACCTCGTTCAGACTTCAACTCCATCTCGTTCAATCCTCATCGTCAGGTCTCACCTCGCTGTTGTTTGTTTCCCCCTCACATCCATTGACTGGACTCCATCCAAAATATCTTACTCACTATAAAATGTCTTATTTTACACAAAACTGAATGTCATGAAAGGTGTCATGAAATAAAACATATTCTTATTCTTGTTATTAAATATATGAACTGAATTATTCAAATTAGGCACCTTGGCTTATCAGTACATGCAATATGTACAGTATATATTGCACTGACCAGGTACTATGAGCAAAGATTTTAGTTACTGTTTAGTTATCTATTCCTGCATCCCACATTACCGTGAGCTCGCTCCTTTATTCACTCTGATCAGATCCTCTGTTCATTCTTTACTGTGTTTCTCAACAGCTGCAGATAAATCTGAATGGATTTTGAGCAACACAAGAGTCGCCCAGCCAATCGCACATTTTTAAAACCATGTGTGTGGCCGTAAAGGAAAAGTATGAACGGAAAATTAAACAGACACTCATGCTGTCCGCTGATTACAAGTGGGAACAAGACCAACTGACACAAGTGTGGCTGATTACAGATAAATCACAACGCTATTAGAGGATTATGAAACAGACAAAAACAACAAATCAGTGGAAAGCCTCACACACGCAGCGACTGCAGAGTTGAGTTGCAGATTTTCCACGTCTGCGTTTTGACGTCTCTGGCGAAGGCCCACAAATTTGTCCTTGAGGTTGTTATAGCAACCCTGTGTAAGTGTTTGGCGGAGGATAAATCGTCCTCTCTGTTTGGTATAAAACAATGACGAGGTACGAGTAATCATCCCCAGAATCTGATGAACAGGGTACAACTCATCAGCACAAGAGGACTCGCAGCAGTGCCACAGCCACTTCAGCTGATATTGTTCTGCAAGACACATCTGTGGATCTACTTATTATGTAGCGTGTGCTCAGATTTTACATTACAGGCACGTATGGCATGTGTGACAATTCTTTCTCTTTGGTTTAGTATACAGCTTATTAGAGCTACTTTATAACCAAGACACTTCTACTCTACATCTTTTAGCACACTTTAAGGACACAACAACAGTATGCAGTGATGTAAAATGTAAGTCTGATAAGTCCAACAATGAATTGATCCTACTAACTAATATTATCTCTGTATCTAAAGCCTGGATTTTCCAAAAAAAAAAGCATATAAAAAGCTCATATTTCATGTTCCTGAAATACATTATTAGCCTGAGAAATGTGCCTTTTCAAATTAATAAATAAACTTAAATATATATTTAAGACCAGTTTTAAAAGATTTACATGTTCAGAAGGAAACTGGGTCCACAGAGGGCCACAGACCAAACCAGCCAAGACCAACCAGACATAAACGGCCTATAATAAATTTACTGGACTCTGTCGATTTTATTGTCTACAGCACAAAATATCATAAAACGATTCAGAAAATTGCAACGGACAAGGCTGAAAACTGATACTGGTCTTTGGGCCTTCAAATGGCGCTACATGAAAAACAGACACGATTCTCTGCATGGGCTGAGAAACACTTCCAGAAACCATCGTCTGTCAACACAGGTCACCACTGCATCCACAAATGAACAAACTGAAACTCAACTATGCCAAGAGGAAAGTGTATGTGAACAAAATCTAGAAGTGCAGCTGCCTTCTGTGGACCTGAGCTCATTTAAGTTGCACTGAGGCGAAGTGGAAAAACTGTCCTGTGGTCTGACGAGTCAAAATTTGAAAAAGTTGTCCTGTGAGCTAAAGAGGAGACCATCCAGTCTGTTATCGGCACACAGTTCAAAAGCCAGTATCCGTGATGGTACGGTGTGGATTAGTGCACATGCCACATTTGTGAAGCCTCCATTAATGCTGAATGATATATATACAGACTTTGGAGTCTTTTTCAGGGACAGCCTTGGTTATTTCAGCAAGACAAAAAGAGGTGATGAACAGAGTGGTAAACATCTTTGTGCTGTTAAATTAATTAAATATGGGCTTTCATTGTTTTGCACATCATCACATTTTCCTTCTATTTTAAATTTTATGCTGCGTGCCAACTTCTTTTTGGGGTTGTAATAATCTGGCTCCAGATCTCTGAATCACTTTAGCAATTCAAATAATTGAACAGTGATTTAAATAATGAAGTGAAATTTAAAAAGCAATTCAGTCTGATTATCAGGCTATTTCTGTTTGTTTGTTTGGAAATTATGCCTCCCCAAACACAAACCCAGCCCAGCCCCTTCTCTTGAATGGCTGAGAGATATAAATGAAGGAGGCTGCACGGTCTGATTGACTTGGAAATGTACACGGAGGCCAACGTGCTGGAGACAATCGTTGCGCCGTGTCACCGTGCACTCTGGGAAAGCCGCCGGGTTTAGGATGCAGTAATTACCATGTGCCTTCTGGCAGAGATGTAAAGAGGCTTTCAATAGATCTGTATGCACCTGGAGACGGTCCTAAACCTAATGAGGTTTGGAGAAGGGGAGAGTGATTAGTCGACCACTTGTTGAATTTCTTTTACCGCAGCAGCACCTGACTGAGATGAGGCATTTAAAAAAAATATATGTGGCCAAAATGTCCAAATATTAAATGTATCGCTCTGTGACAGCTGATTTGAACACTGCTTCTACACTCAGGACTTGAGATGCTACAAAAGCTTTGACATGTTGCACTTAAATCAAGTGTAGTTCAGTCAGACACAATATTTGGAGAAGATGTTATTTCTGGCCGTTAGTGTCTCTCTATATAAGCACCTTTTCTGTGGAGCCAGTACACTGTTTCTATTAGTGGATTGCCTTAATCCTCAAGTCTATTACCTTGTTAATTCCCTTCAGGATTGAGATGAACACACAAAAAAACAAACAAACGATGATCAGATTCTGCAGCAGCATTGTTCATATCTGAATCCCAGAGATGAGATCGATAGACGGTTGTGTGAAGTTTGAGTGAATATGAAAGCAGTTGGAGAGAACATACGGCAAAGTGGTGACTACATAAAACTTTGAGTATCTGGCAGTTAATTAATTTAGTTTAATATAAAAGAAGGCACAAAATGTTCTTCAGAAGTGACCACATATCTTTAAGTGACCACGTCCATGAGGGGACATTAGGCGGCTGAAATAGGCACTCAAGTCTAAGCTGGGATTAGTGGCGCAGCTCTGTATATTGCCAAGGGATTTCTCTTTTAACCTTATGCCTTCGGGTGATGTGGAGGGTGGTGCTGAGCTGTTGTGGTGTCAGACAGACACAGCGTGATGTAGGACGGTCCTGACAGTCTGCTCAAATAGTGACTGACTTCACATAGTATGGTATGAAGCCATGTGGATGCAGCATGTTCAAATTCAAAAGTCAGAACAGTTTTATTTAATCCCGCTGGTGGCAATTTGTTCAGAGCAGCTTCCCTTACATTACACAAACATTACCATGCTGTACATACAAACAAATCAATGATACAACGGATATAAAGTGTGGAAGAAAAATAATTTGATAAATAAACATGCTGAGCACAAAAAAACTAGATGAAATAAAACCAGATAAAAACAGATACACAAACAGTGACCAATCTTGTGCTAACATACATAAAAGTACGAGTAGAGTGATATTTGAGGTTCTTACCAGAAGTCATCAAAGTTTCTGTAAGACCTGCACTTCAGTGAGGAAAAAGAAGCAAAACATGGCTTTAACTTAAATTGGCGGTTTTAAGATACGATACGAAGACACAATACAAACGATTCAGTACGATACGATACAGTACGATACAATATGTACAATATGATACGATAGGTATGATACGATATGATACGATACAAACGATTCAGTACGATACAATTCAGTACGATACGATATGATACGATATGATACGTACAATATGATACGATAGGTATGACACGATATGATACGATACGTACGATATGATATGATACAATACGATACAATACGATACGATACGTACGATATGATACGTACGATATGATACATATGATATGTTACGATACGATATGATACAATACGATATGATATGTACGATATGATACGTATGATACGATACGATACGATATGATACGTATGATATGATACGATATGGTACAACGCAATGCGATAGACTTCATTGATATTACCCGAGGAAATTCACTTGTTATAGCAGCTTACGTAACACAAGGTTGATAAATACGATAAATAAAGTAGAAAAATAAAATAGAATAATATAATCATCATCATCAGTGACTAGATGCTAGAAAAAAAGTTTCATTGGTCCAGATTATGTGAAACAAGGAATGGAAGAAGTGCTGCACATCTTTGAATATCTCTTCCACAGTGAAAATACACAGCCTAAAAGTAAAAGTACATAAATAAGTTGAGCAAAAAGTATTTAAAATGTTGGATATACTATAAATATTTTGCAGAGAAATGGCTCATTACCTGCATATTGGATTATTATTATTAATGTTTTATTAATGGTGCATCTGGTTGAGGTGCAGCTATTTTAGCTTTTATACTGTTGGTTAAACTCATCATAGATTTTTTTTAATATAATATTTTGTATATTATCTGCAAAGTACAGGAACTAATGAACCGCAGAGGTGCTCTGACAGTTTGTGTCTGCGTTTTGTGCACAGTGATGGCAGGCACAGTGATGCACAGGTCTCCTCCCCTTGTCTGATGTGGGACCTGCTGTCAGCTCAGTCACTCCTCACTGCCTTCATCCAGCAGAGCCGCTGAAACTAACAATGACCAGCCGGCGTCAATATTTTTGGTGACGCTGCGCTCTGAGAAAAAAAGGGATCAGAAATATTCTCCTGGAGAAACAGATCACATTTATGTTTTAAAGATGGGATTACATGGAAGCAATCAGAGGGGAATCGCTGGTTTGGTCGGATTACAAAACTCAGTGTGAGAAGGCTTCAAACAGGTGAGCATTTATTCTGATGATGTGCAGTTTGAATAAGTAGTAATTGAGTAATTATCACGATTTCTACGAATTTACAAGATTATTCTGATAGATTTTCAGGAAAATATATAATTTAAAAAATATGTCGACTTTGACTCTCAGATGTTCTGCAGTTCATTGTCAGAGATGCTCAAATACATTACAAATAAAGCTTTTAAGGTCTGAATATTGTTTAAAAATGTCCAAAAACGTGGATTTACAGCAACACTACAAAAACCTAACGAGAACATATTGATCCATGGAGACACATAATGTAAAACTAAAGATATCCCAATGTCATATGAATATTTAGGTTAGATGAAGATGAAGTCTTTATCCAGTTAAGAGTCAAGGGCCAGTCTATTAATAATCAACAAATACATTTACATTTAAAATTAGATTTAATGATGATAATGAGCTCTTGCTGGTAAAAAGTACATCAGGGAAGGTGGTGTCCTGATGAATACACCACCTAACTGCAAGCCTCAAGCCTCTTAGTGGGTCTTGACACCCGGGTGCAGCTGAGCAACTAATCTCCAGGAACAAAAATAACATTAATCATTAAACATGTTGCTTTTATTTTATTTTACACCTACAATTAAACAAAGACATGCTGAATCAGATCATTGAGAGGTGAAGGAGTTTGCTTCATATGAGTCAGGCTTGTGCATCGGTAAATTCACTTATTTTAATTAGATACTGGGCATAAAGTCATTGGCTTTTTCATTTTTTTGTACCACTGTGTTTAAATTTCAGTGTTTCAGTGTGATTTAAAATGGTAAATATGTTCACCACAGTGCAGGAAGTGGTACTCATTTCACTATTTCTGAACCATCATCGTCTAACCTGTGACTTAATTGCGTATTTGAAAGAAAGGAAGCATCATAAAACATAGAAAAACACAAATAAATCACATTACAATCACAACAAATTTCTAATAACCTTCCCTCCCCTTACAGTTCATTATAAATCTCAGGATCAGTAAATCTACTGCGCGGCTCAGAGATGATTTTGTAATGCATATTTCGTGTCTCGGCACACCGTTGGCTTTACCTCTCATCACCCTTCAAGCACTCAGCTTCTTGCTTGATTGTCAGTGTCATTTAATTTAGTGGGGGTTGGTTAACTCCCTGGTATTAGCACTAATCTACATGTGTGCGGGTGTTACAACCATTGGTGTTCCCCAGAGATCAGTGAGTCATTATTTACCAGTCGACAAAAAGTCTATTATTTGAATTTATTATTTTAACACTTGGATTTGGGTGGAAAGTCTAAAATCCATCCAAAAATCAACATTCACGAGACCTTACAGGATGACCCGGCTGTTTCCTCAGACCTTACCCAGAACTTAAAGGAGCCTCTGCCCTGAGCCACGTACAGTTGTACCTGTTCTTTAAGTGGCACTCTAATAGACTTAACCTGCTGTATACACGACTGAACATAGCAACTACCGTCGACCTGTAAGCCATAGCTTAGTTATTTTGAAAAAACAGCTCATCGTACACAGAGAGAGGGCACTGATCCTGTTTAGTGTTAAGGACATAATGAGGATGTATTTTTAGGCACTACTCTTAGACAGACAGTGAAAAGTGGCGTTCAGTAAACAGAGCTCTCATGAGGGGAACAATTTGTTTTTGCTTTTTGATTCCTGGCTAATGTCGCTGCTGTAATGTTGGAGTGTTATAGTGTGTTTTGTTTCTCTGTGTCTGTGTGCGACAGGCCAGCAGAGCTGGACAGGACGACATGGCGAAAGTCTGCAGTGAGAAGTCCCTTTTAACCAGACAACGTTTGTCCAACAACGCAACAGCTGATGAAGAGCTGGCTGTCATTGAAAATGGAGACAGCAGGTCTGATAATCACCATGAAGACACATTTTCTGTACCTTTGACAGACTGATATTAGTCACTTTGTGGCGTATATGATCTTGAGCTTTTCACCTGCTGTCTTCCAGGGATCACTCTCTTGTCTCTTGTGAAGACATCTCTGAGAGAGGACTGTCCCACAGGGGCTCATTTAGAGGTGCTGGGGCAATGGCCAGGTAAACTTCTATGGTAGTACTCCTATGTTAGCTCGTAGTTGGTATTTACCATTGGTGGAAAGTACATTTACTCGAGTAGTGTACTTACAAGAAGAATTTCAAGGTACTTAACTTGAGTATTTCCATTTAATTCAACTTTCTACTTGAATTTGTCTATATTTCAAGGTGAAATTTTGTACTTTTACTCCACTGTATCGGACAGCTAATTACATTTCAGATTAGGATGTGGCATAAAAACATGGGGTAATTTTAGGGTTAGGGGTTGAATTCAACAACAACCTTTTTAGCCACTAACCTCTTATGAAAAACATCAAATAGCTGTCACAGAAAAGACAGAAATGTTCCTCTCTCTGCTCCCATGAATCATCTTGCAACCCCTCAGATTCATCTTCTGACCTACTGAGACAATCTTGTCGCTAGTTTGAGAACCACCGGTCGTAACTATCTACAGGAAGTTAACAAACCAGATCTGTAACTTCTGTGGAAACTGGACTTGATTGTTGATCCGTGAAGGTGTTTCATCTCTCATCTAAGAGGCTTCTTCAGTTCTGACTGATGGGGAAACCCAGGTACCATCTTTGTGGATCCACAACCAAGTCCAGTTGCCCCAGATTTAACTCCTCTTAAAAGAAAGACGATCTGGACTCCATATCTAACTATATATAATGTAGATAAACGAGCAACTCCTCCAACTCATACTGATACTTTTACTTAAGGATCTGAATACTTTCTCCACCACTGGTATTTACATATTCTGTGAGATGACTAATAGTTGATCCCTAGACTAGACAGGTGTCACCTTGTCCCGTTTTACCTCTTGCTAACCCTCTAGGCTCTCTTACTTCTTCTTCATGCTGTGGAACTGGACGTCTCACAGAGTGAACCCTGCAGCAGAGAGACATGACTCTTTCCTGGAGCGCTTCAGAGGCCCTGATCTCAAAGACATCTCCAGTCGAGAGAGCAATGCCCAGTCTGTGGGCCAGAACGACACAATCCGTAAGAGAAAGTAAGTAAAAGTGAAAGCTCGTCTTTCTTTGAGAAGAGTTAGATGAGAGGTGAAACGTCTTCATGTACCTACAAACAAGTCAAGCAGCCCCAGATGTAACTCTTCTCAAAGTGCCGGACTGTGTAGCAGCGTTGCCGATGATTTCTGGACTCACAACAGTTCCATTGTTTGAGAAATCAAACAAACCCACCGAACAGGACAAATAATCTGTGGAACAACTCGTGATTTCTCAATGTGATGCGTCAAACTGGGCTGAGCAGAAGAAAATGACCTCACATACGTCATCTTTAGCGCTAATATTGTGTCATACATGTGGACAGGGCTTAAGAGAGAGACTTGAATCAGGTCCTTAACGTGATTGGATCACTTAAAAACTGATTGTGGGCTGCTGCACAAACCTCCCTCAAATGCACTGTTAGATCAGGAGGAGCTGAATAAGAAATCCAAACACACACCTAGAGCTTTAATATCTGACACTGTGAAGGTTCACTGTGCAAATATCTTGTCCTTTATTTCTTTCCAAAGTCTTGCCAGTAAGTGGCCGCTAGCTACTTACAACATGAATAACTGCAACAACACAGACGAGTAAGTGTGCGCATATCTGTGTCAGAAAATAGATTCAAAATAGAAGTAGAATAGAAAAATCAGTCATGGATCATGTTGGACATCAGTAGCATTGTGTATGTAATTAATGTGGTATATATATATATATAGCATAGTTTATAGCACAGAGTCCTAGAAACAACATGTCCTTTATGGTGTTTCCTCCTGCAGATAAAACCTCTGTCCCTTTGTCTGATTGTGGGATTTTATTGTTGCATGTTATGATGTGGGTTGTACTGATTTAACCATCAGGAATATTTGCATATGTAATGTGGAGAATGATAGTTAGCTAACAGTGGTTTAAACTGAAAGAAGTTATGCAAACCTACTGTGTTATGTTGCCATCTGATGGACAAATGTACGACCTGCATCAGAGCTCCCAACAAAGCCTTCAGTCCCAAATTTTTGAAACCTCCACTACAGCCTTGTACATGTAGTCTGCTAGCGCTCTCTGACAGCCCCTCGTAGACCACCTCCGTCTTTATTTTGTTTTTTTACAACCATAAAAAACTAAACTTGTGGTCTGTAGCAAAAAAGAGGACAAAAAAGAGGAGATTAAAAAGGATGAGAAAAAGGAAGAGGAGAAAAAAGACGAGAAGAAAGACGGGGAGAAGAAAGAAGAGGAGAAGAAGGACGAGAAGAAAGACGAGAAGAAGGATGAGAAGAAAGACGACAAGAAGAAAGATGATAAGAAAGATGATAAAAAGAAAGAGGAGCCACCGTAAGTATACGATTAGATACAGCAAGTCAAATGGGACTAGGAAATTTAATTAGAGAAAACAAAGTGTGTGTTGTGTCGAAAATCTTGCATCATTAAGTAATGTGTTGTTTTTAGGAAAGAAATCTGGATTATGGATCCAGCCGCAGACCAGTACTACAGATGGCTGTCCATCATCGCAGCCCCGGTATTTTATAACCTGATGTTGATTGTGACAAGGTATTTTCCATTCAACATGCCTTAAATCTTCACTCAGCTGGACGTTCAGAACATTTAAAACATATTCTGCTTATCTTCTAGAGCCTGTTTTAATGATCTCCAGAACTCATACACAACCCTCTGGATAGTCTTGGACTATGGCTCGGATATGATCTACATTACAGACACGTTTGTCAGATCAAGAACAGGTTGGATTCTTGAAAATATCTCAAGACATAATTTATATGCGTACTCCATTGTAGTTTTTGGATTTGGCTCTTAATTTTGTGTTTGTCCCTCAGGTTATCTGGAACAAGGTCTGCTGGTAAAAGATGCCAAGAAACTGAGAAGTAAATACAGAACAACATCTCAGTTCAAATACGATATGATCTCGATGATACCCACTGATCTGCTGTTTCTGAAATTTGGATTCAACAACCCGGAGTTCAGATTCAACCGTCTTTGCAAAATATCGAGGCTTTTCGAGTTCTTCGAGCGGACTGAAACCAGAACCAGCTTCCCAAACATGTTTCGTATCAGCAATCTCGTACTTTATATCCTTGTTATTATCCACTGGAACGCGTGTATGTTCTTTGCCATTTCGAAAACCATTGGTTTTGGATCGGACACATGGGTATATCCCAATATCAGCCACCCGGAGTATGGGCGTCTGGCCAGAAAGTACATCTACTCCTTGTATTGGTCCACACTGACCCTCACCACCATTGGAGAGACACCTCCACCAGTCAGGGATGTTGAATTCCTCTTTGTCATTTCCGACTTCCTCACCGGTGTATTGATCTTTGCTAGTATTGTCGGTAACGTTGGTGCCATGATCTCCAACATGAACGCCTCTCGTGCTGAGTTCCAGGCGAAGATCGACTCCATAAAGCAGTACATGCAGTTTCGAAAGGTCACCAAAGACCTGGAGGCCAGAGTCATCAAATGGTTTGACTATCTGTGGACTGAGAAGAAGACCTGTGATGAGAAGGAAGTTTTGAAGAACCTCCCAGACAAGCTCAGGGCTGAGATTGCCATCAACGTCCATTTGGACACGTTGAAAAAAGTGCGTATTTTCCAAGATTGCGAAGCCGGGCTGCTGATTGAATTGGTGCTGAAACTGCAGCCACAAGTGTTCAGTCCTGGAGATTACATTTGTAAGAAGGGAGATATTGGCAGGGAGATGTACATCATCAAGGAAGGGAAGCTAGCCGTGGTGGCTGATGATGGAGTTACTCAGTTTGTAGTGCTTAGTGATGGCGCATACTTTGGAGAAATCAGTATTTTGGGTATCAAGGGCAGTAAGGCTGGCAACAGGAGAACAGCCAACATCAGAAGCGTAGGCTACTCTGATCTCTTCGCCCTGTCCAAGGACGACTTGATGGAAGCTCTCACTGAGTATCCAGAGGCCAAAAAAGCTCTGGAGGAGAAGGGAAAAGCCATCCTGATGAAAGACAACCTGATTGATGAGGCGGTCGCCAATGCTGGTGCCGACCCCAAAGACATAGAGGAGAAGATCGTCAAACTGCAGGGCAATCTGGACGACATGCAGACCAAGTTCGCGAGGCTGATGGCGGAGTTAACCTCCAGCCAGACGAGGATGAAGCAGAGGGTCTCCGAGATGGAGGCCAAAGTGAAATCCGTACGACCAGAGGACCTGTCAGAAGTGGTGGCCGACAAAGACAAAAAAGTGCAGTAATATGAGAGACGCCCGAGGACTTTACCGGAAATGAAGGGATTTTTTTTCATTTAGAATAGTAGTGACACTTTTCAAAGGCCCATGTTTATATCTATTTATACATCTGATTCTTGTCATCATAACGTGTCAAATTGTGTACAGTGTATACAGAAAATACCTTTATCTTTTTTGTGTGTATGCTATGATCGACTACCTGAGTTTATTGATCAGAAGCACTCGTGTATGCAAAGAAAACTGGCTTTTTCATAGCCTTAGAATAATGAGGAATGTTTTTTTTTTGATCAGTACTGACAGAAAATATGTTGATCAACCTGTAAAGTATGAACTACAATACATAATAATGCAGCTGCAATATCCATTTGATACGGTATGTGAGTGTACAGACCCAAATTATAAGTTATCAGCATACACTATCAGTTGTAAATTGCAACATTGCATGTGAATAAACATTAAAATGTTCATATAACAAAACTGTTTGTGTCTAGATTGTCATTTTGAAGAAAAGTATTGTGAATATTGTAATATATATTTCTGAGGAGTGTGTGATTTGATTGACAGTGACCAAACGACCCAACGTCATCAGATTTTCATTCAGATATTGTTAAATCTTGATTTGTGTCAGTACTTTTTCCAACTAAGGCCAACCAAAGTGACAATATGATATAACCAAAACTGTTTGTCCTTATGTAGGATATATTTGTAGTCATACTAAGAACCTGATGGAGATTTTTTAAAAAGTTTTTAAGGCCTTTAAATCTCCATTAACTGATTTTTTAAAGGTGAATAAAGGCGAACTTCACAAACAAAACACATTTGACACATATGAAGCAACATAAGGACTCATTTGGAGTCATGTTTCTGCCTTTTAGCTGTTTTGTTCTAAATGATCAAATGCAGTTTGGTGCTGGGTACTGTACACGATTTGTAGTTACCTACTGTGGCCAATAATTACAGCATGAGACCAGTGAGACTAAACCAAAAAAAAAAAGTAAAGTTGTTGACTGCGAAACAATAATTTAAAAGCAAGTGGCAACCTCTGGCTAGAGGATGAGTCAGTCTCCATAAGTCCCCATGTTAAAATGTCCAACTTCACAGCAGAAATAAACATGTTTACAACCTGGTACAAAAAACAGTTTTGGTCTCTATAGCTAATTTCCCCGTTCATGACAACTGTACTGAGGGTGAATTTTTATAGAACTCACCTGTTCTAATTATATTAAGGTTTAAAGTTCTGCAGACTGCAACCGCTTTGATTGACAGGTAGGTGCCATTACAGGTGGCTTGTTTGAGCAACCAGGCTTCATTCAGTCTATTTTTAGATTAGCTGGGAGGCGGCAGAGTTGGCAGCCAGAGCCACCACACGCTGAGCTTCAAAACAACTCTTCTTCACCTGTGGGTGATGTCACGGATACGACATCCTTGTTCTATACAGTCTATGGTTAAAACATGCTCTAAAGATACGCGACGCTGGGAGAAACAGACTTGATTGATCCCTTTCATGCTGGAGTCATGTGTGATCCATTCTTAATATAAAAATAGACTACAGCAGCCTTAAGTTGGGCATCATGTATTCTTTAGCGGATATTAATGACAAATTTGATGTATTTTTACACCTTTATTTACTTTGCATAACATTGGCTTTACATCAGAGTTTCACATTATCTGCACATTCTTTATGTACCTGAGATATTTGGCCAAATAAAACATTTCCGTGTGACTCTTTTCATTATATAGGCATTGCACATTTGGCAATTGCACTTACAAATGTGCAATCAGAAACACTAAATAGCAAAACAAACCCAAGGGAAGAGAAACACTTCTTTCAGGATGTGAAAGTCTAAACCGACCAGTCAGTACGTACATTTTGAAACCTTGCAAGCTATCGAAAAACCACACCGCCTGGTCAGGTCGTCTGTTTCACGACACACAGTATTCATTTTCTATGTAATACAACAGGCACAACACAGAAATACTTTAAAATAACCTTCAGGTTAGCGGTGAGTTTGTTCTCACACTGACAGGATTTAAATAGAAGCTTGTCAGAGAGGCTATTTGTGTTAGCAGTAATACAAAAGGCTTCACCTCAATATTCTTCAATGACAATCATAACCGAGGAGCACCATTATGCTCAGTCCGCTTAATTTTGGGAAGACAGCCGGAGGACTGAACACTACTACGCCGTGAAGAGCTGTTAAACATAAGAAAATTCAAACTAGGTCAATAAATATACCGTATGTGCTGGCAATCACTAAAATCATGTGTATAAGTGCACTTTCACAGTTTCACAAATCATAAATATTGTTCATGTTTGCCCCGAAACAAAACACACGAGAGAAAAATAAGTAAGTGCCGTGTTAAACTCTTTGGGAAACCTAACGTACTGATATGAAACTAGCTCTCAAAGACCTCAGAGTGAAAGGCCGACCGTGGAGTATGACTGTTAAGGGTTGGTTAGGCACAGGGTTATTGCAGCATTTTGTTTCATTTTTGTGATACTCCCTTTTTTGTTGTTGTTGTTGTTGTTAAAATGCCGTCACAGACAACTTCCTTTGTGGAGCTGTCACAGCATCCCGAATCCTTTGGCATAGGTAATAGCCTTGAGGAGTCTTTCTCTCAGTTTTTCCTTGGAGGAGTATTCTGGGAGGAGCAGCGCATTAAAGCAGGTGTGAGAGGTCGGCAACCTGGAAGACAGAAAGGACGTAAAAAGAGCATTAAAAATGGGATGAACTTGAAGTGAGGAGGAAGGAAAAGAGCAAGGAAAAGAAAATAACAGATAAGTGGTGTATTTTAAGGTAAAAATACAGGAATAATGCCTTGCTTGAAACAGCTCTCTGTGGCTGAAAAGTGTCTGAAAACATCTAAATAAAATCTCCAAAAAGCGGACTGTTCTGTACCTGTCTGTGTCGGAGCCGTTCTTAGCAATGATCATTTTTAATTTGCCAAGACCGCCGACTGGCGCTCTGTCTGTGCCGGTGGTAAACTGTAGGAACAACCTCTTCTGCTCCTCTCCAAACGAGTGGATCGTTTCCCAGAAATCTCTGCGCGCAGACAATGAAAGACAACTTTGAACATCAATGATCTGACTGATAAAACCTGCCTCCATATGTACGTATGTGTTTTTAGACGATGACTTACTTGATGATTTGACTATCTTTGCTATAACCTCCATCGTACTCTGTTGTCTTCTCGAGTGCTTCAAAGTCGAGTTTCTGTGAAATCCCAAGAGACTGTAAGTCATAAAACTGGCTACAACAAAGTCAAAAAATAAATAAAGGTTTGTTTCCTTACCCTGCTTCCACAGATAAGCAGCTCCACTTCCTCAGGTCTGAACAAATATTTCAGCGGGGACTCATTTGTGACCATTAGGAAACCTTTCTTGAAGGCTTTGAATTGTCTCTCCACGCTCTTGTTCAGTATGTACTCGGTGTACAGGTCCACAAACTCCTGCAAATTACGGATATAAAAAGCAAAACACAGCTGTTAAATGTACAGCAAAGCAACTTCTCAGTATTTACTTTCTTTCATAACTGCATAAAGTGAATGTGAACCTTGTAACCTTGTGTATTATAAGTGACGTTTCTGTAGAGTTTCTCCCAACAGAGGAAAGACGACCTACAGAATGTAACATCCAGGAAATGGTGCATAATTTCCAGCTATTTCATGTACAGTGAGTTCTTGTTGAACTCACTCTATATGTGCTTGACAAGAAATATACCTTTAGAATTAAATAATGTGATGTACCAACGTCAAACCACTGTCCCGCCACTACCAGATACAGGTCGATGCAGCTCTTTGCTGGCTCTAACCTCTTCCTTGCACCTTTACCCAGAGCACTGTTGTGATTTTAAAGGACTTCACCTGTCTATTCTCCTTGGTAACAGGGATCTGGTCTCCCTGCTCCTTTAGGTCATATAAGACAGGGCTTCCAAAAAGGTCTTTGTGTGATATCTGGAAGGTGAGCATCATGTCTTCCTCTACGTTTCCGGTATATTCAAGCAGCTCCTTCAGACTCTGGTACAGAACCTGCGAGAAGAAAAAGAACCTGCTGTTAGATAAATAGTTGGGAGATTTCTTTCTTGCTTTCTTGTCAAGAGTTTGGTGAAAAGATTCATTTCATGTCTGTCTGTTAAATAGAGCTACAGCCAGACGACTGTTGTGCGATCCGTGCACTAGCACCTCTAAAACTCATGTTCACTTATGTTTTTTTGTTTAACCTGAACAAAAATAAAGAGCAAAAAACGAGACAAGTTTACAGTGTCATGGGAGGTTATGTGCTGGAAGTAGTGTCCTTAAGTGTCCTTTAGAGTCTCATCACATAATGGCAAGAGCCAAGCTTGCTGTTGCCCCCTGCATCCACTCTTTATGCTCACAGTCTCCAGCCAAGCTGTGCAACCTCCGTGAAAAGAAGCCAACGTGAAAGTGCCAGAAACTGCAGTTCCTCGAACGTCAGCCCACGTTAACTCCAACCACGATCCACGTCTTTCCCCATTTTTAGATGAGCCTGTGGATGCAGGACTGCCAAATTGGCGGCGGCCAGAGCCGCCACACTCTGAGCCTGGTTAAGCTTCATATTATAGTACAGTACAGACATGAGAGGTAGTATCAGTCTTCTCATCTAACTCTCGGCAAGAAAGCAAATCAGAATGTGAATGTGTAAATGCTGAACAGTTGAAAAAGCTGGTAATATTTATCTTTAAGCTCGTGGTTTGTTTCCAGCAACTCTGAAAACTTTTACTATGCTGCATAATTTTCTCGATTTTACCAATAACATTACAATTCCATTTTTATGTCACCAAAACATTTGGAAATACAGAACTGATATAATCTTTTACTGTATATTAACTTAGAGAAAGTTACTGTACTGGATGTGAGTCTGACAGGTCCAAAAAGGTCCCCTTCTTGCCCATGAGTTTCCTGTAGACAACCATCGGGAAATGTACGTCCAGGATGCAGTTGTTGTAAATGGCGAGCCCCAGGACGAGTCCGACGAGAGTGTACTGAGCTTCATTCTCCAGCGAGGATGAATTGAACCAAAAAAGTTTTGTCTCGTCGTCGTAGGTGAACATTCCTGTTCAGAAAGAGAGAAACACACGTGAAGAAAAATACAATACTTAAAGGAAGAGTTGGACATTTTGTGAAGTACTATTATATTTAATATTTTCATGAAGTTACAGTTACTGTAACAGCTTGGCTTAGCACAAAGATTATTCAGTATATCTTTAATTTTATAATTTAATTCTTGGAGAAACATTTCCTGCAGTCTTGCCTTTAACAGCTGCAGCTCAGAACAGAAAGTTGGTGCACCTGGCCAAGAAACAGACCTTTATATAGCGTTATAAATTTGTTTTAGAGGTGTTGTTAGTAAGGTTTTTCTACCTTTGCACAGAGCCAGGCTAGTTGTTTCTCTGTTTCAAGTCAGAATATTAAGCTATGGTATCCATCTAAGAGTATTACCTATGTCAGGATTGAAAATTTCCTCCAATACCAGCTGAAAGAACTCCTTTGAAACCCCTCCCTCGTCTACACCTTGCTCCCCCTCAAACTCAACAAACAGCTGCTTCTTCAGGTCAGACGGGTTCTCCATGGAGATCATCTCCAGCTGCAACACAGGGGTGAGGAGGGGGATTGAATTCAGTGACAACTACAGCAGGACTGAGCCTCAATGAGACATCCCGTGCACACGCGACGGTAACATATTGTAACTCACTCTGACGAGGGCGTCGTCGATGATGTGATCTCTGCGTACTTTGAGCTTCAGATAAGGGTTTGGCTGCTGGCCCTGCACCATGCTGTAGAGGGCCGTGAGGCGTCGCTCGCTGTACATTCGGATCCTGTTGTCGTAGTACAGTCCTTGGCTCTTGGTGATGACGTTGAGGATGAAGGGGCAGCTCTGGAAAGAAAACTTGGTTTCAGCGTTGACCTTGAAGAACGTGAAATCCTTGTCCATCTCCACGACTTCGTTTACTGACTCGTTAATAAAATCCTCAAAGGGGATGAGTGGTTTTATGCTATCTATAGGTCTGACACCAAGTTCTTTCTCCAGAGGATCGACCCGGGGACCCTTCTTATAGAGCTGCTCCTCACCTAGCAGCTCATGCAGGGTGATCTCTTCTAACTCGGTGTCTTCCTCGTCCTCGTCGTTGTGCTCCACATCCACAATGCCACCCTGGAGACTCGCGTAGAAGGCGACTTTTAAACACTGGGTCGCAGCCACCACCGTCTCATCATCGTTTATCAAATTTTCACTGTCGTATTCATTGCTAATGACTGTGAAAGTGATGAGCTGCTGGAAGGTCTCCATCATACGCCGGGTGTGTTGGAGACCATACATGGACCAGAGCTTTGAGAGCCTGGCGAGCGCAGTGACCGGCAGTTTGCTCATCGCTTTGCAGAACTGTGGCAATGCCACCTCCAGGTACTCTGGGCTGTGGAGGTTACTGTTCTCCAACACGATGATGAAGATATTCAGGTAATCGGGGTTTGTTTCGTACACATCAAGGTACTCCAGGTCAAGTTCCATATTTGGAGTGAGGTAAATAATTGCGTTTACGAGAGCTGCCTCCACCTGGTCGATGGTCAGGAGTCTGTCATAGACCCTCCTCACGGCGCAGATGTCCACCGCAACCTCACAAGGGTCGAATGTTTCATTGGCACCTTCGTCTGGTGAAGCAGCTGCAGAGGAAGCGCCCATCTCCTCTGACGCTTGCTTCTCGTGCGCGTCCACCTCGGTTGGTTTAAAAGAGTCATTGTTTTCAGTAGTGTTGGGTTCATCCTTCCTGAAGCTCTTCATCAGGGACTCAGCATTGGAGAAAATCCTGCCGATGATGCGGACGAGGGCGGAGTAGTCCCCTTTCTCCTCGCAGAAACTCAGGATCATACATACTGTGTTCTCTGTGAGATAATGAACATCTGGAAACAAAACAGTGAAAGAACATCTGAATAAACAAAGTGAAGTGATTCAAAGTCAATGTCTGTAAGACTCTGAGTCAGTTACACAGTACCTGAGAAGTCCTCCTTGGCGGGAAAGATGTCCGTGTTGCTCATCCTGCCGTCAAGATGAGTGTTTTCGTTGTCACCGGAGTCTGACTGTGCGGCGTCACTTTCTTTCTTGGACGGGTGAGGATTGCAGAGTTTGGCATTAATCTTAAACAGCTCAAGCGCTTTGGCAGCTGCTGAATTGTTATCCAAAGGTTGAAAATCACAACATGACGCGCAAAACTCATTCGTGCAGTCGCCATTTCCACAGCCTTCAGTTAACTGCCGAAAGTAGCGCTCAATTAGATGCTTTGCAGCCGCTCTGTTCCTGCATAGGACATTTAAACATGAAGTCAGACTCATGAGTCATCTATGGTTAGGAATAAAGAAGCATAAAACACAATGCAATGCAAATAATAAAAGAGAGCCGAATACAGAACAAGAACTGACACGTGTTCTTGTTTCAAAAGGCTTTTAAAGACGTAACGACACAAAGGTGGAGATCACGGATAAAAAACATGTATATTAGTTTAGCTGCTCGTTGTGTGCAAGTCGACTTACATTCGGCTGGATTCAGGAATCGTCCTGCAGGTCCAATTTACAATCCTGTGAGAGAAAAAATGAGCAGTGATGTTAAATTTTACCTGAATAGTGTGAATAAACAGCCTATATTAAATAACAGCTGCTGAATCAGATATCTGATGTCGTACTGTATCAGGCTACATTATCATCTGATCTGATTTATCTATTTATTTTTATTGTTTTGAGGCAACACAACTTAAGGAGTGTCTATGCCTATTTCAAGAGTAAGAGTAGTAACAACTGTTGATGACACTGTGCGTAAAGGAGACCTCACTGGTCAAAAGAGTAAGAGCATAGGCTGCACACAGCTTTCTCTCACTTCTGCACTGAACCTGAATTTATCATAAACAGTATTAATGTGCATTTTGATTTTTCTCTTTCGGAACAGCTGAACTGGCCTTGCAGCGTTATGTAACTGGTTTTAATTTATGATAGATATCAGATTTATTTAAGGGTAATATGTCAGATTTGGGGTGCAGCCTCACATCTCGGTCTCTCTTTTGAAAATTGACACCTTGAGATTATTTGTCTAAATAAAAGCTAAATGTAAATATAAGAAAAACTTCGGTGCTACGTGCTAACTAGAGCTGGTTTCGCTCATTCAGGGCCCATAACAGCTGTGAAGTTGCTGTATTTTGATCACTGTAAATACATTAGGTTGAAATATTCAGTGAAAGAGTCTGAAAATCTGAATTATTAGGGTTATACTTTTATTATCTTAGACCAAGCACTCTGGGGGTCCTCTTTCACGTAGTCTGCCATTTTGAACCGCCATGTTTCTACGGTAGCTCAGAATGGACAAACTAAATACCGGCTCTAGACGGAGAGGGTGACGCGAGGGGGTTTCAATCAGCAACTACACCACTAGATGGCACTAAATCTGACACAGTGCACCTTTAAGTAAACTACATATACTCCTTATATAAAGGAAATATTTAAGTAAACTATATGAAATTAAACTGTAAAGTATATTTTAAGTAATTCTTACAAATTACTTAAATTTCTTAATTATTTATCAATATATTAGAGTCCACAGTTGACAGCAGTGTGGCTGTTGTCAGTTGGAGTAACTCATGGTGCTTTCCTGCTGCTGTCTATCTTATTATCAAATATAGCACAGGACGTGAACGCAACACGAAATACCGTTAAAATCAGTGCGGTGTCTCGGGTCAGCTTCATGTAACGTTACTAACCTGTGGTTTGATCAGGGATACAGTCTGTATCTGTCTGTCGCTCTGTCTGCCTGTCTGTCAGTGACAGTGCAAAAAAAAAAATCTGCTGTCAGTCTGAGAGCTGCTGCTGCTGTTTTAACGACATTCAGCCCGCTCGAGTCCGCGCCGCTCCCGTTAAAATACGGAATAATATTCAACGACACGTCGCTGAAGCGAGGTTGAAGTGTGACAACGTCAGAAAGTCTGATAGTTGTTTTTGTTTGTGAGTCAGAGCACTATATTATCCTCCACCATCTTGTAAACAAGAGCGAGATGTATCCCGGCATGCAACGCGGGGCTGTCAAACTAGTGATGTGTCGGTCGTGAACGAGCCGGTTCGAAGAGCCGGCTCTTTTAAGTTAAGAATCGGAGCCGGTGTTGGGCCGTATTAAGCACCCCTACCTGGAAATGCGCACAAACCAC
Source organism: Protonibea diacanthus (assembly GCA_028641955.1). Classification (NCBI taxonomy): domain Eukaryota; kingdom Metazoa; phylum Chordata; class Actinopteri; family Sciaenidae; genus Protonibea; species Protonibea diacanthus. The sequence goes on along the minus strand of CM053979.1, from coordinate 7,011,632 downwards.
TCAGTTGTTCTGAATGTGAAGCAATTCGACTCAATATCGCAAACAAATGCAGTTATTTATGAAGGAGATAGAAGAGAAGAACATCAGTTACTTATAGTCTTTAAACTCTTCTAAAGAGTGAAAATAATCAGTGGTCTTCTCAACACAAAATTGAATAATAGTGAACGCAAAACAACACCTTTTTGTATGTTCTGTGGAAATATACCCCAGGCTCCCCAAGCTACTCATATAGGTCGAAACAATAGCCTAACAAAATGTAATGTGGTCTATATGCCTATAGACTGATAGACAAGTCATAACCCCTGTGTGTTTCTCACCATTAAAGGACATGTTTTCTCCATCAAATATTGATTTTTTTGTTTGTTTTACACTGAATTTCTTTTGCATCTTTGCATATGAAATAAATGGAAATGTAGGCAACATAAGTATCCTACATATTAACTGCATTTGCCCCTTCATTTAGTGCAACTATTTAAATTTATTTTACATAATTACATAGTAATATGATCAATCAATATATTATAATATAGCCATATTTGGTCAAGTCATTTTATCATAATTTCTATACATTTAAACAGCATGTGATGCTAAATACATTTATTTGGCTACATTATAAAATACTGATCCAGCTCTTCTTGATGAGCTGAGTCAAATGATCCGACTCACTAAAAAGAACCGTACTTCCCATCATGCCCCGTCCCGTAGAGATACAGCAGAGACGGTAAATAACAGAGACGCCTCACTGAAGAGTCACTTCCCGTAGCCTTGTCTCACGTAACGACGGGTCTGTTGACTCCTGTAGGAGAAGTGTGTCTTTATGCTACATCTACAACTATCTCCTACTTTTTTATACCGTCTCTGGCGCTGAATCATCGGTCTGTTTCCCCAAAAAAGGTCTATAACAGAGACTCTTTACCGAAGAGACACGTCCTGCGACCATGTCACGTCGGTTTGGCCACGCCCCCTTCAGGAGCCCAGCAGCAGGTCCTGATGTTGATGTCAAATAGCAGTTTATTTTAGCACAATTTATGCACTCAAAAATCCCATAAATACACTTTAATTATATTAGAAATAAGAAAATGAATTAATACTGGTGTAAAAGAAAATGTGTGTGCAAGATACAGTATGTTTTTATATTTAGAGAAACTACTCCTGAAATACAAAAATACAACATAAAAACAAAAATCCATCACATGACATCGGTGTCAAGTGTAAAAGTACAGAAGTATCATCAACACAATGTATATGAAGCACCAAAAGTAAATATGTGTCCTTCTGTGATAGCAGAATTTTTATTTTGTTAGTGTCAAATTTACTTAATATACTGTTTGGTGGTATAATCTATAACAGTTCATCATATTTCATGTGATTACAAAATATAATGCATGTAAAATGTCTGCCAAGTAGTAGTAGAGAAATAAATACACTGGAATATGAAATGAAATATTTATTTACATAGAGGAGTAGCATTGAAAGAAATAACAGTATTTCAAGCACAAATACTGACATTTTTATATATTATTTATTTAGGAAATATGTGAAATGTGTGTCATTCTGTCACCTAGTGGCTAAAACATCATAAAAGTAATGTAGCTATTACTCCATAAATGAGTCCCTGCCTCCGTCTGCTGTATTCTGAACACAAACCACGAGTAGAGCTGTTTATTTATACATTTTTTATTAACACTCAGTATAATAACTTACCTAAATTATAAATCTATCCAAACATACGCATATAGCATGTGTCAGAACTCAAAGTGTAACATGAAAACGAAGAATTGCAGCTGCTGCAGTAGCTGTGTCTTGATGGAGGCCGAGACACGGCAACAATCTCTAAATCATATTCATAAACCATAAATCAAACCTGGCATATATAGCTGGTAGTCGAGCCCCTGCCTTCTCATTCTGCAATAGGGCCCTGTAAATTATGCATTATCTAATCCATGTGCATTGCTCTCATGGTGCTGAGGAGATGTTTGTTATTCTGTCAGCATTCCAGCCTGATATAGAGTTTTACACCAAGTGTGACATTTAGTTTGTCCTGAACAGTGAGAGGGAGTAATGCAAATATATTCACATTCTTACAATAACTGAGTGCATTCAGGGGTTGTTAAGAGCAAGCTATTATGCTAAAAGTAGCTCTGTGATTGTATGAAGGAGACTCCAAATACATAAATAAATGAATAAATGTGTCATGTTGACTGAAGGGATATCATGCGCAGCTTTAATTACCATCCTTTTGTCTCTCTTGACACTCACTGCATGTCTGCAGTGAAGCACATGGACACTGGGAGTCACTGTACGCACGCAAAGTATCAGGCATGAAGCTCTTGGACGCTTTCTTCTTTTCATATTTTAGATTATGTATTTCACATTTTACTGCAGATAATAAACAGGCACAGTAAAAACAATTACCCTCTCACGGTCGATCTAAAACCTTTTGACTTGTGACCACTCATCACAGGTTGTATTAATAATAATGAATGTAATTGGTAGTGACTAGTTAAACCTCAGATTGTTTATTTTGATGCATTTATTCCCAAAGAGCGAAAAAATATCCAGTAAATCACAAGAAAAAACCTAGAAATTAGTGAAACGCTTCAAAACCAGCGGTGACAGTTAAATGCTGTTTGCATGTTAAGGCATGTGGTTGTGATGTTCCTATAATATCCTGTGTAATAACATAACACTTTAAAAAAAGCTGCACATGCAGTACTTCTGCTTTACCTTTACCTGTACCTTTGCTCACCATCAGTTCACACTGTGTGATACCGTGTCAATGCTGTGTCCACAACTTGTTTCTGCTGCCCCCAAGTGACCGAACAAAATCAGTTATTGCAGGTTTCAGTAACATTTTGACTGCAGGGCTTTAGAGTATTTTTAGAGTGGTAGAGTTGCTACTTTTACTTAGTTAAATATACATAATATACTTCGTTCACTACTGCATATCACCAATATGTTAATCACCTGTGACAAATCTTGGGGAGGGGTCCAGGTTGGAAAACACTTCCTGTGCTCACGAGACAGCTCTCCATGTTCTATACTTTAAAATATTTATTGCATATTGCATATTATTGTTTATTGCATATTATAGATGAAGGTGAACCAAGATGATGTACTGTAGGGAGGTTGAGGGATGAGGGTCGATGGGTGGAGGTACAGTATAAGGTGGAGGAAGGGTAAGATATGAGGGGAGGGCTCAGGGTCGTAGTCGGATAGATGGAGGAGTTTCAAGATGGAAGAGTGTCAGAGAAGGACAAGAAGGTCACTTTTTTTCATTTTCTCTTCTTAGCTTCTTCTGTCAGCATCCTCTTTGGTCTTTTCACCTCTATCATTATGTCCATAGAGGCTGATTAGTCCGGTTACATTGCCCTCTTGCCCAGCTGGCACAACATCAGCTTCACTCCCCGTCACCATTCGCCCGTGCCCTGGGCTTAAAAACCACCTGCGGTGCAAACACTAACACTCCCCTGGAGCTCTGAGCTCACAGTCCAGGCTAACAAACTGAACTAACATTAGCTAACAGCAGCTACAATTCACAGCAGTTTCCAGCTTCATTAAAAATGGTGAAATAGTTGGTGGTGTGTGCCGTAAAGCGTTACGTACTTCTTGTTGGTGATCGCACAAAGTTAGAACAGGCGTACAGCGCGCAGAGAGCTGATTACGTGTCAATAAAACATCAAAATGATCGAAAATCTGTTAATTTATGGTAGAAAAGTTGCGTTCAGGTGCTGAAATGGGATGAGTCGTTATTCCTGAACCTTGTTACAAAACCTCATTGGTTTGAAAAATGAAGTAATGTTGTGTATTAAATGTCACAGCGTGAAATAAAGTGCAAACAGTGAAACACATGATGCCTCCAATCTATAAAGATAACAGATATCATTTCATCGTTATGATCCTCTTTGCCCATTTGTTACAGACGTTAAAAACAATTTCAGAGACGTCTATACCGATGCACTTATTCACTCAATCACAGCTGCGACTCCATTAATCTAGGCTATAGCCTGAGCTTTACACTCGAGCGCACACAGGAACTTGTTTCATCATTTCCAAGCAACCTTTCTGCTCAGCTTGTGTTATGTTTAATGTTTCAAATGGAGGAAATTAGAGGTTTAACAGCCACTGACTCAGGTAAAACTCTTCCGCTGAGCATTAGCTTATACTGCTGGTCATTGCTTTCTACTATATGTGTGATAATCTATGGTTATATCATCACAACCCCCTAGCCATTGGATATGGATTATAAGTGCCTAAAATTGACATCATCACGGCAGATCTCTTTTCCTGGAATATAGCAATTAACCTCAATCGTACAGTTGGCAGTTTGGGAATGTGACTGCAGGGTGGTACAGCGTTCAGGAGAGGACGCTGAAGGTCGCATGTCCGTGGTTTGGAGTGTAGGATTATTTTATCATGGTTGTTAAGTGATTCCTGGATGTGCGCCACAGCCTACGGCTAAAAGAGACACGGGGTCACTCAGGCAATCAAGACGAAGAGTTGATGTCTTCTGTGATCGGGATGCATGAACATCTCCGATCAGCCCTCTCAACCTCTGGCTCATAATCTGAGCTCATCAACTCGAGGGGTTTTTCAACACTTCAGCAGAATGTGAATGTGAACGTCACAACAAACGGACAAAGCGGTCGACTGGAATGTTTACGAGGCAGAAACAATGAGTTTGACTCGCAATGTTTTCACAGTATGAAGGTTAGAAACATCAACAACAAACAACTTTACTCTATGTTCTGTTGTTCTAGAACATCTATGGCAGCGACGGCCAATGATCCGGGCTGAAATATTTCAACAACTAATGGATGAATTGCAATGCAATCTTGTTCAGACATTCATGATCCTCAGAGGATTAACCTTACTGGCTTTGATGATCCTTTTACTTTTCCACTGGTGCCACCGTGAGGTTGACACCTTTAACATTTAATTAAATATCATTACATTTTGTACAGATATCCCCAGATGATGAACCCCAAGACGTCTGGATGATATCACAATCTACAAGATGTTTAGCACAAAGAAACACTCATGTTCCCCAGAGGATGAATCCTACTGGCTTTGGTGATTGTTACTGCTAGGCCTAAAACTTTATGCAGCTGTGGGCTGCACAGAGTAATTGACGAGCTAGCTTAACATTTAAATTTATTTAATATTTTCTTTTTGTAGAGGGGGCGCTGAGCAGGTGGAAAATACAGGTGGCAGGTGTATTGGTGTCAGATGATGCACCAGGAAGGGATATGTTTTTTGTACTGGGGGCAGCATGATGAACTTGCATGTTTGCTTTTAACCTGGAAAATAAATCAACATAAATCCTGCCTCAACAATACTGTACACAGGCCACCTATAATCTGTGGCTTTTTGAAGAAATCCTTTCAAATAACCACTACATCTGTAGAAGGAGCGGGTTCTCCAGAATGGACAAACTAAACGGTTCTGGCTCCAAATAAGGCATTTTACTTTTTTTCTCGTGAGGCGAGGGGTACTCAGCTGGTTGTAATCTGCAGCCTCACTGCTGTAGATGTGGCAAAATCCTACATACTAGACCTTTATTAAGAGATAAATTAACACGCCCTGAAATCTTTGGCTTAACTTCACGCCTTACTGCAGTGATGCACAGGTGTACTCCAGGACACTGTGACATCACTGCTGGGCGTGGTTACACACCCATTAGTAGTACCGGCTCTGGTTAGTGTTGAACAAGACCTGAAATTCTGAATCTGACAAGAATATAAATGACCATATGAATATAATAATTAAATCATGTTTTTCTCTCAGTGCTCTTCTTTCCTTCGACTGATGAACTAGAGACTATAAATTACCGCGTAGGTGTTTGTCTTTGTGTTATTTGTCCAGCGTGTGTCCCTGCTGTTTCGGTTGGATGGATTCCTGTGTCAGTGGGAAGTCACACTGAAAAAGAGCAATAATACTTTGGCTAAGCAACTCCTACGTGATCGTGCAGAATGGAGCCTCACAATGCCTCCACCAACTGGAAGACAGATGGCCCTGGCTCACAAAAAAAAAAAAAAAAAGCCTTAATTTGTTATTTGAATTCAAAAGTGATGCAGCGTATATCTCCACTGGTGTAAATGAGCAAGTCCTCAAGTTTTCTCAGCAAAATTCTCCACTGAAGAGCGGAGAGGCTGCAAGGCTCTTTAAAACGTAGCCAATTCCCATAATCCAGCTCTCTGATGGCTTCATTGGACCAGATTATATACGAGGCAGTATAGGAAATTGAAAATGTCCTGATTTAAGCTTGTTAAAACAATGGGTCATGAAGCGGGTCAAGGCCACTTTAATGACCAGAATCAATGATGGTCCTCTATGATAAAATGCTAATCAAAGTCCATTAGCTTCTGCGGAATTAGCCTCCTGTCTGTCTGCAGACTGCAGGTAATCAAAAAAGTCATTAAAGAAAATGAAAAAAGACTACAGGAGACTGTGAGGAACCCTTCATTTCCAGAGAGGAGCAAGCGAGGAAGGAGGAACAGGAGCTGGAAGAGGGGGGAGTTTAATTATATTATCAGTCTTTTACGTGAATGCCCATAACACAATATGTGACTCGTGTGACAAAAATCCATTTCATTGCATGTGCTGCTTATCTAATGCCTCTGAGAGCAGATAAATCACACACACACACACGCACACACACACAAAAAAAACCCACTGTTGTGCAGAGACTAAAAGCTTCGCACAATGGCACAAAAGTTCCACACTTACACACACAGTATGCAGAAAAAACAGCTGATCAATCCGCCCGGTTTACACTCGGGCTTTGAAAGAGATGGAGAGAGCAGCACTGCGAGGGTAGAGGAGTCATCATTATCTCTGTGTTCAGACGAGGAACCTGCTCTTGCAAAGTGCAGTGGCGGTCAGTAATTTGGCCGTCCCGTTTGCAGAGGCTCACTAAAGGCAGCATCAGCAGAGCCTTCCACTGTCCCCTTTTTTCCCTCAATGTGCCTTAAAAGAAACATTAATAACACTCCCCGCTGCCCCAAAATGCCTCTCTGGGAAGCTATCGCAGATGTTACGCACACCAGGCAAAGACAACCACTGCAACACCAGGCCAAAGATCATCCATCTTCTGAAAGCCTCGTATATCACACCTTTGTGCAGATGTGTGAGAACAAAGAGACTGAGAGCTGAATTTATGCAGATATAAATCTGCACTATATGTTCGACTCTCATCATCAGCGATTTCCACTTGGGAAAGACCACACTGATGTTTTCTGACATTTTCTGTCCTTCTTTGATGACGAGGATTCCTGCTTCCTTCATTGTTCACATGCTAAATAATGTGCGGTTTTCTATTTGTCAAGATTTAACTTCTCAAACTTCTAACAAAACACAACACGGTTAGCCAGAACCAGCAAACACGTCTTCTTCTTCCACTACTACTACTAATTTTTCTGCTATGTTGCAATGTAGTGCTGAAACACGGTCTGCAGAGCTTTTTGTCTGCTCTGGGCTAAGATATTGAACTCGCTCCATCTGTAGATATATAAAAAAAAATACATTATTAAGGTAATAAAAACACAACGGTTCTGTTTTAAGGTGATCGTATCTTACTGAAAACATGTTTGTTTTTGGTGAGTGTTTTTCGGCCTCATAAGAAGTTACATTTTTAGGTGGATCCTGTGGGAATAAAGCCTCTGACTCTGGTTACTAACATGATCTACCCACTGGGCTACACGGAGCTGTGATACTGACTTTGAAACTAATTTGAAGGTGTCTTCCTGCTTTATTCTAGTGGGAAAGCCCATTAGAGTCAACAAGGTGCAGACCTATCACATGTATGTTGTCAAAGATGTTTAAAACAGCAGCAACTGGTTCATATTTTATGTAGAAAATGTTTTCTGGTTTTCCCTCTAATGTCCTTCAGCTGCTCTGCATCGACTCTGTGATTTACAGAGTTTCCTGATGAACAGTGAAGCAAACTGCTGCAAACTATAGCTGCTGTTAGCTAATGCTAGCTTAGTTTGTTAGCCAGGCTGCCCAGATCGGGAGCTCAGAGCACAGAGTGATTGTACCACAGGCGTTTTTGGACCACCAGGAAAAAGGATGTTTTCAGGCACGGGGCGTGGGGGAATGTTGACGGGGAGCTGAGTCTGTGTCGTGCCAGAACAGGAGCTGGGCAAGATGACGATGACAATAACACAGGCAAAAAGATTGAGGACATTGATGGAGGAAGCTGAGAAGAGAAAGAGAGAGTGAGCAAGCAAGAATAGTATAGTGTTGTTTGGTGGTTGCTTTTGCACTTTCTTGATATCTGGCTGTTAGCAAAGTTGATAACTTCCTAGTTTTTGATCATAAGTAATACAATTATAACAGACATGTACAACTGTCCATATTTACAACAGCGGTATTACACTTACAACACAATGTTGCTTTAAAACATTTTTAACTATCTGACAGAAAACCAAAACACATCAGTCCAAGATCATATTAAATGTTTTTTAGTTAGTCCCCTGGGGCTGTTCTTTGTAGATATACTGTAACCCAGTTTGAATGTAGCAACTTGTTGAACTAGTTATACCTTACACCTCCTGGGAGCTCAAAATAAACTCCTGAGCTCAGCTAGACAGGCACATTGATCAAGCTAACCTCAGCATCTGCACTTTTACTGCAATAACGCAAGACAGGCTGTGCTTCAAGCTGTGTAGTGTGGTGGTTTAAGCAGTTTTATTCATTTTTACACCCGACCCCACAGGTCTGACATATAGTATACTTAAAGAACGCAGGTCAAATGCAGAGACGATATAAAAATTGAGGACTTAAGACATTTTTATTAAGCAGAGAATACATCTTTCTGAACAGACAAACAGGTAGCAAAGGATAAATACTTTATTATTTTTATTTTGTTCACAAGAAGCCACGGTGCAAGTAATTTCCAATTATTCCAAGGGCAAGGAACCGAAACTTAAAACATATTTTCCAGGTTGGTGATGGTGTTGTGGGTTGGGGCTCTTTAGAGTTTCCAGACTGCTACCACCCATTTCTTTATAAACCCTACACCAAGAACTTGTTGAGTGATCTTAGCTCCATTAGAGATCCAGATTAATACCTTGAATGACAGTGATTTAACAGCAGATAATTTCCCCCTACATCTATAATATAAAACTTTAAACTTAAGACTACTGTGTAACCAAAATACTTATGAAAATCCAACAAATCTAGCTCAGATTATGTTCACGGCCATGTGCGGACAGAGCGAACGTTCCTGTGAGGAATTTGTAAAAAAAAAAAAAAAAAAAAAAGAGGGTAAAGCTGGAATTCAGCAGCGAATATGCTCGAGCTTGATTCTGGCACATAAAGTGCGACACCGAAAGCACAGAACAGACAGAACCTATAAAACAAAGTGAACAGGCTGCGGAGTCAGAATGTGAACAACATGCCAGAAAAAGGCACCGTGTGCAAAAACAGACAGGAGGAAAGAAACCTCATAGCATGTAGCCTCATAAATATCATCTACACCGAGACGAAGATGCACCGTCATCTTTAAACAAATAACAGATTCAGCATCGTAAGCAAACTCTTAGATTTGTAATTTCTTATCCAGTGTTAAGGCACATACTATTGCTTAGAAAATACAGAAATATAAATGATCTTTGGTAAATGATACACTTTACAAAATGGCAATGGCACAAGATATACAACAATCATAAAATATTAAAAAGGTGCTGCTGCTTTAAATGCTTGACAACTGAACAACTTTCCTTACTTTTACGGAGTTTGTGCATAATGACGAGTACATCATGATCCCATCCTTTTCGTTCTGTGTCTGAGCACCAACAATACTCAACGGCTGTTCTAAAATAATGCTTTCAAAGTGCAAATTTAAATCTTACATTTGGGAAACACCTTCTTTCGCCATTGAGCTTTTGGTTTACAGCTGAGCACCAGCAGAACTAATTTGACTGGGTTGAAATAAACCGTTAAAAAAAGAAAAAAACAACCTAAAAAGGACCTTCAAGTAAACTTGCTTATGAAACGTGATGGTAGCTTGTTGTCAACCCTACTTAACAGTGCTTAAAGAAAAAGTTCTGACATTTTTGGAAAATAAGCTTGTCTGCTTTCTTACCAAGAGTTAGACGAGAAGATTGATACCTCACATGACTGTATGTGAAATATGAAGCTACAGCTAGGAGACGGTTAGCTTAGCATAAAGACAACCAGCTCTGTCAAAAGGTTAAAACAAATAGCCTATCAACACATCTAAAACTGACGTGTAACTTGTTTAATACCTAAAAACAATGTCTGGATTAAAGGGATTATTTTCTTGGCTTTTCCCCCTGTTTCCAGTCTTTATGCTAAGCTAAGCTAAATGTTGTCTTAATACAAACATGAGAGCAGTATCAATCAATGAAGCTGGAGCTAGAAGAGAGCAATCTTAGCTTAGCATACAGACTGGAAATAGAGGGAGAGTTGGAGAAAGTCAGCTGTTTCCCCCGTTTCCAGACAACCGTTATCTTAGCTTAGCATAAAGACTGGAAGCCAGGGGCAAACAGCTAGCTTGGCTCTTTCCAAAGGTAAAAAAATATCTGCTAACAGCTCTAAAGCTCACTAATTAACTTGGTGGTCACATAAAAACATTTTGTGGACTAAAGGGATAATTTTCTTGGCTGAGTGCAGTGATTTTGAGTTTTCACAGGTTGCCTGGCAACCTCACAGTGACAACAAGACAGTTTTAGAAAATGTTAATTAGTGAGCTTTAGAGGAGTCTGTTGGTAGGCAGATTTTGTTAGCTTTGGAGAGAGCTAGCTGCTAGCCAGGCTAGCCGTTTCCTTCTGTTTCCACTCTATATGCTAAGCTAAGCTAACTTTCTTCTGCCTCCAGCTTCAGTGATTGATACCACTTTTGTTGTTTGACAGGCGTTATATACTGGACTGTTTGTTGGTTGGGAGTAGTAACTTCCTGGAGTTCAAATTAGTTACTTGATTTTCTTTTACATTTGGCAGATTCCCCCTGCTTCCAGTCTTTAAGCTAAGCTAAGCTAACTGTGCCCTGGTCTGGAGTCGTCTCTTTAGCTTCATATTTAAACAGATACAGACACGAGAAGTTGTATCAGTCTTCTGATCTGAAAGCAAATACATTTACAAAAAGGCCAAACTATTCTTTTAACGTGAAACTGGTTGGCACTGATAAAACAGATCCAATGAGTCAACAGACACACGCACACATACACATACACACACACACACACACACTCAAACAGAGCATCATTTCTGGTAGATTCTGTATAACGACTGAAATTAAAACTTCTTGATTAATGCTCATAATGCATGGTTATAAAGTCAACAGCTCTCATAATTATTCAGTGGAATGTACTGTACGACAAGAACAGCTATAAACACGCAAGTCCAGCAACGAGACTGAAATGTGCAGTGAGCCAATGCCACCGTTTAAAAAGATAAAACTCTTTGAGAATCTGCACTGAAACATGTTTGTGTGGGAACTTAAAAACCTCTCCTCTCAGGAACACTGATTCAAGGCCACGGTGGCTTCTGATCGAGGTCTGAAAGAACGAACACGATTATCAAACGAACTCAGCCAGCAGTGGAATGTCTCTGCTCTTCTTTACATTAAAACCTGATCAGGTATACTGAGATGCATCTTTGCGATATCAAAAAAAAGTTCCCAGGATTACCAAAACGGAAGATATTCCAGTTCTTCCATCTCCCAAACCTCAAAAACATCTTTAACTTTAAACATCCAAAATATAAAGTACCTATTTGTATCTTTTATAAAAGAATCTCCTTGAAAAATACAATAAAATTAGATTTAAAAAAAACTATCGTGCAAATTGTTGTTTGAGAGAAACACTTAAGACTGTAAGACATCACAAGGTGGTGTGCAGCGGCTGTTCCGCCGCCTGCTCTGTCCTCTGTGCCGGGTGAACGGTGTGGTCAGACTGGAGTCTTTCCTCCGAGTTCCTCGTGTATTTGACACACTGGGAGTCGTTGTGGGGGTGGTTCAGCTGGATGCTGTCTGTCTGCGTGTGCAGAGGCGTGGAGGTGATCCAGCTGGAGAGACTCAGATTAGACGTCTCTAAAGTCTTATCGAGACACTCGGAGTCTTTGGTGGAAGGAGGCTGCGGCTCCTCCGAGAGCAGAGGGGCGTCTTTGGTGTAAGGAAGAGTGTCTACTTCTGAAGGAACTAATGTGTAGATATCCGAGAGGCCCTTCTCACTGTCTGTAGGCCCCAGCGGGCTTCTTCTGCTCTGGTTATCTGTTTGTAAAACAGGCCCCTGTGATGTCTTGGAGCTGGGGAAGCTCCTCTGGTCTTTTTTATTGGAAGCTTTAGGTGAGGGCTTAGTGAGGGACAGGAAGGGAGGTTTGGGGCTGAGCGGCGACCCCACCTTGACCCTGCTGAGACTGAGGATGTTCCTGCGGGTTTCAGCGGGGAGTTTATCCAACTGTCTTCCAACTTGGACTGGGCTGGGAAACAGCGTGCCTTGACACGCCCTGTAGAAATATCTGCAAAGTAAAACAGAACCAGACGTCAGGACACACTTCAGCACCATCTGCCAAGCTCTTGGGATAAACATGAAAGGCATCTGGTACAGATATATTTCATGGCACGAGCCTTGAATATTTCAGAAACCGGCTCGTGCATCCAGTCAAACACAAATCAAGCAGCGCCGCGTACCTTGGCAGCAGCGCTGCTACAGGCGTGATGACGCAGAGCAGGTAGAAGAGGGGGTCCTGCAGAAGCCTCTGCATGGTCCAGTACGGGTTAGAGGGAGAGTAGCAGGTGGGACAGGAGGCGTTGTAACACAGAGCCACTGTGAAGAATAAGGCTATACTGAAGGCGATAGACAGCCAGTTCATCCAGGTCTACAAGGGAAAGGAGACAAGGAAAGGTACTATGAGTGTTGTTTTTCCTTTTTTTGGTGAAAAATTTAAATTCAAAATCGAAGAAAATGAAAATTCTTAGATGACCACACTCACAAAATATACTATTTTACACTTACTGCAAATAATACTGCCCGTAATGATGGATAAACACTTCACAGAGGGTATCTTGTAATCCATCCAAAGCATCACAGCAAGTTAAATAATAAATTAAATTGACCTTTCTAACTAAAAACCACAACAACTTCAACAAGGCACAGATATAACTCATCCATGACTGAATCCCATGTGAATTAATTTTATGATTTACGTTGACTAAACGTTGAGATAAACAGTAGATAATCATTCCCACCGAGAGAAATTATTTCTTTCCTTAATCTTACTTTTCTAGTGTCTGGCGTGTTGTAGGATAAGATAGTGAAACAAATAACTCAACCACAGCAGGAATCTGAGGACGTGGCAACAGTCAAGGTCCAACAGGGCAGAAACAGGAGCAGTCAGTTCATCACAAAGGTTATAAACAAACTCTCATTTAGTCATAATCCATGACAAGTTATTTAGAAATGAGAATCCATGCGAGTGCAGCCAAGTGTCAAAAAACATGTTTGGACACGACTATGATGACGACTGTGAGACACAACATCGATTACGGGAAGTCAGTTTTTATTGCACAGATGTTTCAACAGACATTTAATGAATCTCATTTGAAGTGACATTAGTTGTTTGTTTTTTTTGGCCACTTGGGGGCAGTAAAACAAACTGCAAGCACAATGTGTCGGTTCACAGTTTTACACATTTAGCAGCTTTAATTTTTCATTTGTTTGTTGCCATCTAATGAATCCAAGTCCAATATTCACTCTTTTAGTTCTGCTTTGGTCTCCACCAACTCCTCAGGGAAATGTGCGGCTCTTTGGCCACTCAATGCTCCATGTTTAGTGTTCATTAGCTAGCTGCTAAATGTTCAGCTGCAGTTTGGTGAAAGGTAGGAAGAGTGCATCAGACTTTCTTGTTGTTGTTGTCGACAACAGCTGCCTCGTGTGTCTGAAAACAATGCTCTGACGTGGTGAGAGAGAACCGAAACATTAAAGTCTCAGGCCAGGAAGCCAAAACAATGAGCCAAAAATAAAATATTAAAACTCAGGTTATATAAAACCAGAATGTTGTTTTGCAGTATTAACAAGTGCATATAAAATAAATATTTCACATGGGTAAATGTGTTGTTGTTGTGCTCTTTAATGAGTTCAACGAGCACAGCCCGCGGCGCTCTGGAGTTGACAGACATCTGACAGAGTGAATTTCTTACAATGGCTCGCTGGAGTATTGTCCTTCCTGACTCGCACACGAGCGGTAGTAGCACATAATTAATTACTGCCTCGCAGCTTACTGTACGGGGGAAGAGAAAGAGCGCTGCCTGCCGTCACCTCAAATACCTTTAAATGACTTTCACATTATGTTCCCCCGAACAGCCGGAGAATGAAGTACCTGCCAGCTGAGCGATCGGAAATGTTTACCTTTGGTTGATGCTGCTCACTACGAATACTTCCCTGCACGAGGCGGCCATCACGTCCAAGACGGTAGTTAGTGAAAAGGACATTTTTCATGTACAAAACTTGTCAGGCTAAATTTACAGCCTCAGCATAATGGAAAGGCCTCTGATTCAATGCAGGGTCATAAATTTAAAATGGCTCATGACCAAGACTGGCGGGCCGTTTACGAGAAGCACACATGGATACCTGAGGATAAAACCGAGGCAGGGGGAGGACGTGAGGCGCGGGGGTGAGTATTTTGGAGCTCTATGGCAGCGTGAAGTGGCGGTGTGCTGTGATGTGGCGGAGCCAGTTTGCAGAGGGACAGTGGTAGACACGCTGTCAAGCTGATATATATCGGCTCTGATGCTGCAGAGCTTTCTGGTTCAATCTAATCAGCTGGAGTTAAATATCCATGTGCCTGTCAGCCTTCACAGCAGCGCTCCCACAAAGCCAATGCGCTGATCTGAGTGAGAAAACGCAGCATTAAGAGAGAGAAAGGAGTCTAAAATCAGGTTCCTTACCCAGGTTTTGGTCTCAATGCCCAAGTGCACCAGAATGGTGAATAAAGCGAGGGTGGTGATGGGTGTTCCCCATGTAAACAGATCCACGTCAGAGTCAGCATAGGCCTGGGGAGGAAACGTAGAAGAAGACGAATGTGACGGGATGGAAAGAGCGGAAATGATGAGTGAGTAAGAGCAACAGATTTCAGAGTGAAGACGAACTGATGGAAATTGAAAGCAGACTCACAAAGTAAGGAATGAAGAAGCAGATCAGACTTTGGTAGAAGGCATCAATCATGTTCATCCAGAACATATATGGCTTATATTCCTGCGAGATAAAAGCAGAGATTTACAGGATTAAGCCTCATCAGTGTGACAGAGCAGAGGTTAAGATCGTATCACAAATGATTAAGAACAGAGTGTATCTGAGGTAAAGTCAGAGTCTGTTTGATTCAACAGACATCAAAACCTTGAAATCAATGGCAAATCTGTTGCTGTTTAAACAATTTAAACGCATAACATTCATGAACTCGTGTAAATTTACAAAATTAACAACAGAAATAAAAGATTTAACAGGAAAGATGTTTCTGGTTTCCTTCAATTCAAAAAATACACTAGCAGGCCTGTGAGGCTGTACGGAAACACAGCGGTGCTTTAAGCTATAAGATAACATCCTGATGTTTAGGCAGGTTCATGTTTACCACATTCATCACCTTAGTTTAATGTGACAGCATGCTATCATTTTCTAATTAACATTTAAGTATGAAGGAGTTCAAGTATCTCAGGTCTTGTTCATGAGTGATGGGAAAACGGAGTGTGAGATGGACCGGCAGGTTGTTGCGGTATCGGCAATATTGCAGATGTTGTACCGGACCCTTGGGGTGGAGCTGAGCAGGAGGGCAAAGCGCTTTATTTTGCTTCCCAACTTTACTTCCTTTGGAGGTGTTCAGGGCACAACTTACTGGTAGAAGACCCCCAGGGCAGACCCAGAACCAGCTGGAGGGACTACATAGCCCATCTAGACTGGGAACATCTCCCCAGGAGGAGCTGGAATGGGTTTCTAAGGAGAGGAACGTCTGGAAGTCCCTGCTAAACCTGCCGCCACAACAACCCGACCCCGGATAAGCAAAGAAAATGAATGGATGGACCGTAAAATACAGCTGAGGCTGATGGGAATATCAATAGTTTTGCAGCTATTGGCTAAGTTGAAGTTTGACGATGCTATATGAAAAGTTCAGAGATTAAAGATATTGCAGTTTGTCCTGAGATGGACATGAATGTCTGCACCTGTTTTATGATAACTAAAAATGTTGCTGTTGTTTAAATATATACCTAATTTACTCAAAACTACCCGACACAAAAGACTGCAAATCTAGTCCCCGGTACCTCGTATCCAAGATCTACACACTAGATTCTCTCTGGAGCTTTTACAAAAATTCTCATGACATTTATCAGCACATAGATGTGTTGTGACGTGACAACAACAACGAACAACCGAGCAAAATCTATATGCAGATGAAGGCCAGGAGATATGGCTAAAAGCTGAGAAGGAAACAAAACATCTTCTCAGAATCTTAAATATAAAACACTGTCAACTATTTATGGACATGAAATCAATGTCGGTGTCCAGTTTCCATGAAGCAGAGATACTAGACAAGCTCTATCAGTTGAAGAAAACACAGATCCTTTCACACTAAGACGGACAAAAACAAACACAAAAGTAGACCGGACCTCTGAGTTCTGTCCGTTTACGTAGAGCTGAGGTAGTTGTTGGAGAGTCTCTGCTGACACGTCTTTGTCCAGAGTGCCAGTGATGAGTTGTGGGAAGGCGGAGAACATCAGGTTGAAGAAGATAAGATACCACTGGTCAATCATGGCTGAACCTGAGAATCCACAGTAGAACTGATACCAGAAGATGAGCGCTACAAACATCTGTGGGAACAAAAGATAACGGGGGGTGAAATCACGCGAGGGAGGCACGACAGAGCAAAAACACACAATCACTTCTTTATTCGTCGCCTCGTAAAAATGACATTTGCTGAAGCGACGTTCACATTTTGACATTTGTGTCTGCACGGCGAGTATATGCAGAGGTAAAATCGGCTTACGGCGTTCTTGTAGAAGAAATAGAGAATCATGTTAGCCAGCCGGGAGTAGCACCAGTGTCCGTGGACCAGCAGGAGCTTCTGGAGATACCGGAAACGTGGGAGAGCAAAGTCACTCGCCATCACCGCCTGCAAAACACCAGAAGGACTCAACATTCAGTCTCCTTCATCCTGTGCTTTCTCTCTCTCACACACACACATACACGTGACTTGTGCAGTTATTAGGAAATAAGTGGAGGAAATGGCCTGCCCTGCTACACTCGCCTGCCTCTTTTTAATGAATCTTTAGCGGGTATAATCTTTCCAAAGCAATAACCCTTAAACGAGTTGTCCACCTTTAGGGATTCATCGTTACAGCGGCGTGAAGCTGTCAGTCTCATCGATCAAAATCTAAAACAAAACCCTCCCTGTAGTCGCGCCGGGTTTATAACTTACGTTTTAAACGGCGCCGCTAACCCTTTATGACACATCTCGACTGCCAACGTTATTTGTCAACAAGAAAAAATACCAGCAGATGCCTCGTTGTGCTGCAATTTAAGTTTCTGCTGCGCTCTAACAACAGGCTCGTAACGACTACATGGGGAGTGAGCTCCCGATAGGAGAGAGGTGTGTTAATCATAATGCGGCGTGAGCTGAAATGTGTGCGTGTCAGCACGCTCTGGAATCCCGAGGAGTGACCGCTGTCTCATTAGAGCAAATTTGATTAACGATGATTAATCTGGCGGCCCCGTTAAGGACAGGATACCGAGACTTTAACAGATGTGCTACACAGCAGCGCGCCTCCGAAGCCTCCCCTGGAAGTTAATTGGGAGTCTCCATCATTTCTATGCAAGATCACCTTTCTGGAACAGGGTGTTTGAGTGAAATGAACATGGGGGTGGGGAGATTTCTTTTTTTTTTTTTTATTATTTTGAACCATGTTATTGCCTTTGCTGTGGCACTGGCCGTGACCTTAGAGCAGGGAGAGAGGAGCTGGTGTGGATGGAGTGGAGACTAAAGCACCCATAAAGTGTACTGCTTCACTGCGGGACACGGGATGAGCTTCCTGACTCAGCAACACACAGGCAATCCTATTTAGAGGATGTGTATGGATGTGGGCTAAAACATGCACTTAAGAGTAATGAAAACCCATTAACTAAGCTAAAGAATGTCAATGTCTTCCCTTATTCCCTCACCTTCCATCACATAGCTCTTCTCTCTCCTCTCAAACTCCATTTTTTTTTTCCTTTTACAACCTCTCCCCCGAGTCACCGCACAAACTCATCCATCTCTCCCTTCATTTCATCCACCCCTCCCATTCCTGTACGTCCACGCCCACATTTCTCCTTACCTGCATGCCCTCCTGTCCCGAGATACCCACGCCCACGTCCGCTACCTGGATCATGCTGACATCATTGGCCCCATCACCTGAGATTAATGTAGGGACAGAGAGAAAATAGTCCCTCAGAACAGGAAACTGAGTACAGGAGCCTCAAGATACATCAGTACATAAACTGTAGCCTGGAAGCTGAGCGTGGTGATTGTTATGTATGTGGGAGGAAGCTGTCTTCAGCTGAGTTCACCAGCTCAACTGTCCCTCTGGTTAGGCAGAGCTGGGGCCGCTTTGGCAAGCAGTGTTTTTTTTTATTTATTTTTTTTATTTTTTGCTCCACTTTAAGGGCTGTCGATTGTTGTTTTTTTGTCACCACAGGTGGTGGAGTGGGAGATGAAGTGTCGGTGGGCAGAGAGGGTTTTTGTTGTCAATAGTAAACACGACTGGAGCGACAGCGTCCGATGAATAAGAGAGGTAGGTGGTGATGAGTGTTCAAACAGAGGTCGCCAGTTTGTGTCAGCTGGAGAATACAGCTCCAGTACAACAAAATCTATCAGCAGCAGCAGCGTATGAACTGAAAACAGAAATCTACAAAATACTGGTGATATGGAATAATGATCAAATCTTTAACTGCAAATATCCAACGGAAACTTTAAACAGTGACATAGTAATATTGTGATGTGGCCTCTTATACATATACCGTGTTCAATATTAACTTTTTCTACCACAAAACAACATGTTTACAATTATTTTCATGATCATAACAAGAAGTTTGTAACACTTTCAGTCACACACCATCAACTATTTTACTGATTTTGGTAAAACTGGATCTATGATGGATTTTATAGAAAAGCTGTTTTCTGGTTTTCCCTCTGATGTCCTCCAGTTGCTTCATTTTATGTCAGGAGTTTCCTGATGGGCAGTAAAATAAACTGCTGTGAACCAAAGCCGATGTTAGCTAATGTTAGCTAGGTTTGTTAGCCAGGCTTTAGGCTTGCGACGTGGCGAATATTGATGGGGAGAGGAACGGGTGTCGTGCCAGAACAGGAGCTGGGCAACTGGGCAATAAAACCGGGCTCAGCAGACTCTATGGACGTAATGGTGAAAAGACCTAAGAGGACGTTGACGGAGGAAGCTAAGAAGAAAAAAGGAGAGAGTGAGCGAGCAGACGAGTAGTCAGTGACAAAAGCTTTGCGAAATAAAAGTGAATATTTCATTTCAGTTTAGTTTATATAATTATATATTTTATAAAATCTCATTGGTTTATTTAATGTTGAACCCTTTGGCTTCCATATTGGTCTCCTAACCTACTAATAATTATGTTAAATGACTAACTTATAACAAGCACATCACAATTTCCCAGAGCACAAGGTGATGTAATCAAATTACTGAATTATTATTTTGTCTGAACAACAATCCAAAACCACAAAATATTTAATTTACAATCATATAAAAACAAAGAACAGCAAAAAGTCTGGAGCCAACATTATCATAATAGTTAATTAATATTTTGGTAATTGATTAATTGATAAATTGACTAATTATTACTGTTGATGTGCATAAACATCACTAGCTGGTTCTAACGAACTAGTCTGTATTATATTCAAATTTATTGAATTATCTTGCCGACTGTAAACAATTCAAATGCTGCAATAGAAAGGAAACAAAGGCCACAGTGAAATATTGTGTTAAGTAAAACATAATTTACATATAGACTGGAGTAGGCGGAGGCTCCGTTCTTGTTAGAGATGTAACTGCAGATGAGGTCTGAAAACGTTGGCGTCGTTGTGGCGAAGCTTTAATGTCTATCAGTCCTCTAATCTTGTCATCATTTGCTGTCCCCACAGAGATGTAAAATAAAAGAGTGTGAGGAGCTGCAGTGTTTCCTCCACATTACTGCTAACATAGCAATGACAGAAAAGCGCTTGGCTGGCAAAAAAAAAAAAAAAAAAAAAACCTGGATCCTCCTGAGAACAGCAGGAACAAATAAATGGAAAAAACAGGGTAAAAAACAGTCGTAAGTCACGCTGACATCCTCGTGTCTAAAGTGTATAATTATTATGGTGCCTTCAAATGACACTGTTTTGACGGCATCTATGATGAGTGTGCAGTCCTGTCTAGTCGACTCGTATTGACACCACAGCAAGAAGGGCATCCAGAGGTTTGTTTACATCATGACAACAGGGACATGGTATAGCAATATATGTCATCAATTACTGAGCAGGAAAGTGATACATGATGGTCGAATACTTGAATTTTTTCTGGGTGTGTGTAAGGACTGCTTCAAGGACAGTGTAAGGACAGTGACGCACTTTTGGAGCTCAGTGAGTTATGAATATTTCCAGTTGAAGTTTGCGAAGATGGGCAAAGTCACTAAAATAAATCAGCTGTTTAGATATTTATTTTGGACACACGGTCGGACCAAAAAGTACCTTGTGACCGAGAAAGGGAATGTGAAAGAGCCGCTGAAAAATAACAAAAACAAAAGTCAAACATCGTGACTGCCACTAGGTGTTATGAAAGAGCCTCGTTAAGTCACAACACCAGCAGAGGTTTTGTGAAATTCTGGTTAAATTCAGATGCTGTGTCCTCATTACTCCTCAGACACGTGGGAAATCTTCTTGGAGCAGCACCAGTTTCACCAATTTTATATGAAACATGTCTGCTGCAGTGATGAAGGTGAGCCTTTGAAAAGTTAGCATCATTGAGGATCATCAGTTGGAAAATTCAGATTTTGTCCATGAATAATTTGAACTGCAGGAAACTATTTTTTATCACGTGAACTGCTAAGTCTTTTGAGCATTTTTTAAGTTGATATGTTCCCCTGTCAGCAGCGGCTTAGGCGTGTTTTGATTTGTCTGGACGCTACTGGATCTTACAACCTGCTGATAGCCTAAAGGTTCAAGACTGCAGCTGCACATTTGAACTCACACAGCCTCCAGTTAGTTTTTCTCTGTGTGCTGACACCAAAAAGTCTGTTTCTCTTCAGAACAAGATTGGAAGTTATGTAATTTCCAGGGCCGGTTATTTGTTCATTGAACCAAGGGAGAGCAAAACACGCACATCAGTTGCACAGGTGATTTCAAAGTGAGCCATGAGCATTCGGCATTTTTTAATGTGGATCGTGAACTTTTACTTACCTATGGCTAAAGTCATGACCTTCAGCTTGTTCCGCACCAGTTTGACCACCATGCTCTTCTGCAGCGGCGTGGAGCGGCAGCAGAGCACTGAACGGCAGCTCCGTGCGACAGCCAGAAACTTATCCTCCAAACTCTTATCGAGGGCATAGGCCAACGTCCGACCGTCAATTACCAGGCCCAGCCGGTGCACCATGAAGGGAGCGGCGTGGGAGGACGAGGATGGAGATGAGGAGGAGGGATAGATGTCAAAGGGTGCAAAGTGCCCATGGAAGGCCTTGGCAGTTTGGTCTGCAGAGCTGCAGAGGAATTTGGCCTGGATGTAGTGCAAACTCTCCTCCAGCAACAACGCACACGCCTCCTGGTTCAGAGACAGGCACAGAGCGGGTTTGGAATTCAGGATCAGGATGCTAAAGTTGTTTAATATCACACTGTCTGAGCTGCTTCACATCTGGAAAACAGATGCTTCAGCAGCGCAGAACTAAACACTGTTGGTCCTCAAATGACCGTCTGACCTCATTTTTTAAAACAAAGGTGGTGTTTTCAGTGAGGAAAAGGAAATTATGATGTTAACGGAATAATCTGAAATATTCACATCACTCTCGTCTGTACAGTAAATATGAATTATAGCCAGTTAGCTTAGCTTAGCATAAAGACTACTTCTCTAAGAATATGTACATTACCTATCCTTTTCTTTAATGTTATGAAACACTCAGTTCCACTGCTCACCTGAGAATCAGCATTCAGTGTCAGGATCTCCTCCTCAGGGTCCAGCAGCTTGCAGGCGTACGCAATATTGACAGCCGTCTCCTGTTTGTCGCCCGTCAGCACCCAAATCTGGAGGCCGGCCTTCCGCAGGGAAGCTATAGTTTCAGGCACGCCGTCCTGCAGCCTGTCCTCAATGCCTGTTGCTCCTAGGGGTGAAGAAATATGACGGTGAGCCAAAACTAATATTGTATACACATATAAACAAACTACAGGTGTAGTGTGGGCCTGAAATAATTAGATCAATTCATAAAACAATTACCCAGAAGCTGGAGGTTTGTTTCCAGTCGCAGGGCCGACTCAAACAGCAGCCCCTCTCTTCCCTGGATGGCTGTCTCAGCCTCCAGGTGATGCTGCAGCCAGCAGGCATACTGCTCCTTGCTCAGAATCTGACACAAACACACACATATACATCATCTGTTAAAGTATAGGGGGAGATTTAACAGTGGAGCAGCTCAGGAGAAGGAGGATACAGGAGAAGTTGAGACCTTGAGAAGGTGTTTTATCACATCGCTTCTGTGACGGTCTTTGCACAAGCCGGGGATATAATGAGCTCGGCTTGTGAGAGCATAAATTAACAGCCTGGGAAAGTGGCACAGATTGCAGCTGAGTCACGAAGAATGTCACTTTAGAAATGGTCAGTCCATGTGATCATCTGTGCTGGGCTACAAACACAACCTGCCAAAAAGCCACTGAGACACATCATCTCCAACTTCTAAAGGAGTTTGATGAGACACAGGGAGGCTCAGCACTTCCAAAGAGGTTTACGGACCCCTGTTACCTTTTTCGCAATGCACAGCGTGCGAAGGCCATCTGCAGCATACAGGTTCAGGTAGTTTTGGGTCCGGTTGACGATCTTTTTCTGGCGTTTCCCTTTGGAGCTTCCTTAAAAACAAATAAAGCACAGAAGAATGAAGATTAAATATCCTTGTTTTTCAGGGAATTTGCATAAGCGGTTCAGCATTTTGGTTCCAGATTGCCAAAGGCTTCTTCCAAGCGGCACATGAAAGCCATCTGTCTTCACACCTAAATTAACCATGCGCCTCAGTATATCCCACCAAGTCTTCGTATTACTCATCAAGCTGCGTCTAGACAACACAGAGCAAAATGTGATAAAAAGATTTTCTTATATTACGAAACACAATGAATCCAAATGGAAATGATCTTAATATAACTGAATATCACATGTTCTTTTGAAGTATCATGTTTTTGGAATAGAGTCTTCCTAAAGTGTTTCTCTGGCGCAGCATCTTGGGCATCTTTTTGGCAGGGGGACAGTGCACAAACAGATTGGCTTCATCAGTCTCCTGACACAGATGCACCAGCCAACACTACCCAGCCTTGTAATCTCACTAATAACACAACAGCTTGGCAGGCCCCGCTACACATGCACCGCCACGAAAATGTATTTAGTTTTTCCCCCTGAAAAGAACAAATTAACACAGAACTGTCAATAATCTGAAGAATCTGAACATTTTCTAAGTAAGTCAGTTTCTTCTTGTTGTGGGTGAACGAACAGTATTTCCAAGGACAGCAGGAGTTTTCCATTTTGACCAGCCGGCCTTGCAGACGCAGGTGGAACTTCGAACAGTGTTTATTTTTCCTGTGAGTGAAAATGGGAAAATCCACCTAAAATAGGATTTGTGTCCCTGTGTGTTAAAGGTTCCCTGAGGAGTTTTTCATTATTTCTTTTACCGCTACATTAAAGAGCAACGTTTTTATGTGCGGCTTGCGTCCATGCTGTGATGTGGTCAACATTTCAGCTTTGCAAATGTTTTTATGAGAGAGGAAATGCATTCAGAACATTTGTTAGACCTCAAGGACTCACACAATGCGTCTTAGTGAGTAACAGTGAATGTAAACAGAGTTTGTTATCAGGAAAACTCCACGGGGGCACCTTTTAACCTGTGACTGCTTTTTTGTTGGCCTCTAGAGGAAACAAGTGGAAACAGGCTGTAAATCCAACACTGACATATAATAACCTTTTAAGTGGATATGGATGCTGCGTTAGCAAACAGTTGCCCGTTTATACATCCAGCATACTGAGCAACATTATCGACTGGAGTGCTCAGTGATGAATGTCCAATATTCACTCTTCTTTTGACTCTGTTTTGTTCCACACCCACTCCTGTGGGAAATATCTGGCTCTAAATGCACCTCTATGTTCACCAGCTAGTTGCTAACTTTGCCCTTTGGTACCGGGCAGGGGTGTTTTTCTTTTAGGCTTATTACAGAGAGGGAGCCATGAGAGTGAACCAAAACACAAAACCAAAACAATGAGCTGAAAGATGCTAAAACGTGAAACAAGTCTTCAAGGCCAAATTCCACCGATGTGATACGTTCTGTGTGCTGGAATGTAATTTCAATTAAATATTAGCCTGCTGATAGTCACATTCTTGAACTGCATGCATACTTCCAGGATTAGCTAAACTGTGACGCCGAGATAGTAAGTAGAGTAGTATAGTAAGTAGATAGTAGTAAATTAGCATTGGTTCTTGGCCTGATCACATTCAGGAGTCAACAACATTAAATAATCTTAAATAAACCAGACTGCTGCACAAACTCTCCACAGCTGAAAAGGGTCAGTCTGATATTTTAATGTACATCATGATAGGGGTATGTGGAGAATATTTTCTGAGGTGGTACGTGGTATAGAAGGTTTGAGAAACATTCACATGCACATTTCTGATCATAAAAACTATTTAGCTATGTAGCATATTTACATATTTAGAAGCTCATAAACCAGGAAAAATAATCAAATCTGAGCAAAGTCTGGCGGGCAAACACTTCTGAAAAGCTCCTGGTGGAGATTAAAGTTGTGTGGAGAACGGACTGACTGTTTCGTTGCAAAAATTGAACTGAACTACAGAGTTGGATAAAAATTAATCATATGATCCACTGTAATTAAAAAAATATAAATTAGAGCTGCTTTAATAATAGTTAGAATGATGATTTTGTTAAGTTCTGACCAAGAAGTCTAGAGTGTCAACATAATCTAAATTTCCTGCCATCAAAAATATTAAATCAGATCAAAACATTACATCAAAATGAAAAATCTGTTTTAAGGTGGAATTAAACGGCGCCCTGCAGCAGGCGTGAGAGAGCAGGAGTTACGCACTCCAACCTCTAAGCCCCAAGGGTCTACAGTCTACCTCCATGTGCGCTGTTATTAGAGTGACACTGAACAACTCCCTCATCGCCTGAATGGAGCCATTATGGAGGTCTGTGTTATGAGGAGGCCCAACTCATGCTGCACTCTAATTGGCTGCTTTTACCCAATGGTAAAACAAAGCAGTGAGTTGTCTGCGTGAAGACACACCCTGTTGGCCATTAAACTTTCTGAACTGAGACACACTAGGTGGAGGAGGGGTGGTGGTGGTGCTGTGACAACTGTCCTGATGGAGCCTCTCCTCTCCAGCGAGCAGCAGCAGCAGCTCTGTGAATTTTAAGTAAGTGAAAAACTTATGAAAACGGCATACTGTGCCAGCTCAGACATTACTCCATAGAGGGCATTAAAAATGATGAACAATCAGCACAGCTCAGACCTTAAATGCAGAGAGACCAGCGTGTTCCTCTTAATGGAAAATCAATACAATAAATGATATCGTAATTCAGAATTCCTGGAAAATATGCCAAAACAAGATGGGAGTGCTTTCCTCCACCCATGTGTCGCACTTAACAAGTCTTTGTTTAAGAAACTGCTTTTACATGCTGCCTCGTAGAGATGAACAGGAGGGAGCCGCTAACCAGGCACGTGAAATAAATGAATTACCCATACGGCATGACAGCATGCTTTTACAGAAGTCAAGACGAGTGCACAGGTTGATTCAGCCCTTCAAAATATAAACATGTAGCACATGTACGAGCATGTTATGCGACTTGTACACCCAATATTTTGATTTCAGGTATCCTAAAGGAGTACTCTAGTGATTTAGTACTGCACTTCTATTTAATTGAGGGACAGATTGGTCAAAATCGACACAGGGAAGAGACCTCCAGTCTCCAGTATGGGCCAAACTTTCAAAACGTATGATCCTACACATCCCACAATAAAAAATTCATGGCAGTCTCTTCTACCTCCCGGTTAATCTAAAAATCTGCAAAGTCCTGGAACTAACACCAGAGGTGGGCTGAATGATGCCTGAGTGCTCAAACAAGCCACGTGTAATGGCACCCACATGTCAATCAAAGCATTCACACTGTTAATCCGGCATAACATGTAGCCTTAATATAATTTGAATGGGTGAGTTAAATAGAAGTTCAGACTCAGTACAGTTGTCATGAACGGGGAAATTAGCTATAGAGACCAAAACTGTTCTTTGTACCGGGCTGTAAACATGTTTATTTCTGCTGTGAAATTTTAACATGGGGACTTCTGTAACCAGCCTCGAGTGGACGTTTGAGGAACTGCAGTTTTTAGCACTCCCACGTTGGCTTCAGATTGCCTCTTGTTCCTCTTACTGCTGGTCTGCTTCATGTTCACGCAGGAGCAGTAAACATGAAGTCAAACAGATCGACATCTAACTCACTGATTGGATCATTTTGGCACCCTGATCTTCCTGTGACTTACAGAAGGTCAAGCAGCACTTTATTGTGCCCTATGGGTTTATTTCTCTCTACAAGCTCATGAAGTAATAGCAGATTACAAGCATTATATGATTGCTTATATACGAGCATTATAAAACATAAGCTGGACCTCATCCAGTAGATCAGGAAGGAGACACAGATGGGAATATATTTGGCTGCTACGTTTTCACTCTCTAATGTGTGTTGATGTATTATCATGGTTACATTTTAAAAATAAAGCCTATATGTCGCATGAACAGACATGGAGATCACCTACCTAACAATTCAGGAATGGCAGATGAATTTAAAAGTGGTTTAGCTCATTTAATTCATACTAAAATAATCACTAAAATACACATTTATTATTACAAAATGGTAAATGGACTGTACTTATATAGCACCTACAGTCTTCCAACCTTCTACCCATTCACACACTGATGGCGCAGCCTTCAGGAGTTAGTGGACGACCAACAACTCTACCTCCTGAGCCACAGCCGCCCGACAAAAAAGCCCAACGCTCCCTCGCAGAAGACGTTCTATATTTACATTGCATAGATTATATTATGAAGTGCTTTTACACACCGAGTAGTACTCACAGTGACAAGTGAACTAAACTTCATGTGCAAGAGCAGCGAAGTGGCTCTTCAACGCTTGGCAAGTGCGTCAGTTTTAACTCAACAACATCTCAAGAAGAGAACCTGAAGAATGGAGTTCAAAGTGGAGCTAAAGCTATTAGCAGACTGACAGAAAATGTATCACTAACAACTTAAATAATCTGTGAAGGTTCTCAGTCGTCCAGGTCATCGTTCTTTGAGAAGAATTCAATCTGCGGCAGCAGGACTGAATTTAATAATCGATCGTACATTTCTCTCTTATATCAAAAATAATCATTATTTGCAGCACGACAAACTGCGTGTTGTGTCAAGCCTTCAGTCTCTGCGGGCTTGCTAAGCACCTCTGGACAGATGTCTGGTGACTGTGTACAAAGCATTAGTGAAAAGTGCCTGTGTAGCTCTCTGTGTGCCTTGAATACTAACAACCTGGTGCACCTTTGCCATTAGAACATTAAAGAACTTGAAGAGTATGGAACAAGGTTTTAAGATCGGAGGGAACAATACACAAGGAAGTGTTTTTTTTTTTTTTGCGTTTTACAGCAGTGACTTGCTCTAAAAATACTAGTTCTTATGTAACATGTTACCTTATAGGTTTACATCAGTGGAAAATATGAAGGTTTAGGGGGTGAAACGTTGGGTGCTCTATAAAAACAGAGCTCCTCCCTGTGCAGGCATGTTGCCCAGTGTAATCACAGTTTTTCCCAAAACCTGAAGCAGCTACAGCTGAACACGATTCATCATTCGGGATTGAGCAGAGTGAAAATTTCCTCGATTTGCTGACACGACCGGTGAGCTCATGTGCCATGTGAAGATTACACAAAGTGAATTGTAGCCGGTTCAAAGCCGCAATTCATCAATTCAGGTGGTGAAATCTTCAGACATGATCCAACACCGGCAAAACTACATCTCAAGACCGCGTTGACAGCAGCGTCGTCGTTTATCAGGAGCGTACTACCAGCACACTGGCGTGTTACAATAAATCTGAGAATGTTTAAAGCGACAGTAGGAATGAGAGTTTCTCACCTGTGTCGGGGGGTTTGATGAGGTCCATGATGACGGAGTCTGCTCCTTTAGTGTACACGGTGATCTGATCCGTCAAAGGGTGCCTCACCACGACAGACATGCGTTTCCTGGTGGAGTCGAAGCCCAGTGTGTGCAGCAGCTCAAAGCTCAACTTCCCCAAGTGCGGCAGCTCCACGGTCACCTGGTCTGGGAGGCGTCCGACGAGGGAGCACTTGTAGGCCTTGGCGGCGTAGACCAGTGCAGCCTCGTCTGGGGACTCGGCCTCGTAGCGCAGCTCGCCCTCCTCCAGGTTCCACGCCTTCCCGTCGTAGCCGTACAGAGGGACGGGGCCGAAGGTGTGCGCCAGGCCTCCGTGTTGCCGCTCCTCGTCCAGTTTGGTGAGCGTGCTCTCCGCAGAGGGGGAGGACAACATGCTGGAGCACCCTTTGTTGGAGGAGCGGTTGGTGATGAGGCTGGAGGAGCTGCTGCTGTTGGAGCCCGAGGTCAGTCGGCTGGGGGTGAAACGTTTAATGAAGTCCTCGATGGTCTTAACTGGGGACTTCAGCTCAAACCTCATCCGGACCTGAAGGACAAGGAAACCTGAGTCAATCACAGCCAATTAGAGTAGCTCTGAGCTCTGTGTTCTTAGTATTTTTAGCACATTTTTCATGTTTTTTCTACAACAATCTCCATCAGTGTGTCTGCAAACATGGACGTGGAACTATGGAGATTAGTTTTTTGCCTAGTATTTCATGATAAATCGGTGACCCATTCAAAAGAAGCCACGGCTCTCTTGTTGACACTAGAGAACAGCTGTTAGCACTAAGCAGTGCTAGCACACTCAGATCACTCAGAGGGGATGCAAAGCTGGATCTAAGATGGTACAAACCATGAATACCGTCTGTTAGAGAACGCAAGAACTCTCTGCAATAAGATGGAGGAGCTAACGGCGCTAACAGGGCTACAGAGGGAGCGTGGAGAGTGTAGAAACACAGAGACTTGGCTGTATGAACGCCCTGTTAACTCTGGACAGCTTTCAACTTGTGAGAGAGGACAGCTGAAGACAGACAGGAAATTAGGGAGAGGGAGAGAGGGAGGGAGAGAGAGAGAGAGAGAGAGAGAGAGAGAGAGAGAGAGGGAACGACACACAGCAAAGGTCCACAGCCTGGAGCTGAAACCAGGCCACTACAGGAAGGACTCTCATACATGGGGCAAACAGTCCCCAACTTGAGCCCCTGTTTAGATTTCTTATCCACCTTCTATATTGTGAGCTGCTGTAACAAGTGAATTTCCCCAGTGTGGGATCAGTAAAGTCTATCTTATCTTAAATGGGTGGTAACAACACCAGAACACAACATTTCTGGGACTTTTTGGGAAGAGATAATGCGACATTCACGCTCACTTCACACCATGATTGGCCAGCTGTGTGGGAGTGAGAAAGTAGGTGGCTACAACCTCTCTCTCTCTCTCGCTCTTTTCTTTTTATTGTTTGCAACACTGTCACTTTTCATGTGAACAACCAAATGCAACGGTATGAACGGCTTTCACAGGAGACGGCTGGAAAACATTGACTTTGACGTGCCACAAAAATAAATATAAATTTAAAATCCTGTAGCTTACACCTTTCCAAAGTACTTAAAATCATCAATGTGACGACTGCGGTCTGCACGGTGGCAGCCGTACATGATAAGAAGAGATTGGACAGTAGATCGCTAAAATCAGCATACATTTTACATCAACACCACTTAGCAGAAAGCGTTAACAGACATAATAAAAAGTATTGAATGAACAAAAACAAGAGAACGGTCAATGAAATGACGCCTTCTTTTG
Organism: Protonibea diacanthus; assembly: GCA_028641955.1. NCBI lineage: Eukaryota > Metazoa > Chordata > Actinopteri > Sciaenidae > Protonibea > Protonibea diacanthus. The sequence goes on along the minus strand of CM053979.1, from coordinate 6,981,409 downwards.
GGAAACACCATGAAAATCCATAAGGTTTCCTCGCGGTGCTTTTTAGGAGGTCTAATAGTATAGGAGCTCTGATGAAAATGCACCTCCTGGCTATTATCCTATGGCCAGTCCTTTTTCCCAAGGTGGTGCAGTACAATGGCACAGAGAGTGACTCACGTTGAGGAATCCTGGCAGCAGGACTTCTCACATACATAGATATAAATCATTCAGGTGCTGGGTTAGCCACAAGGGCATCATAATAAAATGTGAACAATTACACCGGCCCAAAGGACAAAAAAAAAGCACAAACAATAATAAAAAAAAAAAAGAGACTGCATCAAAGCTTCTGTGCAGATTTACATTTCCTTCCATCTTATCAGATAACCTCCAAACAGAAACACAGCGTACATGAATAATGTGTCAAGCTTAATCTGTGCAGGTTTGTGCCTCTAACTGGCAGGACGGCGTACTGGCGAAAGCAGCGTGTGGCAAGGCGAGGATATCACCTCTGAACAGGAGAACCACACCCGGGCTCGCACAAAAACAAAACACGGATACACAACTGTGGACCGTGAGCGAGCACATCAAAAGATGCAGGCAGCAGAATGGCGAATGCTTACGTGCAAAAAGAGACTTTGTGAGTATTCTGGAAGGTTTTTGTGTTGTTTTAGGAAAAGTAGCCAAAAGAACATTCAACAAATGATGAAAACGACTCCTGTGTGGTTCAAAAAAAGAAAAACAACAACATACATGCAACACAAGGCCCTCATGTTGGTGGTTTGGACGGATATCAGTAGAATTAGTCGCCGCTGGATCCTCTATTGATGCTCCTTATAATACCTCTCCTCTTTGGATGTGTTATGAGAGCGGTTACCAAACCTTTTGGCTCATGACCACTTAAAACAGAGTGCTCCCTTTCAGGTGATCCAGAACACGGCAGCATGTCTGGTCCTTCAATCAGCCCAGAACAGCACGTTACCCTGCTGCTGCCCCACCATGATGTCACTGAAATATTCCCGACTCCCCTCTCTGGGTGTCATTATTTTCGTGAGACAAAGGGACGGTGAGGAAAAAGCTGCTAAACACATTGTGCTAATTCTCCATGGTCTATTATTTTCCAGCGTAGGCCGACTCATTTATCATCGCTTGATTTGCAGCGCAAAACTCAAGTGTGTGAAGACACTCTCTGATAAAGGGGGTGTAATAATAAAGAGTCAGTCCTGTGAGATGCATTCTGTTTAAACCTGCGAGAGTGCCCATTCACTGAAACCTTGTCAGCCCTATATTATAAGTGTAGCTTCTTCACCAGTCATAGAGACACTTCTATTGTAGTAATTAAGCACAGGGGCTGCTTTGCCTGCCAGTTGGACATGACCATCTGTTTTGCTTGCCACACAAACACACACACACACACACACACACACACACACAGTGTGAAAGTCAAACCAGGAGCAGGAACTGTAAATATGCTCCCTCCAAAACATCGATTTCTAAACGTTAAAAGATAATCTCTTATTGACTCGATGAGATGAGTTTTACCTTGTGCCTGGGCTGGTTGGGGGAGGACACCACAACTGTGTTGCAGATGGTGAGCGCGATAAAGAAATCAATAATGTCAGAGAGGTCAGAGGGCAGCTGGGACACAGGCTGGCTGTGGAATCGCATGAAGTCCATCTGACTGCTGCATTCATTGACTTTGTCCAAGAGCTGAGGGTCAGGGGTGATATCTTTCTCCTGCAGGACAGAGGAGGGTTTATCAGCGGACAGCACACAGCACATAGTACGAGGACGGCGTGAAGGTGAGGCGCACTGACCATGGGGCTGCTGAAGGCCGTGTGTTTAGACAGGATACTGGCTCGCTTGGCCTCCGCCCTGCTGCCAGTCCTGCGGTGGGACTTTGTGCTCTGCGAGCGCAGCACCACCCGGGCACTTTGGTGGCTGGTCACACTGTCACGCCTGGGCAGGGTGCCACCGTGAGATGTGCACTCTTCTTCCTCTGAATCCATCTCCTGGTACATAGCAATTCTTCTAGCTGTGTATAACACACACACACAATCATCATTAAGAGTGACTTTATAAGGCAATGACTGTTAACTGTTTTTGTAAGGGAGTGTGTGTGTGTGTGTGTGTGTTTGCTGGCTTGTCTCACCATTGGCATCATGGGAGTACTCCACCCCTGCCACGGTGCAGCGGCGAAACACCATCTTGTTCTCCGTCAGAGTGCCTGTCTTGTCAGAAAAGATGTATTGCATCTGGCCAAGATCCTCAGTGATATTAAGAGCTCTGCACTGCAGGTGAGAGTCTGTCTCCTCGTCATACAGCTCCATGTCCTGATGGATGAAGTACACTTGGCAGATCTTGACAATTTCAATTGACACAAAAAGGGAGATGGGTATCAGCACCTAGGAGAGGAGAGGACAGAGTTTTTTGTCAGAGGCGAGAGAAGAGCTTGTTAACAGTTTTTCCAGCCTACTTCTGTGAGGCATTTACATTATACACATCTTAAAACAGTGATTTCCATGCAGGAGTACTTGCGCCCTGAGGCGGTACTTCTGCAGTTGCTTGACAGTTCGTGGAGTGGAGCAGCTCAACTAATGTTAAAACATAGAAATTAAGATATAAAAAAAATATATCTACATATTCAGACAGCCGTAACAACTGGAGAGTACAAGATGAGAGTCTGAAAAGTAGTTAGCGAGCCAGCAGCAGTTGAAACAATGAGCTAAAAGTAATGAATAAAGTTATTATAATATTTAGCTAAAAGTAAAGTATACATAGATAGTCAGCTAAAAGTAAAGGTTTTGGTTAGATAGACAATAACTAAAAATATTATTTATAGTTTAATACCTAAAAGTAAAGGTTTTGGTCAAAGCTAAAAGTAATGTCTAAATGGACAGCTAGTTAAAATACATGGAAAGCCGAATAAAAGTATTTTTTAAACAGTTAAAAAGATGTATTCAGCTGGAGTAACGGTTAAAATAAATAGATATCTACAAGTAGGGTTAAACAATTTAAATAGATCGTTAGGGAATAGATAAATAAATGGTGGTGTCAGTAAAGAGGTGGCAGAGTTTGGACAGGACTGTAAGTGTCTGGAATCAAACTTTTATATAAACACAGCTTTTCTAAAAAGGTCAACATCTTAATAATTTAAGAAATGATCTATAAGTGTATATGTGTGATTGTCTAAAAGAATGTTGCTCTAATCCCGGGTGACACGTTTCGAGGCAACGTTTTCTGGAAAGTAGTCCTGAAGAAATGAGTCATAGCTTTTTGAGAGGGCAGTTCAGCCGCGCACTCTCTCTCCCCGTGCCTGAACGCCAGCGGAGTCATGTGTTTATTTGAGTGTGTATCAGGCAATGTCTGGCAATACTGCCAGCTCTCAAACAGTTACTGGCTGTACAGTGTAACCAAACTGCTATCTCCACCACTCCCACTTCACTCCCTCATTTATTTCACAAGTCAGTTGATATCAAGGGAACATCTGACACAGGACGGGGTGACATTTTCACTGACATTTTGGCACGCAAGCACAAAAAAGAAGTCAAACAAAACTAACAAATCAATAGCTGTCAGGTGGCACTGTTTTCCTATTTTGATTCTGTATTATACAGATTATTTTTGCAGTATAAAGAGAAGCACCTTCTCGCTGCTTTTCCAGATTAAAATGTAAAGATTAACATCTAGAGGTCACCTACCCGGAGGAGGGTAAAATAATGACTACAACGCTCGTGTGCAGTGGGATAAAACGTTTCATACTTGTTTGTATCTTTATTTGCTTCTTGAAGCTTCCCTCTTGTTTCGTACCTGAAAGACGATGATCATAGTGAGGAAGAGATAAATAGCGGACATGATGGGTGATAAGTCTGTCCCCTCTGGACTAAGAACGTCAAACACAGGTCTCTTATCTCCGTACTGAAACATCCACAGCCCATGACCTGGAACAGCAACACCACAAGGTCAACTCATATAAACAGTGGAATGACAAGATATAAATAAAAAGCACAGTAAAAGTGGGAGATGGTTTTTCACAATGAAGGTTTTAAATTGAATTTTCTGAATAGAAACCACAAGGTTTTCCAAAACCTCTGAAGTGCTACGCACCGACAGCAGCGAATAGGCACATGACCAGCAGGATGATGACACACCAGAACACATCTACATTCATCTGTCTCTCCAGTTTACTGCGCTTGTAGCGCGGGCCGTTGTTGTTTAGCATGGCTTTGGTCTCGTGACCTGCGAAAGACACACAGTGTGTTAGCAGCAAGCTGGTCAAGGAGGTCGATTATAGAGCGTGAAAGCAGATATTTCGAGAGTGGGCGGGGGGCTAACCTGCGTAAATGACTATTCCCACGGCCTCTTCTGTGTTGCGGATGGTGCAGCCTCTCAGCAGTAGGTTTTCTTTGTAAAGTGCATCTCTTCTTCCGCTTCGATGGAGTCTGTCAGGTTAGAAGATGTATAAAAATGAATAAAAGTGCTGGCAAAATGATCACGGTTATGTCTGAAAAATACTGACACTCTAGTAGAAACAGAGTATCTCTCTATACCAGAGGCCCCCCCCCGCCCCAAGACAACATCAGTTTATTCCCTCAATCGATCACCCTCTAAAGCATCGTGGTCTTCCCTACCAGGAGCCCTTATCTCAGCACAAATTCCCTCTGATATAGAAGCACAGACTGTGCTACCCCTCCACAGAAACCCCTCGGGCTTAGAGTCAATCAGGCAATTCATTGCTTCATTGCTGACCCTCAGATCTCACTTCGAACTTAAATTTAAAGCTCGTCAGGCTCATCATACAAAGACTGAGTTCAGCTTTTGGCCAGCCCACCGAGGAAGTTCAAAACCCTCTTAGAAAAGAGTGAGATGTGTGTGGCTCTGTATTAAATCAGAGGAAAATGTGCCTGTTGTTGGGGGGGAGAGCTGAGCTTTTAATGTCAGCCTTAATCCCATTACTAAATCCGGGATTACAAGTGTGTTAGTTAAACAGCTCTACATTACAACCTTTAGCTGGAAGTGGTGTTAAACCATCTCTGTTGTATCCTCTTTCAAAGTCACGCAACTGTCAGCATGTTTACCAACAGGAATGTTCATCCTTTGGCCTCTGACAGCAGGCCGACTGACACGTCACCACCATTACAGATTAATAACCGTGTCCCTGAGCGCCGTGCAGCCGTAGTTCACACACAGCTCGTCCTAGTTCATAGCTCACACTGTTCGAGGAAATGATAACACTCGGAGACACGCAGTGCTTTCTCTCCCAGGAAGGTAGTGAGATTAGACTTGGTGCCATTTGCCGTAATGTAATAAAACACTGCTGAGACAACTGCTCCCTCCTCCTCCTCCTCCTCCTCCTCCTCCCATTCGACTCTGCTGCTGTGCCCTGTGCTCCACTGTAGCCTGGCAACTGAATACCTGCAGCATCTGGTCTCCTTCTGAGCAAAGAATAAATGTCATAATCATGTGAGTGCGTGTCAGCCCAGCCATTTTACTGGACGGTTTCTCATCTTGTGCCTCGCTCAAACTTATCTAACAAACCTCGAGCGAGGAGACGCAATGAAAAGGCCGGGGTAATACACCTGGCGTGAGTCCAGGTCTCAAACCTGATAATAGCAGGCTGCATCCCACTGATAGACATGATCATGAATATGCTAAAGGAAAAGCTCAACATTTGCTTTCTTAACGAGGATTAGACCAAGACCACTCTTGTCTGTCAGCTGGTTAGCTTAGCTTAGCATACAGACTTGAAACAGGTAGTCTGGCTCTGCTAAAAGCAATAAAATCTCCCTACACAGACCTCTAAAGCTCACTGGGTAACATGTTTTACTTTATGTGTTTATATTGAAGTGTAAAAACACTGTGTTGTAGATTTATGTGGGGTTGTGTACCGAACTATTCCTGAGCCGGGGGCGGTGACTTTCTGGAGCCATGTCATCACTGTGAGGTTTCCAGACAACCAAAAAACACAAACACTGCATGCGTCAAATAGCCCGTTTGCCAGTTCTTCAAACATCCACTTGAGGCTGGCTCCAGAGCCAGTCAGTCTCCATAAGTCCCCATGTTAAAATGTCCAACTTCACAGCAGAAATAAACATGTTTACAGTCTGGTACAAAAAACAGTTTTGGTCTTTAGAGCTAATTTCCCCGTTCATGACAACTGTACTGAGGGTGAATTTTTAAAGAACTCACCTGTTCAAATTATATTAAGGCTTAAAGTTATGCAGAATAGCAGTGTGACTGCTTTGATTGACATGTAGGTGGACAGGTAGGGTTTTAAGATTAGCTGGGAGGCAGAGGAGGCAACACTTCCAAGATGGGGGCAGCCAGAGCCAGACATTTTAGACTTCAAAACAGGTGACGTCAAGCATATGCTGTCCATTCTTTATACTGTCAGTGGTGCTAACTGATGCCAAGTGCCATCCAAGTTTTTAAAGGGGTACTTCATCATTTTAGTGTTGAACTTCTACAATGCTGGGGGAGCTCAGAGCTCAGATAGATAAAATAAAATGCTGAGACGTCCTTTATTTTAGCCCCTGGTGTAGGCTAAGCTCCAAAAACACTGGATCCTACTGTACATTCCTCACAAAGGAACTCAATAGCATTTTTAATTAGTCCCACCTTGCCCAGTAAACGCCTCACACCTCCAGTTTGCAACCAAGCCAAGATAACCCTGATGACATCGCCGGTTATTTTCAGACTTAAAGCTCATTCAGAGCCACAGAAAATATCAAATAGCTGTGTACTACAGATATTTCAGTGCAATATTAAAGCCGGTTGACAGATGTTATAAGTAAATGCAATTAACAAACAAAGTACTACAACAGGATGAGCTGAATCATGGAGTTAAACTTGGATTTCAGCTTCCTACTTATCTCTCTGTCAAAAACATATCCTGTAACCGCTGGCATTTCTACTGCAAACACAGACAAGACAAGACACAGACAGGAAGTAAGGTGTAACACAGGAAATCAGCTGAGAGAGAGGGGGCAAGTTGTTGTTGCTAAATATTCGTGCTGGCTCTTATACAAGTCTTGAAACTACAGCTTCAGTAATCCGGCTTGCAAAGAGCAGCTGCTGCCGCTTCAGTTTATTCTGGTCGGTCATGAGGAAGCACATACATCTTCAAATGTGCCTGGTCAAACGGGCAAAACCCCGCAACCACATCCCAACAAGGCAAATCGTAATCTTGACTTGGAAAAACTGTTTAAGTCATAATTATAAGTTAGAAACTTCTGGCCTGTCAACAAACCGCAGTGTTACATTATTTCCATTTTGGAGTTTAATGTTACTCAAAATGTCACAGCGTTCATTCACAGTGACATGAAAGTGAAATATTTAATGTGAGTTAACAAAAAAGAAAGTTTTGAGCCTCTTTGGGTTCAAAACAATTGTTTGCCATCAGTCACACACACTGCACAGAACAAGAGAGAGTACTCACATGTAGCCTCTGAATCGGTTCAGGTCGTTGTTGGGCTTCTCACATTCAATCACGCCGTTATACTTTAAGGGGTCAAAATCACAATCCTGCAAACAGACAACAAACAGCTGTTTACTCAGACAGTGTGAGGCCCAATTAAAAACTGTTCAGTTCAGGACACTAAGAGCCATATGGAATATTTAGTCCCTCAGTGATGTAGATGAGAAGGCCAAAATATTAGGAACATTGCTTACACAATACATTTAAACACCATCACAAGTGATCACCTCTGAAACAGTTTCAACAAAAGCTGAACATTATAAACATCCTGAAGGGAGGATTTACTGAAAAACTGCTGTACTAATCTAGTGTAGTTTAGTTAGTATGTCTGTCACATAAATTACAATGATGGAAAAAAGATCTAACTTGTGTAGCACATATGAAGTGACTACTATTAGTGTATTTCATTATTAGGAAGCATTCAGACATTGAGGATCTGGTGCTGTGGCAAAAACACAGGTAGTGTTACGCCCCCCAAAAAATGTAGCAGCCAGCAGCCGAGAGGCTGAGCCGGATCCAGCTTCTAGGAAAACACACCCTGACATCACGCTGTGGCCGCCAATCAGACGATCAGACCGGTCAAACCTGTCAACCTGTCACAGTCAGCCTGAAATGTCTCTGAAACTGAGACTATCCAGGTGGATTCATGGATTAAACGCTCTGATGCTCTACCTGTTGTGTTCTGGCTTTGTTTATTTCATGTACCCAGCTTCTAAATCTGAGTCTGGCTTGCAATTTTAGAGCGAGCAAGCGAGCAGTGGTTTAGCGACATAGACAGGGAATGAGAGTTAAGGAGCAACGACATCCTTAAAGCCGGTTAATCAGCGAAATAAGTCAATTCTTGATTGTTTCACAGCGGTTACATTCAACCCAAACTGTTGTTGGACAACCCTGCAGTGATTCACAGCAGCACCTGATCCTGTCTGAATGTACCCTCAGATGACCTGAGGTGCAGTTAATGAGATGTGCTGTGTTTTTCCTGGGGTGGTGAACATGTGAACAGCCTCACAGTATCTTACAAAAGATTTGTTTCAGGCAAAACTATTTATTCAATTCATAATGATATGAAACTGTTAAAAACAACCAAATCTTCTGATGTTTACACACTAACATGTTTCATAATTTCACGTTTATCGTTACTGTCAGTAGAGTAGAAAAACAGTTAGGTAAAGAGCAAAAATCTGGTTGCAAACACAACAAGATGTTTGAGCATCTTTAATATGCGTAAATGCTAATTTCCACTTGCTGTGTGCACAAAACATTTAAGTTCAGATACTGGGTAGAAAGTAAACTGCATGACCTCAGTAACACGATGAAATAGCTGGAAGCACAACTCGTATTCAAAATTCAGAGAATGGTGAACTTTTGCATCCAAAAACAACATTTTTTTTTACATGCATCTAAAAACAGACTCAACTTGTGTGGGCCATTTATGACAAGATGGGAACAAACAAAACAAAAAAAAGTTAAGGAGCATCTGTCTCACCAGGTCAAAGAAGCTGCGGACGACCTGCCTCTGCTTTAGGTTGGTCTCTCCGTCCAGTGTGGCGGTCTCGATGTGGCAAAGGCGGTCGGGGTCGCTGGAGCTCAGCAGCAGAACATCGGCGGGGAGGATCTCGTTACATCGCAGCCTGATGAAGTCTCCCACCCGCACCTCCTTCCAGTACTTCTCCACATAGCGTCTCTCCACTCTGCCAGAACAATGGGGGCAAACAGTTTCTGTAAGCTGCTGGTTGAAAGATGTGGGGGGCCATTGTTTTCAATAATTGGTGGTTCTATAAACAGAAACTTCAGCTCGACTTCCATAAATCTGTACGGGACAGCAAATATGTGATGTGTAAAAGAAGACGGCCTGTTTGTTGATGCAAAAGCTGCTTCCAGAGTCTGCCTCGCCACATTTAGTGTGACTAGGCCCATCAAAACACAAAAAATGTCCACACTCATCTACAGATTTGACATGTAGGTGGATGAGATAAGCCCTTTTTTAGGTGGTTAAATAAACAACAAAAGAGGAACAATACCACTTGTATGACAACACCAAGTTTTCTATTTTAAGTTCATATCAACAGACTGAGTCATCTCACCACAAGTGAGTTTGTGCTGTTAGGTAGGACGACTGAGCGGAAGTTGCTGCATTCTCAACCATTAATGTGCAAAAACACTCGTGGATGGATGAGACTCCACTAAGGGTTCATTTCTGAACAATAACGAGATATTCCTGGGAGCAAATATGCTAAATAATGCATATCACTAAGCTGGAAACAACCGTGAAAGAGAGTGAAAGGGAAGGGAGAATGACTCTGTTATTTATTCATAACAACACAACAACCCCCCTGGCATTAATGACTCACATCCGAGTATATAAAAACATTCCTTTCCTTGAATTTTGTCATTGAAAATACACACGTGGTGTCTGCATGAAAGTTAAGACTTTTTCCATGGACTTAATATTCTAGACTGGACAAACAGATGGCCAACAGAACAACAGCAAACTAGAAACTTATGTCAATAACATTTGCTCTTTCCCATATTTTTCCATTGCTTGAAAGTGGATCAATAGCCTGAGGACGAAGCATAGACTTGCCAAAGTTTGAGCACAGAATTGTTCTATATGTGACCTACATTTGTAAAGTTTACTATTGCAGAAAGAGTCAAGTCTCTCCCTGAAGTAGTTCATGAAATAAAATGACTTTATGCTACAGTAAAATACATTATTTTAGGCCTATGTTTGCTCAAAGTTTCCGAGTCCAAATATTAGTCGATAAGGAGAAGATTTATTTTAATTTATTCACCATGTAAGTCATTTTTCAAGCAAAAACACCAGACCCTGTCCCTGGTAAAACCTCCACAGTCAGCCTGAAATGTTTCTGAAATTCATGACTAAAGTTTAATTTGGTTTGTGTCCGATGGTTTGAGAGAAAGCATCAGTTGAGCGACATAGACAGTGAATGAGAGTGAGTGAGCACCGGCATTGATAAAGCCGATTAATCAGCAGAATAAAAAGTTATTTCCTGATTGTTTCACAGTGGTTACGTTCAGCACAAATAGACACACCACCAGAAAACCAATGAACTGTCGATCACTACAAAGCTAGACTCGATAGCCTAACTCTATGGCACGTCTGTTAAAAAAGGCCAGACAAATAAAAATATGCTGTAACTGTAAGGTTGGCACAAATTATCACCAGGAACAAAAACACTATTAGCTGTTGAAAACGTGAATAAAAAAAGCCCCAGCGGGTCAAATGACTTCATATATGCGTGGATCTAATGAGCACATGGTTTATGTTATCTTTGACTTCATACCTTATTAAATGTACATGTAACCATAACATACCAAGTTATCTAATAATATGTCTGTTGGAAATACCCGAGCGCTCTTCTTACTGGAGATCTTTGTTTGAAAATGTCACAGCTACCGCTAACACTTTAATGTTAGAGCGAATGAAACAGTCCAGATCACAGATATTTGTGTCAATAATCTCTAAATGTTACAATATCTTATTGTTTTATCAGTTGTTTTTCTAAACTTACATTAAACCCCCGTAAGAAATATTGTCTGAAACAAACAAAAAAGTGGAACGGGGACACTCTGTCTGATGAAAATGGATTATTTCCCAGTCTGCTGGCGGTCAAAAGTCTGCTGCTTTGACCACGAAATAACTATAGTAAATGGAGCGGTGGAAAAGATGGCCCACACACATCACTAATTAATCAGCCGGTCAGTTACGAAAGAATATATCAGCTTGGATAGAAAACAGGAGGATAAGCTGTTGTGGTCGAGCTGGACGTTCAGTGACCTGGAGTCCAGATACAAGACAGCAGCAGCGGCGGTGGTGGCGGATGTTGTTAGCACTGTGTAAAAGTAGATTAAGAGCAAACTATTTACATTCCTGTGAACTCAATTTAGTGCAAGTGTGAGGGCCTGATTTCACTGGGTGTGTCTACATCTCTGTAGCTGCTCCAAAATCCACATTTAGGATGAATCATTGGGAGTAAATCAGCTGTGACAAACGGGAGGAAACATTTACCAGCACATGGCCATCATTCAGACTCTCTAAATATTAACATTTTTGATAAAAATGGTATTTCTTATATCATAAATACAAGGCAAGATTTATTAGGTGAACCATTTAGAGATGGCCGACCTGCAGTTAAAACTTCTCCAGAGAAAACAAGAGTGATAGATCGTTTAAGCGACTGTGTATTTAACCTTGAGAAAAATGAATTAAAGCTGCCATGTAGGTTTTTCTTTTTTCTTCTTTAGTCAAGTCAGCTGTTGCCAGGTTGAAGAAAAGGGAGATGTTTTGCACAATATCGCCACAGCAGAAGAAAATTCAATTATGTCCAACCTTGACAGAACAACTTGGGTCAAGAGTTAGCAAAAAACTGTGGAGCCACTAAACACTGAGCCTTTTGATTACCATGAATTATGCTCTGTACATGGACGACAGTGCTGCTTTTCATTAGCAAAATACCCTGTGCGCGCGCACACACACACACACACACACACACACACACACACACACACACACACACAGAGAACCAGGGGGAGAAATAGTTAGTAGTAGTAGGAAGCCTGAGAGAGAAACAGGTTGTCAGGTAACATAATCACTCATAATGAATGAGGTAACATCTGTATCGTTAGGAACACAGTTTCACACCTCTCTGACAGATAAGCTGGAGACTTTCAGGACTTTAAGATTCCACGTGGGATTATACATAGACTGGCCACTTCATCAGGTACACTTAAACGATACAACTTGATCCAATACTACAACTCTGCTATAAATACTACTTTGACGAAGCCTGACACTGTCAGAGATGGATTGATTTAACTATATGTTGTTATCGGGGTTGTAGTTTGCAGTGAACTCTTTTAAATCACCTCTTAAAAATTAAATCGCACAAGCTTTTTATCCTTTTACCCATAACCAGACCTGCCTTTTTAATATCAGCTTTCCCCTTTTTATGCCCCCATCTTACATATATTTATCCCTCTTATTGCTGTCCTGCTAAGAATAGCCAGTTTTTCTGTTCTGTAACATTCTGTAAACCTTGTTTTTAAAAGGGTCAATATATCGACTTGTGTTTCTAATATTATGACCCTCTGTGTATGTAAATAAGGTGGTCAAAATATTAGAAACACCTCTCAAAAGTTGAATATATGCCAGAGTTATTGTAATAAATCACATTTTATTGTACAGGTGTACCTAAAGAAGTGTATATTCATCATGTGTTCACCAGATTTAACTCAGAGGCCTGAAATATTATTAATTTCTCATCTTGGACCCTCAAAAACTGAGAGACTGACAGCTGGTTTCTATAGATCTTATAATCTTTTTACGTTTTTACTCAAAACCAGACCTGCCTTTGTAATGTCAACCTCTCCCTTTTTATGCTCATATTTTTTTTTCTTTCGTATATATTTAACATGAATAGAAGAGTTTTCTTCCGTCCCTTAGACTTTTAATTATATTTATATTATAGTCACTTTTAACATATCGTGCCTTTTGTATATATCGTATGCCCGTTTTGGCTGTAACAGAAGAATTTCCCTTCAGGGATCAAATAAAGTTATCTATCTGCATTGTACAAGTGTACCTAATGAAGTGGCCGGTTGTTCCTCATGCGTTAGGCAGATTTAACTCAGTTTCTTATCGTGGATGCACAAAAAATTAAACTGACAGCTGGTTTCTGTAGCATGAAAGCCAGCTTGCATCTTATGGCAAGTTAGTTTAGTAAAATTAAGTCCTGATTTTTTGTTTTGTCAGGTCTGTTACTCATAACCAGACCTGACTTGTTAGTTGTTTGGCTTTCTGTCAAGTCTGCTGCACAGTAAAGTACTTTATAAACCCTGTTTGTTTTTTTAAAAGGTGCTGTTAAAACAGAGTTATTATTACTATATCCACTTGCGTTTCTAATATTATGGCCCTCTGTATGTAAATAAAGGTGCCAAAATATTAGAAACACCTGTCAAAAGGAGAATATGTGTCAGAGTTGTAGCAATGAATCACCCTGGATTGTACAAGTGTACCTAATAAAGTGGCTGGTCTGTGTATATTCCTCATGTGTTAGCTGGATTTAACTCACGAGTTTTCTCATCCTGGATGCACAAAAACTGAGAGACTGGCAGCTGGTTTCTGTAGCACGAAGGCCAGCTTGTATGATCTGTCAAGTTAGTTAAGAAAAGTCCTGATTGTTTTTGTTCCTTTTAGGTCTTTTTATCCTTTTACCCATAACCAGACGTGACTTTTTAATGTCAGTTTTTCCCTTTTTATGCCTCCATCTTATATATATTTTTTTTATTCAGTCGAGTTCTCTGTAAAACACTGTTTTTACAAAAGGTGCTATATAAAATAAATTATTTAAAAAGGTTAGAGAGATGCGAGAGTTACTACTGTTGTGTTCCCTCACAATACAGATGTTGCGGCGGCCAAAACATTAGAAACACCATGGCAGAGCTGTCGCACTGGATCACACCGGATTGTACAAGTAATGAAGCGGCCAGTTGTGTATATTCTTCAGATTTCTCATCTCGGATGCTGAAAAACTGAGAGACTGACAGCTTGTTTCTGTAGAAGGAAGGCCAGCTTGTACGGTCTGGTAGGTTAGTTAAGAAAAGTTCTGATTGTTTTTGTTTCTTTTAGGTGTTTTTATCCTTTTAACCATAACCAGACGTGTTAGTTAGTTATTTAGGGCGGCTATTTTCCTAATAATACAGATGCTGGGGTGGCCAAGATATTAGAAACACCTCCCAAAAGTTGACTATACGGCAGAGTTGTTGCATCGGATCACACTGGATCGTACAGCTGGTGTATATTCCTCATATTTCTCATCTCGGATGCTGGAAAACCGAGAGACTGACAGCTGGTTTCTGTAACAGGAAGGCCAGCTTGTATGATCTGGTAGGTTAGTTAAGAAAATTAAATCCTGATTGTTTTTGTTTTTACAATCTGCCTCCATCAGCTGGAAAGTTTGCACAATGAACACTGACACACACTCACACTCATAAAGTTTGAGCAACAGCTGGACACTGCTGGTATTCAGGCCTAACTTACCTGCTGTAGACCAGACAGTCCATGTGATTGATTTCTTTATCCGACCTGTGTCTCCTGTAGTCCTCCCATAAGTCTTTGATGGCAGTGACAGACAAAATGAAGACGACAGGAGCCAGGGCGAGCTCTGGCTGAAAGGCATTGACAACCGGGACAAAATTCAGCAAGGCGATGAAAACAAAGTAAACATTAGCAAACCTATGAAACTGCTCAAAGAGATTCTTCGGCAGGAAAGACAGCACAGTGTATTTGGTCGTCTTAATCTTGTTGTTTGCATAGTGTCGGTTCGGGTTTTCCTCCCCCTTGGAGTAATCATACAGTATGTTAGCGTGGACAGTCCTGGTTTTGTTCTCTTTGGTCTTTTTCTTTCTCTGTCGTTTGACTTTTGAAGCTTTGGTCATCTCGGGGTCTTCGCTCTCTCGCGCCATAGCCGTTGGTTTCCCAGCTTTAAAAACTTTCCCACACACACAAGTTGAGTTTTTTTTTTTTTTTTTAAAAAAACAAAGTGCTAGCTATGTTATCATTCTTTTACCGCGCGAAGAAAGCTCTCGTCAAGTTGGTTTTAGTCACACAAACAGCTCCTTTTCATCCATGTCGACTCCTCTTTGAGGAAAACTTTTGCTTGTTTAGCTTCTCCTTTTTTTTTTCTCTCCCTGGGAAGGATGCTGAGATAGTAGGGAGGCATACGTTGGACCTCGCCGCCGAGCTGTATATCACACGGATGGGGCTCAGTCGGTGCTAGCGGTGCTAATGCTACGCTTGTAGATCTGCGCAGGCGCGCAGGCTGCGCCCGCACAGGATGATCGTCAGCGGGTCAGGGGGGTCGCACTTCTGGGGGAAATCTGACCCGCAGGCCCCTCCTCGAGCCAACCTGGAGGTTTTTTTCTGCGTCTCCAAGTGCCACGCGGTATTATTGGAGTTTACATTGGCTCACAGGAAGCTACCAAATATCGACAGAGTGAAAGGTGTGTGTATTTTTTTTTATGTAAGAAGACAGTTTGATGACAAAGAAAAAACGAGTTATAACATTTATTTCATTTACTTTTATTAATAGTAATAATTTTATTTATGCAGTGTGTAAGATTAGGGGACTTAATTTTCAGAATAAGTCAGACATGGAGTATAAGATTCACAACTATGTTTTCATGCATGTATGATCACCTGAAAATAAAAATCTTTTTGTTTTTGTTACTTAAAAATTCTCCTTTTATATCTACAATGGGAGCGGGTCCTCTTTCATGGATGCCGCCATGTTGAAACACCATGTATCTACGGTAGCCCAGAACAGACAAACTAAATACCGACTTTAAACAGGGTCCTTAATGTGTTGTTTGTTCTGTAAACCAGGAAGGTGAGTGATGTGAGGAGATTGCAATGCAGTGATTGGTCCATTAGATGTAACTAAATTCTTCACACCGGACCTTTAAAAACAGTTTACAAAGTGTTTTGACTGACAAGCACAAGGCAAAATAGCAAGAGAGCCACACAAAAGCAAGATTAAATTAGAATTAAAGAACATAGTAATGAATAGAAGAAGATATATACTTTTTGATCCCTCAAGGGGAAATTTTACCTGAAACACAACCACACACACGCAAAGGACTCATAGACATTAAATGTAGAGAGATGGTGGAGTGATGGGCAGCCACTCAGAGTGACGACCTGGGAGCGGTGGTTTGGTACCTTGCTCAAGGGCACCTCGGCAGTCCCCAGGAGTTGAACTGGCACATCTCCAGCTACCAGTCCACCTTCCTTACTTTGGTTCATACTGAACTCGAACCGGTCACCCTCCGGTGCCCAAGCTAAATCCCTACAGCCGGAGCTACTGCTGCTCAGAAATAGTACGGAGCCCCTAATGTCCCTAAAGGTAATATTATTTTATCTTGGGTTAAAACTGAATTATCTTGGCGCACAAAATAAAACATATTACCTTTTGGGACTTTTCACAGAAACATGACAAAGATATATCTGCTGTACATAATTCAAATGGAAGCCTACAGTGCATCATGTCCAACGTATCAGCTTAGAGGTGGGAGGCCACATATGTGTATGTATGAATGTAACTTTTATTTGTATCCGCTGTCTGTTTGCTGCTGTCTGCTGTTGCTATGCTTCCATTTCGTTTTATTTTTTAGTATTATTATTACTTATTTTAATTAACTAATTTGTTTGTTTATTTTATTTTGCTTTGTGAATATCTGTACATTACGTTGTAATACTATTTTGGTTGTCTTTGACTTTGATTTCATTCTGGTGTCCTTCAGTGTAACGTCAATGGGGCTGTGCCCTCCCAGCGTGAACTGACATGCTGCCCTTGAAGGGAAACTCACAGCCCACTGCATTACTGTATATCATAGATATTATGCATGTTTATTGTGAAAAAGCATACGTTCTGCCTATACACTAGTTTGTAGAACTAGATTGTATACAACCCTATGGTTAACCGTAGGTCTTTATGTTGTAGATGACAATACAAATCATAACATAAATAATAGATGTTGTGCCAAAAACTCAGTGTACATTTATATATTGTGGAGGGATAATTGTAAAAAAGAAACATGGACTCATGGGCCCTGTAATACACTGAATGAACATGAGACTCAAAGCTCGGCTACCTCCAGAGATTGACTGGCCACTTAGCCAGCACGTTCCCCAGAGGAGATAAATCAAAGGCCTCTGCCAGGGCAGTATACAGCAATTTGCTACAGGGGCATCCAGCTGTTGAGCTAAAAACTAATGGCTGATTGTACACTGTGGCATCTTGGCATGGAGAACAATTCAATTTCCCCATGATGAATGACCAGAGTGAGGTGGATCTGAAACAAGAGGCTAGCTTGGAAAAAAAAAAAAAAGCCAGCTATTGTACTGAGCAAACAGGAGAACAAAAAAACTACTTGTGCTTCTCAACTGAAAATAAAATCATCCCATATTTTTGTTCCTTTTTTTAGGAAGTCAGGTTTCCGGTCAAACATCACAGAATGTACTCACATGTAGGCTGTCATTATCTGGTGTCACAACAGTGTCACAAAACTTTCAGCTCTGGTTTCCACCACAAATGTAATTTATGAGCGTGTTCTTTTTTTCCTTTTCTCTGGATATAATGAGGAAGAATGCCCTCCCATATTTATGTGGTAAATTTGCTTTTGGTCTTCATATTTTTAACCAGGGGTCAGTGAGTAGCTTTGATACACTGAAGAAACTAAACAGTCGTGACTTTCTTAGATTTCTTCAAGTATTCAAGTGTTCAAAAATGACCTTTATTGTAGCTTACAGGGTGGACTCGGCTGGAACTACTCTTTGAGTTTCTACATTCAACATATACAAATACAAAGTCAGAACACCTGTTTGGTTGCTGCTAGAAAAGCATTTACAAAGAAATGGCTTCAGACAGCCAAAAGGTCCAGTGTGTACGATTTAGGAGGATCTATTGGCAGGAATGTAATATAATTTTCATGAGCACGTTTTCATTAGTGTATAATTACCTAAAAATAAAAATCATTGTGTTTTTGTCGTCCTAAAATGAGCCCATTATATCTACAGAGAGAACAGGTCCTCTTCCACGGAGCCCGCTATGTTGGACAAACCAAAGGCTGATTGTAGATATGGCCTTTGTTTTAATGTGAGTTTTTCCTGCATGCTTGGAAGGAGAGGTGCAGCGTGGGAGAGTATTCATTTGGTTGCAATCTGCAACTTCACTGCAAGGTGCCACTAAATCCTGCACACTGGACCTTTAACACATACTGTGTTTTGTTTGTTATGTTTGCTTGTTTTATTAAAAAAAAATAAAAAGATGTATGTAAATGTAAAATAAAAAAAAAAGCTTTTGGAGTGTTCATCCTTTTCATTTTGTCACTGAGTGGAGTTCATATTCATGTCTTTTGTCCCTTCACTATCCTTCCTTGTTTTGTTGGAGCCGGCCTCAGGTCAGGGTTTCCCCATAATTCTTTCAAAGCTATAAAAAATACCCTAAATTATTGGATAATTCCTTTTCTGACTGTAAATATGGAGGAAAAAAGCAGCAAAGGTGCGTATGTATCCACAGCATGTGATTTTATTAATGACTATTAAAAAAACCTCTGTGTGTCTCCATGGTGACATGCCATGAGATGAAGTGATGAGATGCTGACACTCTTCCATCCCTGTTTTATTACCAGTTCACTCTCCATCTGTGTTCACTTTGATTTCATTCTGGCGTCCTTCAGTGTAACTGTGCCCTCCCAGCGGGAACTGACATGCTGCCCTTGAAGGGAAACTCACAGCCCGCTGCCTTACTGTATATCACAGATATTATGGATGTTTATTCATTCAATCAACATTTTATGAGCAGACGTAGCAAGCAAGTTTATCTAGATCTGCTAGGGCTGCACAAAGCGTACTGAAACACCAACATACACAAAGATGACACACAAGGCACCGTGGTTCCTCAGAGACACAGTATAGCTACTAGTGAAGTGAATTTAGCTAATATGTTAAGTGAATTTCTATGGAGTGTTGCTTTAACTTGCAGTGTGCTGAGCTCTCAGGCCTCCGTAGAATTTGGAGAATTTAGTGAGAATTTAGTCATTTTTTCCAGCACAGACGCCAAATATTTGATAATTACATCTTCTCAGACGGGATAATTGTGCAAAACTGAAACAAGTATTATCCCTGAGTTCTTTGCAGCAGTTGCTTCTTTTCAAAAACAGGAAAATAACTCTTCCTCATCAGTCGAAATCTTACAATGAGACTAAAAATAACAGTGAAGACTTGTTGAAGAGTGAAGGCTTGTATGTGAATACACTGAGCAGACTGGAGGTTAACAGTGCAACAGCTGCAGTTCATCCTGTCTCACAGACAGCAAACAACCTGCCAGAAGAGGGCATGATACTCCAGACAGTACACACTTGGTGTTTCACTACAAAACACCAAGTACAATGTCTAAACTACAGCGTGTGTCTGTGCACACACATGTATGCAGTGTTTGTTTGTGTGGGTGCAGAGAAGGAGAAGAACTGTATAAATGAGCAGGGAGGGGGGGGTTGTTATATGACAAATATTTCATCATAGTTCTTCATTTGTGTTCAAATCAACAGATGCAATTCACATTTCTTCTCTCGTGGAACCATTTGACCTTGACAAATAAGGAGGGTTTGGACAGGAAGCCACATTTCGACAGGAAGGCCTGTGAAATCCGACAATGTCTATACTGAGAATAGCATACTCCTGTTGCCTGGAGACAGCGCGATGTTTGGCACCTCAGTTTGTCTGAAGTGATCTGTAGGTGTTAAGAAACCACGAGGAAGCCATAAATGTAAATGAAACAGACAGACTTCTTGTACAATAACAAAATATGCCAGTTTTTTGTTGTCTGTCTCGCTGCTGTCCTATTTAAATCTGGTGCGTGGAAATGATTCGACACCATGAACATGTTCCAAAAACAAAAAAAAATAGATCTTGAATCTCAAAAGTAAGTAGTAAGGCTTTATTTTCACTATTTCAGCTAAACAAAACCCATCACGAGGACAGACATAAAGGTAAGAAGATGGCCTCATCTACCTCTTTTTCATAACAAACCCTCAGGATGGATTTTACCATTGTCACACAGATAAGCAATAACTACCCAGCGCACTGATTTCCAGGTGAGAAAACCTGCTGATTCTGTTGAAGTTGCAGATCAATCTGTTTGAAATGATGTACAGCGGCTCGAGGCCGTTGTAGCAAAGGTAATCACTTACTGCAGATGGCATCCATAACACAGGAAAAATACACTTGTGCTGCGACAAACAGCAGATGGATGATTAAAATCCTTCATGTGTTTAACTTCCTTATGCAGTGTCTCAGGATTCTGGTTCAGTCACAATGTGATAATGATGTACTGTATGCTCTGTAAATGTGGGCTAACACATTATGGACATTTTAAAACCTGCTTCTTACACTACATGTGTTATTACTGCGGTAAACGTTGCCAGAGAGAGTTAGTGTAATATGCACTGTTCTCAGTCTATTCTGTTCTGCAGGAATTTTAGATGCAGTCCAACACCAGAGTGATCAATAAAAAAAGAAACGCTCCCAATTGTTCATTCTGTGTTTAGTCATTCAGTGGAGATATATAGGCGATAGAGGCGTCTTAAACAGTAAAAAAAAAAAGAGAGAAGTGGAAAGCTGCACACTCATAACTCTGATGTATTTACTTCAACTCATAAAGTTAAACATTTTGGCAAACTGCCTTCTCCAAGACTTCTCAGAGATACCTGACCGGCATTTGCATCAACTAGGACAGGACTGCCAACTTGAGAGGCCAGTCCAACTACAACCACGTCCAAGATCGACAAGTACAAATATCATACAGAAAGAAGGCACAAAACCAAAATCTACGTGAAAAGTCACAGGATCACCAAAGTGAGTAGGATCCATTGCCTGGAACAGCCACATGCAGCTCTTGATAAACCTGTGGGTGACGTCATGAACACGTATTCATATTTATACTGTCTGCACCAAACTGCACCAAACAATCCGTCCAGTAGATGTTGAGATATTTCACAGGAAGGGTATGACCTGTCATAAAATCTAGTTTGCAAACTAGTTTTTGTGCAGTAAAAAACTTGAAGAGTCTCTGCTGTGTCATGTGGCTACGTGACACACAGTCAGTGTCACCAGACGTCTAAATAAAAACTGGACACTTTGATGTCTTTCAAACATCTGTGGAAAACTCTAATTTGGGTTCTGATTAAATCTGGGACAAGAGGACAATGTCACCTCTCGTCAGAGCATTAATTTGGACAAATACCTCTAATTTTAGTCAATAAGATAACTGTTTTGGGATTATTGAAGCCCCTCTGAATCTGACCACTGGACAAACACCTCGAGGAAATGTCTGGCTACCAAACAAAGATATCCCAACTGTCCTCAGAGGTGGTCCACCAGTCCACCAATAACTCAGGTCAACATTCCACCTTAGCCTACCGTCCTGATAAAGGAGGCTGCAGGACGACATTTGGTCATCTGGCTCCAGAGCCACTACTAGCCATCACTAATCATCATCAATAAACGTTGGCGGCAAGGACTCAACAACTTGACTCTGATTGGTCCTGCTTCACCTTCTCCTCTCCCTCCATCATTCAGTCAATAATTGTGACGATGATGTTGAGAGACGTCAGGGTCAGAGTGTCAGGAAAACAATCAGACCGCTTCAAGATGATCGCACTGACTTACTTGTACAAGCAGCAGTTAGAAGTCCCCCAGGCAGGTTTCACATGACAGATAGAAAACATCTAAAGTCCAAAAGTCATAGTGTTCATGTCACTTTAAATTGTGTTCAGCTCCTCTAACCTATATGTTTAGACCCTGTTTAGACAGCTTAAATTAGGCCAGCTCAACAATCTAGTTCATATGAGCTGCTTATCCTTTTCTCCAGCCTGAATATCAGGATATCGCCTCTGTCTGGCTGTGTTTGATACACATCTCGTCATGCATGGGCCTAGACGTAGCTTGTCTATTGTACTTTGAAGTGAGCAAAGCTGCTTCAGGATTTCACATCCTGAACACTTCGCATCCAAAATGAGAAAATAAAGCGTCTGTGAAAATCGAGATTCTGAAGAGGAGAGATGATTGCCACAAAGCTAAAAGAGCGATATCATTTAGGTTTATTAACATGCAGTGTGCGGCATCAACTGTTGGTTCATTTATTCATGCGAGATGATGTTCACAAGTGAAAATCGCTTAATTAAACATTTGCTTCAGTGATGACATTAATTATTACTTTGCAACCACAACAGCTTGTTGATAACCGGTGGGATTTTTAAAGTGAAACTAAGAATAGTTAGGACAAGAGACAGCCCCAACTCTTAAAGCAAGCTCCACTGACAGTAACAGGGACACGGTTTTAGACTGGATTAACAAGTCCATCAGTATATTGTTCCAAAAAGACGTTCCATACAAGCTAACCCAAACGTGTCAATGCAGGCAGCAGTGTGTGAGGCGAGGCAGAAAATAAGGGTGTGGATGGTGTTTAACTCATCACACTTTCATTAATAACGTTTTTCCCATCAACAAAATCTACTCAGTATCTATACTATAGTTGCTATCAAGAAGCAAGAATTTCAAAAATATTCAATTGCCACTAAATGTAATCTAGATTCAACATTGATGTTTCTCTCTGGGAGAAATTTCTATGAGTACCTGTTGGAGCAGGTCTGAGCAAAGCTAGCTCGAGGATTTATTCACTTCTGGTTCTGGCAGCACCTATTACACCTATTTTTAGGTGCCGCCGTCATCTTGGTAATCGGAAAATGGCTAAAAAAGGCCCATTGAGAGCTGAGGCAGGCTGAATGAAGCCTGGTTGCTCAAATAAGCCACCTATAATGGCACCTACATGTCATTCAAAGCAACAGCAATCGCACTCTTAATTAACTTTAAGCCTTAACATAATCTGAACAGGTGAGTTCTATAAAAATTCACCCTCAGTACAGTTGTCATGAATGGGGAAATTAGCTATAGAGACCAAAACTGTTTTTTGTACCAGGCTGTAAACATGTTTATTTCTGCTGTGAAGTTGGACATTTTAACATGGGGACTTACGGAGACTCGTTCTGTAACCAGCCTCAAGTGGACGTTTGAGGAACTGCAGTTTTTGGCATTTCTAGGTTGGTCTGTGTATTGTTTGTTATCATGTGTATGTTTTAAACTATACTAAAATAAAACCTGAACTTAACTTTGACGTCCTTCTGATCACACACTTCCTCAGCTGGTAACTCTGTGATGGAACCTCTGTTAGGTTTGGAGACTGTGACTAATCTTATTTATTTAGCCACTTCACCATCACACAGATGGTGTGTTAAAGAAAACCACGTTATCATATCGTGTTCACCCTCATCCCACTCTGCTTGACACTAATGTACAGTTGTATTCTTCAAACTCAGGGCTGAAAGAACGATGGCTAAATGTGCCTTAACGATCAATAGTGGTATCTCTGTCTGATGCCCTACTTGAACACGCTTGATATAATGAACACAGTTCTTACTGGGGGTATCTGAGGACAGAAAGGCTCAGCCTGGTACTTCATCCTCCCAGACATCATATAGAAATCCTTGTAGAGTTTGACACTGGCCTTTTCCAAATCCTTTAACACATGTTGAAAGGACAAGCAAGCTTCTGCGACCTTTTATTATCTGTGAAAGTACAAAAAGAAAAATCCAGGCTATGGAGAATATCATATTATAGCATTCAACTAGACCCTCTGAACCTTTGGTACCCACCCACACCTTCTTTGGGGATGCCACCATGACAAACACCTACACCGACTATGTCCCCAAATTGCTCGGGGAAACTGGAGAGGCTGGTTTGGAAATTAGTGTTTCAATCATCGCAGAGACTTCCACGAGGCATTACCAGTACACCCTCAGGCACTGGCGGAAAAGTCTGATTAACAGCATGACATTAACGTTAATAAAGTCAGATATGTCTTCTGGGTTCTTCTGGGTGTTTAGGCTGTAGTGGCATGCTTTTATTAGCAAATGTAAAGTGCAGCAGCATTAAGTGAAAGCCTGTGTACAAAGAAATGCAGGGTCTGATTGGTGTTTAATGAGAAAGCTCATTGAATGAACATTTCTCTTGAGAGTTCAGGATGTGGATAACGGTCTGCTTAATTAAAGAGACATGTTGCCATTTTGATGTAGATGAGTTTAAAATTAGTATATCCCTTAGCTGCGACCGAGCATCCTACTTTTAAATCCTGCACCTCGGAGAATGTGACACGAAGTGGGGAGTGGAGCTGGGAACTGCAGTGACAGTTTGTTAAGATAAAATTTGGCAAGGTAAAAATGACTTTGATACCTTTTGGAGGAGAGACAGAGTTTGGTTTGAACATGTCAGAGAATGTTTGATGACTGGTAAATCTAGATTGAGGCACTAAACATGACAAACTGTTACAATGCCTGCTCAGGTTAAACTCAAATTACCGTTAACAGTTGCACATATCAGGTTTGTGGATGTCAGTGGTTCGGTGAACTGTTTTGGTGATATATCTCATAGACCCCAGAGGATGAAGCCTACTAAGTCAGGATTGTCATCACATTTAGTAAAGATAGTTCCCAGAGGATGAATCCTAGTTATTTTGGAGATTACCTTACCATGTGAAATATCTCAACATCTGCTGGATGGTTTGGTGCAATATTTTCTACAGAGTTTCATGGTCCTCAGAGAGTGATGTCTATTGACTTTAGTGATCCATTGACTTTTCATCTAACCCCTGGATTCCACCAGCCATGGCTCTGTGACATTGTTCGTTCTCCACGTAGCTTCATATCCAACCAGGAGGCTTTCAGAAATGGAGCTTTTTGTCCTCCAGACTTTGCTAACTTGCTCAGATTTGATTGTTTTCTCTTCTACTTTGAGTCAGCAGGCTTTGTACTTAAATAGTTCCTTTTTGTCTGTTTTTTTAAGATTTGAAGTCTGCACAGGATGTTTTATTTTGAAAATTCATGTCGTTTCTGGGTCTACTCTGTGTCTACTCAGTTTACTCTGTGCTGCTTGGCGTGGCTGGTCACGGCATCTGTCTTCTGGGATGCTTCTAGTGGTATCAAAAAGGAGGTGCTTTTAAGTGAAAAATCTCAATATCTAGTGAATAGATTGCCACAACAATTATATCTGGTAAACATGTTAGGTTTTTTATTGTGAGCATGCTGATGTTTGCATTTATTTAAAAGCACCATTGTGCAGCCTCACAGTGCCGCTAACATAGCTGAAGAATCTTATTCTCGTTTTCACAAAAAGCTCATTATTCACAGTGTTTCTCTTTTGTTATCACTGTTGATCCATAAAAACACCAGTCACTCTCTGTTGTGTGCGCACGATCCGGTTATCAAAGGATTTAGCTGACTGCATCTTCAGTGTATAATGCATTCAGAAGTTCAATGTGCAGAGGCCCAAATAAATCAAAGTAATTAACTCAATAATTGATTTGATGAATTTCCCCGCAAAATGGAGACATTTTTGCTAAATCTGCAGAAATGTGCAGCTGGTGGGGCTCTGGGAAATCACAGAGAGAGAGAAAGAGAGAGAGAGAGAGAGATCTCACATAAACAATGGGCACATTGTGCCAGAGGGTACGGCTCTTTTAATTACAAGACACTGGAATCTACAGCCACGATATGACCCTTCAGTCAGTGATTGAGTGGTGAATACATGCCAGTCAGATGTGAAAACTGAAGCAGAGAATGGAAGACACTTTCTGTCAAGCAGATGATGATCAATCTCAAATGTGATTTTCCTCAAATGAATCTGATCTTCTAATTACGACAGCGAGATATAAACAACCCAGAGTTCATGATTATTTGTTCTGTTATAGATAAAATAAAGTTTGAATAAGAGAGCTGAGTTGAGGGGGCTGATTACAGTTACAGTTTATGAGGCTTGCTTGCTTTATGATACCTATTATCTGATGTTTAATGGGTGCATTGTTTACCATGTTCACCGTCTTCATTTTCTAATTAGCTATTAACAAACACACAAAGTAACAGAGGCCAATAGCAATGTGATTAGCTTATAGATATTTGGTTACGTGGTCCAAAGTATTGAAAAAATGTTAATTATAACCTAATGAAAATGAAACTTTTAAAGCAACATTGTGAGTGTAATACCACCATAGTAAATATTGACAGCTATACACGTGTATTTCTTCTGATTATGTTATTTATGATCAAAAACTAGCAAGTTGACAACTTTGCTAACAGCCAAACATCAAGAAAGGTCAACAACACAAGACATAGCAGCCAGCTCATATTACTTACTAGTCCATCAGCAGTCAGTCCAGCTCGGCGTCTGTCTTTCAACCTTTTGTTTCACCAAGCTGTCACCAACCACTAAAAGTCAGTCCCAGATTTACTCTTGTCCAGTGGCTTCTTGCTTAGTTACTCTCTCCTTCAGCCGCTTCTCCTTTGTCATTATGTGCATAGAATGCAGTTACATTGTCTCCTTGCCGAACTCCAGTTCTAGCACGACACTGGCTCTGCTCCCTGTCAGCATTCCCCCACGCTCCTCTTTCCTGTTGGTCCAAAACGCCTGTGGTACAAACACAAACACTAACACTCCATTTCAGCCTAGCTAACAAACTGAGCTAATGCTAGCTATTTAGCAGCAGTTTACTTATTTAACTTAAAGTGTAAAGTTTAGGTGAAGCAGTCGGAGGACATCAGCGGGAAAACCAGACAGCAACATTTTCTCCATAAAATATGATCCAGTTTCACCAAAATCAGTGAAATAGTTGGTGTTGTGTGACTTAATGCCATAAAGTGCTACATACAACAAAGTTACATAGTACAGAAACAGACATATAGTGAATGACAGGGGCAACAGTCACCTGATTGCAAGTCAGTGTAACATCAAAATATTTTGAATCTATTATTTTATGGTGGAAAAGTTACACCGTGTTATTACAATTAATGTCTGTACCAAACTTAAATGTGATCTGTCCAATAGTTATCCAGACAAATGTAAACTTTATGGGTGCACTCGAGAAAAAGTCAGGAAAACAACAAATCATTTGGACCATGAATGTCTGTACAAAATATCATGGCAATCCAACCAATACCTGTTATTTCAATCTGGAAAGTTTTGGACTGACAGTGTGACATTGCCATTCCTGTGCCATGCCACTATTATGGCCACAATGAATAGCATCTAGACTCCCCATACGATACGTAATGAATAAACATTGCAGTGTGATGAATTAAAATGTTACTCTGATGTCAAATGCTGCTTTCAAATGAAAAATAGCAGCAGCACAGTTGATTCCCATGACATTGTTGAATGACTTGAATCAATATTTAATTCAAAATTAACAGCAGTTTGTTCTTGGGGATGTATTGATCCTGTAGACCTGAGGAAGAGTTATTGCACATAAATCATGAGAAATTATTTTGCTATTCCGACTCTACTGCCCCAATGGGACGACGAAATAAGGACGTATTTGGATTTTCCAGACTGAGTTTAAACAGAGAGAAAGAAATGACAAATTGCCACCAACAATGTCCAACAAAATTAGTCAACAATTAATCTGATAATGAGGTGTGTGAGTTTCACCTGCTGGCTGTATAGTGAGATGAATGATTAGAGTTAATTACATTACTCATATTTAAAGTGAGTTAGTTAAAGTGTTTTATAAATTTATTGTATTTTAAGTATTCAGTACTTAAATTATCCTCTGTGGCTGTAAAGTGAAGCCAATGCAGGAGTTCCTCAAACGTCCACTTGAGGCTGGCTACAAAAGTGAGTCAGTCTCCATAAGTCCCCATGTTAAAATGTCCAACTTCACAGCAGAAATAAACATGTTCACAGCCTGGTACAAAAAAATGTTTTGATCTCTATAGCTAATTTCCCCGTTCATGACAACTGTACTGAGGGTGAATTTATATAGAACTCACCTGTTCAAATTATATTAAGGCTTAAAGTTACGCAGGATTAACAGTGTGACTCCTTTGATTGTCATGTAGGAATCATTACAAGTGGCTTGTTTGAGCAACCAGGCGTCATTCAGCCCGCCTCGGGTCGACCGATGGTCCACGTCTTTGCCTATTTTTAGGCGACAGAGGCAGGACAAGATGGCGGCTGCTAGGGCCACCACACTCTGAGCTTCACAACGGAAGCTGTGGATGACGTCACGGATACGTTGTCCATGTTTTATAATGTCTATGGGCTGTTAAAGCAGAAAACTTGACAAGCATGAAGAGAAAGACTTTCCCCAAACTGGTTGTCCTCTAAAGAAGTAAAGTTCCTTGTGTGGTGTACTCTCTGTGGTATACAGTGTTATATAATGTAAGCCTCTGAAGTGAAGTAAGACTGGATGATTACTTCTTATCTTTCTGGCCATCAGTCTTAGTGGCTTTAATGTCACTCTTATATAATGACACTTAATGTGTCATTAAGGTTAATCTAACATAAAATTGCAGATTGTCACTATTTGTCATGCAGGTGATGGAAGATTTCCATTTTGAATTTCAGAGTAATGAGTGGAAAATCCATGCCTCTGGGTGCTGAAGTCATAAATCACTGTCCTTGTATTAAGATAGTGAGACCCAACAGTTCCCACCATGAGCAAGAACGCCACCATGAGCTCAACACTCGCTTCCTTAAATGTCTTGCTAAGCTACAAATACAGTAAGTAAGTAGTACAAATGGTCGTTAATGCTACCAGCTAGTGTTAACTGTGGCTACTTTTAGTCTGTGTTTATCATCTGCTACGACATTTGGGGAGTTCAACATACGTAACAGACCTCAGAGTCTCGCCTATTTCATACCGGTTAGTGAGGGGCAAAAGAATTTGGCCGAACCAAACTTTCAGATACCAGAACCAGTAAAGCAGTCACATTTTTACACACAGTGTGTTTTATTGGACTCACCTGTATTGACGTCAGATGGCAACAACATGTGTGACAGTATGACTGAATGCAAAAGGTGTGTATGATTTTTGGTCTAAATGACCTTTCATACACTATCTCTTGCTGCTGCTTTGAGACTGATGTGGACGTGATGACCTGTGAGCGGTGTAAACACGACTTTTCTCTTAAATCCATCCAGAATACTATCCAGAATACTATTTAGAAGTATGTGTACTGAAGCCAACGTAATGCAGTAAAATTATAATAAACCTCATTTTTACAGGACATTTATTGGCATGACGTCATTCATTAATTCCTCATTTATGATGCAAAGGCCATATGCTGGATTCATTTTCCTCTTTACCCCCTCCTCGTGCTCTTCCCTCCTCTAATCCTCACTGCACTTCTATCGAGTTATTTTTGGTGAGACGTAAAGAGAGATTTATTTTTTGACACACTTTGCAGAGAAACAAACTCTGGGTAATTCACTGTAGTATATTTTCTACACTGTGTTGTGTCATGTAACGTGGAGAGCCTGCACAAACCAAAGCATGGCTGGATGAATACAGCTATTAAGGGCAAAGTTTCACACAGAGGAGAGTCCTGAACCTTTGGGGGGGGAGTCTATTAATCCTTATACGCCAGAGGCTGAGCGTACATGCAATGACGGGATGATCTAGTTGCAAATTCAAATAATCAAGTATCATGAAACACTGTTTAATCTTCAATGATGTTTTAGATTCATGGGTAAAAAAAAAATCCATTATAGTAGCTGACGGTGGCTGAAATCAGTGACACCCTGTTCCACCGGGGGACACGGAGGCTGAGGTTTCGCCTGAGGGAGTAGTATCTTCGTGCTGCAAGCCCTTCATGTGAAGAGTTATACAGCAAGTGATGCAGAATAGGAAGAAAAAAAATAGCAGAAAAACGGCAGCCACGAGTATCTTCATTTCCCCATAAGAGACTTGCTCTAACGTCAAGCTTTTGGCTCTGCTGTTTGTGCTGCCTCAGAGGGAGCGTTGTGCTACTGATTCAGTAACCTCTGTAAAGGCTGGGCTTGACTTGGACACATCTCAGAGGAGAGGGAAGAAAGAAAAGAAAAGCAGACATCTCTGCTTGCAGTAAGTTTTCATAAATAAGAAGTTCAAATTTCATTTCTCAGGGGTTTTGTGATTTTACATCCAGCTGATCAGACACTTTTTTGGGTTCATGTCCTTCTTAAATGGAGCAGAACCCAACAGGACCCATTCAAATACTGGAGACTTGATTTGTGGGGACTCTATAGCAGTGATTTCCAGTCATTTTGGCTTGTAACAACGGGGTCACTGTTTGCAAATATACAGTAAATCATGTAATCAAAACTCATGTCTAACAGATATTTGCACATAGAGTTTAATAATCATGCTTGCAATATGTTAAAGACACTTTAATGAGTGACTGGTTGCGTAGTTATGAAAAGGTATGTTAAATGAGCAGAGTTTGAGTTTTTTCCCGAGGTGTGCTGGTGTCAGAAGTTCATTTAGCATAACTTTTTATGACTTTGCTTGCAACATTAGCGTCTCAGTTACTGCCAGTTATAAAGAAGAAAAAAGCGGACATGTTTTTTTGTTTTTTTTTACATTCCTGTGCTGTTAATCATCTCTCCCTCAGGTTTATCTGTGATGGGGGGGGGGGGTCCCCAAACCACCTCCAAAGAATCAATGTAGTGTAACATTAGAATGAAACCTCCAGCATTTAAAGCTTAAACCTGAATGAACCTAAACCAAAAACACTGACATATTATCACCCTGTAATGTAAGAGTATAATTCTGAGTGCCAGTCTAGTTGTTTTCCCCTGATTCCAGGCTTATACTGAGCTAGCTGGTTGTTATTGGTAGCTTCATATTTCGTACAGACATGTGAGTGATATCAATATCACAAAAAACAACTATCATCTACATCTGGAACCAAAAGTGACTACGCACTATGCAGAAGTAGAAGAATTGAGAGGAAGTGACATGTCTCTGTGGGTTCATCACTATGATTACACATCACCATTCGATCCATTGTTGGTATTAAAAATATTGATTATAGCAGCTTCAAACTGGCGTTTATACTTAAAGCTTTTCTACATGTCATGCCAGAACCGGAGCTGTGCAAGTGTGCAATGTAACCGGGCTCTCTGGACATACAGTAATCAGAGAGGCCAAAGGTGACGCTGATAGAAGAAACTGAGAAGACAAAAGGAGAAAGTTGCAGAGCAAGCGGACAAGAGTAAATCTGGGACTGACTTTTAGTCGTTGGCGAGAGCTTGGTGAAACAAAAGGCTGAAAGACAGACGCCGAGCTAGGTTTTGATCATAAATAACATAAACATAACAAATACACGCATACAGCTGTCCTTATTTACCACAGTGATATTGCAAACTGGAGGCGCTAAATCACAAAGATACCACTTTCTATGCAGTGTTTAACTCAGCTATCACACAGTTCATATTAAAGCCGCTGTTTGTTACATGGCCCGGTACTTTGCTTAAAAAAGAACAGCCTCATTATTCCTGTGCGATTACATCAGTCAGTTCACACTCGGCTTCAGTAAACTGACTGGCTACGCAGGTAAAAGCAAAAAGATCCAAAGCCCTACTTTCTCTATTCTTGCTCTACATGCAAGTCTCAACCTGATTGACATGCAAATTCTCTCTAGATTTGTGCAACGTGAATCCTGAGGCTGAATCCTGAAGTGGTGCTGCACGAGAAGTGTGTGCTTGCAGTATCGGTGCAGGCTCAGAGAAATCAGGTGAACACAGCATACAGTTATCTCATTAATTTAAAGGGCTTCTGGGCGTCCTGCCAGCTCCGATGAAGTATGCCAAGGTACTGGAGCATCATAGAGCTAATGTTATTTAGAGATATTACAATGATCTACAGGATGCTTCATTACATGCAGGGTTAAAGGTGAGTGTTGTACCGGGACAACTTTGCTTAGTCTGCTGCCTTTTTTGATGCAGGGTGGTTGCAAGGGTGGTTGCAAAGATTTAAAATTTTATCTAGCATTGTAGGACCGTTTACAGACAAGACAACAAATCTGTGATGTGTTTAGTGCTGTTTGCATGTCCACACTACAGGAAGCAGAAAGCCCTTGAATGGGATATTATATAAGAGGCTCTTCCAGGATTTAATGTTCCAGGATCCTGAAATTTGTATGTGACAGTTTGGTGGTTCTCATTCAGTAAAATCAGTCAAAACATTTGTTTCAAGTGTCCAACCAGAGAATGTTCAGGTGGACTACAACCAAGTGGTAAACTCCGTAACTAAAGTGAAGCCAATCTAAAAGTGCCAAAAACTGCAGTTCCTCAAACGTCCACTTGAGGCTGGCTACAGAACGAGTCAGTCTCCATAAGTCCCCATGTTAAAATGTCCAACTTCACAGCAGAAATAAACATGTTTACAGCCTGGTACAAAAACAGTTTTGGTCTCTATAGCTAATTTCCCCGTTCATGACAACTGTACTGAGGGCGAATTGTTAAATGAGCATCACATACGGCTCTTCAGAAACTTGTGGGTGACGTCAGAAATACGATGTCCATGTTTTATACTGTCTATGTGTGCAGCCTGACAGTGATGAATTTACCTGGTCAAAACTGTAGATGTAGATACATAAAGAAATGTCACATGGGTGATTTATTAAAGTCGAGATTTCCAACTTTTAGTCTTGTTGTATCTTCAAATTGTTGTATTTATAAATGTAAAATTCTGAAATCATGCGTTTGTATAAAAGGAAATGAGAGACAAAATGTAGGCTGGTTGTAAGTGGGAAGAATGTGACTGTTAAGGTTAAAAGATGGTGCCACAAACGTGTTGCCATCAATTATCCATTATTTATTCAAAGAAATCTCTAAGTGTTCTTGCCATGATGAATGTGATGGTCCTAAACAAAGAAAGAGGCAGCTTTAATCTCATGTTAGTATTTAACAAATTAGATCAAAGATCATTCATTACATTCATGTCAACTGTTAAGCATAACATAATCTCAGTTTTTAGAAAAACATGCACCTGACTACAAAGCCCTGTTTATAAAGTGGGAGGTACTCAAAGTATTTTTGTGGCGAGGAGGGAAAACACACCTGCAACACCTTCAGTTTCTAACAGTGACGGCGGTCATTACACTCACATGGTTGACTATTCTTCTTTCTTTTTGGCAGGCTGCTGTTGGACAGGACTTACTTAATAATTACCTCGGAGGGCAGATATATGAGCACAGCAACATTCATTATTTGTTGACTTGGTTGAGCCACAGCGGAACTTTGGAAACCACAAACAGCAAAACACAACTGAATTAATAAACATGTAACGAATTAATCATCATCATTTGATCCCCTGGAGGTTGATTGACACGCGAGCGTCCTCCTAAAATAAATTCATCATGTAACAGATAAAAGACGAGAAGAAAACAGTAAAGTCATTAAAACATAATTTACATAGTTGGAATGGAGTCGTATAATAATAAACCAATTATTATTAATTTAAGTTGGTTCATGTAGATATATATTTAATTGCTTATTTAGTTATTTCAGCGTTACTTATTAATTGAACTTTGAGCCATCTTTTTCGGGATGTGGCCAAGTCATCTGAATGCGCTCGACCTGGAGTACTCTTCCTGGAAACAGTACAAAAACAACCTGTGATAAAGCACTGAACACTGATTCAGCAGTCCACAGTCTATTAGTCATCGTGTTTAGATTTAGTTTGTTCAAACTTCACTCCAGGACTCGAGATCACACATTACAGGACATTTAGATAAAGATAAACATTTACAAATGTAAGAGACATTAGCTTTGGATCAACAGTTACGTTGCACATGTCCTATATATAATCTTGTAGTGTTATATGTTGCAGTTAGCTGTCATTTCATCACACATTCAGCAGCCAATCAAATCTGAGAACCTGCCTACTCATGTACCACATACAAAGGCTGCAGTTGAGCACAGATGGTATAAAATATGGATGTTGTATTCATGACGTCTCCCACAGGTATCTGTAGAAGCTCAAAGGGTGGTGGCCATCTTGGCAGCGTCCACACACTTGTCAGTGAAACACAGAGCATTGCAGATATTTTCCCCTGAGACCTTCATTCTTTCTTTTAATATATATAAAAAAACAATGCAACAAGCGTGGATTTGCAGTAGCTGCAACCACATTTGGCTGATTGATGATTTCAGCTGCCTTGCTCTTTTTATTTGCTGGAACTTTGGTTGAGTCTGCTGCACAGGTCTGTTGAAATATTGATTTGAAATGTTGATTTCCACCGGGCCAAGAAAGTTGTCATTCCAGGCGGGCATCTGTGGGATTACCAGAATATCTTTGAAGATACAGCTCTCTGCTGGATACTAGGTAGAAAATTAGGTTTTGAGTTTCCCCTTCAGGTTATTGCAGACTCAAAGAGTAACGTAAAGAGTGCTGAGCCTATAGTGACGTACACACTGCTGTGAATCTAAAGGCCTGTGACCAAAAGACAAAGACAATAGGAAAATCTGAAAATGTTGTATGTTTATCTGTAATTTGGGTGAAGTGACTGTTCTTATATAGCAGCTTTCTACTCATTCAGGGTGGATTTTGCATTTATAAATATTGTGTTGGTCTCATATGAGGTTGAACATTTGCAAGAGAAAACATGTCAACTGAATCAAAATGGTTGAAGCAGCTACTGCACGATACAGTGTATAATTGAACTAATTGTGCTTCGTTTGTTTGCAATTCTAGCTGCTCGTTATTTAAAAGGACGTAACTAATCACATTGGTTTTGCCTTCTGCCAAAATCAGGCCACAAACACACACACGCACGCATAAATTCATAAGCAAAACAGAGTCAACGACCTGGGCATTACTGCTGATTGTAATAACGCGGTGTTGTTAAAGTGGGAGAGAGAGAGCGAGACTGAGGCCATAGAAAGGATGCACTGAAAAGCTGAGATGCTGTGCTTGCCAAAGACTGCTGACGGTGCACGGCCAAGTCCAAAAAGGTTCACCTGTGAGATATCGAATCAACTGGAAGAAGAAGAAGAAAAAAAAGAGGAAATACATCCCAGGAGCCGTGTTGGAGAGCTGTTTCCTTTATAAGATCATCTCCTCATCTTCCACATGAAACTGAACAATGTGATTATTTTTGTAGAACAGCGCCTCTTTCTTCTGATCTATTATAAACCAATTTAAATAATTCAATGAATGATTATAGTTCATGTTTCCTCATCCTTGAATTGTGTGTGAAATTCATTAAAAACATGTGCAATCACTCAGTGTTGGTTACTGACCTTGAACTAATGGTGAGTTTTCTGGAGCGCACCGACTGCTTACCAAGCCCTTTGGAAGTCCACACTTGAAATTGATGAGAGCTTGAAAAGCATGGATATATTATGTTTTTGTGCTCTGACTGCTCACAAATACTAACCCTGCAAAAAAAAAAAAATGATTTAACTCCACATCATTTCATTACAGCTTTAATTTTTCAGTACAGTAAGCATGTTGTCTTTTCTTTTTTTCACGGCATGTTGATGATATAAGGAGGAAAAAAACAAATGTTGCAAGTTAACATTTGCTACATCTCACGAGTCTGAAGCTTAAATGAATATAAGAAACTAACACTGCAATAGGAAGAATAGCTAAATGAACGTGTGAATGGATCGACAACAAAGTAAAGAGCTCTGATGTTGCACCAACTTATTTAGATCATGTGATGTGTTTAAACTGTGAGCTTATTATTTATTTTAAAGTATAGAACTATTCTATTCCATGACATTGATAAAACTGATAATATGGATGCTGATCTGTGGAGTTTTTTGTTTTTTTTCTGCTGTGAAGTTGGACATTTTTATATGGAGGCTCATGGAGATTGACTTGTTTGGTAGCCAGCCTCTAGTGGACGTTTGAGGAACTGCAGTTTTTGGCACTTCCACACTGGTTTCACTTCACAGTCACGGAGGTTGCCACTTGTTTCAAACCCAGGTAAGGCAATGGTGCGTTTCTTTCTGTTGCCTGCAAGCTGCAACATACGTGGCTGTGAAGTGAAGCCAAGAACAGTTCCAATCACCATCAGCAATGAAAACAGCAACGACCACGACCAAACGCTGCTTCACAACGTCATAAAACTACGTCCTCTGTTTTTGTTTCGGTGTGAGAAACGAACCTCATTTCATGGGAATCCCTCCAATAGCTGTTGAGATATTTAAAGATGCAGTGTATATGTTTTGTCCTTGTATAATGACCTAAAATTGTTATGTTATGTTTTTGCCACCTTGGAACGAGCCTTTTATATCTACAGATGTCACAGGTCCTCCTCCATAAAGTTCAACATGTTGAGCCACCATGTTTCTACAGTAGTCCAGAACAGACTAAACCAACTCTGCATAGGCCCTTTTGATGTTTTTACATGTTTTTTTTTTTTTATATTAAACTGTAGTTTATCCTTCACTCTTGGAACGGGGACGCAATTGGATAGATTTGTACCCGCACCTGCACTGCTAGATACCATTAAATCCTACAAACTCCTCCTTTAAGTCAGGATGGCTAAAAATGAAAAATCAATCTGAAGAACAACCAGTCAGTATTCGGGAACAAACAGGTATTTTAAGTGCAGATAATTGTGTATCATCACATACATGGTACGACTGATAATTAACGAGCGATTAACATATCAAGCCGACTCTGGATAGATACTAAATTGTATGTTCGGTGTGTAACCCGTCAAAACAAGAGAGAAGTCTGATGAAGAGTTCATGGGTGGATTTTCAAAAAAACACAAACAAACATGCCAAGAACTTTTTTCTTTACCCAGCTACTACAAAGAGGCTAATAATTTGTAGCATATCAATGATTATGTGACACATTTATTAAATTAAATTAAATCTAGACCATCTCAGCTCTCAGGACGATATATCTGGGTGCAAATGCTGCAGAACCATCTGGACACAGGGCAGCCCAGCTGGTGAGCAGTGCTGCACCGTTAACAGCCAGCTGAGGTGTGCTAATAAAAGTGATGAGTTCAGGTGGTAAGCTGTAACCAGCGTGACAGTGACACTGTGGGCCCGCTGTACATTTGTCTGAGTAGTTTATTCTGTTGACAAATTAATGGTGTTCCTGATAATAAGAGGGCGGGGCTACTCATCTGGATTGGTCATTTGCATAAATCATATCAGGACATAAAAGGATTTAATTAAAGCTTTAATGTCACGGCCACAATGCTGTGAGTGATAGTCGCAGAGAGTGATACTTTGTTATTCTTTTGTTAATGATGACCAACCAGAAGGGAAAACTTTGGACTGCTTTGCTGTTTTTTCTACCACACGGTAATTTTATTTTTAATTTTAAGCAACGTTGCGTAGAAATCTTTGAGATTTAGCATCTGGCGGTTTCTTGCTCGCTCACTCTCTCATTTTCTTTTCTTAACTTCCTCTATCAGCATCCTCTTAATTCTCTTCTCCTTTGACATTATGTCCATAGTGGCTGCTGAGCCTGGTACCTACTTACCTACTTGCCCAGCTCCGGTTCTGGCACAACAAATGCCTCTGGTGCAAACACAAACACTTCCTGCTCTGAGCTAACAGTCCACTTGACGCTGGCTATCTCCTTGTCAGTCTCCATAAGTCCCCATGTTAAAATGCTTCACAGCAGAAATAAAAATGTTTACAGCCTGGTACAAAAAACAGTTTTGGTCTCTGCAGCTAATTTCCCCGTTCATGACAACTGTACTGAGTCTGAATCTTTATCTAACTCATGTGTTCAAATTATATTAAGACTTAAAGTTATGCAGAATTAACAGTGTGGACACTTTGATTGACATGTGGGTGGCATTACAGGTGGCTTGTTTGAGCACCCAGGCGTCATTCAGCCGGCCTCAGGTCTGACGATGATCCATGTCTTTGACAAATTTAAGATCAGCCGGGAGGCGGAAGAGGAAGGACTATCAACATGGTGATGGCCACCACACTCTGAGCTTCACAGCAGCTCTTCAGAAACCTGTGGATGACGTCACGTTTTATAATGTCCATGGTTGTTACTAACCAATGTATGAAATCAATCATTCATGAGTTCCTATATTTTTGGCACAAATCTCTTTGCAACAACAGCTGGTGTGACGGTCTTTGGAAAGTTGGCTGTGTGTAATAAATGTCTAAATATATAACAGTCAGTCACAAAATGAACCATTTCAGAGCTCATCAGAGCCACTTCAAACCACTCTGAGATCTCTGAACTGAATTGATTTTTTACATCTTATTGTGTGAACAAGTTATATTTTTTAGGCTCTATAATGATGTATCAGCGGACATGCAGAGTGGTGCTGCCTGTGATATCATCAATATACATCTTGGTGCTCACACTCTGTTGGTGATGAAGAGTTTCTTTGATGAACCCCGAGATCCAATTTGTGTTTGCAGCCTCGCCTCCTGGTTATTGGTCCACCTGCTCTCAGGGGGGGATCATTCACACGGCAGCTGCTGTTGTTGCTCCCGCCTCCAGTTTTAATATCGCTCATTTAGATTAATTATCCTGTGTGAATGTACATATATTCAAAGTGTCTGTCTCATTATACCCAGAAATTTATTATCGCCTTGGTCTAATTAGTTTCCTAGTAGTTTTCCAAAGAAGTCCAATAAAGTCATTGCTTTATCGCTTTTATTGCTCGCACATGCCCCGAGGTTCATCTGGACAGAATCTGAACACTTGGAGGTGAAAAACAAGCAGAAAAACATACTTTTTAAAAAATTCTGACAATTAAATTATTCCTTGATTTGTAGTATTATGTTCTTATCTTGTGGTTAAGCTTACCTTGTTATTTCAGTCATGAAACGTCACTGTGAGGACGTATCTCTTTGTACCATCTGATCACTGATTTACATGCTAATCACTGAGTGACACTCTCTCACCCATCTGACGGTCTCCCTGTAAAAACCCCAATTATACCTTTTTTATGCAGGGTTTACAGTTCAGTGTCCTCTGGGATTTTATCAGACTTTCTCCAGAAGTTGTCATTTCTACGTGCTGCAGCAACTTTATTGCAGTTTCATTGTGTCATCGTGCGGTGATTGGTTGACATTTCTAGTGGCTTTAAATTGTACTTTGAGCCAAAAGCTTTAGAGAGCACAAAAATCTGCTTATGAGGCCTTTTCAGTGTAGGTTTGTTTAGTAATGCTTTATTTTATATTTTAATATTTCTTTTCAAGTGTCTGAAAGAAATATGTCAGAGTATTTTTAGACAAAAAAAAAGCACCATCATCATCATCATGTTCATGTTGACAATGAAATGTGATACTGAGGAAATCTCAGTCAGTATGAACAGGAAAAATTATTACAGCAAGTCTTTTATTTTTCTATTCTTTAAAATAACATTACATAACTCTTCTACCAAAGAACTAATTTTGGTGTCAGACTGACTCCTACCACTCATGGCAGAGGCGAAAAGACCGAAGAGAAAGTGAAGGAGCAAGAAGCCGCCAGACAAAAGTAAATCTGAGACTGATTTGCTGTAAACTGTAGCTGCTGTCAGCTAATGTTAGCTCAGTTTGTTAGCCAGGCCACCTGGACTGTGAGCTCAGAGCGCCAAGGGAGCGTTAGAGTTTGTACCACAGGTGTTTTGGACCAGAGGGAAGAAGAAGAGGAGGTTTTCAGGCTCATGGCTGACAGGAAGCGAAACTGGTGTCGTGCTAGAACAGGAGCTGGGAAAACAGGCAATGTAACCAGACTCAGCAGCCTCTATGGACATAATGGCAAGAGACCAAAGAGGAAGCTAAGAAGACAAAAGGATAGAGTGACCAAACAAGAAGTTGCTGGACAAGAGTAAATCTAGGACTGACATTTATTTGTTGGCGAAAGCTTTGTGAAATAAAAGGCTGACAGACAGACGCTGAGCTGGGCTGACTGCTGTTGGACAAGTAAGTAATATTAGCTGGCTGCTGAGTCTTGTGTTGTTGACCTTGATTGATGTTTGTCTGTTAGCAAAGTTGCTGACTCGCTAGTTTTTGATTATAAGTAATATAACTATAACAAATACACGTGTACAGCTGTCCATTTTTCCGGCAGTGGTATTACACTAAATTACGAAAAATGCCTGTTTCACGCAATGTTGCTTTAATTCTACATTAAAAACTTAACATATATACTCCATATATTGACTTGTCTGACATAGTTCTGCCTACAGTTCAAGTTCTTCCACACCAAACTCAGAAAATCTTTTGTTTATGGTCGTCATATTGAAACAGGAAAAGCTCTCCCTCAAGCTGTTGACACAAAGTCGAAAGTACATTATTATATATAAAATATGTTTCTAAATTCTGTGATTAGAAAAGACAGAGGACTGCTATGTGTACAATATCCCTGTTTCATTCAATCGTTATTAGTCATTACATCTAAGAACTGTGCCAGTGGGTTGATTAATCTCATCTGTCAGCAGAACAAAGCCATTTAATCAGAGTGCAGAGGACCGGAGGTCGCAGAATCCAGATTTCATGCTAATGTAAGAGAGAGAAATGAGAGAAATTCCAGTCCGAATATCTGCAGCTCGTGTGTCACATCATCATAATGTGAAACACACACCTGCTTTTCATTAATCTCAAGTGTGCGGCTATAAATCAGATGTAATCTGCGAATTGAATTATTGCAGCTTTAGCGTAGCAAGCAGACGTTCATCCGTTCATCACGCACTACACCAATCACAACATTAACACGAGCGGGCGAGGCTCGCGGGGCGAGTGAGGAACGAACAGGCCTAGTGACTGAAATGAGATTAGAATGACGAACGTTTGTTGAAATATAATACAGCAGAGAAAGGACGGAGAATAAATGAAGAATGCAGATGACTAATGAATGAGTTAGGGCATTGTTACAGTTGTCTCGCGGCTTATGAAAATTACACCAACGTTGCTCATTTGAGAGCCGCTCTGCCGTGACCTCTCTGCTGTTGATACACACACCATAAAACAAGAATCATATCGCTGTTACGGTTGTTTCAGTCTTGTTTCTGCTGACGAGGTCCCCACAAGAAAATTGCTTCTTCTGGCTGGCTGGCTGGCTGGCTGGAAAATCATCACGCTTTGACTTTATTATCCTGTAACAGTAAATATGCATGATATATGAAAACAAACTCTGGTTATGTTTGGGTTGTAAAGTATATTTGAGATGCCAAGCAGTTCAAATGGATTTTTAATCATGCTAGCAGTTGCTGTTGTTGTTGGTTGTCTGTTGGTCTGGATTGATATATCTAAACAGCTATTGGAGGGATTAACATGGAAATTTGTACATACATTCATGGCCCGCAGAGGATGAAAACTACTGACTTTGGTGATCCTCTGACATTTCCTTCAGCACCAGAATGCGGTTTGTATTTGTGGTCTCAACGTCCAATTCAGACTAAATCTTTTCCCATTCATTTGAATGGGTGTGCTCCATTTTGGCTTCAGTGTGGGCAGCAAACAACAAACAAACAAAAAAAAAAACTTGACTGGTGGCAAAGAAGTTGAGCTAGATTCAACTTTTGGAAAAACACAATCTTCATCACACTTCAGTCACACCGCGGTAGCCAATTCAACGATCAGACTGCTCCATAGTCAACGGAGAATGGACAGTGGTTGAGAGACATAGACGAACGAGAGTGAGCTTGTATTCAGAAAGCCAGTTAATGTGATGACATAAAATGTCATATTTTTTATAGTTTTATTTTCTATATTTTCTATTTAAGTTGTATAAGTGTATAAGCAGGTGTATCCATATATCAGTGCTTCTTCTTCACTCCCCATGGGAACTGAGCAAACACGGTCCACTGATGAAGGTCAAGCCCTGGAAGAAATCTAGTAAGTGAACCTTGAATTAAGATCTTTTCATTTGAACTAAACAGATATGTTTTTGTAAAGTTTTAAACACACCTGTGAATGGCAGGTGCATTAACAGTTAATAAACGCTAATAAAGGATTTAATCATGTGTGTTTGTTCATATATCATCATTTATGATTATAGCTATGGTGCACCGTGTTATCAATCAGTGATTGTCTGTTTTTATACCAATTACAGAATTATATTTCTAAGCACTTAGAGATGTTCTCTTATCTGCTTAAAACTTCATTATTATATGTTATTAAAAATGCATAAATACTAAATAGACGGGGTTTACTTTGTGGCAATTAAAGGCACATGCAGTAAAAATATCAAGCGGTTTATTAGTGCCGTTTTTTGATTTGTTACGGGTTGTTGGGCTCCGTCAGGCAGCTGCACATGGGTGTCATCAAGCTGAGTGGACTCCTGACAGGTGGTGTCACTCCTACGCGCTGCGAGCCGCTCATTCGAGCAGTGCAGATGGTGCGTTGCGAGCTATTTATGCCAACAGTTTCTGTTTTGGAGATACTATATAACCCCCCCCCCAACTCCGACTTCACTTTAGAGTATTTCTTACTTCTTTAGGAAAGAATGGAAATAATCACAAGCTGTGATATTGTGTTTTATAGTTACAACACAAATAGGAAATCATAACGTCGTGTGAGGACTAACAAAACAAAAACAGCGAGGCCAGAAATCATTGAGCAAAAACACCGTTGACAACAAAGCCATGTAATTAATGTGAACAGAAAGAAAATGTTCAGAGTTACAGTATGTACATTAAATTTCATGGAGAATCAACAAATTTGACTCTGAGAAGTTGACAGAAATCTGACATGAGACAGTCCCCAACACAACATGAAGTCTGAAAGAGAAAAGGCCATGTGAGTTACGCTGTACTGACCACGTTTCACAAAATCAGTAAAATATTGTGACATTGAAAAAGAGCAAAAACTGATCAGATGTCCATGTTTACTGTAAAGCCTGGGAACCTTTTGTCTGCTGTCATGTGACATAAAATGTCCATTTGTTGTTGGATATATGGCATGCTGTTTGAATACTGAAAAGCAAAATGCGTAATTGCTAATGTAAAAGAAATAGTTTGATATTTTGGGAAATAGTCTCATTCACTTTATTGTTGAGAGTGAGATGAAAAGATTGACGCCACTCTCGTGTCTCTACAGCTACAGCTACAGCAGCCACTTAGCCTAGCTTAGCATAAAGACTGGAAACACAGGGAAACGGCTAGCCTGGCTTTGTCCAAAGACAAGTTGTGGAAGCACGTAACTCATGAGCCGCAACCTCCGTGGCTGTGAAGTGAAGCCAACGCTGAAGTACCTAAAAACTGCAGTTCCTCAAACGTCCACTTGAGGCTGGCTACAGAACGAGTCACCGTCCATAAGTCCCCATGTTAAAATGTCACATCAGAAATAAACATGTTTACAACCTGGTACAAAAACCAGTTTTGGTCTCTATAGCTAATTTCCACATTCATAACAACTGTACTGAGGGTGAATTTTTATACAACTCACCTATTCATATTATATTAAGGCTTAAAAGTTATGCATAATTAACCATGTGGCCGCTTTGATTGACAGGTAGGTTTTTTTTTTTTTTTTTTACATTTCTCAACCTGTTTCCTGTCTTTATGCTAGGCTAAGCTAACTGGCCGAGGAGTATCGATCTTCTCCACTCAATCTTGACAAGAAAGCAAATAAGCGTACTTCCCAAGTTGTCAAAACATTTGTTTAAATGTTGGCAGTGAATGACAGTTTCTATAAAATGCTGGTATGGATCCATCAGCCTCTCTCTTATTAATAAAAACAGAGCTTCATTATCATGAAGTTTTTGACATCCTTCCTTACACAGTGTTAAACCTCCAGAGCGAGGTCACAGCAGTTCCAGCGTCCACTTCAAACAAAACAACAAGTGGACAGTTGGTGGCATCAGCTCCAAAGGCAAATTAAAGGAATAGTTCGAGATTTAAGGAATTACACCTTTTCTTCCAGACTTTATGCTAAGGTTAACGACTGCTGGCTTCATATTTAGCGTACATGCATAAGAGTCATTTAACTCTCAGCAAGAAAGATCATG
Organism: Protonibea diacanthus; assembly: GCA_028641955.1. Classification (NCBI taxonomy): domain Eukaryota; kingdom Metazoa; phylum Chordata; class Actinopteri; family Sciaenidae; genus Protonibea; species Protonibea diacanthus. The sequence goes on along the minus strand of CM053979.1, from coordinate 6,937,621 downwards.
TGTATTCCCCAAAAGAGTGAACCATTCCTTTAACTCTTCAACTCATTTTCAGGTCATAAACTCAGAGTTCTGTGTGTATATGATCATATTTGTCCAAGTGCAGATTAACTAGAGGTGTAATAATACTATGAATCTTGTCATTAGCAGTAATCACAGTGACCATATGTGTTGAACCATACTGACCTAAAACAGCGACCTGTAAACACCAAAAAGAGTCTGTGCCTCCATGCGTGAGATACAATGTCCCGGCTCCTCACGGGGGGGTGGGGTCATTTACAGCACATGAAAGTCTCTGTAAAACAACCGTGCATATACGGATGTACACTGTCTGAGCGACAGTCATCAACGTCTTCGCTCGCTATGATTAAAAAAAAGTTCATGAGTTTACCACACGTTCCTTACACTGAGAAGCGTTCGCTCAAAAACAAACAGGAATGGGTTATAAAACATCAGTTAGTTGCATTAGTTGACGTAGTAAAGCCAGTAGATTAAGTTGAACAGGGAGAAGGTGAAGGGGAATATTATCCGTGACCATCTGTCGATGGCGTTCACATCGGTGAGGTCTGGGATTTTGATTTTCAGCTGCGAGGATCGTCTCCGCAGACGGGTTTTCTTTAGGTGTGCGTTCCTGTCCAGGCTGAGGCGGCCCTGCTCTCGCGGCGCGCTCGGCTTCCTGTACTGGACCCCCGAGTTGTCGAACACCATGGAGGTGGAGTTGTGGGTCTCGCTCACGGTGGTTGTGATCTCATTCCCTCCCACCTCGTTGTGGATTTCCAAGGTTGTCAGCAAAATGTTCCCCTGGGAGTCGACCTAGGCACAACAGACAGGAACGCTGTTAAAAATGGGCTGTGAGCTGAGGCTTCAGTGACTGATGACACATGTGCAGCATGCGTCAGACCCCGGGGCCGCCGTCTTCTAGCAGGCTGACAGATTGCAGCCTGGGAAACAGAGAGCAGCCTTCAAAACCAGGTTTCCTGTCCCAAAGTTAAATCACTTCTCACAAATCAGCTCAAGGTTGCACTGGATGGCTCTAATACTCATGTCATGACAGCTATTCCTTCCCACATGAAAACAAATAAATCACTCAGACGTGGCAAAAAAAAAAATAGAGGCACAATACAGATATGTACACAGTGATATAACAATGTGGTCACAAGACACGAGAGGAAGTGACAGGGTGAATATTTTCTACTTCATTGCAAACTAATGACAGAAACTCGTCTCGTCCAGCAGATGAACAGCTTCGTAAAGCAGGTAAAATCCTCACGGTACAGATCAAGAATCAGCTTGCTAATATCTGCTTTATTTATGTTTTTAACTTGAATGCATGAAACTGATCAACAAGGCTTCCCTATATGTAATGGTGATACATTTATAGCATACTAAAGCAATAAAAGATGTATCTTATGTATTTAAGATGATGTCATTTAAACATCTTAAACAGTGATTTTCTTCCTAAGTTGGATTTATTTCACTGATTTTGGTGAAACTGGAGCATATTTTAGAGAAAATGTTTTCTGGTTTGCCTCTGTGAGACAATTTCCTGATGGACAGTAAAGTAAACTGATATAGCTGTAAACTGTAGCTAATGTTAGCTCAGTTTGTTAGCTGGGCTGCCCGGACTGTGAGCTCAGAGCTCTGGTAGATTGTTAGTGTTTGTACCACAGACGTTTTGCAGCTTGGGAAGAAGAGGAGGAGGTTTTCAGACCCAGGGCGCGAGCGAATGCTGACGGGGAGTGAAGACAGTGTTGTGCTAGAACAGGAGCTCGGCAAGGACAGAGGAAGCTACGAAGAGAGCAGGAGAGAGTGAGCCAACAAGAAGCCGCCGGACAAGAGTAAATCTAGGACTGACTTTTAGTCGTTGGCGAGAGCTTGGTGAAATAAAAGACTAAGACAGACGCTTACCTGGGCTGACTGCTGTTGGACTAGCAAGTAATATTAGCTGGCTGCTATGTTTTGTGTTGTTGCATTTGCTTGATGTTTGGCCGCTATGTAATCTTGCTTTAATATCGAGGAAGATGAAGTATATATATGGCAAATAAAATAGTATATAGTAGTACATAGTACTATCTCCATATATACATTATAACCCAGAGAAGACAAATTACAGTGACACAGTGAAATGTGATTTCTATGTTGTAAGAAGCAAAGAAGTCGTTGTTTCACATGTTTTGGTTCTGTTGACCTTCAAATCGAGATAAATATTTTATGTTTGCATTGTGTTAAATGTGTGTGTGTGTGAGAGGGAGGAGAAGAGACACATCTTTAATGAAGGGTTACTTGTTTTGCTGCTATTCAACAATATAAAAAAAAAAAAAAGAGAACACGTTTGGAACACTTTGTCTGTTAATTTAGCCCAGATCTTCGCACTGCTGTGGGCGGGGGAGAGAAGAAAAGAGAGTGCTCTAGACAGCTCGCTAGCTGCTCCCGGCAACAGGATCAGCCCCTTGGAGAGGGGCTGAGCTCTGAAAATTGTGCTACTATAATGCATAAAGTTGGTGGTTTGTGGGTCGGGTCGACTTTGGGTCGTTGATTAATGGATATTTTTGCCGCTTGGGCGGTGTGGACTGGCTCTTGTAACGGGTTAGGTGTGTGTGGGTCCTAAAAAAACCTGACCTGACACATCACTGTACTTCCATATACTTCCCATATACCTCAGTTTTCTCTGATCTATTAGGGGAACATTTTGAATGTCTGTCTTTCAGCCTTTTATTTCACCAAGCTCTCACCAACGACGAAATGTCTTTCCCAGATTTACTCTTGTCTGGCGACTTCTTGCCAAGTCACTATCTCAGTTTCTCTTCTCAGCTTCCTCCATTCATGTCCCCCTCGATCTTTCCACCTTCCACCTCATTATGTCCATAGAGGCTTCTGAGTCATCTTACATTGTCTGCTTTCCCAGCTCCGGTTCTGGCATGACACTGGCTCCACTCCCAGTCAGCATCCCCCCCAGTGCCCCAGGCCTGAAAACCTCCTCGTCTTTCCGGTGGTCTAAAACGCCTGTGGTACAAACTCTCCCCCGGTGCTTTGAGATCACAGCCCGGGCAGCCTGGCTAACAAACTGCACTAACAGCAGCATCAGAGGGAAAACCAGAAAACTTTCTCTCCATAAAATAAGATCCGGTTTCACCAAAATCAATGAAATAGTTGACGGTGTAGCATAACAGGGCTTTAATGAAATTATGAGAAGGTGCTGTGTATTAGTTGTGTGCTGAATGATGTGTCTGGTTTATACTGCACAGGAACGCTTGACCACAAACACATACAGAAAAAGTAAAACACCACAGAGGACGAGGGACTGTCAGGAGGAATATATCAATACGTGATGATGTTGATGATGATGATGATTATGACAAAAATGGCTGATTGAGATGTTGTGATCAAACACGTCCGTTTGTTAGATGAGGAGGCCAAACTTTGCCCTGCGGCGGCAAAGTTTCAGTGGAGGTTTCACAGATGTGACACAACAGGCAGTGACAGACACTCACCCGCCGTGAGTGACGACGCCCTTGTACCTGATTGGACTGTTTAAAGGACGAAGACTTGCAATTGCCTCCTTCCAGAACGGACTAGCCGGGAGAGACACAAACAGAAACTCTTTTTGTCTGAGCTTTGGGGTTCAGGTGTTAGCCGAGGCGTAAACAGTCAGGAGGACGATGGGGGAATCGGGAAGTTGTTCGACTGTATGGACAAGTCCAGCTCACAATCATTCAGTCAAAGTCGAGTTTTCATTTCTACCAATGTGTGTCCATTCCCATGTTTAAACATGTAATATGTATGTTTGGAGTTTCTGTTCTCACTCAGTTTCTCTTTAGTAGTGCTTAATTGTTGCCCTCTGCATAAGACAGATCTGCATACAGAGCTTACTCTTGGATTTATCCCACCTCGTCCTCATTTTGAAGAACAATTACAGATTTTCTTCTTTCTAGCTTTAGCTTTGACTAAACCTGCCGTCTCATTTGACTGAAAATGCATCACATGAACATACTAAAAATCACAGCCTGGCAGTTTGAAAACATTATGTGCCACTGTAGCTTTAGTTTTCACTGCGATGATGCATTTTCAAGCAAGAAACTGTAAAATAAAAGATGACTATTAAATATTTAAGGGCCGCTCTGCCAGTTTTACAAATAAATGTCAGTTTGGTAGTCATGCAGAGCCTGTGTGCAGAATGTCCTCTATGGCTCTGGGGGAGCTTTGTCAAGTCTGACCGTACTGATGCTATCAGAATTATTTCAGCTGGAGATTACAAATTTAACACAGAGAGTCTGTGTCACAAACTGGAGGTGTGGAGTTTGAAAGACCTGAGTGCTTAGGGTCCAAGAAAATAAAAGAATCAACCTCTTTGGACCTTTGGAAGGATATTTTGGCCTCTGCTCCATCGCTCTGATCTAGTCAATGCTCGGCTAGTTCTTCACTCAGCTTCTGTTTTCGATGGACGTAGACACAAAGAATCTGGCTGATTTTCAAAATAAAACACTGAACGAACTTCTGATTGTAAAAGTAGCAGGGAAACAACTGAACTTAATTTAACTACTGCATATTTACATGTCTCCTGGCACATATCCATCACATCGTGGCCACAATGTGATGACATGAGGACATGAAGACGTACCAGGATCTAAGGAGAATATGCTGTTTGTTGTACTGTGGGAAATAAAGGAAACGCTCTTTGGATATTAAACCTTTTGGAGGACGTGTCGCCTCATTTCCGTCTGATTCTGAACGCTCTTTCTGAGTGCAAACTAAAACACTGGAGCAGCCCTTTAATTTTTTCTTCTTATTTAAATTTCACTTTGATTGAATGATTGCAAATTTAATATTTGGAGCTGTGGACTTCCAAACCTTGCACTGCTCAATGTGACTTTGAGAGGGATTGTCACCCATATAATCATACTATGGATATGTATTCATAGCATTGCCATGGAGAATTGCTCCACATGTACATCCACATACATGTTTCCCGTCCTGGAGTAGTAAAAGCTGACATTGCATTGCTGCCATCCACAGTGATTTATGACCACAGGGAGTGCAAATGTTGGAAGATTTTTAATTATATGCGTAACACAGAGCTTTACATTAAAGGCTGGCTTCACTGCAGCTCTTAGAACACCCTGATCCTTTGTGTTTAACCTGCGAAACAATGATTGCAGCTTATTTAAATGAATCTCACCTTTGGTCTATCAAATTTGTCCCGGTCATTATTTGCCTTCTGTGCCTTCTCAGCCAGTTTCTTCTGCATCTGAGGACCTCTTCCGAAGAAGATGTAGTTGACAAAGGCATATTCAAGCAGAGCCAGGAAGACGAACACAAAGCAGCCCATCAGGTACATGTCTATAGCTTTGACGTAGGGGATTTTGGGCAGAGTCTCTCTTAAATGAGTGTTGATGGTTGTCATGGTCAGGACAGTGGTGATCCCTGGAAGAAAAAGAGAGAAAAAAAAAACATCAGAATCAGCATGTTGGATATTTAAAACACAACAAATCAAATATAAACTGCATGAAAAAATACAGACGCAGATGACCAGACACAAACCAAAGACGTGAAGTGACACAAACAAGACGATTATCTGGATACAATTTACATTTGACGTTTTGGATGGAACTTATTACTTAGTTGTATTACCTCGCTCATGTCACTGGAAACAGTCAGTGGTTTTAGACAATCACTAACAGTGATTGTGTTTCCAGTGTAAAACAGAATTATTATTTCGGGCAGATATTTGTTTGTCGTTCTAGTCATGCACGAAGCATTGTGTTCTTGATAAATCCTTCATTCTCCTTGGCCGAGCTTCAATAAACTTTCAGCATGAGACATCTTGGACTCCTGTGCACTGACTGAACAGACCATTGATGAATAAACTTCTCCAAAACACTTGTACAGTATCTATAACTTCACTTCCTGCTGTTGTTGTATTTCCCGCCAGTTTTGATTGTCTGTCCCACCCTGATCAGTGACACCTGTGTCACATCACCCTGCTTTCACACGCTTCACGTTTGAACTGCTGAAGCCTTTTTGCATTGACTTTTTCAACATTAAACCATTGTTCCGCCTTTGTAGCCTGCAATTGGTTACCCTGCCTAAACCGTGTCAATGCCTCGCCTTGGTAAGTTTGAATTTACTCATTTACTTAGCTTCAGTAGGCAGAACCTGCTTCAATATGGTTTGCAGCTCATGTAGCATGCAACCATGAACAGACTCAGCAAATACGACAACAAACGGCAGTATAGTAATTCTCTCCTTAATGTGCAACATCAACAATAAATGTGTCCGCTGTCTTTGTGTCTCCGGGATGGCTCACCAACCTGGACGGTGTGTGTCTATTTCAGTCGACTCAGGCTTACATAATTAAAACAAAAATGTTGCACTGTACAGTACTGTATGTGTGGGGGTGTTAAGAGCACTGTGGGTTTATGGCATCGATTTCTGCAGAACAAAGGGAAGAGCAAGAATCTAAAGTCTCTTAAAGCTCAGGAGAAGGTTACTCAACAAATCCCCGAAATATTTTCAATGCAGTGCTGCAGAGTTTACTGTGGTCCTTGACATTAAATCAGTCAAAAATGTAGAGGTACCGATTAAGCAATGTGTTCTGGCTTTGTTTACGTCATGTATCCAGCTTCTAAATCTGAGTCTGGCTCGCAATTTATGGTGCAAAACAGAGATACGAAGAAGTATAATTTGTTTTTTGTCTGATGGTTGACAAACATAGACAGTGAATGAGAGTGAGGGAGCACCGGTATTGAGAAAGCTGGTTACTAATTTAAATAAAAAGTTATTTCCTGATTGTTTCACAGCAGTTACATTAAGCACAAATATCCCACCCCACCCTGCACACCACCCTGTGGTGATGGACGCAGAGTTGATTTGGGTCTCTAAGGCTTGGGGCATCTGAAAAGGTGTCCCTTATTCTTCCACTTTGAAGGTGGCAACCCTACACTGCACCGCAACACAACATCAGTCCTGTTTCTTCATTAAAGCATCAAGCTGAAGCTTTAAAAATGTTTCTTAGCAAACTCATTGTGGCGTAGACTGATGCCACTGTGGGTTCTTCAGCACAGAGACACAGAGAATGATGCTGGACTGACATGTTTATTGAACTTAAACACAGAGCACCAAATGATTTGAGCCGACTCTTGGTGTGTCTGCGTCTGTCTCCTCTCTGACTCTTCTCCCAGCTCCAGCACGCTACTGTGTTAAAAAGGGAGAGAACTGGATACAGGTGTGCCAATCACTCTCACCTGGCGTTGCTCTCCTGAGCTCTCTCCACACCTCTCTCCTGCAGCTGATGCACCACGCCCCCTCCACACTTATCAAGCTAAAATTAGCCTAGCACCTTAGCTACAGTGGATAAAATCTGCTAGCTTTAGTTGTTAGAAATCTTAATGATAAAAAATTTGAGGATAAATTTGTTGCCTGATACTCAGTCTGTATTGTGAGATTCCAAGTATTGAGTATGAGCTCTTAACACCCCACTTCAAACATCATTTTCCACTGCTCATATATGAGGCCTGATAGGTATCCCTGCAAATTTAGTTTTCCTCAGGATACTCACACCACCATAAAGAGTGAATGGAAACCTATAGTGAATCACCACATAGACAGTGATTGAATTTGGATAGTACAGTAAGTGTAAATGCTTTCTAAGTGCATCGATCTCACCGTGTCTCAGACAATGGTCTTCTCAATGAGGAGTCGTTACAGCAGACAAACCGTCCCCCGTCCTCTGAACAGGTCTGATCCTGCAGATCTGAGGTGCTTTCAAATCTGCACCAGCAGGCCCATCAAAATGCACCACATTCATCTTTAAACCACACAGCTGAGATTTAATGAATGCCGTAATAACGTGCTCTTTTTTTACACAGCCAGTGCTTTGTGTGAATCAGGATTTCCATTAAGGCGAATATTCTAGCTGAGATCAATTCAGTTATGGATGGTAGGGTGTTTTCCAGTGGTGAATGGAGCCTCATATTTGTTTCAGTCCCAGAGGCCGGTGGAAAGTGTGAGATCTAGTTCAGTTTCCAATTACACCACAGAGCAGCAGCCTCAAACAGACTGAAACTAACACACAGCCACGATAAAACGTGAATTTTGAATCAGATATCTGTCTATTCACATATAACGAAAGGGGCGAATTCACCGATAGTGGAAAGATTAGTATGAATTACATCAGCAGATACTCTAGTAAAGATTTCATTGAATATTACAAAAGACGCTGGTTGTAAAATTAGACAGCATGCATCAAATTATACTCGAAGATGTGCCTTAAAACTGAATGGTGGTAAACTTAAATAAATCTTGAATGCTAATAAGTGATGTGAACAGCGCATGATGCTTCAGTCCTCGGAGAACCAGTTCTGAGTGGAGTGGAGCCAGTGTCGTGCCAGAACTGGAGCTGGACAAGCAGACAATGAATTCTGGCTCAGCAGCCTCCATGGACATAATTACAGAGGCGAAAAGATTGAAAAGGACGTTGACTGAGGAAGCTAAGAGAGAGAAAGTCTGTCTGTAAGACAGACGCCAAGTTGGGCTTCTTGCTGTTGGACTAAGTAATATTAGCTGGCTGCTATGTCTTGTGTTGCTGCACTTGCTTTATGTTTAGCCAATTTAATACCAATTTCTACACAGTGCTGCTTTAAACTTAGTCCTCATTCTGCTACAGACCTCTGAGGCGCCACACTAACATTAGAAAAGACAAGACCACTTCCAGTCAGTTATAAAAACATAAAATAAAACTGGAAAGGTCAGTTTACATCCTCTGCTAGTCAACAACATCCAACCTGTCACCCATCAGGTCACGGTAAATTACATGAACTTGACATGATCTCTCACTAAACACTCCGTCTACTGCACAGCATCTCTGAGCGGGAAGAGAAGTAATCAATCATAAATGTATCTCACATAACAACAAAGCCACACTTTCTGCTGTGTAGCCATCCATTCAGAACATCCTCATTACCTCCCACTCATGCCCTCTCTTTCTTTTATTTCTGTCTCCTATATATATATATATTTTTTTTAAATCTGTCCATTATTACCTGTGTGAGCGAGATGCTGCACAATGACAGCCAAGTATTACAGGTCTAAGTGTCCGGGAGAGAGGGGGAAGTGAAAAAGCAACAAATTTTGAAGAGAAAATTGGAGACCTGCACGTTTTAAAAATGATACACTATGAAACACTGTGAGAGCAAAGAAGATGATCCATGAAATGATGAAGAGATGAATGCAGACGGGCTCCACGAGGAAGGAAAATACAGGAGTGAGAGAACTGCACCACAAAAATAAAGCAAAATCAAATCAAAATTTGAAAATTTGAAAAACGCTAAATCTCTGCAGTTACTCTTCAGCACAAGGACACGAAGAATTAAAGCAACAATAAAGTTCATATATCAAAAATATTTTGCAGGTTCACTTTTGATGTTTGTTCTGTCTTTGAAGTTGATGTTGTACAAGATTATTTGTTTATTTTAAGCTTAAAATAATTAATATTAAGTATGAATATGCTGAATTTGTTTTAAGAAAACTTTCAACTGGGGGAACTTCTTAAATTCTGGTAACATACAAACCCAGTTATCTGCTGGTGTCATGATTTTATAACACAGTAAATCCAACCAGCCAACCAGCAGGTTCAACACGTAAAACTACGGCTGTGTTTCGCCTGGTTCCCTCATTTGTAACATTTAAGAGGAAAAACACACGCTGACAAATACTTCACTAAAACACTGTCTGTCCCTCTCTTTGTTAACAGCTAAAAGGTTGTTTTTGATTATTTCAACAGAAATTCAGATTCTCTTTGTTCCTCTTACCCTACACTCGACAAAAAGCACCCATGGAGTGCTTCACGTCTCACACATTTTGTGCAATTTTGGTTACTCTGTTGCATAACACCGAACCTCACACTGAGTCTGTAGCATCACGTCCTTTGTGTTTCTCAGAAAATTAGAACATGAACCTGTAGCCACATTACTAGAGTCTCCACTGATAACTGGTATAGCTTAAATTCATCTAGGCTTTGGGACTGTTCAGGCCCAAACTATGAAACTGAAAAGAGTGACTGAAGGTGAAACTACAGAGTTGAGGTCAATCTACTGTATGGGACTCATCATACCTAATGCAACTCTGGCAGCCGAGGCATCATAATTTATCCAGAACGACACCCAGGACAGGATGGTGATGAGGATGGAGGGCATGTACGTCTGCAGGATGAAGTATCCGATGTTTCGCTTCAGCTTGAAGCTCAGAGACAGTCGAGGGTAGGCACCTGCAGGAGAACACACAGCAAAGAAGAAGAAGCCCTCTTTAATATAAGAGGGGAGATGTCGAGCACTTTGTTTTGGTTCCTATGACGATGGCCTCATCAACTGGTCTCGTTGCCACGGAAACAAGAGAGCGTGGCACAAATTACAAATCATCTTGTGAAATTTAGCCTTGAGATTATCTGTGTGCAAACACAACAGTGCATGGCAAAATACTTTGCCCCACTTTAGAAGTTATTAGTAACGCTACGTTCGCTCTGCTTCAGGATTCAACCATTTCACTCTGCACCCATTACACAATCAGTTTGCGGTGGCTCCATCCAGGTGAAAGAGTAACGTTACGGTGGAACAGTCGTGGAGAAGAAAGGACCAAGAGTATAGTAAGTTACGTTGACGTTAGACAGTGACAAACTAGAAGTTAAATTAGAAAATACACAACAGCCTCACTGAATACGCTGACTGACAGGCGATCTTTGTCTAATAACATGAACAGCATCTTCATTGTCCTTGTAGGAAGATATTGTCCATATGTTTGCCATTTCTGTAGTCAGAGTAACATGACTGTTTGAGTTAGAGAGGTGTTAATCAACCGGCAGATGTCCGCCCACAAATGACCTGCGTTCTGCTCGAGGAATCTGCTTCTTAGAGGAAGCGTTTCCTTGCCACTGTTGCCACGTGTTTGCTCACGGTGGGAATGTTGAGTCGCTGTAAATAACATTTAATAATACTTTATCTGCTCCATATGGAAAGTGTTTAGCAGTTTTGGCTTAGCAGTTAGCTTAGCATTAAAGACTGACTAGGAAACCTGTTAGCATGACTTACACAGACAAGATATAACGGTGATAAGTGACCTTTAGAGTTGCTGGTAGGCAGATTTTGTTTAGAGACAGGTGAGATGTTTCCCCCTGTGTCCAGTCTTTATGGAAAGCTAATATTTAAGATAATAATTTATCATTATTGTATCAATATTGAATATTGAAATTCTCTGCAGCAAAGCAAAAGAGTGTATTTCCCAGAATGTCACACTATTCCTTTAATTTAATTTATTTTTATATATTCATTTAATTTAATTTGACATTAAAAGGCAAAATGTTCATATTATTTACTGCATGAAACATATGAATGCATTTTTATCATTTTACTTCTTCACAAAAATAAAGACTGTTATAAATCATCCAACTGAGTGACACTGACACCTTGCATGTACCTGAACAAGGCACAAGGATGAGTACCTGAAACTCTGCAGTCACAACAACAGTCTCTGTAAACACTAAGCGGCCTCGGTAACCTATAATGTTTTTTGTATAAGCTAACTGGGGTGACAGAACACACACCTGTGCCGCTCCCTGAGTGCTAGACTCACCTACTAAGAGGAAGTTAAAAGCATCTTGGGACACGTCTTGGAGTATATTTTCATAAAGATCTGACCCTCATTGTAACGGGCGCTAATAGCTCTCTCAGCATTATCGGCTCAGAAATGTTCGGACAGTATCCGTCCTACATGTCATTAATTCAGCTGTGGGAATAATCACTGTTTTGGTGCCTCTGGAGTTTTTATATTAGAAAAGAATAATCCACGTTGTTGGTGCTTTGCCTCATGAATACATTACATTACTGTAAGTACAGCCCCCTATTCTTTTATCAAGATCTTGAAGACATAGAGGGGTAATTGCCTCTCTGTTATTATTGTAGCAGCATAGTAAGGGTTTCTGGCACAACTTTCAAGGTGCACCGAGAAGGGAGAAAAAGTCTGAAGATGAGTTTCATGATGACCCTGATGAAGGCCACAAGCTGAAACACACTGGTCTAATAATAAAGTCTCTCCATTATTATTCCCAGTGCTGGTGAGAGAGGTCATGGTGTGATGTAAATCCAGTAATGCGTATGTGGACTCTTGCATTAGTAGTAAAGTACAGGCAGAGGTGATCCACAGGGGATATTTGGGTGCCTCGTGCAACATTTTAAACATTTAAATTCAAATCTGTTGACACTTGTTGGCTTGTTTGGTTACAGTCAATCAAATGATGATAAAATCAAACCCAAACAGTGTTGATGAAGTAGATTAGCTGAGTTTGTGAGTGTGAAACTCTCCATAAATAACACCTATTTAGTGAATATTTCATATTATGGAGAAATAAGTTTTCAGCAGCTTTAAAAACATAATGGGAACATTAACATGAACAGTGGTGCAGGGGGATTTGAGTTTTTATCTCAAGTGAAGAAAGTGTCTCGTGTATAAACACCATTATACAACAGTGAGTCCAGTTCTAGTACTTTGATTGGACGAGAGTCGTTCCATGAGTGCTGATATAGAGCACAACAGCACTGCTGTCTTTTAACTTCATGTATCACTTCACTTGAAAGGTGTTCTAATAATGTTACCTTAACGTTACATTTATAGTCATACTGTTAATGTGCAGACCTGGTCCAGTTGTTATTTATTTATTTAATAAACAAACATTATAATCTGTTGTCACTTATTACTGATAACCAATAAATGGTGCAATATCACACTTGAGTTTGTGCTGTTATACTGAATATCAGCACGCCGACCGACTCACAGCCATGCTGATATTCAGTATAACAGCACTCCCTCTCTGCTTTAAGCCTTTGGAGTCTGAGCAATCGCCCATCATTGCAAAAACAATTAACAGGCCCATTGACAGGACCAAAAATGGTTTAATGCAGCATGTGGCTAGCATAATTGTCAACATACCTGTGGAAAAGACCACGTTCCTGGAAACCAGTTTGTAGTCGACTATGGAGAACTGAGGGAGCTCGATCCGCGTCACCCCGGTCACAGCATTGTCTCCTCCTTTCCAGTAAAACTCTATATCATCCGTCGTGTAACCATCTGCAAACGGACACAAGGAAAGGAAACAAGGCGAGCGTGTGATTCCTGCACTGAAAAGTGAAGTCGTCTCATTTTGTTGCAGGGCTAAAATTAATAATAGATTTTTATTTGCTTAAATAAAATCTGCGGGCGTAATAGCTCGGGTTGATTTACACGAAGTCGTATGAACCATAGCCGGCCGGCTGTAAGTGCTGATTACATGAGATGTAAATCTTCACAGGGATGTGTGTCACTGCAGGCAGACTTATACCACATGCATGGGATCCATAATTATCAATAGTTTTAGCACACATAGTCAAACTTGTCATCAAGACTGATGAAGTTGGACTAATCATTAATGTGCTCTACTATGGAGATCACTGTCTGGTTAAAACCTTTCTGCAAAGACACAGTGGCTCTAACTGGAGAGGGTGAAGCAAGCAATCTCAATGAGATACGACAGCTTAATAAATCGAAAACGATTCAGCAGTCTGTGCAGTTTCTGTCTCCGCGAGATGAGGATTGTGAGAACTTTTTTTTTTTTTTTTTTTTTTTTTTTACGAGAATCACAGCGCTGTTCATATTTTTAGGTGATGAAAAAGTACGGCCGTCCGCTGTATTTCTTTACGAAGCCCGAGGCGCGGGGCTTAAACTTACAACTCTCAATTTCCAGAGTGCAGTTCTGTTCGTCCAGCGGGTACCTCCTCAGATCCATCATGCAGGCTGCTGTCGTCGTGATCCTGAATCAAAACAAAACCAAAAGACAGGTATGCATTACTTGGGTGACCTTGTTTTAGGTGATCTAAAGCACCGCGTCAAATAGAGATGTGCTCCCTTTAAATGAAAAGCTCATTTCAAATAAAAGAAACGATTCCAGCAGGACACAAACATCTTGGCAATGCAGTCATTATTATTTGTATGAAAGTGAAACTCCCTGTCAATTACTGCTAATGGCACTTCCAGGCTTTTCAGAGCATTTTTCATTGTTATATTGAGAATCCAATCCTGAGCTGCACTCCAAATAAACATACTGTATTAGACAAGTTATGCAACATGAGCTGATGAGATACGCGCTGTATTAGCATTAAGTTATGAGAATTGCAGCTTAAATGGCTTCGACAAAACAAATAAAACACTCATACTTCACCACTTCATGAGTCTCGGGCAGAAAGCTATGCGATAGCGTAAAAGCCGAGAGCGAGTGCAAACCAGTAAGCATTAGCCAATCGTTAAAACCAACGCGGGAGGCGGTGTGAGATGTTGAAAATGTGTGAATACGTCTGTTTCTCCACGATGCATACAGTATGTGATCTTTACTGCTCCCTCATGGATCAGACTGGAGAGTGTGAAGACAGTGGAGAACCGAGACTGATCCATCGGATTTCCTCTCTGCCTAATGGAGATGCATATGTAGCATGGCGTTAAGGAAAATGTATCATATCTGGATTTTATCAGGATGTGAGACACACGACTGAAGTGTAACTATGCTTTTAGCTGCAATCGATGCTTAGATCTGTTTTTAAGTTTTTTCTTGCAAAATGTATGACTGGAATGGGAATTAATGATCATATCAGTATTCAAATAATGGCTAACTGTGGCTAACATTAACAAATATCCATTTCCAAGCATTAATTCCATCAATACAACAATAGAGTCATGTTATACTCACTCCTCTCATAGTCTTAGGTAACAAGAATATTGCTATATTCTAAGTCCAATCTCTGTACAGTCATTTATTCTTTCAATACTCTTTTTTCCAGTACAGTTTTATTAGTATTTATACAATTACATGAAGAGAAAATGAGAGACAGAAAAAAAACATGTTTTTCTGTCTTAATAAAGAATGTGGCCTTTAGATAAACCATGTGATATTGGTGGTGGATATTTGTAGTGGTCAGGGCGTCCTCTGTCTGTCAGATTTTGGACTCACTCTTCATGTTTACAGGATACAACACAATGACAAGAACTGACAAGGGACAGAGTAATTTAATCAATAAATAAACTAAAATAATAATAATAAAAAAAAATAAAACAGATAAAATTAGTATAATAAAGCAGAGAATAAAACAAATCATAAAAATGATCATGGGACATTATACTAATAGTCAGAAATAAGACAGTTATGGCTGATCAGTGGAAGCCTTTTTAGCTTTTTGAAATGTGTTATTAAAGGTCACGACCTGACAGTAAATTTCTGAGACAAGTCTCTGAGGATGAACTTGAATTCCTCAAGTTTGACAAAAAAACCTCACGTCCATCAACCAGGAAGCTGCTGATGGAGGGCTAGATGATTTATATGACTGTAAAATCCTCCTTTGTGCCATGAGAGAAAAAAAACGCAATAACATCTGCTTCCTTTGCAAGCTTAGGGTGTCGGGGACCCCAAAGATGGCAATACACGGACATTACTGCGGATCTTTTAAAAATTCAGCCCCGCAGTGACAAAATTGATGCTCGATATTGATCGATTTAAGCTACACTCATCAACACTTCTTGATGTTTAAAAAAACCTTTAAAGGGAAGAATACAAGACATTAAATGTAAATAAAAGTGTTGAGTTTCATTCATGGTACCTTTTCATTTAGAAGTTCTTGTTTCCCACAAGAAATGAGGTGAGACTGTTTCTGTGAATACCTCTGGAGCTGGGACACCCTCCTGTTTTTTTATGGTATTGTTTTTATATTCTTTTTTCATTTTTGTTTTTGGGCCTAACATTGTTTACTAAATCCTGCATCTTTACATGAAAGGTGCTGTAATAAAGTGGAGATTATTCTGGATGTATCATGGCAACAGGAAAACAGCAGTGCGTTAACTGGGGAACAGCGAATGCACCGAGGTAATAAAGGTTCACTCTTTGAGAATTTATAATGACAGAGCTCACCTGAGGCCGTACAGAACGGTCCCGTCCGGGTGTAGTCGTATCATCCGGTTCTTTACAGTGACACCGTGAACAAAGGACTTCTTGTCATTGAGGAAGTAGGTGTCCGGGACCCAGAGCTGGTCTGCTACTCTGTTGTCCAGTGTCAGGTTGAGAGGGATCCCTGCATAGGCCAGCCTCTTATCTCTCCAATACTGCTGGAAGTACATAGTCAACGTGTAGTCCTGCGGGAAGTAAAACAGCATCATGTAGCAACAATAAATATCTGAGATGCAATGATGCTGTACGGCAGATACAGTATAAATAAGTATTTCTTCAGGCCAGCGCTGAACATTGAATCAAATTCGGCGCTGAATATCTGCAGCTTGGCAGATGGATTTTTTTTTTCTTTGTAACAAAGGTGATATTTATAGAAATGTCAAACAACTCTGATTCTCATCAGTCCGCTCGGGGTGACCGTATTTCAAGACCTGTCTCGAGGAGAAACCTCTCTCAGCTGTTCTGTGCACAAGACTGGCAGTAGCCCTCAGACTATAGATTTCCATTACTGCAGGCACAGCATCAACGCTACGTTTGAGCTTGGTGACTGACCACTTTTATCAAATACACGGCATATCTCAAGTAGATAGATAGATAGATAGATAGATAGATAGATAGATAGATAGATAGATTTCATTGCATATTACTAGCCATACATGCAATGACATGAGGCTATTTCAATAATTTATTGGCTGTTTATTCGCAGCTTGCTCCACAAGTGGATCCATCAAAACACAAAAGCTTTTCCAGGCCCTTTAATGGAGCTCTTTACTAGCTCACTTGGCTTTATTCTGCTGACTAATGTTCTCTTAAATAAATAAGCAGGTCTCAGGAAATAAACAAAAAACTTGGCGCGTGTTGAAAATGCCTACATTTTCAATCCTCTGGTGCACTAACAAATTTATAATAAGGTCTTCAGAAATGCCTCAATTTCCTTTGGATATAAAAATCAATGCCAGCGTTTGTTTGTTTGTTGTGTTTTTTTTTTTTTTCCCCGCGCTGAGCTAATTATTACGACTGCGTGGCTCCTCAGCGAGGAAACTGCTGACCTCATTTTGACAAAAATAAGGACGTGCATTATTTCTGTTCGGTTCTGTTGTTAGGCCGTGCACGCAACACACACTGGTGCAAGGGGGCAGCTGCGTCATGCATGGCTGACAAAGTGTGGACTGTTTGGAATGAATCACACTATGTAATTTGACTGACAGTATAATATAATATTGATTCCTATGAATAATTTAGCATGTGTGCGCTCGTGTACGTATTTATTCTCCTTCCCTGTTAAAACGTTGCCTCTAGTTACTGAAAATGTGTCAGGTTTCCGCTCATTTATTGGCCTTTTTGTTGCCAGTTAATGAAATTAAAGACTACATTTCTCCTAAATCTGCATCTAAAAGGAAGGCCGAGACTCTTTTTCACGTTGTCAGAGTAGGTGTGCGTTCTGTAGTAATCAATTTAAGACAATATGTTTCCAGAAAATCCCTGGCTTGAGACTTGGCTGTTGTATATTTTCCAAGTCTCTTTAGAGATGCCTCCGCCATCCCAATTCTCGTTCACCCCTTGTGAACAGAAGATGCCCTCATTACGCTCTCTCCCACACGCAGCAGAGGTGTGGGCTGGGTGAATCAGCTTTACACAACAGCACTTAGACTACAGAGATGGAGCCTCTCGCTCAAAAGTCTGGACCGCGACTATTTTAGTCTGTTTTGGATCTTCAGATCCCACCTCAGCAGTTTGTCCTCGACTGCCTCGAAGACTGCTTTAGCATCTCGGCAGAAACATCTCACAAACACAGAAACCACATCACTCCCGCTGTACACACTGTACAGTACACCCTCCTGCTCTTGAGTAACCTGCAGGCTCCCACGGGGCTCTATTCCAGGCTTCAGCGTATTCCCCACAGAGGGTTTACAGTTTGTGCACAGGGAGACACCCTCTGGCAGCCATGCTGGAGGTCACTGTTGCCAACCTTTCCAATGAAAGGTGTTACAAAAAGTACTTTATGATTATGAGTATGTCAGACACTCGTGCAGCTCTGCAAAAACGCTCTGCGTTTAAGCGAAAATAGCTCATCACATCACGTCGAACACGTTTCCTTCGTGCTGCAACTTTATTTAGTGTTAAAACACTTCCTGTTTTAATAACTTTTACTCTCCATTCATACGTTCACTTCACTTCTTTGGCTTTGTATGTCGCAACTTTAACTGAAGAAAATCTGATTGTCGTCTCCTAAATGCACCTCAAAAATAGTCCCTACATTACTAGTGATCAGTGTCAGCTTATACTAGCTTATCGCTGTATGTTTGTTGAAGACAGTATCGCCATTACATCACATAGTGTGTCCACCAGAAAGTACTGATTAATGCTAAACATCCCGTTTAATGCACATGATGGTCACGATTAGCTAAATTTGTTGTCTGTCTCGTGGTGATCTGCATTTTGAGGCAGTAGTACCTACAGTACGTCCTTTCTGTGGAAGACAAACCTGTTCAGACACCATCAAGTCTGCTTTTCATGTATTTATTGTGTATTGTGTTTGATAAATATATAACTTATTTCTTGTATGTTTTATATTGCCCTTGTAAAGCACTTAAATACAAATATATTTAACTTACTGACTTACAATTCTTTTAAAAACATATTTAGTCTACTGGAGGGACGCATCAGCAGAGATGTTTCAATGACGAGGTCTTCAATTTATCATTTGCAAATTGTTGCAAAGTTCTCAGTTCACTTAAAGACACTTGTGTCAAGGAATCGACCACTGATAACAAATATAGCAAATGGTCATACAGTGAGATTTGGCCAGAAATCACCCTTAGACGGAGCTCTCAAAGAATTTGAGTAGCGACAAGGATATTGCTGTGACAACTAATCCCCCCGACATATATCTTCCATCCATCCATCCATTTTCTATAACCGTTTATCCTTATCAGGGTCGCCGGGGGCTGTAACCTCTCCCGGATGACATTGGGCGAGAGGCAGGGTACACCCTTGTTCATTACAGTGCTGCCACATAGAGACAAACAACCATTCACACCTACAGGCAATTTAGAGTCACCTAAGCTGCATGTCTTTGGACTGAAGCCAGAGTACCTGAAGAGAACTCAGGGAGGAACATGCAAACTGCAGCTGGAGGGTTTGACCGGGAACCGTCTTGCTGGGACAGCGACAGTGCTAACCACTGCACCCCTGTGCAGGTAAATCAACAAAACCAAAGGTCTGGAGGGTGGCTGTGGTGGAGGGAGCTGTAGTAGCCGTCAGCTTTGGCCCGTACACGTCAGCAGAATCATAGTGAGAAGTGTCAGGTTAGGTGCATTAATGTGATTGGACGTTACTTGTCAGCCGACGCGGCTTGTGAATGAACCGGTGATTGGGAAGCATGAATGAAACAGCTGATGCCAATCAGCCGCACGCAAACGTGACTGCAGTGCACCGCCGGCACTAACGCCACGCTCCATTACAGATGATTTGCTTCTTAAATAACAGAATTTTACTGGACGCTAACACAATATGTTCATATCAACATCCATCTGATGAAAGTCATTAATGATAATATTGAATTATGTCCCAGCTCCATTGAAAATAAACCTTCAGTGCAGACTGTCCACAGAGTTTGGGTAATATTCCATCATATGATAATTACATTACCAACAGACATATCTGATAACCAAAAGCTTTCAAGGACCGTCCCTCGAAAGCAGAGGATTTCAAAATGGTAACTAATTTAAATTTTAAAATTACATGCAGCTAATCCTCGCTCTGATTCGTGTTTAGGACGCTGTTGTTTGCTGTCAGACCACGAGAGACACACTGAGGTTTTGTTCTCAGCACCAGTGAGTAAATGAGGCCCAGTGGGAGGACGAGACTGTCGCGTCATCTTCGGCTCACGGAGTGTACAGTCTCATACTCCGACGTGGTTACTGTGAGCCAGTCAAACATCGTCTACGTCAACTTTACACCGGGATATCTGCTGGGAATAGGGGGATAGCACTCAGAGAAGCTCGCCCCGTGCAAGAGAGGGGGGCTTTTCATCACTCCATAAGACAGCTAAGTGTCCTCAGTGGAATTCAAAAGTGTACTATGTACGTTTTACAAACCATGCGTTGAATAATTTCAGTCTCTGCGTCCTCCCACACAGAGCCTTTCATCTAATGATTTCAGTCCTTTCAACACTTTAAAGCAGACTACCAGCGACTACTAATATCTTATAAGAGCAAAGTCGCAGGTGATTTATTCCTGAGAAAACATTTTTTTGTTGAGGTGTTACGTCTGAAGTTATTCTCTCAGGAACCATCACCACCGCAAACACTGAATCTCAGACAAGCTTTCAGTTCCAATATTCATTACTGAGGAATCTAATTCAACTACAAAAGTCCTAGAAGACATCATTCATTTATAGGACTGAAAAATGGACAAAACTACCTTCATGAGTTGATAAATCTTGTAATATTACAAACGCTTACACGTTTCTTAAAGTCGGAGTGTTCAACCTGCTTAAGAGAGGTTTGTTTGTCTTAATTTAGCAGCGTAAAATACGTAAAATAAAGAGAGCCGAAACGAGGTTGCTAAAAAATGCAGCACAGACGTGAACAAGTTCGACCAGATCCAAACACTGCAGTCGGATGTCACGCTGCGGCCGCCAATCACGTGATCAGACCGGTCAAACCTCCAACTGACGTGAATCCGTCTTAGCCACGTAGAACTTTAATCCATGAAACACGTACCACTGAACTATGATGACAGTTTGCCAGCAGTGATCAGGGCCAGACGTAAAGGTAAGATGTGGAGTAAATTATGATACTACTGAAAGCTGCATTGGCTTGTTTTAGTTCATTTGAAACCAAAACAATGAGCTCAAAGACGCTAAAAAGCTCAGAGAGCTGAGGGAAACTGCAGAGTGTCGGTGGAGTCACTTAAACACTTTTTGTGCACCGTTCACACTGCTTAGACGTTTAGATACGGTGTGTGAAGCCCTAGAACGACAAAGGATTTTTAAGCCACTTGGAGGTCACCTCAGCTTCCTTAAGGGACTCGGCATTTCCTCACATTGTGTCCCTAAACCCAACTGGAAAACTGCCACAATTAGTTTCACCTGAATCAGGCGTATCAACTCGATAAAAGCTCTCGAGGCTCAATTTTTATTTTAAGCACCGTGTTGGAGGGACGAGTCGAATGATTCTGCTGCACAGAGGGTTTATATTCCTGTAGGGTCACATCCCGCTATTGTGTAAGACTAAATGCAGCATTGTTCCAGCTCAGTGGAAAACTCAGCATATTGGAGGACTACACTAGTATTTCTAGCTGAGTTCTCCTTACTTTGTGAGTATCTGGAACCCGAGGCTATTTAGCGTGTGATGTAGCTGACTTATTAACTAAGCCCCTCGATATAAATCTGGGAGAACATCTGTAGTATGAGTTTTTAAGGGTAACGCTTCCTCCAGGCAGAAGGTGGATAATGTTAAAGTGTCAAAATAGATGGGTGTTTCACCACATGATGGATCCGTCTTCCAGCTGACTCATACCGTGGCTACAACACCGCTGGGAGGATCTGCTTTTCAGCATAAGGTGCTTTATGTTCCTGTCCAGGTGTGTCTTTAAAAAAGTTTACAAACTCACATCTGAAGGAGCGATCTCTAATAAACACACAATATTGCATTTCTGTTCCCAGAGTGCACTTGTCTGGTTAAGTTGGTAGTTTTAAAAATAACTATGCAACAGAGCAATCTTAATTTCCAAGCTAAAAATAAAGGAGAAGAGCGAGTAAAGACAGAAGTATATTAATAATCCAATTTCCTAGACAACAAGCTCTGCAGCTCGCCCACACAGGCTATAATGGGCCAATACCTTGTGTGACTCGAGCTGTTTGAAAGCACGCCGCCAACACCACTTCTCTGAGGAGAGGCTCTGCTTTGGTCTGTAATCTGTGTGATCAAAGTCTTTTACATTGATTTACCGCTGAGAACAGCTCCACATCCTGTATTTTAGATATTTAAAATGAATAACAGAAATGACAGAAGTTCACTTACAGTATGTGATGGAGAATGCAAATCGTATCTTTAGGTTTGTGCTATAACAATCTTATGCCTCCCATACACTCAGAGACTTTGAAAAGATCTTATAAGACTAAAGTCTGACATCATCTCACATCTACAAGGAGTTTTTAAGATGTTGCAAAGACTGACGATCTCGCAGGGTCACTACTTACAACAAGATTACAACTAGATTTATTTTGCACCTGCACCTGCTGGAAATTCACGAGAAGAAAAACACTGTGTGATGGTACAAATGGGAGGACACGTTACTCCGAGACTTCACATTTGTGCACCTCCCTGGAGCCGAGCCTCCTCCATGTTTAGATTACTACAGTGTAGGTACAGTACTTGTTCCTGATGGTAGAGAGAGAGCGTACCGATTGGTTGTTGACAGTGTTCATGTGATTGAAGGTTACCTCTGATAATATTAAACTTGTTTGAATTAGAGAACGTCTAGACGAACAAAAGACACTTTAGAGTAGTTTCTTAGTCTTAGTTTCTTCTCATTTATGGTTTCTTGCAGAGAACTAGACAAGATTGACACAGCTCTGATATCTGTCTATTAGATGTTGGCTAAGCTGGAAAGGTGATTTGCTTAGTTTAGCTTTGCATCCTGGTAGGAAACAGCTAGTAGGCTCTGTCCAACAGTAACAAAATCAAACTTGAACTTTGGGTTTGACTATTTTGGCCACAGTTATGTCAAATATTGAGAAATCTCATCCTTCTATGGCTGATTAAAAGCTACAGAAACAGACCATTTACTCAGCGGGCACCACTAAAAAAACAGTCTAAAGAGTAGTCTTGTTCAGTGTGAGGTTTGTGGAACAGAGCTGCGTATCACATCGAAGAGCATCCAGCTAAAAAGTCAGGGAGATGAACTTGATCTTGAGCCAAGTTTTCTCGTTTCTGCTCTTCTTTTCACCACTTTACAACCTGCCTGTGTCAGGGAATCCAGCACTGCAGCAGAGACCACAATCACAGGCATCACAGAGACGGACACAAAAGCAACCTGAGACGTTTCAAAATAAGAGCAGATCCTTTCTAACAGCTATGACAAGAGAAACACTGATGATCTCCCAATCACAGCGGGTTGTGAAATGTGCGAATGGACTGCAGAGATTTCAGAGAGACACAATCTCTCCTGCTCCTCTCTACATGTGGAGAAAGAGAGTCGACGCTGACGCTGATTTACTAAATGCACTCTGTGATCCTATTAACAGATTAAAAGTTACTGCTAATAACACATGGCCATGCATGTGCACAAACACACACACACATACACTGACAAGCAACCAATCACCAACTCAGGCAAGCAAGAGACGTTTTAGAGGCTGATAGCTTAGTTAGCTGTTCAGCAGTAATTTAGGGTTTGTCCTTTTTTACACCTTCGAATAAACCAAAATATCTAAAAGTCCCAAATATTTGGTTTAACATTCAAACATTGTGTGGTAGTTTAGCTTTGTTTTCCCCAAAGTTGTGGCTTCTCTCCCGTGTGGTATCACAAGGCTTTTGCACATGCCTTTTCAATCGAGCTGTACAATAGATGACTGACAGTTCTCATCTTCACTCAGACATCACAATGAAGCCTTCTTTGATGGACACTGGACATGCCACTCACTGGGCTGTCATTTGTATTTGTTTCAAGATTTTCAACTCAACTGACATGGCACCTGCTCTGGAAATGTCCAATTTCTAGCAGCAACTATAGAAACAAGAGAACAGTGCTTCATTCACAAGTTTCAAAACTGTCTAAACAGAATTAAAACAGATTTACAGAGAATTTTTAAATAATTAAAATCATCTTGATGATTTAAACACTAACCAGGAAGAAGAGAGGCCTGTGGCACGGAGCTAGTGTCGTGCTAGAACCGGAGCTAGGTAAGTGGGCAATGTAACCAGGCTCAGCAGCCTCTATAGACACGCTGTCAGAAGTAAAAAGACAAAAGGGGACATAGATGGAGGAAGCTAAGGAGAGAAAATAAGAGAGTGAGCAAGCAAGAAGCTGCCAGACAAGAGTAAATCTGCGACTGACTTTTAGTCGTTGGCGAGCGCTTGGTGAAATAAAAGGCTGAAAGACAGACGCGGAGCTGGGCTTCTTGCTGTTGTGATCCTGTTATTTTCAGGTCCACAGTAGCTGACACACTGCAAATTTTAATCACTTACTTGCTAAAAAATACATTTAAATTTGCTTCAACAGCCTGTCAAGATATAATCAATATATGGAAATCCTGCAGTGAAACCTCCCAAAATAACAGATCGTATCTGGTCACATATATTGTACAATGTGCTAAGAGTTGTATTGCTCTGTACTGTATACATACTGTATACCAATGAGAGGGATTCTCCATCAACACACTTCATTGAAAGCCTTGAGATGCTCTAGTAAGCAAAATGTGAGACGGAGCTACAAATGTCAAAGCCCTCTGGAGTGGGAACTGGAGTGCAGCTTAGACAGAAATGAACCAAATAATGTTGGCGGCTACAGATAAACTACCACAGTGTTCGTGGCGCTGGCTGCTCAGGATACCCTGATAAAAGTGATCTATAGCTGCAGGCATTAAAAAATAAATAAATTGAAGTAGTGCTGATGTGAGGTCACTTTGTTTCACACAGCAGAATCTAAGATATTAAAAGCAGCCTGAGCAGTGATTAGTGAGTGCGATACTGTATACTCCATCAGGATGGCGGTGCATATTTTGGTATATCTGCCAAATCAAACAATAAAACGCCTGGTGGACAGGATGCAATCCTATCATTTGTATCACGAGTGAATCATTTTAGCACATGCTCAAGTGCATTTTCTAGATTTATTCAATGTATGTGCCTCTGTCCCATCCGCATGCCTAGAACCATTAACACAGACTGTCCGATATGATCGCCACTGAGGAGGCCAAATGCTTTCATACAGGACGGCTCCGCAGACAGCATCTCTCAAGCTAAAAGCGGGTGTGGTCTCAGCCGTGGAAATTAGGTTTGGCCCATTAAGTGCTGAGAGTTAGTTAACGGGTTATAGATTTTCAAAGCTAATGAGACAAAAGAAATTATGTGTATGTCTCTATTTACTTAGAATCAAAGGCTTACGTTCAAATAATCTGAGTTGAGAGGTTTGTACATAATGTCCTCAGTATGACAGCCGCATAGATTATTAGGTTGGTGCATTATTCGTGTACGGTATCAGAACAGTGAACACGGCAACCTCCGTGGTTGTGAAGTCAACGTGGTGCAAAAACTGCAGTTCCTCAAATGTCCACTTGAGGCTGGCTACAGGACGAGTCAATCTCCATAAGTCCCCATGTTAAAATGTCCAACTTCACAGGAGAAATAAACATGTTTACAGCCTGGTACAAAAAACAGTTTTGGTCTCTACAGCTAATTTCCCCGTTCATGACAACTGTACTGAGGGTGAATTTTTATAGAACTTGCATGTTCAAATTATATTAAGGTTTAAAGTTATGTATAATTAACAGCATGGCTGCTTTGATTGACAGGTAGGCGTCGTTACAGATGGTTTGTTTGAGCAACCAGGTGTCATTCAGCCCGCCTCAGGCCCGACGATGATTGACTTTGCTGATGTTTAGATTAGCCAGGAGGCAGAAGAGGCAGGACTGCCAACATGGCGACGACCAGCGCCACAGATTTTAAGCTTCAAAGCGGCTCTTTGGAAACATGTGGGGGACATCTGGTACGCTGTCCATTACTTGTACAGTCTGGATGTTCAGACAACCAACACTGGATAACTTTGATACTGAAGAAAATTTAAAAACGTGATGATTCTCAGAGAACTTCTGGAGTTTGTTAAGAGCAGTGACTTTTTTTCTGTGACTTTGAAACAGATTTATGAATGTGTATTTGCTACGTACGTCTAACATAATGATCTCTGCAGGACGTGTGTGTCACTGAATCTAAAAATATGTGTTTCACGATTTTGACCCCCCCTTCAACTCTCCTGGCCCACTGGGGAGGCATCGTCACTGTTTTCAAACCTCTGCTGTGGTTGTTTCTTTTACTAACTTCGTATTTTGTCATTTTAGAAATCCAAAACACAAATTAATTACAAATAAAATGATCTTTTTTATCGATGGAGGAGCTGATCCCATTATCTGTAACAATAAAATGAAGTTGATCTTTCTTTTAATTTAAGCACACTATTTAACATGACAATATACTCAGCGACATTGGTACAGCTGCAACGATTAGCAGCTTAAATGACTGGTTGTCAATTGAATCATTCTGAGTAATTTTTTAAAGAAAAGATGTCCAGATTCTGTGATTTCAGCTCCTCAAATGTGAAAATTTTCTGGTTTCTTTAGTCCTCTGTGACAGTAAATGGAGTATCCTTGGAGTGTGGACATTTGAGGAGGTCACTTTGGGCTTTGGGAAACAGTGATCAACATTTTCAACCATTTTCTGGACCAAACCACTAATCGTTCATCGAGAAAATGGTCGTCAGATCAGTTGCTAATTAAACCGATCGTTACTGCAGCCCTAAATTTCAGTTGTCACTGGAAGCGAGTGTTTAGTTTCTCCGTGGTTCTCACTAAGCCGCACTCTGCTGCTCTGTGGAGATGCATTAAAATGCACCACGGGTACATTTCATCACACATACTTGTCAGGACAGCACGTCGGGGGCTATTTCCTCTTGGTAGCATGTGACAGGGCATCAAGCTCTGTCAGCAGTTCAGACCAATGATAGATGGCATACAGGCATTAAACTGGATGAGCCCATGGTGTGCCAACCACAACACACATGTACACATACGACGACACACACATGAAGGTCTAGCTTGTTTTTTTTTTTTTTTTGTCTTTTAGAAGACATGGCAACAGAGTTTACTGACCTCATCTTCTAACAGGACCATTAAAAACATACAACAGGCCATCATCTGATACAGCAGAAACCGGGCTGGAGCAATTCAAGATATTGTATAGATCACTGGATCTCAAACTATGGTTTGACACTGGTGGTACACGACCTTCCTGTAGTGATACTTGGATTTTTAAATGAAATAAATAGATTTAAAACACATTATACTGTGAAAACACTACAACATACAAGGGAATACACACACATATATATACATTGTGACGTTCACTCACGTAGTGCATAGCATGGGAAATATCAGGAGGAGAAGTGCACCAAATAAACTCTTGAACCGGTTCTGTTCAGGACTCAACAACAGTGGACAATGAATAATCTTCTTATGAGGAATAAGCCTGCCTCCTCAGCGTCTGCCTGCACTGCTGCATTTTAACGGTGGTACTTTGAAGGCTGAGTGGTGCACGGTGTGAAAAGTTTGATAATGTATTTGAAACCACTTTCTAGTAACTCAACTTCTATATCGTGTTTGTATGTGTTAACTAGTGACTTCATTAACGGTGAATACTTTATTTATAATGCTTTATGGCTCTAATCTGTAACATGTATGAGTTTTGGGTTGCCAGGTAAAACCTCTCTGGTACAACTTTTAGACAAAGCAGCTTTTATAAGCTGTCAACTAAATACTTTGTTTATAGTTAATAAGTCATTCACTGATCATTTATAGATCAGTTATCAGCTATTAATAAGAACAGCTTCAGGGTTGCAGAGTCATTTGTTATCATGTGTCATCTTATTAACATTCACAGCTGCAGACTGGATGGATTATTGTGAAAAAATCAAATGACTTGGCACTATATTTAACTACCGACATGATGGATTATAAGTGAGAGATTCATGATTAATTAATGGATTACAAACATGTACACAATTTTTCCGATTTTTTTTTCACAATCTGGCAACCCAAACAGTGTATAATAATATAACCATTATTTAAATAATAAGGTAACCCCTTTATAAGTAAGTGGTGGACTTTTCTTCACGTTGTGTCTAATCAATGATATAAAATCAGCTTTAATGACTGATCAAACTTACCATGTTGACTTCTGACACCATGTCTATGCTCGCCACGTCTATACTCATGCCAACAGCAACCGGTGGACCTTAAAATACACAAAATAAAGTTATTAAACCTACGTGACAATATCTCAGTGTGAGGTGAATAAACACACCAAACTACAGCACACATACCTCCAAAGTCCGGCCGTAGACGGATATCGTATCCTTTTAACAGTTTATCCACAGTCTCTTTGACAAAAGACATGTTCCCCGGTTCGTTGACGCTGAAAAGACAGAAAACAACAAGCCTTGTAACTCTTTTCTGAAGGCGGACCTCCTTCGTTTGTGTCCGGTTTTAACTCCCAGACACTCACCTCTGGGCACAGCACATCACCGCCACCGCCAGCGGCAATGAGAGGATGTCAAAGAGCCCTGTTTTCTGGGGTCCCCACATCCCTTGCGCGGTGTGTGGACGGATGGATGGATGGATGGAGGGATGGATGATGGAGATATCCAGCGTTCAATAAATGACTGAATAAAGAAGAAGCCACGGTGCTCACACACCCACCGAGCTCCGTTAAATCAGGTGACACTTGCTCCACATCATGTCTACCTCTGGCGTAGCCTGTGTTAACATGCTTCATAGGGCAGTGGCGCGTTTACTTGGATGTCAGATGTGTTTATACGGCAGCCAGCCAGCCGGCAGCGGACAGGCTGCTCCGTGTATCCATCCTCCGGGCTGCAGGACTCAGCTTTGCTCCGTGTTTGTCAAATATCAGCTACTTATGGGGATACAAATCCACAGGTCCGCTGTCCGTGCGTAAAATACAGTATATACAGTCGCCCAGGTTGAAAATAATCCCTCATGGAGCTAACTCAGAGTTTGGATGTGACTCTCCATGTCAGAGTGCGAGAGAGGCTGCCCTGCTGATCATTACAGCCCCACGTGACAGCCTGCATATAGAGGCTTATTTAAGCAGCTGGGAGTCTCAGACAGGCCAAGAGTTCAATTATGTTAACATACAGTACAGTACAGTGTGTGTGTGTGTGTGTGTCATAATGAGACACCTCCATGTTTTATTTTTGCTCTGCTGTCACAGCAGAGTTTGTCAAACTGTCTCTTGTCAACCCAACAAAAACACCCACCACCCGCTCCAGTGTGTGCCACACAAAGGAGGCAAAAATAAAGCCTGCTTCTTTGAGACCCTCACTGCCTATAGGATAGGTTTTTTTATTATAACTTTTATAAATGAAAAGTTAAATTAATTTAAAAACACTCATTGGTTTGCTGTTGTCTTAGTTTCTCCGATATAACCAGGAGTTTATGGAGGCTAGTGCTACTTACCGTTAGCCAACTTTAGCTAAGGAGGCAAGAATAAAGTCTGCTTCTTTGAGACCCTTGTTGCCTACAGGAGATTTTTGTTATATAAGTTTCATAAATAAAAAGCTAAATTAATTTAAAAACACACAGTGGTTTGCTGTTGGAGTCTTATTTTCTCCGATATAACCAGGAGTTTATGGAGGCTAGTGCTACCTAACGTTAGCTAACTTTAGCTAAGGGGGCAAAAATAAAGTTGGGTTCTTCTAGACTCTTTTTGCTTAAAGGAGATTTGTTTTGAAAATGAGACTATAACTTTTATAAATAAGTCGATTTCAGTGCTGTTTGAGTCTTATCTCTTTAATATGACCAGTAGTTTATAGCGGCAAATGCTACCTAACGTTAGCTCATGGGGCCCAAAAAAAGTCTGGTTCTTCTAGGCCCTCACTGCCTGTAGGAGATTTTTTTAAAGTGTGACTATAACTTTTATAAATAATAAGTTGAATTCATTACAAAGTAGTTTGCTGTTGTTTTATTTTCTTCAATATAACCAGGAATTTATGGAGGCTAGTGCTACCTAACAACTTTAGCCAAGGAGGCAAAATAAAGCCTGCCTTTATTATTTTGAAAATGAGTCTATACAAAGTTTGCATGTTGCAGTTTTCGAAGGATGCATGTACAATACTTATATTAAAATGTAGATTAATTCTGGGCCCACAGATTTCCATATCAGTGTGATTTCCATCTATGGTGTGTTTAACTCTGATCCATATAATCCTGCAGGTTTATTCTTGAATCTTGGCAGCAGAAGTGAGACAGAAATGTGTGAAATGTGCGTCACTCAATGTAAATTGTTCCTGTAAAGATTTCATGACAATCTGTGTTCTTTATTTCAGAGGTATATTGTTATTATTATGTTATTATATAATATTTCTGCAGGGAATGAGAGAGTGCTTGAACTGGACTCTTCCCACCAAATGTATCCTTCCATTTATTCCAATCTGCTACTTTTTAGGGACTGACTCTTACCTTGTATCATAGATGGCGTACAGCTTTTTGTTCCCATCAACAGCATTCCTGTAAATACAAAAGAAAAGAGGAATTACTTTGTCTGTCAGTACAGTGCCTGCCTGACTTTTTCATGACCTGGAGCTGGAGATTTGTTTCTGAATGCACACTGTCAGGAAGCAGAGGTACCAAAAGGCTTTCATCATGAGTCATAAAGGTGCTCCAGCTTCATAAACAACTCTTGAGTTGAGTGAGTTGACCTTAATCCCGGTGGAGATGAATGCGGAATGATGAAATATACCATGGAGTCCTATTTGTGTTGCTGGAAGATGTGTGTGACATACTGTCTCCTCCTGCAATACGGACCATTAACCAAAAAAATCAGGTTTGTCCCACTTAAATCAGGACTACAATAGGCTGCACTATCACTATCCCCTAATACTGATTGCTGTAACTATTGGCAGGAAGGGAGTACAATATTCATTAGTATGTTTATATTTGTGTATAATCACCTGAAGAAGAACTGTTGTACTTTTGTTGTCTCAAAATTAGCCCTTTATATTTACAGTGAGAGTGGGTCCTCTTCCATGGAGTCCGCCATGTTGAACCTCCATTTTTGTACAGTAGCCCAGAACAGACAAACTAGATATGGCCATTTGCTTTTTATATGAATTTCACAGCAAAAGGTTGAAATCTACAACTTCACAACTAAGTGCCACTAAAGCCTACACACTGGACCTTTAAGTTCCCACATATAGAGCCCAGCATTGCCAGGTGCCAGTAGAAAACTAAAAACAGGCAACAGTGTTTGCCATTAAACCTTCCTTGTTTAGTAAATAAGTGGTAACCTCTTAGCCTAAATTGCCAAAAACCGCAGTTCCTCAAACGTCCACTTGAGGCTGGCTACAGAACGGGTCAATCTCCATAAGTCCCCATGTTAGCCATGAGGTGGCAGAGACAGGACTTCAAAGATGGCGCCACACACTGAGCTTCACAGCGACTCTTCACATGCTTAGGGGTGACGTCGCGGATACGACGTCCATGTTTTATACAGTCTATGCTCCAACACTTCCTGTAGGCTGACCCATCTATTCAAACCGGCCTGCTTTTTTATCGTTTGCTTCTTTATATATTATTATTGCTCTGTGAACGGTGCTACACCAAATAAACTTGACTTGACTGTACATTTTGTCTGTTGAGTTTATGCAGTATCACTGGCTGCCATGTTTTTACCCACTAAAACACAGGAAGAAGCCCAGTTAACATACAGTCAGCCATCAGAAGATTATTAAAGCTTTTAACAGCTTTATGTTGTTATGGAGATCCCTCTTATGGTTGGCACTGATACTGCTTTATCCTTTTATTCCTCTCTCTCCCTCTGCCATGTCACCCCCTCCCATATCTGTCTCCCCATCTCTCTCTCTCTCTCTCTCTCTACAGCATCTCTCCTCCACTCTCCTCGTACATCAGCTCATACATCCTCCCGCTCCTCCTGCACACTCCTGCCTATTTTAATTCGCCACCAAAGTCGTATTTGCATTGCACTTGCACCCTCTGGATACAGTATTGGATTTTTCCTTTTTTTTTCTTTCTTTCTTTCTTTTTTTTCTTTTTTCTTTTTTCTTTTTTTTTTTTTTTTGCAAAGCTTGCTCGCTGTGCTGCTCGCGGCTCCTCCTCGGAGACCAAACTAAAGGATGGTCAGTCAGCAGAAGTGTTGGGAAGCCTTTATTTTTTTCGCTGCCAAACCTTTAATCGCTCTGGGGGCGAAATAAACCTCGCTGACAGTGAAATTAGTCCACATCTTCTTTTTTTTTCTTCCTTCCTCTCCACCTTTCTCTCTGTCTGTCTCTCTCTCTCTCTCTCTCTCTCTCTCTCTCTCCGTCTGTCTGTCTCTCTAATATGCAATTATTGTGCGCGGATGGAGGTGACGTTCTTCGGATTTGATGCCAAAATACTAAACAGTGCAATCTGCGTGTGAGATATCCGGGAGAAGTTTGACTGCGCATCGTCTTGTGTGGTAAGCTCTGGCAACTGCGGCTCAGCTCCTGTGCAGCAGAGCGTTGTTATAGGCCAGTACAGTAAGAGATGTAGTGGGACGTGTGGGCATTGGAGGAGATCAGGCTACAGTAGTGTGCGTACCCGAGGTGTGCTGCTGCTGCTGCTGCTGCTGTTTGTGCTGCTGCTGTATCAGACTCAAGAGAACCGGGGGGGACGGTGGTGATGAAAGCCGGAGGAAGAGCGGTATTCACACTTTGATGACGCCTTGTAGGGATGCGAGTGCATGAGTGAGTCGTGAATGAATGAAGGGGATGCGGCGCAGGGTGCGTACAGTCACAGCAACACTGACACAGAGAGACAGAGGGAGAGGGAGAGGTGGGAGGATAGACGATGGAGGGTGGTGGTGGTGGTGGTGATGGTTTACTGTATGCACAGAGTCCAGCTGCAGGAGGTGCAGAAAGGATTGCAGTCGTGCTTGGTGGAGGCTCTTGAGGTAGATACAGGTAGAGAGGCATTGACTGGATTGCACATTGGTGGAGAGCACGGCACAGCTCAGCCTCCATCCTGTCAGAAGTCATCAACTTCTGGTTAATTAGTCAAATTGAGCCTAGGCTCTTGGCAGTGAGCTGGGTGGACGAGGAGAAAGAAAGGACACTCTGGGGAAAAGAGGAACTTTTATAGCATCATCAGCCAACATCTGCAGGTCCTACAGATGTTGTCCTGTTGTGTTTGTCCGGGATTGCTGCATTGGGTGTTGTGATACTGTCAGCACATTGCTGTGCATTAGCTTCAGTGAAAACATTTGTGCAACTGAAGATTTACTGATCACTTTACGTCCATGCGGTCAGAGTCATATATCACTATCTGCCATTGAATGCCATCAAAAAGCTGCATGCAGGTTACAGTACTGCACCTTTTTATGAGAGATATCATTTGATATTTATTATATAGCTCACATAGTGAAACTGTTATGACAAGGGAAGACCATATAATAAATAATTCTGCTTTAATCTGAGTCAGTGCTGCAACAATGCTGGTGGGAAACAACAAAGCTCAGTTATTTTTTTTTAAATTTATTTATTTTTTGTAGTTTTAAACAAGTGAGGATGTCTCGTTTCAGGAATGGGCGATGGAATGTGCTACAGCTTTGCAATGAGACGTCTGTGGGTCTGTGTCTTGCTTGTGAGCATCACCTGCCGTCTGAGGTAAGGAACTGACTCCTGTAAGTTTGGACAACGTAAAGACACATTTTTTAAATGATTCGCCTCTTAGTAAAAAAAAAAGAATTGCTCATATAATCTTTGTTTAAAGGATCAAAATGTGAACTTTTTGTGAAGTGAGTTAGATTATCTTCATTTTTGTTGCTCTGAAGTCATTATTTGAAATCCTTCTTGTGCTCCAGCCTCTCCCAGGATCTTGCTGGAACTCCCAAAGAGGCTGAGTTAAATGACAACATTACCATCTTCACACGCATCCTGGACGGACTGCTGGACGGATATGACAACAGACTCCGCCCTGGACTAGGAGGTACAGTAAGCCCTCTGAATATATACAAACCTCAACACCTCTGCCATTTTTTTGTAATTAAAACAGTCTCACATAACGCTCGGTGAAAACTGATTGTGTCATTATGAAAATGTCTTGGAGGAGTCTCTCTTTTCCGATGAAAACTCATCCAGAAGGCTCCGCACTTTTAGATATAGATGAGAGATGCTGAGCCTCTGTATCGATCTCTCTGCATGAGAGATTACAGCCCTTCGATCCACACAAAGAACAATGCTCTGCACTGCAACATCTGTCTTCTTCTCATTCCAGAGGATGAAGATGTGTCTGTATTCATGAAGTCTCTGACAAAGAGACACGATCAGCTGTTAACATCTCCTCTAAGTATGATTTAATGGCACCGCGAACACACGCTGAAGCACACAGTGTGCTCATGTGACCTTGAGAAAGCCATTTCTCCTGTCATTAAACAGCAGCTCCTTTGTTCTGAGTGGACGCAGGTCAAAGTAGGCATCGGTGGAGAAGTTCTCATCATAAAGGAGAAATTTATAGACAGCAAATACAACGAGTGGAGAGAACGTTTTGGTGTTTTATGGAACTGCAGATGCAGAGTGTTTAGATGACTAAACACCATTAAATCATAATGTATCATGAACGCTGTTTGGTTCTATTAAAGTAAAAATGTACTTTACATTGCACTGCTCCTGAGCTTCTCTCATTGGGGACATGCTGCAAACATCTGGAGTGTGCCAGTGAATGCAAAATAAAGTTACTGTGTAATTAGGATTTCTAAATAGCTGCCATCAAATGTCTAATCATAAAGTTTACTTAAAGATTTCATGTATATACTTCATGTATGAATTTCCCTTTTTTAGAATTTAATTCTTCTTTTCCTTTGAAGGAAGATCCTTAGTTTTTGATTTCACCACTAGGAGCTGCTGAAGTCAGAACTTTTTCAACCTTACATACAGAGAGTTACATTAAAATGTAAGAACTGACACCATGCACAGCATAGACTTCTTTTCACAGCAGCCATTTTGAGCCATTTTCAACAGATACTAATCAAGGCTCTGTTCCATTTAGTGCAGCGGAGACTTTCCAGTGAGCAAACCTTTCTTAGTGTCACTGGAAACACCCGTGTGTTTACCTTCATGTCAAAATGGCTGCTGTAAGAAAAGGTCTAGATTGACTTCAGTGTGCAACTTTTCTTCAGTCAATGCTCCACTGCAGTGTTTCTCAAACTTGTTACACCACATACCACCTCAGGCAGCACCAGTATGACAGACATTAGATACAGCAGTGTAGGCCGACCTAATCCAGCTGGGAACACTTCACACAGGAGGCAGGTTTATTCGCAATAAGATTATTTATTGTTAATTTATTGTGAATGGAACTGATTCAAGAACCACAGCTTAATTCGGTGGTATTAAATAAATGAATATTTCTCGTTTGGAGCCACGACTGCAGTGTTACTCACTAACTTGCTGCCACATTACCATGTGACATGGATGTATTGTAGCAGGGTAATAATGAATTTAAATACTTGAGGAAATGCTACAGAGAAATGAAATTTTGTCTTTTGATAGTGTAATATGCTTTAAATGTAGAGATTCCTCCAGGTACCACTAGAGGGAGGCCATGTAGCACAAGTGGTACTCGTACCATAGTGTGAGAACTCATTGCTCCATGTACATTAGACACTTAATGTTTCTTATTTCACAGGTAGCACAAAACCTTGCATTAGGTTTTCATCAGTTGTTCTGAATAATAATGTAAAATAAATGAATGAATGTTTTAAATGCTCATAATATTTAGTCTGTTCTTGCAGAAAAGGTGACAGAGATCAAAACCAACATCTTTGTCACGAGCTTTGGTCCAGTCTCTGACACTGAAATGGTAAGACGATTTTTTTTTTATTAAAGGTCACATTTTCAACTTGAACGACGATTGTCATGATATCAAATTTTTACTACACGATTATCGTGGACAAAATAATTTACACCATATGTACAGAAAACAAAAGCAGCACTGGATTATTTACACAATAGTATTATATGTGTATTTTCAACACCACATACCAAGATTAACGTCAATAACGTCACTTTTCCACTTCATACTGTGGGTTATCATTGAAATACACTTTTGTGTGATTGTGTTATGTTACGATGTTGTCTAACTTATTTTAAGAACGTATTTCAGCTGATTCATCTTATCATGACTCATTCTGTCAAACTGGCATCCTGATCTTGTGATGTAGCGTTAAAAAATAAAATGTGTGTTTGAAATGGGTCCACATCAGTGGTGCGTAACACACGGAATAGTGATTCATAATGATGAATCACAGTATCATGGTATCATGATCCTTAAATAAGGCTCCATGTACACAAACAGCTGTCATCTCCTCCTCGGATACATGTGCATTATTTATTGGGCTAGTCAGTTAATGTGTGTTTTAATGTCTGTAGGAATACACCATTGATGTGTTCTTCCGTCAAAGCTGGAAAGATGAAAGACTTTGCTTTAAAGGCCCAATGGAGATGCTCGCCTTGAATAATCTCCTGGCCAGCAACATCTGGACTCCGGACACCTTCTTCCTCAACGGGAAGAAATCCATCGCGCATAATATGACGACGCCTAACAAGCTACTGCGGCTGAAAGACGATGGCACTCTGCTGTACACCATGAGGTAACGCTCTCCCTCTCACGGCTGGCTTTTAATCCAGCTTTGGACCACAGCAGGATAAACATTTCTTTTCCAATCAGTCTTACAATTCAGACTTTGAAGAGCTGACAGAGGGCGGTTTAGAAATATTGTGTAATCCAATTAGAGTGGAGAGATGACTAAAACATCCGCCGGCTTGTAATACTACTTTGGTAATGGTTTTTAAGAACCCCCGCTGCACTAATACAGCCCACACACTCATACTACATGTCTCAGTGGTGCATTGATTCATCATGATGTTGTCTGACTGTAAACTGGCGGTCAGAGGAACTCGAAATGTTTGCTTTGTTCGCTTGCACGTCACTCCTCCTTCTCCTCATGCACAGCTACGTCACCATGTCACAGAAATCTTTACTATGACGGGAAAACAACACGACATGTCCTGTTCAGTGCTGCTCTAACAGTCAGCCATGTTTCATATATTGTATGTAGCTGCTATGGAAAGATGTGAAGTCCGTCTAGTGCATCTTCTTCTACCTAAAAATGTCTTTTATTCGAGTGGATTATGGGTGATATTCGAGAGCAATACATTACAGTAGAAAGAGATCTTAGATCCCTGATGGAAACGCTTTTATCAATATCACCATTGTATCTGCATAATAAATTCCTCAAATCAAATAATAACAGAGGAGGTTGGAGGAAATGGACGTGGCTGCATGTTAAAAATGATTATTGATCCGTGGACTTTAAAATTGCTACAAATCTGCAGTACATTTGCGAACACTCCGAGCCATTAGAAACTGCTTCACAGCGGCCTCTTAATGCTTTTGCATTCTGGGAACAAGGTTATTAGAGAAACAGTTTATGCATGCATTACTCTCCGACATCGGTCGTTCACAAGTAGTGAACGTGTCTTAGCTAGTGTACCATGAAAATGTTTCTCAGAGGAAACACAGAGTTTAATACACAATAGGTAACATGTTCCTGTGACTCTAAAACATAAAGCGTACTTATGTGAAATAACTGCCCTTGTTGCTCACTATGTTGTATAAAGGAGGCACTGCCCCGTGTATTTGACTTCACTAATTAAATCTATTCATTGCTGCCCAATTACTGCAACGTCCCTTTGTTGATATTAGTCATGCTAAGACAGAGCTATACAGTAACCTGGATGTTATCCTCACTTATACATTTCTTGAATTATGAACTGATCTTTTTGTCAGTTCGATAAATAACATAACAGTAATAGTAAGTAATATACCGAAATTTCAGTCCTGTTCACTGTATTAGGATGTTACAGGATGAGGTTTTATGAGTGGTGTTAACTGTACAACACTAAAACACAACAACACTTATTATTAGAATATTATATTATTTGATTATCAGGTGTGGGTGAAGCCATTTTAGCTACTTCATATACACCTTTATCCCACACGGTGTGACAGTGTTATATATAAACTTGGTCCAACACTTCCTTTAAGCTGCACTTAATAGCTTGGTGACTCTAAATTGGCCATAAGTGTGAATGTGCATATGAATGGTTGTTTGTCTGTGCCCCATGATTAACTGGTGACTTGTCCAGGGTGTACCCCCTAAGTCAGCTGGGATAAGCTCCACCCCCCCACGACCCCGATGAGGATAAGTGGTTACAGATAATGGATGTATGGATGTTTACACAGACTACAATATTAATATAAAATATAAATTGTAGATTTATTGTGCAGAATTTCCTGGCTTATTTGGTATCTTAGGAAACTTTGGAGTCCCAACTAGAATTTGAAATAAAGTTTGAACAGTTTTTGGCTGCACAGCTTGAGTTTGTAATGACTGACACATCTACAAGCAGGCTGGTGTTTGTTCAGGGCTTTTTAATCTAACAGCAATGCAGTTTATTTTCTAAAATGGTTGT
This sequence comes from Protonibea diacanthus, assembly GCA_028641955.1. Lineage (NCBI taxonomy): Eukaryota > Metazoa > Chordata > Actinopteri > Sciaenidae > Protonibea > Protonibea diacanthus. Next base: position 6,899,310 of record CM053979.1, on the reverse strand, counting down.
GTGATTTATCTTTAACCTGTTCTCAATAAGTAAAGTATCTCACTGCTTGTGATATTATAGTGTAGACATTTAAATGTCTTTCCCCGTGTCACATGTTCTTATTTTTCTGGAGGCAGCAGTGAGCAGTGTTTGTGTGCACGGACTCAGATCTCCATGGCAACGACTGCAGCTCTGACTATTAGAAGTCAGTCCAGCAGAGGGCAGCATTAGATAAGGCCTGTGTCGGTGGGTAGCGCTCATACATTAAATTGACTAGAAGGAGCTCGTTTGTTTTGGGTTTTCTTTCCAATAAAGCTTTTATTTGTGCTTTGTTGCACTTCCACAGACAGGTGGCAGCCTTACTCCACAAAATAACCCTCTGTTGATTTCTCAAGCTCATTTTTGCACATGCAGTAGCATCACTCTTCCAGGATAAGGTTTCATCACGGGTCCCTCTGGTGGCTCAGTTGCATATTGCTGTGTGCTGTGAAAATGACATTTTACACTGCTGTTAACTCTCCAAGACACATTAATGAAGGCAGACTGTGATTTTCATTGATTAATGTCTGTATACAAAACGAAACAAATTATTTATAATAGGAGGGCACGTTAATTTGTTTGCTGGTGATCGTGATGATGTTTATGATCTCTCTCATCTTGCTCGGCCAATTTGCTGTCTAACTTTGTACGCATGACTTCTTCTTTCAGACTGACTATATCAGCAGAATGCCCCATGCAGCTGGAGGATTTCCCGATGGACGCCCATGCTTGTCCCCTTAAATTTGGAAGCTGTGAGTAAACATGCCAGCAAACAAGTGCACACAGCGAGTAACATCATTTAATAATGCAGGAAAAGACACAGCGTGAATGTTTTCATGTCAGCACCGCTGACACATGAGCTCTGAAAGTGTTCCCAAATGTTTCTAAAAATACACCGGTGAGAAAAGTAGCACGTAGGTTTGACATGGTGTCAGTTTCAGTGTCTTCATCCACGCCAGGGGATGTGGGGACGGATGTACCTGGGTGTGTTTGACAGCCCGTGTCCCTCAGGTGCAGAGCTATTGTTGTGGCGGTGCAGGAGATAGCTATGTAGACACTGACACACTGCTCCTGATTAAGCCATTAATCAACATGTCAGGCCTGCTCTCCTGCATCCTTCACTGCCTCAGCTACATTTAATGGGAAATATTTGCAACACACAGAGTGGAAATAGCTAGTGGCACACACACACACTCGCTAAAACTACATTTACCACCAAGGTAACCTTTAAAAATCCAATCTTACACCATGAACATGCACAGCTAAACCACACACTTGCAGCTCGTGTCCAGCCATCCTCATGACTTTTTAAGCTAGTTAGTTAGAGGTATAAATATATCTGGGCAGCTCCAGTCATGTAATCTTAAGATTAGCATTTGAGGTCTTCCCTGCCACTGATGTATGGAGGGTTATCTCGGGCCTCAAAGCTGCACATGCCGCTTGCTGGGTGTCATGACACTTAGCCACTCCCACACCTGCTTTGCTCACCTCAGCCTCCAGCTGAGACGGAGGATAGGGATAATCAGAGTAACTAACTGAGGCGACATTGACTTGTTTACACGGTGCCAAGCTATCTGATGTCGATTAACTTATCAAGGAGCCCGGAAATTTAAAACCTGCCCTGAGTTAATTCGATATGAAGTTTAAATATAGATCTGTACTTAACAGATCTTAAAGCTCTTAACAAGAGATAAAGGAAAATACATGCAGTTGTTTTAATGTGAATTTGTGTATTTAAAAAATCTTTCACTTGGCTGAGGTGGAATAGTTGGTGTATCAATAAAAGCAAATGTGACTAAAAGTGTGATGGAAACACAGAAGCCCCAAGTAGTCTGTCTCATACAATAATACATCGTATCATACATGCAATTGCAACATTTCTCCTGCACTTCTGACATTGCTACACTGACTATTCTTTTGTTTACTCCAGATTTCAAATTAATTACATTCTTATCTCGGGAAATCAAAATTTTGTTATCTTGAGATGTCGAGAAAATAATCCTGTTATCTCGAGATAAGAAGCAAAAAAGCTTAAAAATTATATATGTAATGGTAAATGATGTACAAATAAATAAATCAATATATCCAAAGACATCTAAAAAAACACACACACAGTAATTGAGCCATACAATAGCACTAATATGATATTATTTACATTTTTCTCAGAATATTTGACTCATTTATTTTGTACGTCATAGTTCATGTATGTATTTAGACATGTATGTTCCGTGTTATTGAAAGAGATTTTCTAAACTGTGTGAGAGTATTATCTACAACAACAGAGGTGACAATGTGGCAACACAACCCAACAAAAAGTATTTGATGCTAACTTGTACATTGTTGACCATGAAATGATTTCAAATCTGATGTCACAGTAAAAGTGCAGCCCGTACGCTGTCAAAGTTACTGCGGTGCAGTATATCCTGTTTTGTCCGACTCCATTAACCCTAGCTAATCCTTTGACCTAATGGACAGCACTCACTCATGAGCTCAAGGCTTTCAGAGCTGCAGCAGACCTGTCCTTTGCTCTTGTGTTAATCACCTCTCGTGGACTGAGCTCTACTATCATCATCAGTGTCGTTCTCTGCCTCACGGTTCTTTTAGTGTACATCCAAACAGCCTGGGACAGAATACAGTTATATCCTTGGCACAATTTAAAGGATAGAAAGTGTTTGAACAATGTAAATACACTGAAATGACATGAGAAATGTTATTTGTAGCTGTGTTGATGCGAAGCTAGCCACATATGGTGAGTCTGTGCACTGTAGCTGCAGCTGCAGGAGCTCTTTGGTTGACAATGTGTTATTTTAGTGTACAGTATATGAATAGTTTAACACTCACACTCTTTTTAGGGCTTCAATGTAATCGTTAGAAGTCCAAATCACATGAGAATATAGATACCACTCTCATATCTGTCTAATATGAAGCCAGGAGATGTTTAGCTTAGTGTAGCATAAACCATAGACAGTATAAAACATGGACTTTGTATCTGTGATGTAGGCCTACATAAGTTTGTGAAGAGCCTCACCATGTGGTGGCTCTGGTCGCTGCCATCTTGGCAGCACTGGTAGCGCCGCCTGGCTAATCTAAAAATCGGCAAAGATGTGGTTCATTGGCGGACCTGAGGTGGGCTGAATGATGCCTGGTTGCTCACATAAGCCACCTGTAACAACATCCACCTGTCAATCAAAGCAACCACGCTGTAATTCTGCATAACTTTAATATAATTTGAACAGGTGAGCTCTATAAAAATTCACCCTCAGTACAGTTGTCATAAACGGGTAAATTAGCTATAGAGACCAAAACTGTTTTTTGTACCAGGCTGTAAACATGTTTATTTCTGCTGTGAAGTTGGACACTTTAACATGGGGACTTATGGAGACTGACTCATTTTGCAGCCAGCCTCAAGTGGACGTTTGAGGAACTGCTTGCTCTAAACTTGGGTGAGAAATATAAAACATAAAATCACAACTTGAGTGAGCTTTAGAGTCAGGCTAGCTGTTTGTTTCCCTCTAATTCCAGCTAGGCTATGCTAGGCTAAGCTAACATCTTTTGGCGGTAGCTTCATGTCTAACAGACGGATAAGAGAGTAGAATCAATCTTTTTTTATCTACATGGAGAGGTGCAGAAAGATTAAACAAGTGCAAGTGACAACACTACTATAGTAACAGAGCAGAAACGGACAACTGAAAAGACAGCTGACGGAGTAAATGGGAATGTTAACAACACCACACTGTTCATTTGTTTGCTTGTTATCTTAACTGCTGTTATCTTGTCTTATCTTGTAGTGAACACACACACTCTCTGTCTCTGTTTCACTGTATTGATTGGATTCTAGGATACACTAACCATGAAATGTGTTTAATTCGGTGCATTCACAGATACCTCAGCAGTTGTAATTTTACATTGATTCATTTCTGTTGCTGTAAACCAGACAACACAAGGTCCACTTTAGCTTATTGGTATATTTTGGGAGCCTTCAAGCCTTTCTGTGGCTGTTCTGGCTTTAATTACATCCGCTTCACATCATAGTAAAATGCTAGTTTTTGCAGCCGTGCTAATTCACAGCTGAAATAATAGCTTGCGTCTCTCAAATGAATAGAGGAGGAGCGCCTGTAAATGACCTGAAATGCAAATAGAAAGCAAAAAAAAAAAGAAAAGAAAAAAAAGACAGAGACTGTCTCATTTTCAGACAGTCTGTTCATCTATTTCTTGCTATAGATCACATTCTGGCATCCCGGTTCTGTCCCATAAGACTACATTACTACATTTTTGTTAACTCATGCAAGTATATGTATATGTAATGTAATATATCATCATTTCCAACAGCTGTAGAGAAGGCAGCTTTTACTATTCACTGAAGAGTATCCTGTAATAGCCTGCAGGAGGATAGAGGAAAATACCAAAAGGGCGCACAGCAGGATAAAGACTTGAAATAAGTCAGGGAGGTGGAAACAAGCTGTGTGTGTGCAAACTTACAAAGTGCCCACATTCACTTTAACTTGTAAAACAAATTGCGGTACCACTAAAATGGTTAAATGTATCTCAAGATGACTTGCAACAGTCACTATGCTATGCTAATAGGCTCTTCTATGTCAACTAAAGGTCACATATTCAGTTTTATTTATATGGGGGCAAATCATAACAAATGTTATCTCATGACACATGACACTACACACAGACCAGTACTCTTTATAATATTATATATGGAGACTCAGTGATTCCCACCATGAGCAAGCACTTGCCAATGCTGGCAAGGAAAACTTCCTTTAAGAGGCAGAATCCTCGAGTAAAACCCGGCTCATTGGAGGGCGGCCATCTGCCGCAACCAGTTGACAGTAGACTTCTTTGTATTAGAATTATAGTATTTAACCACATCTGCTAAAGACTGGGGACCATTTAAAATCAGTGATTATCCTGAAATGTCAGAGACTAAACGATAATTTCAGGGTACAACACAACAATTGTGGTTGTTAAATTTGCTGGAACTTCAATTTAAGGAAGAATAGATGTTTAACACTTTTAGAAACGCGAGGTGGGTGCAGGCCGACCGATGCATGTGCGCATGAAAGAGCTGCGTGTGACGGTTTAGACTGAAACAGTTTATTTAGACATCAAATAAATCATTAAAATACTGATCATACAGATGGACAAAGTGGATTATACTGAGTTTAAAATGGACATTGATGGTGACTGTAAAAACTGGCTGATATGAACAAAATCTAACCACAGCGTACTTTTGGTACAATATTTGAAAGGACATATCCTTTACAGCCAGAATATATTTTTATCATTTGTTGCTGCAGGAAGTTCATTGTGCTCTCCAGCAATTGAATTTCATTCAACTTGTTCCCCCTTCCTCTTATGACGAGCTGGTTCAGTGAATGAACACAGCACTAGATACTCACTGAGGGTGAATGTATATTACAGTATGTGCCCGTCTTTGTGTTTTATTTTCAGCATTACTAGTACAAAAGCACAATGCAGAAACTTCATACTGTGCATCATACTGTGTCATATGCATTCAATGTGTTACATATAGTATGCACATATCAGGTATGTGACATATATTGTGTTTGAGTCTGCATGTGTGACACATTTACATTTTTATTGGAGGATGCGGCACTGCACATTTTTGAAAAATTGTCAGAAGCACAGGTGAGCACTAAAACAGGTTTTACTTCCTGTAATCTTTCCTCCTATCCATGAAGACATCCATCTTAATGTGCTTTTGATGTGAATAATGGGGGATAAAATCCACAGTCCTTGTTATGGATACAAATTAATACCAAAGTAGATGATCTGTCTGGTTAAATGGTAAAGCATAAATAAAGTTTTGACATTATGTCCATAGAGACTGCTGAGCCCGGTTACATTGCATGCTTGCCCAGCTCCGGTTCTGGCACGACACCCCATGCCTGAAAACCTCTTCTTCCTGCTGGTACAAACACTTACACTCCACTGGTGTTCTGAGCTCACAGAACAGGCAGCCTGGCTAACAAACTGAGCTAACATTAGCTAACAGCAGCTGTAGTTCTCCGCAGTTTACTTCACTGTCCATCAGGAAACTCATTTCCCCGTAAAATATGATCCAGTTTCAATATAATCAGTGAAACTGGTGTGTGCCATGAATCATTACAAAAAGCAAAAACTGTGTAGAGGACACAGAGAGGGAATGACAGAGACATTCAAGTAAAGTACGTCTATTCACTTTAATGCCAAGTGTTAGATAAGAAGATACATATGACTCTCAGGTCTGTACGCTAAATAAGAAGTTAGAGCCAGCAGCTGAGCTTCTTAGCAGCTAGGTTAGTTTAGCTTACAGACTGGAAATTGGGAATCAGCCTGGCTCTGTCCAAAGGTAACAAAATCCATTTACCAGCACCTCTAACGCTCACTAACTAACATGATATATCCTGTTTGTTTCGTACACATCTTGGCAGGAAGCAGTGACTTGTCACCACACCTGGCAATTACCCCAAACTAAAAAAAAAAAACAAAAAAAAAACATATAATGAATGTACAGTAACTATGTTTAACTGACTACCAGAGGTTTATTTTGACCAAAACTTATAAAACAAGAGAGTCTTGTTAGACGTCAGCAACAAAAATCTCCAATGCTTTATGTCTTTATGAAAGTTTCCTTTCTTGAATTTCACATTAAATCAATCAAAAAACACAAAACTCTCCTTTGCAGCTTATTCATGATGCAGCAACAAGTCATAAAAACCTCAAACTATGCAACAGTTCAGTTTTTGTTACTTTTAAAGCAATTAAAAAGCTCAGCCATTACATAATGTATATTTTATCTACCCATGTACAAAGCGTAGCCTTGATCTACAGACCAAACTCTCTGAGCTGTTCAAGTGCAGACAGTCATTAGGAGCAGAATATTTTGTATTTTTTTTTATACTTGGCTCTTAAAATGTGAAAGTGATGTGTGCTCGCAAAAGAAAATAATAAATAACTGCTCACAAAGACTTATTTGAGACAATACAGATCGTCTTTGAGACGATTATCCACAGACTGGTTGGCTGGGGTCAATCTAAATTGCTGCGAAGTCTTCTAACACCACAGTTGCTGGATTAGTGCGATACTGTTAGATTGGACACTGCACTGCAGTACAATTGAGACTTACACACACACACACACACACTCACAGATTTAGTGCATCTACAGTATGTGTGCGGTTTGTACTACAGTACGGCATGAGCGAGAGTGAGAGTGTGTTTGCATTTTGCAGGGCTCGCTTGTTTCCAAAATGAACTCGCATGAATGACGGACGGTGCGTGTGCAGAAACGTGTTTGAAATGCGCGAGCAGATGAAAGAGGCAAACAGAGTCTGAGGCTTACCGTCAGCTGTGCCGAACGCACAACAACAGCCAACAAGCCACTAAAATACTAATTCCGAAGCTAAAAGGTCAAACCCGTGAGTGAACCTCGAATCATTCGAGACAATCTCTCAAACTGTGCCAACATTCGCACATAACATCATGCCATTAGGAACATCTGCGTATTGTGACACGCTGCAACTGATTACATCAGATCCAAACACAAGCTCTTAACAGTGACACCAAGTTAATCTCTGTGTAATGAAGCAAAGTGGGTGAAAGGTCAAGTGTTGTATCACAGCCGCACCACATTTCTTAGCTGTAACATCTTAAAGTCGCGGAACGCGGCAACACCAACATGTAAACAGTGTTTGACTGATGTTCACACGCGAATGCTGCCACTGCTGGAGAATATCTGTTTCTGCAAGGCCTATACGACTTCCCTCCTATTATATGTAGTGTTGACACCGCTGATAAATGCTCCTTAAAGGATAAGACTGGTGATATTTATCTTTTATTGTAGTTTTTTGACAACAAAGCGTTGAATTTATCCGATTAAGTATTATCTGTGGTGCCAAAATCTGCTTATTCCAACACTACAGTGCATCTTTGATCTCTGTATCAGCTCTGTGTCGCCACTGAGCATGCTCAGAGATTCACATTTTTCTACTTGACTTAGAGCAAAAAAGTGACTTGTCAAATTCAGGAGGATTGGCAAAAAAAAATATGTGTGAGTTTATTTGCTTAACAGTGAGTCAGTGTTTTGATGATATCAAAGTTCACAGGGGAAGCTACAGACGAGGAAACTAATGTGACGTAAATGTAACTCTTACATAATTGTAATCATGTAACACGCCATTTATCAAAACTCATTTTTGTTTGAGGGGAAGTAACAAAAGCTCACAGAGAATATGAAAATAATATACAAATGTTCAGGAAACGTGATTTTGTTTGACATCAGGAGCTCTGTGGGAAACAGTATCTCTCGCTAAAGGATACATGAACATGAAGCAGGAGTCCTCGGGAATTGAACCAACCACCTTCAAGCCACTGCTGCTCAAATCTCATATCTGTTTTCTTTCAGAATGAACTCCAGATTGTGAAAACAAAGATCACCATTAAAGTCTATATTTGATTGAAGTAGCTAAAGTAACTGGAACTTGCTCTTACAATATTTGTCACAGAGTAAACACAATAATATTATTAATTTGTGAGTTACTGTACAGCCTCATTAAAAACAAAGAACGAATGAGTATTTTGAACAGAAAAATTAGAGAGAAGCACTGGTATCCATTTAGTGTGGTTGTAGACCACCTAAACTGAGACCGAGTCAAGAGCAAGACCAGAGTGTATCGAGACCAAGACCAGACCAAGACTTTGAGAGACAAGAGAGACAAAACCAAGACCAAAGCAAGGCCAGACTCAGTCAAGACAAAGAACAAGACCAGGCAGTATGTAGCATACTTAGGCAGCTAATATGTAGATAATATTTTCTAACTGTCTTTGAGGTGTCGCCCTCTCTGTGAGACAAGACCGAGTAAAAACTTAGTCGATTCCAAGACAAGACTGAGACTTCAAAAAGTGTCTTGAGACCAAGACTGATCTCTACCACACTGCCACACAGTGCTGCTATTACTGATTATTTTCTTAATTGAATTGACTGTTTTATCTCTCTCCCTTTATATAAATACAGATACACATGTGTATACTTTATATCTGTTATATATGTGTGTGCCTGTGTATAAGTATGTCTCTCCCCTGGAATAAAATTCACCAGATAAATCAAGTTTTGCCGCCTGTTTGCTCTAAAGACTGATGACAAAGAAAAGCATCTGGTGATGCTAAAATCTGAATGTTTGTTTACAAAAATTGGTGCCATTTGTTTGTTTGTTTGTTCGTCTGTCAGCAGGATTAGAGAAAAACTACTGGCCTGATTTTCAGGAAAGCTGGTGGAAGGGTGTGGCATGGGCCGCGGAAGAAGTGTAGTACAGACAGACAGTATATAGTAGCTGTGCTTGCTGATTTGCATGTCATAGAAGGCTGGACGTTTGGCTTTGGAGGAGGTCTGCGCTCTCGGAGTGTCCTTAAAAGTTGTAGCCGCTTGCAGAAAGTAAAGTGTGCACCTCTGTCTGTCTTCACAGATGCGTATCCAGTCTCTGAGGTGGTCTACACGTGGACTAAAGGTGCTGCTAACTCAGTGGAGGTGGCAGAGGAAGGCTCTCGGCTCAATCAGTATCACCTGATTGGTCAGACTGCAGGAACAGAGGACATCTACACCAGCCGAGGTACAGCGAAGCGAGAGTAAACCGCCACCTGACCCCCGACGACCAGGCTTGGGATTAGAGGCGATCTACTCCATAATGCACGCGACCATCTACACCTTAGCTAGAATTCATGTTGCTTAATCCCTCCGCTATCGTATCTTATTTCCTCCCTTACTACAGCAGTCAGACAGCAGCTCCAGGCAGGAGCAGGGTTGTTAAGCCACCCCCCCCCCCCCTCAACCCTATTATTCAGCTCGGTGTTATTACACTGTGTGCCATCCAAAGATGTTGTGAGAAGAATTTTTTTTTTTTTTTTTCAAATCAAACTGGATAGGGAAAATGAATGAATCACAAGGATTTGAGAATCCCTCCCACACGTAGCCAGCTGTCTCCGGGGCAGCCAAAGAAGAGGAAAGAGAGGAGAGGAGAGGGGAGGGGGCAAAAAAAAAAAAAAAAAATCACTTATCCGTGGTCTGAGCCATTGGGTCTGTAGGGTTAATCCGTACGCAGGCCCATCAGTTGTGCTTTTACCGAGTGACGTCACAGCTCAGGGATTGGCTGCTGAGGCGGAGACACGTGGGAGGGAGCGGAGGGGAGCGAGCGGCATCTGCTTAATTCTGTTATGTAAAGAAGTATGATAATACATTTCTGCCGCTTGTTGCTGGTGAGTTTATTACAGGCGGGGCGTTTCTAAGGCCGTAATGTATACGGAGCTAGCTGCTTTACGTGCCGGGGAAAGATGCTGGATAATGCATGAAGGACTAAAAATGTACAGTTAAGTATGCCACCGTGCTTTTTAAGCAGCAGAAGGAAATCCAACTGGAGAAAGACCACCGTATACCCAACCTGCACTGCTCAGACACACACAGAGCCACCGTGGCCTTAATTAGCATTGCTAATCTGAGGTGCAAACCCTCTTTAACAAGCCAAGAATAGCTCAGCAAAGGGCTCACACCGGGCGCAGGTGACCTCTGACCTGAAAGGTTAAGCTGAAGGGGATGAAAATATCGACACGGGAATTGAATTGATGGCAGACAAACCTTGTACTTTCATTACATTACACACATCGCCGCTTTCGGATCAAAACAGAAAAGCTGCAAAGCTCAACAGATGGTTTTTCATCTGAACTTACCAGTTGACCAACATAGCTGCGTTGTTCTCCGCTATGAATGGCAGTTCCCCGCAAACACTCCAAAAACCAAACAGTAAAATCCACCACAACCGCATTTTCACGCCTTGGAGATTTCCATCCACTTCCAAGCCCAGCAGGCGGTCAGATCAGGGTAGGGTTCGCCCAGTCGTGCCAGCACAGAGCTGGACTGCTGGCTAGTAGTCCTCGGAGCGAAGGCAACACAGGTGCCCTTTTCATTAAAGACATGATGCTTGTCGCCGCATTGCACGGACCATCCAAACTTTCTTCCAGCCCCTCTCAACCCTCCTCTGCGTCGGTCATCTGTGTACCTGCTTGTAATCACCGCTGATCCAGGTCTGTTGTAGTGTTCGAGCTCAGGCAGGCAAGGATGTATGTCCCCAATCAAGAGTGGCCTGGCCTGACAGAATGGGACGGACTGTCTGTTGCACATACACACATGCACAAACACACACACGCACTCAAACTCACACAGAGAGCGAGAGAGAGAGAGAGAGAGAGGGAGAGAGAGATACAGGATGCAGATTGTGACAAGGGATTAGTGAGACAGAAAAATCCGATTTTGCCAGGAGAAAGCAGCAGTCATCTGTGGATTTTCTATAGTTTATCAGACTCTACGGCTCGACAGGATTTTTGAGGAAATAAAAAAAAAAAAAAAACCTTCAAATACAATCTTCAGTTGATTAACAGGATATGATGGCTTCCACAGTTTTTCAGTAATTTAGCTCACACTTTCATATTTGGAGGAGAATTCTGTCCTGGAGGTTGTCACTTAAAGTTTAGCTGTAATCACAGCCTCCAGGGACTGCACAACAACCGCTGATTGACGGAAATCAAAACACCCCAGACAGATTTAATGCGACACACATAAAAAACTTTTAGAGGGTTCTCAGAGAGAGAAATCCCCCTTGACGACATGTCATGGATAAAAAAGAAATTATCATGAAGAAACAGCCAGATAGGTGACCTTCATTAGCGTCATCACAGAGTCACATAACTGTGGTACGTACCAGCAACAGTCGCAACCCAAAGAGAGACATATGGAAACAAAATGTGCCGCTGAGGGAAAGCAGTGACTAAAGCAGGTAGATGTCCAGTGATCTTATGGTGATCATATTCCTGTTGTCAGAGAATAGAGAGTTTGAATATGACCTGAAAATATGTCCACCATGTTGAACCAGCATTTTTCTACAGTAGCCCAGAGTGGACAAACCAAACTAGACTCTAAATCGGGTGATAACGCACCTGCTTTTATGAACTTCATCTGCTGCTGAAACTAGCTAATTGTTTCAAACACTGACAGATGTTTTATATTATTCACAAGAAATCAGAGTTATTGCTTTTTGCCAACTTGCTGGCATTTTTGAAAACTTTTAATTGATTACCGGCCTAGGCCCAAGACCCTCAGGGATCCAGCAATTCATGTGAGGTTATTTGATTAATTGGTCCTTTAATATGCACCACTAAAGCACGATAATGTGGTAAACTGATAAATGATAATGCTTTATTCCAGGTAGACTAAATAAGTTCTTGAACTGAGAGAAGAATTGTTATGTTTTTTGTTTTTGTTATCTTAGAAGGAGATTTTTATATCTACAGATGCTGTGGGTCCTCTTTCATGTTGTCCCTCATGTTTGTACAGTAGCCCAGAATGGACAAACTAAACACTGACTCTTGAGTGCGACTTCACTGTTTTTAGAGGAACTAGAGTGATTTGTGTGTTAACTCTAAACAAAAGGACTGAACTTACTGTTGCAGTAGAAAAGAAAGATACAGTATGGATTCAAATGGTCAGTTTTGTAGTATTAGTAGCACACTGCTGTCATTTAATAGTCAATAAATCCCATGAAAAGACCAAAAGTAAAGGTTTGTTGGTCCATCTCTTGATACTTTCCTCTCTGTGTAATTTCCCAAAAAGCCTGGGCACTGTAAATAAATGACTCAAACAGGAGTAAATAGTACAACCATTGAGGATGTTTTTAAAGGACTGGTGAGGTGGCAACCGCCTTGACTCACCCTCTCCTTGCTAACATCAAGGAGAAACAACGATTGTCGCAAAACACGTGAAAAACACAATTCAGTGTTTAGTTTGTCCATTCTAGGCTACTGTAGAAACAAAGCAGTTCAACATGGTGGACTCCGTGGAAGAGGACCTGCATTGTCTTTAGATATAAAAGTCTCATTCTAAGGATTATTATTTTCAGGTGATTATTCACTACTTTTATATATTATTCCGGCCATATTCTGTAAATAGAGCCTCTTAAATGTGACACACTGGACCTTTAAGCTGTGGATTATAACAAGTTTGGTGCTCTGGTGATTGTTTACAGCAGCAGGACGATGTGTGTGGGATTGACTCCAAAAAAACACTCCTTGTGTGCATGGTAATGAAAGTAAATGCTGAATACTGGTGTAGGCCATTAATAGCTTTCATTCTCATTGTCCCCAGATCAGATTTGTTGGAGTGGGATTTGCTGTGCTGTCTGTGATTTTATAATACCAACAGGAGTAGTCAAAATCCAAATCCATCTCAAATTTTGTACCGAATCATCCACCCCACTTCTACATCCCCCACCGTGTCCAGTGTTACTGGACGTTTTCTTCTTCACTGTCAGAGTATGGATTGGATTTTCAGAGAACTAGTGTCAACACTCTGAGCGTCCCCTCCTCTTTTGTTGTGCTGTTTGTTACAGGTCAATACACGGTGATGATGGCTCACTTTTACCTGAAGAGGAAGATCGGCTACTTTGTCATCCAGACCTACATGCCCTGCTTCATGACAGTAATCCTGTCACAGGTTTCCTTTTGGCTCAACCGGGAATCTGTGCCAGCACGTACAGTGTTTGGTGAGCTGATCGTACACTTAATATACGTGTTAAAAGACTGCAGAGAGTATGTCTAAAACTTAAAATGAATTAAATCATGCATAACCTGGTGCTAATGCTCTAGAATGTGCCGTCCTTGTGCTATGACTTAATCCGTCAGGATAAAAACAGAATAGTAAGTCTGGTTGGTAAAAGTGACCCAGTTTTCTCCACCACCAGGTGTGACCACAGTGCTCACCATGACCACCCTCAGCATCAGTGCTCGAAACTCGCTGCCCAAAGTGGCTTACGCTACAGCTATGGACTGGTTCATCGCAGTGTGCTACGCCTTTGTCTTCTCCGCCCTCATTGAGTTTGCCACCGTTAACTACTTCACCAAGAGGAGCTGGGCCTGGGATGGAAAAAAGGCAATGGAGGCCCAACAGCCCAAGGTATGTGTTTATGTTTGTGTGTGTGTCCACTGTGGTGACCCAAACTTGGCAGCTGGCTCACAATGTGGGGACCAAACTATTTTTGGCACTGAAAAGCAGGTCTTGGTTAGCATTGGAGGCTAGAGGATGAATCTAAACAATAGAGAGTCCCCACAACTAAGTTTGTCTGTTTGTGTAAATGTTGATTTTTTTTCCCCCAACAGTTCAGAAGAGGCCTTTTCGAAGTATCAGCCTGTAGTTGATGGTGTCTCTCAGCTTATTTGTGAATGCAGATTGTTGTGTTTCTTTTAGGCAGCCTCAGTAATGTACATTGGTTGGTAGAAGAAAGTTTGTAAAAGCGAGGAATGCTTAATAAAAATGATAAATGTGCAAAGTACTGAATTATGACTGCAGTTGTTGGAAGCTGTCATGTTTGTAAAAGACTGCGGCGGTAGTGGACAAATGCTCAAGTGTCAAATTAACTTTATGGTAGTATCTAGTAGCTAGTAAATAGTTTGAAAATATAAGTATGATTACACATAAACAATGTTTATAAGGACAAGGAACTCTTAAAGAGTTAGTTTGGCAATGTAGGAAATAAGTAGCAGTGCACTGCTGTGGACAGGGACGACAGCAAAACGTATTTTAATCACCTAAAAAGGCCAAACCTTTAAATCAGTATCAGTTAAAGTGTACTCATGTTAGTCTGTATCCAAATCCATGTTAAAACGCAGCAACACGAGCAAACTAACCAATCGGTCAGTGATCCAGCAGCTACCATGTTCTGCAAGGTAAAATGACTGTTTTTGTCAATGAAGTCTGGTAGCTTTACAAGAGAGCACAGATCGATATAAACACTACAGTTTTCCTTTCCAAAGAAAGGTTGTCTACTATCTTCCTGAAAACTTTCTCTTTTCTGCAGTCCAAAGCTCCTGTGCTAGTGGCGTAAACACTTTAAGCTCTCTGTCTATGCAGCACTGAGCTAACGGCAGCTACGGCTAGCAGCAGTTAGCAGTTACTTTAACAACAGGTCTGGATTCTCACAGAGAATTTCCAGACAGAAGCTGGAGAAAACACTTTCTCCATAAAATATGATCCATTTTCACCAATGATTGTTCACAAGAAGTATGGAAGAAGTACGTAAGCTAGCACTAGCTTAGTGTCCGCCATGTTGCACACGTCAGTGGCTACGTCAGTGGCAGTTGACCCGACTTTACCCTTTTCTTCTTTGCTGTATTCAGCCTCTATTCTCTGTGGTACTACCTTAATGTAGTGAAGAGTGCTGGTGTGTAATGGGAGGTGGAGGCGGAGTGGAAAAAGTACATGTCAAACACAATAAAGTAAGTGATGAATTAGGCAAGATGTAGAAGTTCAGGAATAGTGGATCAATAGATTCACAGTTAAGTCTGCCGGTGTTGTGGCACAGTGCCAGTTCATTATTGCCCAAGGACATTGATCCCCACTCTCAACTAGCACTGGCCATCTTTTATTGCTCTCTTTGTGTTTTGTGTGTACGTGTGCTTGTGTTATTACCCGCTTGTTTTTTTTTTTATGTTCAATGAATGTGCAGCATCCATTTCAGGTGATCGATACATTTCTTTCTCCCCACAGAAGAAGGACCCTTTGGCTCTGTCCAAAAAACCAAACAACACCTGTTCGACTGGTGTGAATTATACAACCAACCTTACAAAGGACGCATCCATCTCTACTATTTCAAATAGCACGGCTGTACAGCTCAAACCTACTGAAACCAAGGCCCCAGACCCCAAAAAGACTTACAACAGCGTGAGCAAGATTGACAAGATGTCCAGAATAGTGTTCCCGATGCTGTTTGGGACCTTCAACCTGGTGTACTGGGCCACGTATCTCAATAGGGAACCGGTGATCAAAGGGGCTGTGTAAGCGCTGCGATCACGGTCATTGATCCTGATTTCATAACTGGAACGTGATCAAAATCAATGCCAGGCACTTAGTCCTTGTATCATAGGTGTGTTTTTTTAGGTCATCTGATAACATTGCATGTCTGTCGCTTTAGGAAAACGTTGCCATGTTTGCCTTGAGTTTGTACATGTATGATAAACGACTTTTCCTTAGACAGTTTCATTTACCTCATTTTAGAACTCCAGTCACTGAATAGTTTCTGCCAGATTCTGATATTTTAAATGTTTTAGCATTTGGCATTTATATTTTCTTCTCGAGACTATAGTAGATGATGGTACAGCAAGGCCAAATGCTATGCAAAACAGCATTTTTACTGTGTTATTACTCAAAAGCGGCTTTTACCTTTATAAGTCTTACTTTGTACAAATGGGCCGGAGGTCCAGGTATGCGAGGCTGGGCCCAGGCACATGGAACTTTGCTTCCTTGTTATAAGCAGATGAATAGCCATGCTAAATGTGTTGCCTTCAGAGTGTGATAACTCATTATGAATGCACTGAAATCTCCTGCAGTTACTTTTTCAACTTTCATTAAATCATTTTGTTTGTTATGTTTTTTCCTCCTCCATTTTGAATGACCAGTTTTCCTTAAATATAACTCTTCTGTTTATGTAAAGATTACACGGGGACAGATTTCAAGCTAAAATCTAAAAGTTGTAGTGGCAGCTTCTGTTTCCGAGTCACCATGTTGAGAATCCTGTATGTATGTACGTAGTTTAAGGAACATGTATATATGCCCTGCTTTTAGAAAAGCACCACTAAGCCAGTAAGGTTAGCTTCTATGTTATGCATATACAGCAACACAGTGTTACTCTAGTCTAGTGCTTCATTGACTGGATATTGAGAAATGAGCAGAATAGCTTGAGCTTTAGCAATTTTGAGAAAATATACAATGTTTTTTGTTTTTAAACATTTTGTTTTGTTTTTTTTAGATCAGTTTGTTGTTTCTATACGCTTTGATGATAACTTGCAAATATTCTTGATAAATATTTGGATGCTTCGAGCAGAATCACTTTTTTTGTCATGATTTAGACTGACTGATGTATTTAAGAGACGGACTTGAGCTTATCAGGTTATCAGGCGAATCAAAGAGACAGAAAGTCACATCGACCAGGTTATTGTATTTTGACCATTTTCATTTTTTAAATCAGAATTTGTCATTTTTTGGGTTTTCCAGAAAAAAATTGAGAAATAAAAATTTGTCAATAAATCTATCTTTGACATTTTGGGAAATATACTTTGTTACCTTCTTGCCAAGAGTTACATGAGAAGATTGATACCACTCTTATGTCCGTATGTTAAATATGGAGGTACAGCCAGACAGTTAGCTTAGCTTAGCATAAAGACTGGAATCAGGGGGAAACAATAAGGCTGTAAAACATCACTCTTTGCTAAAATAATTTGATTACAGTTGACTTAGTTAAGTCGTAGCACGAGTACAGTAAAGGTTGTGGTTGAGTGCCCCCGGTTTCAGAGTACAATACCACTCTTGTAAATATGGACAGCTAACGTGCATTTGTTGTGATTACATGGCTATATTACTTATGATCAAAAATTTATATTAATATAACTAATATAAAAACTGTTAATATTACTCACACTACAAGTACAACAGCAAGAAGCCCAGCTCGGCGTTATTTCACCAAGCTCTCAACAACAACATCCCCATCAGTATTTTTGTCTCTGTCATTACTGTATGTCCAGAGAGGCTACATTACTACCCACTTGCCCAGCTCCAGTTCTGGCATGACACTGGCTCTGCTCCTGTCCTCTTCCCGGTGGTCCAACGCTAACACTCCACTGGTGCTCTGAGCTCACAGTCCAGGGAGCCTCGCTGACAAAGTGAGCTAACATTAGCTAACAGCAGCTACAGTTGGCAGCAATTTACTGTCCATCAGGAAAAAAAAAATACAGTTTAGTTTTACAAAAAATAAAATAAGCAAGTATTGAGGTTGGTTAATCAGCGCGCTTTAAAGGTGCTAGAAAGTGGAGTGCTTCACATTAGGACAGCCAGGCTGGCTTTTCCCCATGTTTTTAGTCTTTATGCTACGCTAAGCTAACTATTCAGGCTCTAGTTTCATATTGGTGATATAAATCTTCTCATCTGACTCTCAGCTGTTTTTTGTTTTTTTTTCTTTTTTGACATGATGCTCCCTGCGAAGGCTGCATGCACTACACTCACTTCAGCAGAGCATGTTTCTGCAGTCTTCAAAGTTCTCCCGTAAAGGAAAACACTTAAAATCGGAGCCTGTTGTCTGTCTGGGTAAAGAATAAAAATATGAATGTGATCTACTCATGTGACTTTATGCCTTCTTCTGTGTGGCCTGCCACTATTTAATATGTTTATGGAGCACACCAGTTGTATTGTATTATTACATTTAAGTGAGTTTTAGGTACAGGCTGTTCTTTAAATGCAAATATCTGAAGCAATAAATAATGCTCATTAAAACACTGACTTCTGTTTATGGTAATATGTGGATCATTTGACCTTCATTTAGTTATTGATTCAAAATGTATCTTTTTCTATATATGGCTATACTCTGATTTATTTTAGCTGATTGCTTCCCTGTTTGGAAGCACAGTGCTCTCTGACCATGTTAATGCATTTATTTATTTTATTTAAATCGTCTTTTCTTTGTAAAAGACTTGTGCAGATGACCAGTGTAAAGGTTTGGGCCACTGTTGAAACCTTTTTTTCTTAATTGTTACGCATACCTGATTCCAAATAAAGCTTCACTGGCTCCATCCGTCTGCTGTTATTGGTCAAAAAGCTCAGTGATAATGACGTTTTTCATGTTTTTCCTCGTCATTTGTGGCATTTTCATGTTTCATCGGCTTTCGCTGTGAGAAATACACACCGAAACGATACAGTATGATTAGAGTGGATGGTGTATGAATCCCTCAGTACATATTTAGATACATTTATGCCGTCGACGTGATAAAACGCTGCCTTAATCTTGCTTGATGGAACAACGGTCTGCACGTGCTGTTTCTCCGTTGATTATACACATGCACATCCAGATCATGCAGCCTCTACAGTTGGTCTACTGGTAAATCCATCTTGGGGGTCTCTGTGGCGGTAACATCTGGCTCACATCTGTTTGTCAAGGATTTAGTTCCATTTAAGTTGCTTTTTCCATTCAGCGGGCCCGTACTCTACACCAAATTAAGCTGTCACTGATGGCACCAAATGACATCAATCATAGTATATGGCTTGAGAAGCAAAGATGGGTTGCAGTATATAGTGGCGAAGAGGACAGTCCTCTCTCATCTGCCACCACAGTGCTATCAAATCATACTCCACGCTATCAGAATGTCCCGTTGCTTGCTGACCTATCTACACACATTTTACGTACAACATAAGAAGAAAATGAGCCAGTTTCAGTTGTTTTTGAGGCAGGTTGATGTTGTAAAATGTTAAATCAAAAGCAGTAAATAGATGCACAGTGTTCCAGATATCTTGATTTTCTTTCTAAAACTGATTTCATGTTAGTCTTAAAAGCCACTGTGCAGAGTACAAATCAGCAGTAACAGAACATAAGTTCCTAAAAATAGATGCAGGCATCATTTTCAATCCACCACTAGTGGTCAGAAATGTTACATACTGTACAGTGTCTGTGTGTTTGTTCTGTACAGTTGGTACATCAGCTGTTTGGCCTGAAGAATTAGAAATCGCATGAATGACACAAGGTGAGAATTTGTTTTGCTTTCTGTCTGAACACGCAACCTCTGTGGATGTGAAGTGAAGCCGATGAGGAAGTGCCAAAAACTGCAGTTCCTCAAACGTCCACTTGAGGCTGGCTACAGAACAAGTTAGTCTCCATAAGTCCCCATGTTAAAACTTCACAGCAGAAATAAACATGTTTACAGCCTGGTACAAAAAACAGTTTTGATCTCTATAGCTAATTTCCCCGTTCATGACAACTGTACTGAGGGTGAATTATTTTATAACTCACCTGTTAAAATTATATTAATGCTTAAAGTTATGCATAATTAAGAGCGTGGCCACTTTGATTGACAGGTGGGATGGCTTGTTTAAGCACGAAGGTGTCATTCGCCCTGCCTAAGGTGCGCTGATGATCAACGTCTTTTCCCATTTTTAGATTAGCCTGTAGCCGGCAGAGACATGATGGCGGTGGCCAGAGCCGTCACACGGGGGCTGTGACAGGCTGCGATGTCACAAGTACGATGTTCATATTTATACTGTCTATGTTCTGAACACACATGATGGTTTTTGATACTTCTGACAGAGCCAGGCTAGGTGTTTCCAGTCTTTAGCCTAAGCTAATCACCTGCTGGGTGTAGCTTCACATTCGCCATGCACAACTGAGAGTGCTATCAATCTTCTCATCTCACTCTCAGCAAGAAAATCAACTCCTCTATTGATTTTGATGTGTACTGACAAGACAGATGTTTGTGGGGGGAATACACATTTGTATACACGATAGTGAAAGCTGTGGCTCAGGGCCAAATGAAGAACTTGGAAAGTGTTAAGAGTGAAGAACCTGTGGGGTATGTATATGGGCAATTCTAATATAAGGCACTATTCATTATAGGTGCTATCTATGACACGTCTGCAAACCTGCTCAGTCAGCAGGGATGAGAGGACACTCGCTGTACCTTATGTTCAGACATATACTGCAGCTACTTTATCAGCATACAAAATATCTGTAGCTCTTGCATGTAGCTCACTGATGTAATTTGATTTCTCGAGTGCTGAGTGAGCACTCCCCACAGATTCGGGCGTGAGCGTACCTTTCCACTGCAGAAGCACAAAGAACTGTAACATTTTATCATGTAAAGTTATGTCATATTTTTTTTCCACGAACCTTATACATCATAAAGTCCTGATGCTGCACCGCTTTGAAATGAAAATAAATACTTTTTTTTGTTGATTATTAGTGTATTAAACATCAAATCATATCCCTACTAGTGTCATTTGTGAAGAAAGTGTACAAAATATAGCATCATGACAGAAGTGAATTATGTTTCTGAAAACATTAGGTCGCCTTGATTCAAACCCTGGAGTTGCATGCAGGTAATAAAAAGCCTTTTTAAATTAATATAGCACTATGAAACAGTAACCGAGTGCCAGACAAAAGGATGCAAACACAAACTTGACATCAAAGTAATAAAAACAGGAAAGAAATATAAAAATACCTAAATAAAAACAAGCACCATAAAAAGAGAGGTCAAAAACAAGTCCGGAAAAACAAGACTATAAAAAATGAGTTTAAAGAAGTCATCTGAAAGTTAAGGTCAATCCTTCAGCCTCATCTGCACGTCTTCATTTTCACAAACCTGAAGCCACATCACATTTTATAGTCTGACATCATTATGTGAGACCTTTAATCTAATCCCTGAGCAGGAAGGTCACAGTAATATATGTATTCTAATTTGGTGGTCGGATGAATCAACACTGAATGATGAACGATGTCATGTATGCACAGATTGAAACAACGTTAAAAAGGTGTAAATTATTAAAGAGACGTGACATGACATGAGACATGAGACACTGTGCAAAGGTCAGTAAACTTCAGACTATTAGCTGTAACTTTATATACATTTTAAACGATGCATGATGACATTGTTAACCTGCTTCTTCACATAAAAGAAGACTTAACAGTATTTTTTTTAAATCTATGATCATCTATTGTGCAACTTGTAAAACTTCAATAACTCATGGCAGGTAGAAAAACACAAAACAACTCAAGGCGAGTTCGAAAAAGTACAAAATTCAACAAGCAACAAACAAGGAAATCTGAAATCCAACAAAATCCAGAACCAGGAAAAAAAGAAACAGGAGCTTGGAAGAAGAACGACGGAACAAGGGACTGAAGAACAGACATGAAACAGAGAACTAAGGAACTTAAACAGAGCTTGTAAAATGGACACAAAACACAAAACCATGACAGAAGCTGTGCTGTGGTATCTGGCACCAAGACATCGGCAGCAGATCTTTTAAGTCAGATAAGTTACGACATGGATCTAACTTATTTGTGCAGCACATCCCGGAGATGCTCGATTGGATTCAGATCTGGAGCCAATTCAACACCTTGAGCTCGTTGTGTTCCTGAACCATTTTTTGCTCTGTGGTATTATCCTGCTGAGAGAGGCCATCAGGGAATACTGCTTCCTGCATGAAAGGGTGTCATGGTCTGCAACAATGCTTAGGTAGGTGGTATGTGACAAAGTAACAGTAGTACCAAGGCAGAAGCATCACACTGCCTCTGCTGGTTTGCGATGATTCATCAGACCACATGCTCCCCACCTGCATCAATGAGTCTTTGCCACCCATGACCCTGTTGTTCAGCGGTCTTCCATCCTTGGACCACTTTTGATCAGCACTGACCTCTGCAGACCAGAAACACCCCAAAAGAGCTGCAGTTCTGGAAATGTTCTGACGCAGTCGTCTAGCCGTCACAGTTTGGCCCTTGTCAAAGTTGCTCAAATCCTGACGCTTGCCCATTTTTCCTGCTTCTAACATCAACTTTGAGGACAAAATGTTCACCTGATATATCCCACCCACTGACAGAGGCTGTGATGACAAGATAATCAATATAATTCACTCCACCTGTCAGTGGTCATAAAGTTATCAGTGTATGTTTGTCGATTCATTTTAATCATCACTGCACTTTAAAATCAAAAAGGTTAATTGCCAAACAATACATCTGTGATGGTCATTCCCTTCAGATATAGAAACAGAAATAATGTTGAGACAGAGTCAGAATGACTCTATCTCAACAACTTTCATTTTATTTATTAAACATGCTGTATCACTGCACACGTAGATAATGAAATCAGCACTTCAGTCAATCCAGCAGTCACACAGGTCAAATGACGACTGTCTTTATTTATTTTGATTTATCAGACATCAAACTTTGAGGCTGAATAATTGACTGTCAAATACAGTATCACTGCACTGCTGGAAAGCATAAATTAATTAATTTACAGACATTTACTGTAATGCAGAGCAACATTTTGAATCAAAGAGGAAATAAAGTTGCCTTTTTTCACCGCTGCTCACCTGAGAAACACTGTGACTGTAAAACAAGAGGAAATTCTTGCACACATGCAACACGTGTTGGATTGATTCATTGATTTGTACACTTTGTAAGTTTCCTACTGAAACTAACAGAAGCTGTCTGTATCCCGAGGACTGAAAGTGTGATGGATGGGCTGTTCTCTGTGTCTGTTCTCTGTCCTTTTCTGCATTTCAATGAGCAAAAATATCCCAAAATTTAAAAAAAAAAGATTCCTTTTATTTTGCACCTGTTAATATATTGGCATTATATTGACATGAAAAGCTTGTTGTTGTTGTTGTATGTAGGACTAGAAATACATTGAGTTTAATGGGATGGAAAATACAAATAATTATTATCTCTAATAAGACATATCCAGAGTTTGAACCCATTAAAATAATCTAAACCCATTAAAATGAAGCCTGTTTGTGATATAAACTGTTCTACCACATTTAGAGTCCATTTATGCCAAAAGAATGGGTCATAAAAAATGAATGATCGTTTCCTGTGGGACCACTGAGGTTGTTGTTCTTGCAGCGGGTAGCAAATCACTCGTGAACACCGAGCAAGGTTCCAGTTGATTTATGCGGATGATGTATGCTCTTATCATGTTTCTATGAGCTCCCCCTCCTCCTCCTCCTCCTCCTCCTCCCTCTGTACTGTTTAACATCACTGTTCACTCTCCGGCGTCTGCATTTCTCTTTTTAACCAGCAGAGGATGACAGCAGTCAGCCACAACCAGCAACACTGCAGACAGGAGCGATGTTAGAGGATCATCACACTGTCTGTTAAACAACATATTGTTGCCTGTAGCTGTGCACGGTCATGCAAGTGTGAGTCTCGGTGCTACCGTGGCTCCACAAGCTGCAGAGTTTAAGCTGAAAGATCTGCCATTAATCTTATTTTGATGCTGTAAAGACATGATTCACTGTTACTTGCAACCAGCAAAATCAAACTAAAGGTGTATTTATGAGATACTGTGGTTTCCAGCTGCCATCGAGGGATTATTTATCTGCACAGTTCATTTCCACCCTTCAAGAATGTTCTGCATATGGCAGAAGAAAAACACAAGAAGCCGAGAGAGGGAGAAATTGTTGTTTTGCTCTCGGTGCACAATCAATTATCCTGAAAAAGATCCAAGGGACAGTCACATTACTCCCTGAAGAAAACTTCTGAATGACCCTTTATGAAGCCTGCTGAGCTGATTTGTGTTTTTTGCTGACAATGTTTACTTCCCTCTCTCTTTTTGGAGACTTTAATTTAAAGGGGAACTCAGTTTAGCAGCTGAATGATGATGGAGATGTCATCGGATCGGCTTTAACTTCAAGTTTTTAACAGAAAGACTGCATTGTAGACTGAAAGAGGGCATTTAGGAGGCAGACACTATCTAGCTGAGTTTTTAACCCACGTTGTCTTAAAGTCATGATATATCTGCCTCAGCTGCACAGATTTTAACTCTTTTATTTGAACCTGTCTCTTGTAAGTCCCCCAACTTTATTAAAGTGCTTCACTAAATCCTTGTAGCCCCCCTTTTAAAGTGACAAACCTCAACCACGCCACTTCTACTGTAGGTACAGGAGATAAAGGCAACATGAACACACGATGAGGACCCTAAATTACAATTACAAACACTGCTACAAAGGTTGCATGCCAATTAGTAGAATTTGGCAGCTATACAAGAGCTCTTGCAGCACTTTGATATGCAAGCTGTCAAATGGATATGTGGCAAAGAGGCCACGTCACCTGTGCTCAAACTGCAGGAGCAGCTTACCAAAATAAAACAATGAATCAATGAAAAATAACATTATAATAACATTTTTAAAAACAAAAAGAAGAATAAAGGACGAGTCATTGAGCTGTAAATTATTATTATTATTATTATTATTATTAGATGAAGAAGAAGAAGAAGAAGAATTAAATAAAGGCCCATAGAGATGATGAGATATGAGACAAAATACAATATAGAAAACAGTACATGCATAATAAATGTAGTAAATACATAATAATACATACAATATATACACATGAATAAATACACTAAATGCATAGCAATAAATATTATAATTAATATCTATATTATAGGTGCAGATTCATTTAGTTTTAAGTTAAAGTTCATAACTCGTCTACTAGTATAATAAGCTATATAATTAAAATATTCGCTCAAAGTATTTCAGTTCGATCCAGTCGCATGTTTTCTTTTTATCTGGCACATCGTCTGTCCTAAATAATAATTAGAAAGAAAGAAAGAAAGACAGAAAGCTCAACAAAAAAAGTAATTTTAAGCTGTTTCGACACTTCTTAAGAGAACTGTGAAAAGTAGTCCTTAAGAAAGTGGAGTGACGCAGAGTTTGGGATGAATTAGGCTCTTTTCAGAGGACGCATCCAGAGAGTGTGCGCACCTGCGTAAGACCAGCAGTGTCCGCAAATCTGCAAACCTCATACAAGTGAGAAGCAGCTCCTCCGTCTCACAAACCGCCCGTGAGGAAGGATTTCCAAACGCCTCTTTGCTTTTTTTGTTTTTTTTTTCTTCAACAATGACTGAAATTTGTGCTGGATTACAAACTACGAGGAGCTTTTGTTGCCTCGTTTTATCCTCTGAGCAGCTGTGACCATCGTGTCCAGACACCGATACGCGCCGTGCTCGGACACATCTCTCTACTTGTTGTCACCCTGCGAGAAACAATGTCATCCAAATTATTGGCTTATGTCTTACTCCTGTCTGTCCTTCACACATGGTAAGTGGCGTACTTTTATTTTTTTTTTAAGATGTTGTGTTCAGGCATGTTGGATAAGATAAAGTTCTCTTAATGCGCCGATGTCTGTCACTTGTTTACTAAAGAAAACTTCAGCTCTAAGTTATCTGGAGGACATTAATGTCATGCATGCATGCATGCAGTCTGCAGGACACACTACATGGCATCGCCTGTTTTCAGCCACCTTCTTTAATTCTACCTGTGCAGCTCTCTAACAATCGAGTATGAAGAGGACTACGAGGATGTCACTGTGAACCAAATGCTGGCCCCTAAATCACAAGACACCGACACCACGGAAATACTCAACAATTTATTGAAAGAATATGACAAGAAACTGCGTCCAGACATCGGAGGTAACTCAGTCATTTGTTCCTCTCACTGTCATGTGTGGGTTAAAAGATTGTAAAAGATATTTTTTCCACCTTAAATCAATTCATAGATGTTAATAAGCTCTTTAATACTGGACAACTCCACATCTGCAGATCAGTGTCTGTCAGTATATGATGTATCGCACAGATCATTAATAACAGGATGTAAAGGTGCTATTAACCTTCGTAATGTCTTATAGCCGCAGTCATATGGAGTGAATACATAAATGTGTGTGGTTATAACTCTTTACAAGGTCATCACAGCATAGTTAGGTGATCAGGTGACATCATGTGATGTGTTATAACCAGCTCATTGTAAAGTAAAGTCAGTGTTTTGAGATCTATAACAAGACGTGATGCATTATGTCACTGGAAGCAGCATCTGCAGATTTCAGTACTTTCCCTTTGTGTATCGGCTTATCCCGAGTACCGGTCCGACTCTTTTGTTTCACTCACTGTCATGTTTTGTTTTAAAGATTGTGAAATATATTTGTCACATAATGCAGACTGTAAATCATAGATATTCATGTATCACACAGACATTAATAACAGAATGTAAAGGGTGCTATTAACCTTCATAATGTCTTATGTCATGTGTTATAACAGCTCTATGACAGCTCATTGTCTGCCTCATGTAAAGTCAGAGTGTTTTGATATCTGTAGGCTAGTTGCATTGTGTCATTGGAAGCAGCATCTGTAGATACAGATCTTAATATCTTACCCTGTATCAGTTGATTTACCTTTACTTTTGCATTCCTAGTGCGATCAAGAAAACGCACACACAGCTAACAACTGAATAAGCATGCACACAATAGAGATGGACAAATCAATTCACATCAGATCTCTTACTTTGTTTGAGGGCTGGCAAACCGCTACTGTGCAAACAGAAACATTGTGTGAAAAGTAAATGAAGGACAAGAAACAAAATGTTCTCAGACCCGTGAATTTTGTCCAAAATAAAACAATGAAACTAGAAGTTATTCAACTAGAAAGTCAGGCTGAAAATCAAAGGCAGAGAAAAGGTTTGTAGCTGAACTTTTTTGTTTGGATGTTTTGTCCAATTTTTCTCATCGTGTCAGATGTGCTGTGGCCACACATGAACTGAATATTTACTGAAGACTGCAAAGACAGTTCATCTTCTGACACGTTTGCAGCTATATTAAGGTTTTAACCAGAGGTCCTAAAGTCCAAAACTTTACATACCACGTCTCAAAATAACAGTATAGGTCTATGACACAGTCAAAGACAGTCAAAAACTGATAACGTTCCTGTGGACAGGAGACAGACAGCAGTGAGACAGACAAGCAGCAGTGTGCAGCAGCGAGTTCTTCAGACTATCAGGGCGATAACGACGGATCTGAATCTGAAATCTGGTTAATGGACATGTGGCGGGGGAGCACGTGAAAGGGTTAATTGGCAGCCCCCTCAGCGAGTCAGTCAACTTAACACAATATAAAAATGAGGAGGGAGCAACATCAGTCCAAGTTAATGTGTGCCCCCATCTGACAGGCCCCTAAACAACCGCATGGCCCGCTAATGCCGGCGGCCCACCCTGACCGTTCTGATATGTTCATCAGGACTGTTGTTGTTTTGGATTGGTTAGATTTAGGCATGAGAGGTTGGGGTAAACCAATCAGAGTCATAGTAGGGCGGGACATGACTTTGCGATCTTTGGGGAAAGAAATGAATGAATAGGACACTAATACATTAGCCATGTAGACGCGCTAGATCCACTCGCAGCATTTTAGGCTGTATCAATATCGATTTTCGATACTGGTATCAAAACAGCCTTAGTGAAAATGAGTAGTTTTTGTTCAGAGTAATTTTGCACAAAATAAATATTTGTTTTGTATTTCCAACCAAGAAAGAGTTAATCTGTCATTTTCTAACACATTTTAAAAACAAAGATCTCAAAAATAAATTTCATTTCAGACAAACTGCCTGATAAAACTGCATTTTACACAGTGAAAAATCTCCCAGTTTCTCAGCTGTTTGTTACTTACTGACCTACAGCAACAAAGGTCAAGATGTAACTCATCAGCATTTTCCTCATGAATATAAATTACATTTAGAGGATGAAACTTTGCATGCAGGAGGGAAGATATGAGGAGCTTTATAATTCACTGAGTCTCGTGCCTGTTGCATTTCACGCATGTCGTATACAGTCAGAGAGGATTTGAGAAATGTGTTGTTTGTCGGTCATGTCGAGCCAGTATACACAATCAGATCCTGTCGCCTGGTTTATGAGTTATGATGGATGCAGAATAGAGATGGGCTTCGTATGAAATAGGTGGAAGCACAGATTGGTTGTAGACCTCAGCTCAGCTCAGAGTGGAGACGTCCAGCTGACACCCTGTTGTATTACAGAGTCACAGCCTTGAAAGGATGCACTGCTTCAGACATGGCTGTTGTCTCGACTGCTCTGTTGATGCACGTCGTCCGTTTTTGCCATTTGTTGTCGTGGTTTTCGTGACATCTTGATGCATTTAGGAATTCTGCAGTGTCTGTCGCTGATGACGTGGTAGACCAGCTGGAATCTGACAAACTTATTCTGTTAATTGTGTCATCAGTATTTGAAGACTCGCCCGTTCATCTTCATGTGACTGTTTGTGTACTTGTTTGGGTTTATTTCATTTCTATAGCACTTTTAAAGCAAACAAAGTGCACCAAAGTACTACACACAGAATAACAAATAAAAGCCTAATAAAAAAGTAAATTAAATAGGAAAATAGGAAAAATAGGTTTTTCCAGAGCCAAGGCGCCACTACCGAAAACTCCATCGCCTTGGCCTTTTCTGATCTGAGTGGTCCTGGTGGTTCTGACTATTATTTTGAGGCCATTATCAGTTCAGTTTCAGTATCATGTTTTAGTGGTGTTTATTAGAAGACCAACTAAATGTGCAATTAATCAAATAACCACACAGGAATTGCCCTTCAGTGACCCTCTGGATCCCTGAGGGTCTTGGGCCTAGGCCGGTAATCAATTCAACAAATGTGCATTCTTTAAAAGTTTTCAAAAACGGCAGCATGTTGGAAAGAAACAATAACACTGATTTATTGTGAATAAAATAATCAGTTTTTGAAACAATTAGCAATCATAGGAGTTCCAGCAGCAGCTGAAGTGTTTATACAGTAACAAAAGGTTATCCAGGTTATCCTGTAATTCGGTCCTTAAAAAAGGTCCAGTAGGATAGGAGCATGGCTGGCCGTGCAGTTGCGGATTGCAACCCCCTCCACTCACCGTCCTGTTCCAAGCAAGAGGGAGAAACAACTGTGGTCACGAAATGGGCAGTAAATATGAAACACCTAATCTAGAGCTAAGTTTGGTTTGTCTGTTGGTGGGCTGCTGTAGAAACACGGCGGTTCAACGTGGAAACGGGACCCACGGTGCGTGTAGATATAAAAGGCTCATTCAAAGGTAACGAAAACAAAGATTCTTATTTTCAGGTGGTTATACATGAATGAAAACATAGTTATGCATCATATATTCTGTAGATAGATCTCTAAATCTGACACACTGAGCCCTTTAATAGATGATTTCAGCAGACAGTTTTTGGCATCTGTGCTACGTGAGCCTTAGGGCAATTGTTGCATGTATACTACACCAGTTACTATGGATACCAAGCCAGTTAAGCTTTGCTGTTTTAGCCTGACGGAGAGGGGACAGAAAGGAACAAATATTGCTTGTACACAGGTATGTCTCAGTGGGACACACCGAGCAGTGGAAACAGACCTTTTCATGCTGTCCTGAGAGGGTTGATCCCTCTCTCAAATCCTAAAGTGCCGTTATCGCTGTGTCAGTTTCTCCACGTGTCACTTTGACCCCTCACTTTCCTCTCTTACGTAACGCACCAGGACACTTTCAGGTGCTTTTATTTAGCTCACTGAAAGCTCTAGTGAGTCGACGCTTTGGTAACTGCCAAAACAACACAGGACATAGCAGCCAGCTAATATTACTTACTAATCCATCAGCAAGAAGTCCAGCTCGACAGCTATTTCACCAAGCTCTTTACTCTTGTCTGGTGGCTGCTTGCTCTTCTTTTCTCTTCTTAGCTTCCTCTGTCATCGTCCTCTTCGGTCTCTTCTCCTCTGTCATTATGTCAACTGCTTTCCTGCTTGCCCAGCTCCGGTTCTGGCACGACACTGGCTCCACTGTCTGTCAGAGTTCCCCAGTCCTCCTTAACTGTTCCAAAACTCCAGTGGTACAAACACTAACGGTGCTCTGGGGCTTTCAATCATGTTACGATATCCTGATCTTCATCAGCAGATGGAGTTTTCTATGGAAGCCTTCGTGCATTCATACTTTTTTTTTTCATCGTGATAGCGAGGTAATTTCATTTGTTTTCTCGAGATAATGACATAATTAATTTGAGATCTCGGGATAACGAATCAAATTTAATTTCCATCACGTGACGTCATGCCGTGCTGACCTGGATGGATGTGGTGCCGATCTATAAACTCCTGCTCCTCTGACATTGCTACATTGAATGATGTTCCCTGCAATAATTTGATACTAGACTATCCTTTTGATTTCTGGAGATCTCTTATCAGGTACGCCGTTATCCCGGTGTTATAAGAGTAGCGTAGTTCCCTTGGGGAATAGAGCTGCGTGTAAGGTGTGAGTGGTTAAGCAAGAGTGGAGTGAATGTGTGTGTGGCAGAGCGACAGTTTGGTTACATGAAATGGTTCGGTCCTGCCCCCAAAGTAGGCACTAATTACTCATAAGTATTTGTATCCTATTCCTTACTACACCCTGCATATCATATAAGTGAGTGCTTAGTAAGTAAGTAAGTAAAACTTTGACGCGATGTATCGCATTGTTGGTCGGTGTTCAGTTGTCCTACAGTAGAAGCAGACATTAAAGTATTCATGTTACACAGCAGAAGTTGTCCCTGTGCGTTTGCTTGACCCACAGCCCGTTAATAATTTAACCTGGTAAAAGTCAAGTTTATAGTTAACGCTATGAACTTGAAAGGGTGACAATATGTCAGATCTTCAAAAAGAAAGGTGAGTTTAGTCCCTGTGCGGTGTAAAATAATGAATTTTGGCCACAGTGAAACAGGCTGCAGTTACTCCCCAAACATTAAGGACTTCATATCTTAATAGAAAATTTAAGAAACTTGAATTTCACCCCTTTTTAGTCAACATTTAAACAATGTAGGTAAACTTTAGCAAACTATTAATGCTGAATCAAATGTCCCTGCTTGTGAAACTGTACAAAGGCTGTCGTATGTATGGGGTGGTTTGAAGCATTGAGCGGCTCAGACAATTTTTAAAATAATACTTAAATAATAACTAAAAAATGATCATTTCGACTGGATTCTGCAGCTGTGGTTACAGCAACAGTTTGTGGTGGTGGGGTCCAACGTGATATCTTTTCATGGGGTGCAGAATCCCCGGTGGCACACCTGTGTGTGCTACACTGTTCAGCTGTCAACCACTGGATGTAGCAACTAGATGTCAGAGTAATAAACACACTGACCTTTTCATAAAGCTTCTTTAGGGACCACCACATCCTCCCTTTTCTGTCAGTTTTCTCCCCTCACACACACACACACACACACACACACACACACACACACAGAGTAAATTGTTATTCTACCGTGGATTACACATCTGTATTCCTCCCTGGTTGCCTGACTAAATTAACTTGTATGGATAATTTCAAAGAAGCAATGATAAATAGGATGTTGGCAATTAGCTTCTTTTTTCAATTCCCCTGACCACAAACACACACAGATAACTAAATTAGACGGTCCTTTGTTGATGCCGGCCCTTTGATGGCAGATGGTGCATTAAAGTCATTTGACCTTGTCCTCTTGAGCATTAATGAATGTGACTTTTAAAAACCTGTAATGGACCATGCTTAATCAACAAGGGACATTTCCAACACATGGCTTGAATGTAAAGTGGTACCTGCGTGTAAGTGAACACTGAACTGTGAGTAGACTTAACTGTGCCGTATCCTAAAGCTTCTTTTAAAGAAGTGCTACCACTTTCCCGCTGTTACAAATTAAACCAAATACCACAGAGCCCACTTTCATTTGCTGTTACTGGACCACCACCAGTTCTAGAGTCCCAGATTTCCTTGTCTTGCTTTGAAATGCTGATCAGAAATGGTTGTAAACTGGCTTTAGTTTCATTAAAATATTAAGGATTAGTACATTGAACAGTACAGTTATCCCAATGTAGGTCCAGTTCCACAGGCGCATGTGTAGCTCTCTGATGGATCCCTGATATTTTACATATTTGGGCTTTTTTTTCTCTCCATTGTGCACAGTGTCTAGACAACAACAGTTGACACCATCACAGTAATATAAAAGGCTTTGAAGGCAGCACGGCATAACAGACGAAGAACGTCAGGAAAACAGGAATGTGCCGTTTCAGAAGCCACCTTTTCGCGCAGAAAAAATGAGCGAGGCTTTTGTTTGGGTCATCAAAATCACAGAGTAACTAAGTTGGTTACAAAAGATGCTGTCAGGATCTGTCAGACGCGGCTTAGCCGATGACAGTGAGTGATTGATGTGGCTTACACATTGTACGTTTGGTTCACAGCAATTAATCAGAGCTGCACGTCTCAATGTCGGAGGAAGAGGAAAAGAAACAGAACATTTTCTGAGTTTTCTTTTAGAAACGTTGTAGCTCAGTCGGTCACAAAAATGGAGGTGTGTGAGGAATAATTCAAGCACAAGTGATCTGAGATTTTACAGCACCCCGGTCACAGCGTCCATAATTCAATTCCAGCCGGTTTGGTGTAATACCTGATCTCGCCCCATGTTTCCTGTGTCCCTCTCTGTTGGTTATTTCAATACACTTTGGTAGGAATTTAGATCATAAGCCATCAATATATTTTCATTCAGATGCATTACTTATATTACATTACATTACAGTGCCATTATAAAGTACTTCACATTCATGCTTATAACCACAGTAATGCATAACTACTGTAGGCCTACCTGAAATGATATTTAGCTTAAAGCAACACTACTTAGAAATTGGTATTTTTGCATTTTAGCGTCCCCAGTTTCATAGTGTAATACCACTGACATAAATATGGACAGTTACAAGAGTATTTGTTATGATTTCATTACATATGATCCAGTACTAGCATCTAGAGTTGGTGACTTTGCTAACAGCCAAACATCAAGTAAGTGCCAAACAACACAAGACATAGCAGCCAGCTAATATTACTTTAGTCCCACACCAAGAAGTCCAGCTCGACGTCTGTCTTTCAGCCTCTTATTTCACCAAGCTCTCACCAACGACTAAAGTCAGTCCCAGATTTACTCTTGTCTGGCAGTCTTCTTCAGTCTTTTCGGCTCTGCCATTATGTTCATAGAGACTGCTGAGCCAGGGTTGCATTGTCTGCTTGCCCAGCTCCTGTTCTGGCACGACATTGGCTCCGCATCCGAGCATTTGCTGGCACACCAGGCCTGAAAACTTCCTCTTCCTGGTGGTCCAAAACGCTAAACAACGAGGATGTAAAAATATAGAGGTGAAGACAGATAGTTATACGTAACTTTGTCTGGATGGGTCAATAATACTGTCATTTGTCCGTCTAATAGCACAAATCCTCAATCTCTCTCTGGCTTTCTCTCAGATTGAGATATCAGATCCTGTAGATGCAGCGGAAGAAAACTTTGTTTTTCCCTGCAAGTGGACATTCCTATAGGGAAACGTTTCAGTCCAAAAAGAGCATAAAGTAAAGTAGAAGTCTGTAGTCTTCAGATCGTTGCATCCAAGAACAGCAGATTATCTCTTCCTTAGCTGACGACAGATTTTGAATGAGCGGCAGTCAATCAGTGGAACAGCTGTAAAAGCCTCCTTAGGACATAATTGAGGAGTGTTGATGCCTGTTCGTTTTGAAAGAGCAACAGCCCTGAGTATACTTTCCACTCCCCTTTTTGTGAAATAACTGGACAGGGTATAAAAGAAAAAATATTAACAATCATTTAAATTCACAACACAGTGCCACAAACATGTTATTGTACCTGTTTTGTAAGAATATGACAGATTTGTGGCATTTACACTTGGATGTGATTTAACTCCAGCTTTAGCTGCAGACATACTGCAGCTTTCTTGCCTCACATTCATTAAAGAGCCCTCCTTAAACTAGCTTTTGTGTCTAGCTACTTACTGGATGACAGATGATCGGCCGTGGTACAGTTAGCCGGAGGGAGGTGATCTGTTCTGCTTTTTGAATATTTCAGAGCCCTTGGCATTTCCCCTAGTAATGAGCCTGGACAGTGAGAAGAGAAGCTGAAGCCTTTATGCTATAAGTCATTATTCTACAGCTCAGGATGCGTAGACGCCAACTAAGAATAGGCTGCGACTTTCCCTCATGTAGTTATATCGTCGGGAGTTCCTGCTAGATTATGTGATTAATGAGTAGACAGAAATGTGCTGCGGTGGAGACAAGTTACTCCAGAGAAACAAGTCTTAATGTTAGGAAGTTGACAATGATAAAGCTCTACTTTGGGTCTGACTGTTAGTATTAAAGAGCAATGAATTAACATAACGTAATTTAATGATAGATTTTCTTTTCATATTTATTAGTATAGAATTAAAAAAAGAAGAGAAACAGATGCTTGTTAAAGTAAATATGCTCACAGTGAGATACAAAATGATGCAAGAGTGAAGTAAAACTCTGAGACGGAGCCATTATTTTGGGATAATAAGCTAAACTTAAAAAATTAAAAAATACTAAATAGGTCATTATTTTTACTTACCAAGACAAAATCATGGAATAAAAGTAGATATTCTTATATTGTATTCTTAACTATATATTGAAGTGTCAAAAACTGCAGTTCCTCAAACGTCCACTTGGGGCTGGCTACAGAATGAGTCAGTCTCCATAAGTCCCCATGTTCAAATGTCCAACTTCACAGCAGAAATAAACATGTTTACAGCCTGGTACAAAAAACTGTTTTGGTCTCTATAGCTAATTTCCCCGTTCATGACAACTGTACTGAGGGTGATTTTTTATAGAACTCACCTGTTCACATTATATTAAGTCTTAAAGTTATGCATTATTAACAGCAGGACGCTTTGAATGACAGGTGGGTGCCGTTACAGGCTTATTGGAGCGCTCAGATGATCCACGTCTTTGCCGATTTTTAGCTTGGCCGCGAGGTGGAAGAGGCAGGACTGCCAAGATGGCTGCAGCCAGAGCCAACACACTCACACATCCATATTTATACTGTTTATGATTCTGACTTGTTATTTAGTCTGTCAGACATTTTGACTAACAATGTTTAGTTTTTTTTGTCATTTCCTTCAGTGCTATTGTATATATATATATATATATATATATATATATATATATCATATTTTGTTTGAAAAAAACAAATCAGAGCAAATTTAAAAACTACAAGAAAAGTTATTAAAGTTTTTCAAATTTTGCTAAATTATTTATATACACATTTAAATATGAGAAAATCATAATCATTATAATAATATTGATTTCAACGAGGCTGCCCAGTCGCAGTATTTAGCATTCAAAGAGGAAAGTTAATCCCCTTTATTCCAGCGCTGACCAGCCATCATATATAATGCAGTGTGGGCAACTCCTACTCGCTGCTCTCAAACCTTTTTTGTGATTGGTGATGAGGAGTTATTGAAAATCAAAGATGGATTATCTTCCTGACTGAGGAGCCATTCAGGAGAGGATGTTGTGGGAAGATCTGAACCCACTCAGGATATAATGCAGACCAACAGAGGTCAAAAGAATTGATCGGTTTGATGCTTCACAAAAGAGTCGAAGTCTAACCAACTTGTGAAATATTTCAGTTCTTTGTGAACATGGAGAGTTACCCTTGCTAAGGACGGACGGTGAATCCACATCTGCAATGCTGTTTCATTTGTTAAACAACACATAGACAAGGGTGTGAAAATAAAGAGCGGCAGGAGTCAAAAGAGCAAACACTTTCTAGACATTATTCTTCGTCTGTTGGGGTCTCTTCTTTACTTTTCTTACCTCTTTTCCTTTTAGCTCAAACTCTTGACAAGCTAGCTAATGTGGCTTGACATCAACATTTATAATTTTACATTAACATAAAAATGCAAATATCCGAGCCGTGGTCACGTGTTCTTGTTTGCTGTAAATAACACTGTCAGTGTCAAACAAACAGACGAGGCTGCGCTTTGTCGGCTAATGTAGATCAATTTGTCAGGCAGGACCAGGCGGCTCCATCCAGTGCGAACCTGGACACAGATTAGCTAATGTCTCTGTGGGCCTGTTCATCATCCTCTGCCCACCTTAATGACAAATAAATCTCACAAGAGGTTATGGCTTCCCTCTCCCCCTCACTAGATGACTGTATAGATGTCTCCAAGTGCTCATTCACCATTCCAGAGCAGATTATACCCTCCCCAGAGAGACTTCATCCTCTGTTATTCTCCTGTCTTCCTGTTGTTATTTAAAACTGCCCATCTTCAGACGGCACACTTGTTCTTCTATTGGTATCAGAGGAGACAGCATCCTGCACAGCGCAGTATATTTAGTAGATGACCAATCCAAAATGTTTCACTCACGGCTACACCGATAGCCCACACACAACTACTAATTAATTTCTAGTTCATGTTATCTATTTTCCCAAAGTTAATGAGCTGTCCCCATTTACTGAATGACTAGTCACAGCCTAACTGCTGCTAAGTGGCACTGTAGGCAGGTGCAGAATTATAGCCTGCAACACAATTAGTACTGTATAATGAAGAAAGTTATGTAATGCAGCTTCATTGCCAAAGGTGCAAATTTTCAAAGGGACATAATTAACAAGTGAAATACTCATTGTTTTTAGTCTTTTACAGCCCACACCTTTGGGTGTATTCTTGTTGCAGCGCAGAGCAGCGACACACTATGATATTTTCCGGACAATGAAATGTGCCACAACAACATGAGAGTGTCAGTGAGGTGTTGGCTCTGGCTGTTGCCATCTTGGCAGGCCTGCCTCTGCAAAAATGGGCAAATATGTTGGAGCCTGGTTACTGAATCCAGCCGCCTGTGACAACACCTACCTGTCACCTAACTAAACAGCAATGTCTAACTTTTTTACCATAAAATAATTATTTAAATTCAATTTTAAAATCATTTTGATGCTACGCTGACATGTAATCAGGTGAACGGTGTCTCTTTCATTCACGCTCTGCACCCTGCATATCTGTTTCTGCACTATGTAACTTCGGGCTCCGGGTACGATCACCCACAAGAAGTATGTAACACTTAACTAAGTCACACACCACCAACTTTTTCCCTGATTTCGGTAAGAATGGATCATATTTTATGAAAAAAAATGTTTTCTGTTTTCCCTCTGATGTCCTCCGGCTGCTCCGCCTCAACTCTCTGTGATTTACTTGTGAACAATCAGTCAACTGCCAAACAACACAAGACATAGCAGCCAGCTAATATTATTTACTAGTCCAACAGCAGTCAGCCCAGCTCGGCGTCTGTCTTTCAGCCTTTTATTCCACCAAGCTCTCACCAACGACTAAAAGACAGATTATCTCGTCTGGCGGCTTCTTGCTCAGTCACTGTCTCTTTTCTCTTCCTCAGTCAACATCCTCTTCAGCCTCTTCGCCTCTGATATTAGAGGCTGCTGAGCCTGGTTACATTGCCCGCTTGCCCAGCTCCTGTTCTGGCATGACACCAGTTCTGCTCGCCCTGAAAACTTCATCTTCCTGGTGGTCCAAATCACCTATGGCACAAACACTAACACTCTCCCAGGTGCTCTGAGCTCACAGTCTGGGAGACCGGCTAACAAACTGAGCTAACACTAGCTAACGGTACCATTTACCTGATTACAAGTCAGTGTCGAATGAAAATGATTTTAAGTTTCTTATTTCATGACAGATTAGTTACAGTGTTGCTTTAAGCCTTATATGGAGGCTCCATGTACACAGATCCTTCTTCACAGACCTACTGTGCGTAGTTACAGTTTCTATGATTGACCATTCATTGTTCACACTGTGCACAGTGTGACACAGTTAATAACTATAGCCACTAAATGTGGAATTATAATGTGATTATACTAAAAACCAGAAGTCAGAAGTACAAGCTTAATATCTATGAGGTGAGATTAATGCTAAATGCTGTAAATAAAAGCTTTTTAATGAGTAGTCTCCAACTTTAATGTGACTTTCACATGAGGACTCATGACTCACACAAACACATGTGGATATCCTGCTAATGTTTCCTTTGTAGACTTGATGGAGAGAGGGTTGCGGATCGAAATGTTCCCGCTGGTCATCTTTTTATAACCGCGCAGCTGGTCGTGATGTCACAGACGTCTAAATGAGCCGTTTATGATTTCAACTTTGAAATCTGAGAGGAAGACGCGAGGTGAAAACCATCAGAAAATCGATACGTGCACAAGGGGAAATGATCTTCAATAACATGCACCTGTGCCGACCTCCTCATCCACTGCACTCTATGAACGTCACCACTTCCTGCTGAACATAAATCACTAATGCGAATTAGTTGCGTTTGAGCCTAATTCATAGGAAACAGGGTTATGCAGCGGCGTTCCTTTATATAATGAAGTATGTACTGTACTCTAGATCACATTTGTGATCTAAATTAGATGAAACCTTCTTTGTGCCGGTGGTATCCTCTTTTGGAAACAGTGTAATGAGCCAGTTTATCTGTCCAATGGGATCACAAAAGAGTTTTTCTTCCTCTTCTCTGTTTTTCTTTTTACATAATGACTGCTGTGAAACTCTGATAATGTAAGACGGTATTATTAGCACAGAACTTATGCGTCTTCTTTTCAGGACTGACCTGATGAAACCTTCTGCGCTTCCTGTGGTCATTAGCGATCTCTATTAATTAGACAGAGTGATGTATTCATATGAATATGAGTGTCATGTGAATACACTCTGTTTGGGAAAGAAGCTCAGGTCAGAGCACCGAGAAGCAGGGTTGATTTTCTCCAATTAATTTCTTGTCTTGGCGGCTGCTCCTCGGGTCAAAATGCATCCTGCTGCAGGAGCTGACATTATTACCTGACAGCTTACACACAATGAGCCGTTAACTCGCCCGTAAGAGTATGTTTGAAGTGTTTCTGGTGCCTGCGTGGCATGAAATGGGTGCTGATTACAGCGTGATTTAGAGAAATGTACAAATGAGAATAAAAGATATTGTCGAATATCACATTCAGATCTTTAAAGTTGTTTGTCTGGTTTTATTTTTAGAGGGTTTTTTTTACGGTGGATCTATGCAGTTTGCTCACCAGGTATTGTGTGGTTATGAATATAGCGCTTTTAAGCTGCCTCAGCAGGGACTCTCCAGAAGTGTTCTCTAGTGTGCCATCTGTTAGCACGTGAACTGAACGCTGGAACGGAGACTGGCAGGTGGAAAAAAAACAAAAAAATCTCGCTGTGGACTTAATTGGCTGAGACATGACGACTCCAAAGACAGGTAATGTAGAATGATGGAGGAGCTCTCGGCTATGTAAATGTGAACGCTCATGGCAGCAGTGTGCCACAGCTGTCACACAGCCGGTTTAAAGGTTCAAGCTTTAAAATGACACTTTTTTTTTTTTTTTTACGCTGAGCGTGAAATCCTTGAGAGCTGCAAAGATTGGGAAAAACCAGAGGTATTCCAGCGCCAGTGGAGCTGGCAGATCGGGGATGTTGTAGTGAGGAAAAGGAAATGCATTCTTACAATTTGGTGTGCATGCACTGTGAGGGGACTGTGTTGATGTGACGCTGCAGGCTGTGAAATCTGGTTGAAAATCTGCATGGCGGACCTTTTCTGACTTTCTTGTTGGGGGCAATTGTTGGCTAAGTGTTGCATATGTGCAATTATATGATTCAGGCTGACTGACAGCTCACAACAATGCTCAGGGGGACACAGCACTGACATTATGGTAAATGGACTGTACTTAAATAGCATCTTTCTATTCTTCCAACCAGTCAAGGTGCTTTTACACTGCATATCACATTCACCCATTCATACACTGCTCATCAGAAGGGCACTCATCACATTCACACACCGATAGCACAGCCTTCAGGAGCAATTTAGGGTTCAGCTGAAGGACACTTCAACCTACAGACTTTTTTTATTTTACATATGTAATAGTACTCCTCGAAAACCTGGAAATATACTTTGATGTGTAATGTGAAAGATGTATTTAATTATCACCAACTCTGCAGTTCCCCTCAGCCCCGAAGAGTCTGAAAAGTATTTTCGCATATTTCAGCTATTTGTTTTCATTTTCCCAGTTTGCAGTTTTTCTGTTTTTGTTCACTTAACTGAACTCAGTCTCCAGCAGTAGCAGACATCTGCATTCAATTTCAATTTCATTTATCTAGCGCCAAATCATCTCATGACACTTTCCATCCAGCGGAGCAGCTCTGTTGACATTTTAACATTTGTCTAACTAGTAAACATTTTAGAGAATTTAACAGCTAAAGAGTGAAGTAATGAGACACATTTAGCACCAGCAATGAAAATCTGTGTTTGCACAGTGAGTGAAATATTTTTAAATTGATTTACATGGATTGTGAGCGGATATTTTTATATACAGGAAATGGTTCTAACAACATCGGAGCCTTGACTCTCCTGTTTATGTCCACCTCAGGTGGTAAACTATCAATATTATGGCGGTCCTACAGCATAATCCAGGTTAAAGGCTGGTTGATGCCACTGATGTGCATCAGTCTGACCCGGTTCAGATAGATCACAGAGCTTGTCATCCATTTATCCTCCTTCAATCTATCCTACATACGTGTTGTAACAAAACATATTTTTATTGGTCAATTAGACTCTAAATTACTCTAAATGCACAGTACATGTCCTTACGGCAGTAACCTGGGTTCAGTTTCAGCCTGGGTCCTTTGCTGCTTCAAATCTCATATTAATGTTAAGATTTAGAAAAAGATTGTATTCAATTCATATTATATTATGAATTATATTATGAATATTTATTCCTTCAAATGCAAAACAAATGATCACTCTAACCCAAATTCTGTCAGATTACTGTCCATGTAAATCCCACATAAGCTGACTGAAGCCTGAAAGGTTTTAAGCCTATTGTGAAATAACATTAATATTAAGCTGTGATTAAATCAGTAGTTTATAAAGTAAGGCAGCCCCGCCACAGCTAATAATTTTACTCTGTTAGCTCCTCGCTAGCTGTATTGATTCAGCCAGTGTGAATCCCTCTTCTCCTGCTGATGGACACCGTTGTTTGGCTTCAAAATGGAGGTTTTGGCCTTTTGAATTTGTGGAATTTTGTTCTACCTTCAGGTTAGGTAGAAAACATCAGGATCTTGGGAAGGACGTAGACCACCACAGCGTTTCATCTCGGTCCAATCAGGGATAAAAGCACTGCCGGTTTATCAGTTAATTGCATTCATCTGGCTCCTCAGATATAATTCAGTTCATGATTAGTTGCTAACCAGCAGGGATAAGTGGGTTTGAGAACCAGTGGACGATCCTGCACTTCCCCTGATGTTCTTCTGACATGGAGCGATGTCTAACAGTATGCTGTGTTGCGGTGCTTGTCTGTTGCACAAATCATTAGCGGGAGGTATAATTGATGTATTCAAGAGAACACTTGAAGGTGTTACATGACAGCAGTTTATGTGATGAAGACTAATGTGCAATCATTATTAACAACCACAGCTCCCTGAGGACTGCTCCGCACAGCAACTACTCGCTCTTCAAAAGGATTCAGAACAAACAAAGTCTCATTGATCAAACTTCACTTTGGCCGTCTTTGATTTACAAATGAGGCAGGTATGGTGCCAAAAAGAAAGTCTTGATCAATAATTATTTTTGCTCTCTCTTTCCCCCCCACAGTTAAACCAACTGTTATAGACGTCGGCATTTTTGTGAACAGCATCGGACCAGTGTCATCAATAAATATGGTGAGTCGATCCTCTTCATTAAAGTTGTTATCTTACTGTTTTGTTTGTTCGGTCTTGACCTTGAAAAGAGGGTTGGCCATAATTTTTGAGTCTTTGTTGTGAGAATAGATGTCCAAGGAAAATGTCTGCTTTCAAATTAGCATCACTCCAGTTCAGTTATTAGCAAATATTGCCTTGCAAACAAGTATCTAAAAATTGGCAAAGACGTGGATCATCATTCTGCTGTGAAGTTGGACATTTTAACATGGGGACTTATGGAGACTGACTCATTTTGTAGCCAGCGCCAAGTGGTCGTTTGAGGAACTGCAGTTTTTGGCACTTTTGCGTTGGCTTCACTTCACAGCCACGGAGGTTGCCGCGTGGTCCCTTCCTGATTAGTTTCACTCGTATCTTGTTGTTTTGCTTTGTGTTCTTAAATTATTTGTTACTGTATATGTATTACTGTACTAACTGTCTCCTGTTCCGTTGGGCCTTGTCCAACCTTGCTTGCACAACTGTAACATAACTGATGTTACTAAAAAAGACAATGTCTCTGGTTCTGCTGCTTTGTTTTGTCTGTCTGTCATAGGTGTGCTTTGACCTCAGATGTAGTCACACGTTTAATAACTGATATACTGATTATCTTACTGATACGACAGATTTGAGGCTCTCTGGATTCTGGTTTGAATAACCTGACCAAATCTTCAAATGGTATTTTGATTGTCCTATACTGTGGCCTTAAGATACATGCATTTAAATGGACTGATGTTCTCTTTATGAGACACTGGTGTTCGTATCAGCGGCTGGTAAAGGTTGCGTCCCAGAGGTGTGACTTTATACTTCTTTTTTAAATCACAGCTCACAAGAGTTTATGAGCCTGCAGCAGGAGAGGCTTTAACCTAGTAGATGAGAGGAGGGAAGGGAGTGGAGAGGCAGATCAGAGAGGGATGAATGAGTCTAGGATGGATATAGAAATGGAAGGAAAGCACTGAAATTGGTAAGAGATGGGGGAACGGCAAGAGATTTTAGGATACTTAGAGTTGAGTGTGTGTGAAGAACGGTCAAGGGAGGAGAGTTATGGGTTTTAGAAAAGGATATAGAGTATTGACGGTCAGATGGACAGGCTGAGGGGGAACAGAGACAGACTTTAAAGTCATGTCTAACAGATAAAGCATTTTCTTCTAGAACCAAACCCACCAAGATGTGAATCTATAAACCTTTTATGTTGAACTGATTAAGATATGCGGTAGCAAACATGAAGCTGTAACTGTTGATAAGCAATGTTTGGCCAATATTGATCCTTTTAATAAGGTCAACAAATGTGGCTGAAATGCTGGGTGAGGCTAGTTGAGACTTTGGTAGCTTGGAAGGGATGCACCAACATGCGAGCATGCAACAATGCAACAATACGAGTGCAATACTGCTGTCATAAATATGAACAGCTGTGCATGTGTATTTGTTATGATTATACTACTTATGATTAAAAACTAGTGAGCCAAACATCAAGCAAGTGCAACAACCCAAGACATAGCAGCCAGCTAATATAACTTACTAGTCCAACAGCAAGAAGTCCAGCTCAGCGTCTGACTTTCAGACTTTTATTTCACCAACGACTAAGAGTCAGTCCCAGATTTACTCTTGCCTGGCGACCTCTTGTTCAGTCACTCTCTTCTTTT
This sequence comes from Protonibea diacanthus, assembly GCA_028641955.1. Taxonomy (NCBI): domain Eukaryota; kingdom Metazoa; phylum Chordata; class Actinopteri; family Sciaenidae; genus Protonibea; species Protonibea diacanthus. The sequence continues at coordinate 6,855,708 of CM053979.1, read as the reverse complement.
CTCATCCTAGCTTCCTCTGTCAACATTCCCTTTGGACTTCTCATCTCTGTCATTATGTCCATAGAGGCTGCTGAGCCTGGTTACATTGTCTACATGTCAAGCTCCGGTTCTGGCATGACACTGGCTCTGCTCATCCTGTCTGCATTTCCCCAGGCCCAGGGCCTAAAAACCTCCTCTTCCTGGGGCTCTAAAACATCTGTGGTACGGTGCTCTGAACTCACCGTGAGGTAGCCGTGAGGCACCATTGACCTTCATTGTAGCTTCAGAATCATTTAAAGTCTGTTATTTTAAGGTAGAAAAGTTACATAACGTTTTAAATGTACGGTTGTCTCATTCTGCTTATATAATTAGACATTCACCTGCTAACGGAAACACCTGTGTGAACCCCACATTTATATAACATATTTGTACATCAGGCACTATACACATAGACTCATGGAGGCTTAGAAAGTCTGTTGTACATTATGGAGCTTTGTGCTACCAAAAATACCTCTGAGCTCTTTCAAGTAACTTATTGTGCTCCATGTACAGGAAGCGTGTACTGCTGTTCAGACACTGTGTTGCAGGACTTTGTAGACCTTGAGAGAGAGTGGCAGACTATTCACTGTGGAAGCAGAGCATTGCTGAAGGAACGGAGGATGGTTGTGTCAAAAGGACTGACAGACATACATTTCAGTTGTGACATAAGGAAATATAACTAGTCTGAGAGTCGGTGAATTAAAGACCTTCTGTTTCCTGTCTACCACTCTGCTCCACTTATCAAAAGGTTCACAGCTAATTTTTAATGAAATAAAAATATCTTTGGCTCAATTGTGGTCTGTTTAACTGCACAGTGCTCTGTAAAACTGGTTCTCTCTTTATATGAACTTACTGTAGATGTAGAGCTGATGAATGAATCAACAGAAAATTAACCAGAAGCTATTCAGTCACTCTCCTTTTGTCTTCTAGCTCTGTCAACATCACCTCCGGCCTTTTCTCCTCGGTCATTAGAGGCTGCTGAGTCCAGTTACATTGCCCAGCTCAGGTTCTGGCATGACACCTCTGCTCCCCATCTGCATAACAGGAGCTATAGTTCACCGCAGTTGCATACAGGTGTTTTCATGAATAAGGATACAAATCTTGTCCCAGCGTTAAATAGCGTTTAACATGGCGTAAGTGTGTAACCTAAAATTTACAACATTACTGTCGTCAATCAAGCATCCCACAAATGCCCACGCATTCTTACGAGGTCTAATCAGCTAAATTAAGTGAAAACACCTGTGTGCCCGTACAACTTGCTGTCATTATAGGCACCTCGGTGACTTTGAGTGAACAGCGACTTCAAATTTCAAAACCACTTTATAAGCAGACATCAGCCTTTTTACCTGAACCTGATCGGACTCTTGTGTTCACAGAAGATCTACTGGTTTAACAAGCTGAAAGCCACAGTTAGTCAGAAAAAAAGAATAAATTATGCTCGTACAGACCAGTAGCCAGTAAGTGCTTTTGTTTTTAAATGCCTATATTGTTACAAAAAGATGCACTTTGAGCAGCAGCACAGTGCAGTCCCTGTATGCAATGTGCATGAATGTCTTCAGTCTTATGGGTCATTGTTATTTGCTTCAATTTGAATTACTACTAAATTTTTAGAACATAATCGGTGCGACTATAGCGAGCGCTCAAGCACCCCCCTCTGCGTGACAAGCTAATTTTAAGCCCCATTGTCAGAGAAGAATTCATATACAGTATCAGTTGTCATACTTGTATTGTTTCTAATTGCAATGCAGCGTATAATTTGGGGTGTCATGACTTCTCCAGGAGACAGATGGTGATTAATTCCCTTCGCTTTGGAAATAAACTCAAAAGAAATTAGGAAACAATTTTCACATCACAAAAGTACAATCAAAGAGAAAACTACTGATTGAATTTCAAGTTAGAAACTCTAAAGAAATGGACTGATTAATGTTCATTAGCCCACAAAAGTATTGTACCCAGTCTTCTGACGTCAAAATGGCACTACTGAGCTTTTTCATTCATGGTAAAAAAAAAAAAAAAAAAAAAAAAAATCACTGATATTGTACCGTTCTTCAACAAAAGATGGCATAATTTGATACCCAACTGGCTAAAACAGCAAGCGAGCGATCAACCCATCAATTTCTTTTCTTCTACTCATTCATGAATCTGATTTGCAGCACTTACTGATGCATTCAGGACACATGGGTTATGTAATCCTACTAGCATAATTTGGGCTTTTACCAGAGTCTTCACTTGGACGTGCCTAGAATATCTGCATAATCAGGAGGCGTCTTAATTAGTGACACCCAAACCACAAAAGCAGCACCAGGAAACCAAAAGCGAACACTGACTTCTTAATGTTAGTGACTCATGCAGCTTTTGTGCCTAAATCTAACTGAACTGTGAAGATTTAAACAAAGAAAAAACACTTGTTACTCTCTATATAGCTGGGAAACATTGAGCGAAAACACACAAAGCAAACATTTGTTCATGTTTTTGGTGAAAACAGCTTTTAGTTGGCTAAATCTGCTGAGGAAATGCCAGACCTAATAAATTACCTCTAAAGACGGTCAGAAGTAAGCAAGTCTTCCTCTTGATAGACAATGTACTGTGTGTAATGTTCTCGCTGCTATAAACAGTGAGGACAGGAGAAGAGGCAAGGCAATTATGTACTACATGCAGAAGAAGAAAAACCACAAAATATTCTGTGCCATTGCAAGTTTTCTAAGAAGAACACTGGTTGTACTTTTAGTATTTTAAAATCTCATCTTAGCAGTAGATGTATGCAGTGGTGAAATAAAACTATTTTTTATTTATTTAAGTGATTATTTTTGGTGTCTTGTCAAGGTAATTTTACTGTAGAACATTTTCCAAAGCTGTAAAGGTTAATACTGAATCCTAGATCAAGGGACCGAGCATAAATTTAATCAAAAACTGGATGTGAAGGACAAACTGAAAGTCCTCCCCTAAAGAGACACCACTCGTTCAAATTTATTCAAACATTTCACAGTTCACGATGAGGACGTTTACCCTTTAACCGGCCGCAAAAGGATGTGTTAAGATGAGTGTTTAGCAGACCCAGAGTGCAAACGCAGCCATGAGAGTAAACTCAGTTTAAACAGTTTATTGGTAACAGGGGCGAACGTGCAGTGGCAGGTGGAGATCTCGCTGAGAGGGAGAGCTCGTGCAGGGCCGGTGGTGGAAAGAATCCAAAAACTAGAATGGAGACGAGACGAGGCTGGACGTGACTGGGGAATATCCTGAAGCACGGGGAGGCACAAAGAGCCGAGTTTGTAAGTTTGTGTTTGTTACCACGTGGGCGAGTGAACGATCTGCTGGAGTCTGGGTGGCTCAGCCAGTCTTTTGTACTCCACGGGTTGATTGGATGATGAGGAGCAGGTGGTGATGTGATGAGGCAGGTCAGAGGAAGGAAAGTGAAAACAAGGAGAAACACTGGGAACTCGGAGGCAGACAGTCGCAGCATAACAATATATGAGCTTTAATCAACACAAATACATGATGGACAACTGAAATAATGCACCAGAAAAATCAGCTAAACATGATCTGATGAAAATATGTGAGCAAAAACGATGAAAGTAAGCGAGTAATACTCACCAAGAGAGTAACACTCTGCCTAGATGGATTTCTGAGAAACACCATCAGTGAGATGAACCCAAAATGACTGAAACCTTTTGGACAAATTCACATGAAAAGTTGCTTTGATGCCTTAAACTACACTAAAAAGTAAGTATGACAGAGTCGAAGACTAGAAAGGCATTATAGCCTAGTGTGCTTCATTTACCATTTTAATCTTACACACTGGAGTACTTGTGCAGAAGGAAAACAGCAGGAATTTCCTAAAGTAAGCGACAATGATCAGCCAAAAAAACATTATTACCACCTGCCTAATATTGTGTAGGTCCCTGTTATGCAGTCAAAACAGCCCTGACGTGTTGAGGCATGAACTCTGCTAGACCTCTGAAGGTGTGCTGTGGTAACACGGCACCAAGACGTTAGCAGCAGATCCTTTAAATCCTTTAAGGTGCGAGGTGGGACCTCCATAGATCAGACATGTTTGGCCAGGACATCCCGCAGATGCTCAGTTGGATTGAGATCTGGGGAATTTGGAGGCCAAGAAAGAAAAGAAAACATGACTCACCAGACCAGGCCGCCCTCTTCCAGTGCTCTGATGCTTATGTGGCCGTTGTTGGCGCTTTCGGCAGTGGACAGGGATCAGCACGGACTCCCTGACAGCTACACAGTCTCATATGCAACAAACTGTGCTGCACTGTGTGTTCTGGCACCTTTCTATGAGAACCAGCATGAACTTTTTCAGACCACTCAGGCCAGCCTTCCCTCCCCACGTGCCTCAGTGACGCTGTCACCATTTCTCGTTCCTTGGACCACATGTGATGGGAACACCCCACCAGAACTGCAGTTCTGGAGATGTTCTGACCCAGTCGTTTAGCCTATTACAATTTGGCCCTTGTCAAAGACGCTGAAATCCTGACGCTTGCCCATTTTTCCCGCTTCCAACATCAACTTTGAGGACAAAATGTTCTCTTGCTGTCTGATATATCCCACCCACTGACAGATGCTGTGATAACAGGATAATCAGTGTTATTCACTTCACCCACTCGCTCACTTTTTTAGGGTTTTTCTATGCTAAAGTTTTTAACGCTAACACTATACTAACACTATTTGTGTGTGAGGGGGCAACCTGTGCCACTGAGTGATGTTTTGGGCCGCACGTTTCTCCCTGAAAACTCTGTGTGTCATGTTAGCTAGCCGGGGCTGACAGGCTACGACAGGTGTGCCATAAAGTTTTAAAAAGGCAAGGACGCGTGCCGCATACAAATGTGCCGGATTTTGACTGGTTTCCAGCAAGTTGCTTCATATCTGAATTCTGAGAGTGTCCATAATTAAGCTATCATGACATTCTGGGAAAGTGTTTTTTCTACCCCCCGCTGCACACACACACACACACACACACACACACACACACACACACACACATCCTGGATTGTCTGCAAATGGGAAACCCGTCTTTTCGACCTTGATTTCCACTTCATTAAGCGCATCGATGGCACCTTGAATGACCCATTCAGAAGAAACAATAAGCTGTGCTATGTTTTAATAAGCAATAAACAATATGTTACTTTGCACAAGGCAGCCTCTTTGTAATTGTAAAGAAGCTATTTTTATACTTGTGGGTCACGCAGTGTCCAAGGCAACCTGGTGTCATCCAGGAATTCCTGCCAAAACGAAAGCCGGTGCCAGTGGGGTCCCTAATGCTATCACACACTGGATATCCAGAGAAATACAATATTCATGCCAGTTCATTTCCCACTACGTAAGCGAGCTGCTGGCAGGACTACTGCAACATCCTTGGTACTGTGGTTTTCTTTAGCTCCCAGCACATATTAATTTGTAATGTTCCTGAAATTTGCAGCTTACTGTAATTGTTTGGCTCATGCCTGCTGTGATAGAAAATTGCCTTGAAAGTTTTTTTTTTTTTTTCTCTTCGCTTCATAAAAAGTATTTTCTTCAATAGGTTGGTCAGCTGCTTTAAATTAGTTACAGGATGGTTCAGATGCGACAAGAAGAGAAGTAGGTTTTCACTCAATACGTGATGCATCTCATTTTTTCATTTTTCAGGCTGGAAGATTTGGGTAATGAAGTCATCAGCATGATGATCATGTAATGAGGCTCTTGGTAACGCCACAAACAGAACAGATCTCAGTGGAATATTATTATGCTGCTAGTGTGGTTCAATCAGCATGTAATGAATTTGAATATGAAACTATTTTTCCTGTCTTACCACGTTCACTTTCATGATACCTGTGTGACCACGGAGTGTCAACAGTACCTGATCTGCAGAACCATGGCTTCATGCTTTGTACTGTTTTTATGAGCAGATGTCACCACTCCACCACCAACCATCAAAGCTACAGTACTAGGGACTTTTAGAGGGATTAATACATGACTGAGACATGGATACTCTTTAGTAACTGCAAACAAGGAAAGATTCAAGTTGATTTGATTGTATGTAAGTCCTCAGTAATGTATATTTTGATGTTCCTAAATTAAAAAATATTACATGCAGCAACTCAAAATGCTTTATTTAAATAGAAATGCTTAAGAGATACTGTATAATTTATATGTAATTTAACGGGTACTTTATTTCCTAATCAAAATTTATTTTATTTATTTACAGAAGTAAATAAATATGCTGTCAGTAGCTGAACCCGGCAGTGATCACAGTGCAAATCGCATTGTCTGAACGGGCGATTATTCTCTGCAAGCTAAAGAGCTGTGGACAAATGTATTATTTTACAAAGTAGATGAAAAGATCTGTATAAGAGCCAAACAGTATGCTTTGTTCCATTCAAAGATAAACTTAAAGACTGCCTCTGCCATGTTCTGCCACAAAGGAACTGCTCACTGAAAGACCTTTGTTGCATCGTACAGTCCACGCCATCAAATTGAAGATTTTCCGTATTAACGTACGTGCTTGAAAAAGCAGATCACGCCAGGTGGATGATGAAAGTTTGTCTCCTTTTGCCAAGCGACCTTTAGCAGCCTCTAATGAGGACACAAGGAGAGACATGAAGCCAACAAAAAAAGCATGACAAGATGTCTCAGAGCACAGGACAGATACAGCATGTGCTGTATGCCTTTTGCTGCATAATCATAAAGTGCCAGCTTCACACTGCGGAGCGTGAGCTGTATGATTTGCCCTAGTTTACAGTATCTGGTGCAGTGACCGGGACTTAAATTTTTGGAAATGAGCTATCAAACTTTAATACACCGCAGAAAGATGTTTGTTTGATTTGGATATTCAAGAGTTAATGTTCAGACTATTTCATGTCGGGTCGTTTTTACCTTGAACTGCAGAAGACTGTGTTAAAAAGAGATTAAGTAGTTTTTTCTGTTAAGTTTAAAAAGCAGTGGAGAACTCAAAAATAGTTGCTTTTTTTTCCAAGACCTTGAGTTTTACAGTCAGGTCAGATATAAAAGTACAAAATCTGCTGGGAAAAACATACAAAAAGCTAAAAATGTTGTTTTTGTTCAGCATGTTGGAGTATCTCGTACATCAACGCAACAAAAAGCTTGAAAATCTAATTTAGATTTCTTGGTATCATTTTATAGACACATAATTACACGCAGGAGTATAAAAGAGAACATTGGTAATGGGGCTGTACTGTTACGCCTGCATTCTGTACATATACAGAATGTACTGATCATCCTACCCAGTTCAGACAACATAATACGGATTGTTCATCCATAAAGGTCTCAAAAAATCATTAATAATATCGTATTTGCATAAAGGGACAGGAAGGTCAGTGGCATATGCCTCTGCTCTCTTTTTACAGAAATGAAAAGCTGCACCACTGCAGGCGGTGGTGTCATCATGGTAGGTGTTTGTATTTTTCTTTTTTTTCCAGGCTGTTTCACATTCCAGCTGTTTATCCGGAGCCATTAGTCAGCCCGGTTGCTGTCTGATTTATATTCTGGTCGTTTTTAAACACTGGGTAAACTGTGGCAGAGTAATTCCCCAACGTATCAGAATCGACATTAAACCATGTGCAGATTCTCAATAATGACTAATATTCCCATTTGTCCACATGATTTAAAAACTGATGGGGGAAATATTCCATTATAAGAGTGAATCTGTTCAGCATGACCCAACTTAACCTATTTAAGACAGGAGAGAATGATGAATGATGGAATTAAATATTTCACTTTCCACGCGGTGTCTTTAAAAAGTGAAGTCGCGCTGAATCACAAAAGGCAGAGAGGATAGTTTCTGCTCTGCTGCTGAACATTAGTGAAGTCAGCTAAAATACTCTGAACCAGATGCTGGTGTAACCTCCTCCACTGCTACTATAATGATGACAGCGCTGCCGGTAGCCGGTCAGGAGTGACGCTCCAAAGTGTGCTAGGGTATCTTTTTTTTTTTTTAACTAATTAATTAAATTGAATTTATAGACGATGAACAAAGGTGGAGGGCAAAGAATGTGAGTAATATATTTGTCATTATTGCGGGTTAGGTGCAAAGAAGAAAGAAACATCAGGAAACATCAATCAAATGCAACAACACAAGACATAGCAGCCAGATATTATTTACTATTCCAACAGCAAGGACAGATTTACTCGTCTGGCAGCTTCTCGCTCGCTCACTCTCTCATTTTCTCTTCTTAACTTCCTCCATCAACGTCCTCTTAATTCTCTTCTCCTCTGTCATTCTGTCCATAGAGGCTGCTGAGCCCGGTTACACTGCTGCTTGCTTAGCTCTGATTTTGGCATGAGACTGGCTCTGCTGCCTGTCGACATTCCTTTGTGCCCTTGGCCTGAAAACGCCTGTGGTACAAACACCAACACTCGCCCGGCGCTCTGAGCTCACAGCTAACAAACTGAGCTAACAGCAGCTATAAGGTTGCAGCAGTTTACTTTGCTGTCCATCAGGAAACTCTGTAAGTCACAGAGAGTCGATGCTGAGCAGCCGGAGGACATTCACCTGATCACACGTCAGCGTGGCATCAAAATGATTTAAAATCTGATATTTTATTGCATGAAAAGTTACATAATGTTGCTTTAACTAGCCCAACAGTGACTTAAACCATGAAAACAGACAAAATATTTCACAAAAGTGGAAAGAATCACACTTTTAAGCATATATAGAGCACGGCGCAGTCTCCTGCCACTAACACAAGGTTCACTTTGAGAATACAGGTGGTATTTCAATGCAGTATTAAGCACCTGACAGGTCTGCGTGTCTCACGGGATCATTTGTTCTCTGCTGTTTGAATAAATGTGGGGTCTGTTCCTACTGTACAGCAGTATCTTTTACTGCAAGTATATACAGTTCCCTTAAATCAACAATCTTAATATAGCAGCTTCTCCGAGGCAGTTGAGGTGAAAGACCCATTTTCTTCACAGCGATTCCTGCTGTAGTGGCTGAAAGCAGCTGCAAGCAGCAGGGAGGGGAAGTTAGATCGATACTCGTTCAGCATAGTTATAATTTCCTGCTAATGTGAATTTATATAAGAGATTACAAAGCTGGCTTTTTGTGTGTGTGTGTGTGTGTGTGTGTGTGTGTGTGTGTGTGTTATTGGAGATTTATCTCTCACCCTCCATCTGCAGCTTACTATTTCCAGATGTGATTGTTTCAGCTCATATTAGTTCTGTTTATTTGATTTGCAGCACTTTTCCTCCACTGGTCATTAAATCCTGGATAATGTTCAGTTATTTAAAATCCCCTGAGCTCCATACAATTAAAGGTCATGAGCACCCAGTGGTTCTCTTGATTATAGACTTCATTCTAATTGGTGAGCTATTCAAGCCGGTGTAGAGACCGGGTAAAAGGTCAAATGCATTTCAGGCAGTGGCAGCACTATGAAAAGGTGTGGGTTGCCGGAGGAGGGCAGACTGTTATTAATTTCATTATATTGTACATCTTTATCCGTATTGAGGACTCTGAGAACTCGACTGTTGCTGGAGAGAGCTCATTGTCAAACCAGTTAGATTACAAAGTCAGGAGTAGTCAAGCTTATTTGCAATGTTTAACCTTTGTTTTTGCAACATGGACACTGTTTGCATCATCACCCATAACTTGATATAAGTAGCAGCATATCATCTATACACATACAAGTAAGTAGTAGTTGTGTGTGTGAAAATCCAGCTGTAGTTTTGTAGTTTCACAACAGAATAATTTTATATATCATTTCAGAGAAGTAGCTGCTGTGTTAACTGGCAGGCCAGCATGACAGGACCTCCAGTACAGCTACAGGGTAACACACACTGGCAGTGTATGAGGCACACACTGCTTTCATACGTCACCGATGTGTGTGCGTGTGTGTGTGTGTGTGTGTGTGTTTGGCCCTGAAGCTGATTGGATGAGTCAAATCAGGTGGATCCATCAAGTACATCTACACATGGATGTAGGTTGAGAATGTACATTTACTCCTGGGAGGTTGGTATGACCAACACAAATTGGCTTTTTACTGTCAACACTGTTAGGTGCTAAAATCGTCAGGAACTTCGATGCCTGAGGGTACATCAGCTGTATAGGGTGTGTATTTTTTTTTCCTGTTCCTGTAAACATCACAGCGTGACACAACATGACAAAAAATAAGACTGTGGCTGTGCCATTTACAGATATAGACTTCATGCATTTCTAACAACAGGCTAAATGAAACCTTGAAACCATCATCCGGTATCTGGATTTAACACGTCAGATTACATTATGGATAGGTGATTGATACTGTTACCAGAAGCCAGCAGCCAGTTAGCATAAATAGTGGAAGTTATAAGAGCTAACCTGGCTCAGTCCAAACAGAGCTACCAGCACCTCATCATAATCTACATCATCATCTACATGTAGCATTAAACACAGAGCATTAAAAATACATATATAAATATATATAACTTAAAATATCTGTAAAAAACAAAACAAAAAGCAGGCCGGAGTCATCACTGATGTTGAATGATTTATTGCGACAACCAGACTTGAAGTGACTGCATGTAACCCCTGTAAACCTCAACATGTCATATATAACTAGTATAATTACCTGAAAACAATAGTTGTTGTGTTTTTGTTGTCTTAAAATGAGCCCTTTATATCTACAGTGAGAGCGGGTCCTCTCCCACGGAGTCCGCCATGTTGAACCACCATTTTTGTACAGTAGGCCAGAACAGACAAACTACATATGGTCTTTTGCTTTTTAGGAGATGGTGCAGTGCAATCTGAAACTTCACCGCTTTGTGCCACTAAATCCTGCACACTGGACCTTTAGGCTGTGAAAAATAATGTCATTGATAGATATGAGAAACTCAGCCTCAGTCCTTATTCTTTCCCCCAATTCATGTATAGATTTTTTAAGCTTTCCAGACTCTGCAATTCCTTCTCCATCTAGTTGTGACTCTTGACTTTCCTGCTCCTGTTTTTCTTTTTCTTTTTTTCCCCCTGAATCCACTGTGCTGAGCACTCAACCACATAACCCCTGTTAGAGTAAGAAAAAGCAAGTCAGTGAGTTGGATGGATTGCCCTCAGAAGTGACAGCAGTCTGGATGAAGAAGCCAAAGGTTTCTGTGGAAGAGCAGGATGTTTTAGTGTCTCTGGGCCACAGACAGCCTCAAATAGCTGCTACAGCAGCATAGCTGTGCACTCTTGTTATGTTTATAGATCTCACATAACAATTTACATTCAGTACAGCACCAAAAATGACTTAATAGGGCTTGTAGTTGATTCATTTTGTACAGTCAATCATTACCCAGCCACGTTGATCATAATGAGATTGTAACAAAATCTCATCACAGAAATGAAGTTGATGAATGCACAGTATAACTGATTTGATAAATTTGCTGTCAGATATCACGTGTGCGCAGGTCAAACAAGTCTCTCCAGAGCTATGATGTAACTTGGCATGTGCATTACATTAACTGTGACATATTTCTCCATACATCACTTAAAATGATTAATTCTGTGTCAAACAAATGTCCAGAAAAAAACTGAGTTGCCGTGGAGGTGCTGACAGGAGTTTAAAACCATGGGCAGATGCACTGCAGCCCCAAAGAGTTGGCTGTCAGCACAACTGCGAGTTAAGCAAATCACTGAGAGGTGCCAGGTGAGGTCTGTGCTCGACGTACGGGCCAGTGAACAAGTAAAATGATAAATGCTCCTGCTGGTGAAAGTGATGAATGATAGATGGCATACAGAGTTGTGTTGCTGAAACCCATAATCCTTCTATTCAATGTCATTTAAAAAGAAAATCGATACTCTTGAGCAGCAGGTGAAGCTCTCTTTTGCTCAGGACACAAAGAACAGCGTGAGTGATGTTTGTGTATGTTACTGAAAAGCTCTGTGTTGCTGCACGTTGGTAAAGAGATGATCTTACCTGATTAAATAAAATTTAAAAACAGCACTGTATATACACTTAAATGTCTTTTTGATTCTCTCTTTTAGGAATACCAAATTGACATCATCTTTGCCCAGACGTGGACAGACAGCCGCCTCAGATACAACAGCACAATGAAAAAACTGACTCTGAACAGCAATATGGTTGGACTTATTTGGCTACCGGACACCATCTTCAGGAACTCCAAGAACGCAGATTCCCACTGGATTACAATGCCCAACCAGCTGCTCAGAATATGGAACGATGGGAAGATACTTTACACCTTAAGGTAAACACAAAAAAGTTCAAGTAAAACCTTAACAACGCTTTTAGAGAAATGTAGTACAAAGTCAAATTATGCAGAAGTTCATTGTTGATTAATGACATTTCAGCTGTAAGCAAATGATTATACACAACTTATAACAGTGAGATAGAGTATGCTGATATTCACTTCACTGTGACAGAAATCATAGAAAAGCAGCAGATCCTCGCATTTGAGAAGTTGGAGCCAGGAAACAGTAGGCGTTGTTTTTTGGCTGAAACAATCAGTTATGAAAATAGTTGTTTATTGATGCATGGACTCTGGAGATTTCCCAGTCTCATGTCCTAGTCTGGTTAGTTTGGTTATTTTCAGTTTGTGTGAAATGTTAAAAATCCTTCAGAGCTACATTGTGTAACTTCCCCACCAATAAAATAACAATTTTAAATCATTTAAATGATACACTGACTTGTAATCAGGCGAATGGTGTCTCTGTCATTCGTACGTCTGTTTCTGCACTATTTAACTTTGTGCTCTGGGTACGATCACAGATGAGATGTACGTTTTACGGCGCCAGGTCACACACTGCCAACTATAAACTGCTGTCGTAGCTGCTGTTAGCTAATGTTAGCTCAGTTTGTTAGCTGGGCTGCTGAGACTGTGAGCTCAGAGCAGTTGGGGCAGTGTTAGTGTTTGTACCACAGGTGTTTTGGAGCACTGGGAGGAAGAAGAGGTTTTCAGGCCCAGGACGCAGGGAATGCTGACAGGGAGAAGGATAGGCTGAAGAGGACATTGGCGGGAGGAGCTAAGAAGGACCAAGCAAAAAGAGTAAATCTGGGACTGACTTTTAGTCGTAGGTGAGAGCTTGGTGACTTGGGCCACTCCGTATTTTTATTTGTAGTGTTGGACTCTGTGCTATAAAGATTATGCCATAGAAGTTTTAGGATACAGTAGAAGTTGGACACAGCAACAGGCTAATGGAGAATTTTGGAACTCGTTGGTTCCTTCTAGGTTTATTTAGTAAATGCCTTTTACTGGAAAGCTGTATCACATTTCATTTCATCAACATGGTTCCTACAATTACTGCCCTGAATCTCCATGTTCTCTGTGCTGTGTAACCAATTAAACTTACCCTTGGGAATCTTTGAGGTTTATCAATCAACCGATCAGTTTATATTTCATCAGACGTCAGCAGTCTTATTCACTAAGAAATTTATGCAAAATGAATTGTGATGCAAACATTCCCCAAAAAAGTGCAGCACAAAAGCAATTAGCCCCTGTCATTACCGTTTGTAAGTGCAAATTGCCTGCTTGAGCTTTAAGACCAATTTACTAAGGCAGCCACCCTCGTGCCCTGAAGCACTCCTTGTAATTGGAGCACTCGACATTAATATAAACTGCTCCTTCAGTAATAAGCATCAATAGACTGTCCTCAATCTTTTTTGGCACTGTCCTTATGTTGTGAGACATTGCCAGATTTTTAATTGACAATCTTTAAGGACTCTTCTGTGCCGTAGATGAATGTATTGTACCTGTGGATGTTGGATTTAGTCGAGCACTATAAAACTTTCTTACCCACTTCTTCGGTTCATGTCAGTCTGTAAAGCATTGTGCTGGATCGACACAGAGCTCGCACATTTCTGCAAAGAACAAATAAGTAACTCAGCTTTCTAAGTCAAGTCAACAAAGCCCAGTTGGATCCTCCCTCCCTCACTTCTGTTGATATTGAGCATTCAGGAGCGTGCAAACTTCGAGGAGTAATATCCGCTGATGGCATGAGAGAAAGACAATGAAATGTCATTGGGTATTAATTGTGCATTGACTTGGCCTCAGTAAACAGAGATGACATTTTGTGATATCCACTCCTCTCCCACATGCATGGTATTGTCCCATTTCCATCCTTTAATGAGGTTTAAAGATCATACCAGAATTACATTAAAAAGATCTTTTTTTCTGTCTTATGTCTCCAGTCATGGACATTACATGTATAATTTACAAATTTCCTTTGATTTTTTGTCTTATTTTGGAGTTTATCTTCCTTTTATCATAGTTTATTTTAGGTTGTCTTCCTCTGTCAGGTGTATTTTAGTTTCAAGGGAGCACCAGTCTTATTTTCAAACTTGTTAATTCAGGCCAATGTGTGAAGCCAGTCAGTCTATTTCACCATGTTTATAGAGGTCGGGGCACTTTTAATGTTTCCTGCAGCCTCTTTTCCCAGTGAGACAAGAAATGTTCTTTAACTGGTTTATAATTGAGGGTCAACAACATATTGGCTGCATAATTACTTCCTCTGGTTTGTCTAGTCTGAAGGGATAGCTGGCTTTTACAGTAACTACATCACAAACAGATTTCCACAGAATCTACGCATGGTGACGTGTGTAGCTGATACAGCATCATTGTGGATGTGTACACGGTGGCAAAGCAGTGAGAAAAGCAAGATATACAGAGTGTGCAGACTGAATGGTCAGTCGTCATTGTGTCTGTTATGAGTTTTGTGTCCGATCAAGTCCGATATACTTTGCTTCACACCGCATTAAGCTAAAATCTATTGTGTGTTTTGAAGAATCAGATGCAAACTGGGTAAAAGGCCGGCTTGTTGACTTTCATATTTTCTGTCCGGGTTTGAAAAACTAGCCCATTAAATGACTGTTATAAATGTACTCTTACAGGTTAACATTTACTGACTACAAATGGCCTTGAGGGGGAATTCAAACAGAAAATTGTAGAAAAACAAGCTGTAAATGGCCTCCGTAGGATGTGAACTCACAGCTGTCTGGCACTAACTGATTATAGTCCTTGAACTGTAGGTTGATGACTGCTAGTTAAAAATTGCAGCCCCACTCGAGGCTGAGAGGTCGTTTTTTTATCAAATGAATGTGCACTAATGCATTCATCCTCACATTATTGACGCATTTTTTCAAGTAATGTACTACTATGTAGTGTCTGACCAAGAAAAATGTATTTATGTGACCTGATTTCAAATCATATCATTTAAATCAATCAAGACTTTATTTTTTATAGCACTTTTCAAAAGAGCTTCACATAATAAAACAGCTCATCATCTTAAGATAACAAAAAGTATTCCCATGTTTTAATATGAGGTTCAAAACTATGATCTGTATCAAAGATAACTGCCAAGTTTTTTAATTGTTGACAATGTTTAATGTCAATGCTTAAGTGTCTCTCTCTGAGCTTCAGTAACAACCAAAACTTCAGTTTTCTCCTGACTGACAAAGTTGTAGAAAGTTCCCTGACATCTATAACTTCATATCTAAAATGTAGTTAAAAAAGGCATCGACTTGTCCGGAGTCATCAGGAGACATGACAATGTAAAGCTGTGTGTCTGTCTCCTGATGAAGTTTCCAAGCGGCAGCGTGTAAAGCTGAAAAAGAGGAGGATCTAAAATCGAACCTTGGGGAACACCACAATGAATTTTATAGTTTTACTACTAAAAGACAAAACAAACTGTTGTGTTGTTTTTCTTTTCAGGCTGACAATAAACGCAGAATGCCAGCTGCAGCTGCACAACTTCCCGATGGATGAACACTCCTGTCCACTCATCTTCTCCAGCTGTGAGTACGCCTTGCATATTGTGAACAACCTATTTACTTCTTGGGTGTCTTAGCGTGCATTCACACAGGATCAGGGATTGCGGCAACTCGTAGCAGGGTTGTCTGGTGGTTGGTGGGGGGGTGAGGGGAGTGTAGGTGCTGTGGGCGTGTCTGTACATGCTGAATGTATGAATCCACCTGGATAGTCCCTGCTTCAGAGACATTTCAGGCTGACTGTGGAGGTTTGACCGATCTCAGTGTCTGATTGGCTTGCGGAGGGTGAGAATCAGGTTATCTCATGACACGTCTCATATAGAGCAGGTCTAAACTGTATTCTTACAACTGTACTTTTTCATGTTATTTACAGAAATCCAGCAGTGCCCACCATGAGCAAGCACTTGTTGACAGTGGCAAGAAAAAACTTCTTTTAAGAGACAGAAACCTTGAGCAGAACTCAAATGGGCGACCATCTGTCGCAACCAGCTGAGCTGGAGACAGATTTGCAGTAATACTGATAACTTTAAAGTTTAATGGAGATATGACTAAAAGTAATAATAATGATAAAAATATAAACAGAATTCGTAATGGATGTCAAGCAGGACTACAGCAGCAGGCACAACCACAATCCCTGATCTAGGGAAGGATCAATGAGAACACAAAGACTAAAACTCCGGCGAGGAAGCAAAGTTAGTAACATGCATTGTTTAATTATAAACAGCTTATCATTGCCAAGAAAATGATTTTATAAATGTGCCACGATTACTGCTCACATGTGAAAACATTTATTATTTTGCAAGCCATTACTGAGAGGCAATATATTATGTCCTTGGCCTGTGTCATTCAGGCTGGTTTGCAGGTAACTATGGCAACATTTGAACAGTCAGACTTAGTGCTAAGTTCATACAGAGGTGTCTGCAGAATGATAGGAAAAATAAGTAAACTGATAGATGTATTTTTAAGTGACTGCATGCTGTAGTCACCAGAAGCACACAGCCTCTTCATTATAAAGAAGAAGTATCAAATAAAACTTTCCATAAAACACATTTGTATCACAAATGTACATTATTGCAGTATAATACACAGTGCTTTGGATTTAAAGGGTCGTCAGCCCATCTTGCGGGACATTCAGTAAACCTGAAGCTCTGGTGAACGGAGCATCGTGTTGAAAATAAACCGTGGTTGGTGTATTAGCCGCTGTGGATCTCACAGAGATCTATCATCGTGATCACAGAGGGATTTGATATGATAAGACCTCGCACCGTGTACAGCATATTAGAGCTTAAAACCTGCTCACTGCACTGCCACGTCTGTGGACCCATCCTGCTGTGATCCATCAAACCTATTTCCTTACCTAAGGAAATCATCAGACATTACACTGGTTTCCATGACTACGCCTCTGTTTTCGGATTAAGTCAGATTTGCTTATCTTTAAAGCCATCATGTCCCCGGGGGACTGGAATAATTAACCCAGCACAATGCAAATTGTAGTTTGTTGAATAGATAAAGAGAGGGAGAGTATAGACTCAGTAGATAATTAACATACTACATCTGGTAAAGCTTGTCAGCTTATCTGCTAAGAAAGAAACAATATTTACAGTAGTGCTTAGGGGAAAAAAACAAGTGAGATTTTTTAACCATTTAATCACAATTCTGAATTAATACCTATTTAGCAAGTGTCATTCAGAAGATGTGTCCGGAAACTAATAATAATACCGTACTATGACAAACTGTCTGTTGAATTTAAATAGGCAGCTGTTTGCTATTTGCGAAGAAAAAAACTATTTATGTTTTACAGCAGATATAAAACAACATAACGATACAATACCTTTTAGTCTTAAAGTTTTTTCCCAGTATTTTAATTATAGACATGCCAGCTTTAATGATAATATTTAATAATGCCTCTACATTAATAAATAGAAATATCAATCTGAATTATCTTTAACTCACCTTGCTGTCATGTGAACAATATAGTCCTTATTTATCTTACTACTTGCATGTTAGAGGCACAGATGGAGTGAAACTTTGTAATTCTCAGTAGCATAAGGCGGCTGACTCACAGTGTCACATGATTTGGGACGATCAGACAGTTTCATTTCCAGGTTATTAGTGAGTGCTGCCCAATTTCCTGCAGTTTAAATTGATACTTATATTGTATGATCATGATAAAACTTATTTTTATTGGATTTTTCTACTAAAATTGTCACACGAAGCAAAAAAAAAGATGCTGCATTCGAGGAGCGAGACACTTTTTCAACACTCACCTCTAGTGCTCGCTGTCATCAGTATTATCATGATTTCTGATCATCATTGGTGGAGGAAGTATTTAGATAATACACAGTAAAATTATTCATCACTGTACAATTAAAAAAGCCATGCATTAACAATAATACCAAGAGGAACATTGGCAAGCTCAAGACAAACCCAGCTGCTACGGCTGTCAGGCTGTAATTTAGTTGATTCCCAGTTACATCCTATGGAGGGATGATGCATGTGGCCATGCCTCATCAGCTGGAACCAATCAGGAGCACACACCTTAATATATGCATAAATACTACAAGCAAAGGTACACATAGGAGTGTTCGGTGAAAGCCGCAACAACCATTTTCTTCCGCTAATCCAGGGTCAGGTCGCAGAGGCAGCAGGTTTAGCGGGGCGTTTTAGACGTCCCTCTCCTTGACAATGCATTCCAGCTCCTCTTGGAAGATCCCAACGCGTTCCCAGGCTAAATGAGCAATGTAGTCCATCATGCAGGTTCTGGGCTCTCCTACCAGTTGGATGTGCTTGAAACACTTCCGTAGGAAAGCAGAGGTTTTACCCCGAGCTCCCTCCCTCCGGATGTCCGAGCTTCTAACCCTATCTCTTAGGCTAAACACAACCATCTGATGGAGGACACTCATTTCAGCTGCTTTCAAAGGAGTTTGAGTATCTTCTGTGACAGCTGTAACAACCACTTATGGATAAAATAACCAGATGTCCATTTCTTATCCAATCAGTCAAATATCTGACAAATTAAATCTTAGCAGAGATATTTCAGGGATAACTCCTTTGTTATAAACCTTACAGCAGTGTTGCTACCAGCTTGTCTGACGTATCCAATCGTATCCATATAAAGCACTTTTATTTTGAAAGGCACCATATCTTCCTCTCAGGCTAATGCCTGTGATCAATTGTGCTTTGAGCCCGTTACTAATGCTTTATGCAAATGTCATACAGAATTCTGCTAATCCATTGTTGCCATTCATAAAAGTTTACTTGATTAAAGAGCCGCTTTCAACAGTGAGTTGTTATGTTCAAAACATTTTGAATCTGAGCAGCGATTGCTGAATCTTTAATGACATCATTAATAGCAAATGGGAGAATGTGGCAAATGTTAATGGAATTCATTCATCAAACATGTTTGAAAACAATTAGCAGTTTGGGCAACGTCTTCCCTCACAGTTAATGTTTTTGTTAATTGAAAGCCTATTACATCAAATTGCTATCGGGCAAGATCATAATTTTGTTAGCTTTTCTGCTTAAAATGATTATGTGTCTGTTTAAGACAGAAAAGATTCAGGCTAGTGCAACACCAAAGCATAAATGCAATCATTAACCCATCATTAACC
Organism: Protonibea diacanthus; assembly: GCA_028641955.1. Taxonomy (NCBI): domain Eukaryota; kingdom Metazoa; phylum Chordata; class Actinopteri; family Sciaenidae; genus Protonibea; species Protonibea diacanthus. Next base: position 6,836,399 of record CM053979.1, on the reverse strand, counting down.
TCACATGATCGATTGTAAAAGCACTCCCAGGCTCCATGCACATCATGTGAAGGTCAGGCCCAACATCAAGATGGATTCAGTACATTATTGAACCAAAGCTTTCATTTAATCTACTTTCCTTCTGTCTCTGTCTTCATTCCAGACTGTCTTTTCATTAGCCAGCCTCCAGCACAAGACAAATGTTGCTCTGGGTGGCCCTAGGTCTGTCTGCACAGGATATCCATCATTAGGATGTGCCATATAGCACCATGGGTCACACACACACATGCTCTGTGTAATTGCAGATGGATACCCACGAGATGAGATGATTTACAAGTGGAGGAAGAACTCTGTGGAGGCGGCTGACCAAAAGTCCTGGCGTCTCTACCAGTTTGATTTTATGGGCCTGAGAAACACTACCGACATAATAAAGACTACAGCAGGTAGGATCTGTTTCTTTCTCAAGTTTAACATTTTAAAACACAACGCTGATGAGCTCATTGGAAATGTGTTTATTTCGCGTCAGTGCACATAAGACACAGTCCCTACACGTTACATTAACGTGTAAGATGCATGGCATTCCTGCATAATATAAGGAAATGAATATGAATATAAGGAAAATGAGAATTTACAAGAACATATGGATGCACATATAGATATAGATAAAGTATATAAGGCTGAGTTGTTAGGCTTCAGGGTGGTCTCTGACCGCACACTGAAATATTCTGCGTACTGTGTATGCACATTGTTCATATTTTATATCTCCTAGTACTTGATTTTTCTTTAAATTTTTTTATTTAATGTTTGTTATCCACCAAAATACAAACAAATTCCTTGTATGTGAAAACATGATTGGCAATAAATTTGATTTCTGATTCTAGTGGCAGGAATAACCTTCAGTTATAAACCTTCAGTTTATTGTCATTCCTTTATTCATTTATTGTGCAACAAGTTGTGTTTGTCACATGAACTGTAGATTATTGCTATTTTTTGTTTGTTTGTTTTTTTTATTTAAAATAAATTCCAGCCAGGCTGGTTTGAGGAATTTGTAAGAAACTTACACTTTTACATGAATATCACACAACAAAACACAAAATGTAAGACTAGTTAATATTAAGAGTTTTAGTGTTTTCCCAGCTTAAGTGTTTTAACTATGAGGCCATCAGACTTACCTCATAACAGGACAGCTGTCTGCAAAATATGCATTATCAACCATGAGTGCAGTTACTATACCATACTTTTGTGCAGTCCCTCTGTATACACTTACTCTCAATCCTCAGTTTTCATATATTTAAATAGTGTAGCAATCCCATTTATAACGTACATTCATATTTATTCATACACTGATACCTCTACAGTGTGTAGTCCACTTATACATACACATGAGATGCCAAAAAATAAAAAAGGTGCAGTACAAGAAGTGAATCCAACAATATTTGTCAACAACACCCCCACGATTCTGTCTCCAGGTTTTTCAAAATGGATCCAAAAACATTCAAAGAAATCAGATTCTTTCTATAATACATTCTAGTCTGAGGGAACGTTTTATAGCAGCGAGTCATGCTGAGCTGACCTGTTCTTCTCATCCAACACATTTTATTGTACTGTTGACCCCGTGTTGACCTACATATGACAAATAAAGTTGTTGAGACCACCCATTCATTCCGAGATAAACCGACATTAGTCAGATTTTCTGTCCTATCCCTGCTTATGTAATTTCATCTTTTTGTCTCCACTGAGCTCACAAGAAGCAGAAAGTACAAGTCACAGAAAGTCCTGTATATCTCTCCTCTTCTCCATCTGTCGTTGCCAACCACTGCGCTGAACTTTTTTGCAAACTGTTGTGCAGGTGTCACACTGAGCAAGCTGTTCGTTTCACTTAAGACTACATCACCATGCTCCATTTGAGAGATTTACCAATAAATGTCGTATTCCACATGATTAAATTGTCATATTTCTGATCCCTGACATGATTTAAGTTACGTTGGATGGAATACAACAGAAGAACAGCTGTGTGTCTGTCCGTCGAGCAGCCAAACAGAATCACATTATTTTAACAAAAAACACAATATTCATAGCTGCAGTTAAAAACTGCGATTTGATTTTATGCTGCACACGGTGCAAATAATTTTCCACACAACAGCAGGACACAGTAAAGTCGTTTTTAATGTTTTTAATGTGAACTAGAAGCAGTGGGAAATGTTGGCATTACCCCTGGATCCCATCAGGCACGGCTCTGTGACGTCTTGGCCAATGGCCGCTGTTTTGGTCCGTTCTCTCACAGCTTCATATCCCACCAGGAACGTTTCAGAAACATTTTGTCCACCAGATTTTATTAACTTGCTCAGATTTGGATTTTTTCTTTGGTTTATTTGTTTCTGCCATGAATAAGTAGGCTACGTATTTAAATTGTTATCCTTTTGGTTGTTTTTGCAATCAATGTTTTATTTGGAATTTGGATTTTCTATGTCTATATTTCTGTAGCTACTCACAGCGTCCGTCAAAACAGCTGTGAGTTTCCGCAGAGTGTAAAGCCACTTCTGGGACGCTTCTGGGACGCTTCTGAAACGCGGTGCTTCTGGTGGGATCACGATCTTTGTCTACATCCGTGATGCAGCCAGAATGTTCGCAGCCGTGCCCAGTGGCATCAAGCTGTTAGCATTAGTGGTAACTTTGTCCAGATGTGATACAGCTGCAGCAGGAGTGAACAGTGAGGCTGATATCAATGAGAAAAAAATACAAATGCTGGAATACATGCATGCATTGTGTCCTGTCAGTCCCTCATGTGGAGGCATAGTATTTCACAAAATGACGTTTGATTACATTAAACATTTAAAGATTCTTACTTTTAAAATGTGTCATCTGAGCCTCTTTATAACACACAGGTTTATAATGCAATTCAGTTTTTCCCACCAGTAATAATAAATGATATCAGCTGAAGAGAGAAATCAGCTATAAGAGGCCGCCTTAAGAGGAAGCTGTGCGTGATCTGCATAGAGCTGACTCAGCTCTTATATTTTTAGAAATGTTAAACATCATTTGCATATAAGATACCTCATGAAGTTTAACCTTTACAGCAAGACACTCTATAACAGACTAAACTTTATCAAGTGCTGCACTTTAAACCCCCTGCCAGGCTCCATTTAGCACCAACTGGCACTTAAGAGACTTAACGTGAATTAAACTACATTACACTTATAAGAAGATATGAGAACATTTTTTTCTTTGAATATAAAAATCAGTGTGTATGAACAGACAATAAATGATAGTATGATTTAGAAAGTATTTACCATCTGGTTATGGAGACACGTTGAGTTCATTGTTGATCTCTAAGAGGGAGAATGTGCAGGGGAGTGGTAGATCCCGTAAACGGGGTGGTGGTTTGGGCTGGTTGTAGCAGATATTCAGAGCGCAAGTGTAACAACGTGACAAAGCTGGATGTGGCAGGTGAGTGGCAGAGAGGGTTTGTCCTGGAGCACAAGAAGAGTTTTCCACAAGCTAACAACAAGACTAGCACTAGAGCTGGTCGTAGCATCGCTATAGGGAGGCTGAACGATTTGGCGGAGTTTGGAAGATAGATTCGGTCTTGATTGGCAAATGAGAGACAGGTGATGAGATGATCTGGCAGGTGATGAGGGAAACCAGAGGCCAAACTCAGCGACACACAGAGACAGAAACACAAGGGGAGGGGAAAACAGCAGGACAAATACTGAGAAGGGAAGAGCCGTACTGGCCTCACATGACAATGACACTGCATGGTCTGTTACTGACTGACACTATGAGTTCTTACTACAGTTGGTTGCTGAGGTGGGTGTATTGGTAGTCACAATGTGTTACAAGCTCTTCAAAAATGGATAAACCTTTAAAGATTTCAGGTCTAATTTGTTTGTTTATTTGTTTCTCTAATTTAGCTCATTTTTATCGTCATTAATCGAGTATATAAAATATAATGGTGAGATAACCTTCTGCTCTGAACGCTAAAGCACAAATTAAAGACATTTTAGATGCTGATGACAATAAAATCTCTGTGTGAGTGCACTCTCCTGTGCAGTGTTGGCTCTGCTGCCTGGTAATTATACATTTCAAACGTGAAATATTATTTATACTATGGTTTGGCTGAATACTTGATGGCTCTTATTTACTGAGAGATGGACATTCATATCGGCCACTCTGCCCAGCTAATCAACATCCTGCTAACTGCTTATCCTTATCAGGATCACCGTTGGGAATGCTGGAGCCGATCCCAGCTGACATTGAGCGAGAGGCGGGGTACGCCATGGACAAGTAGCCAGTTCATCACGGGGCACAAATTACACTCACGGGCAATTTAGAGTCACCAATTAACCTGTTAACTGCATGTCTCTGGACTGTGGGAGGAAGCTGAAATACCCACACAGACCCGTGGAGAACATGCAAACTCCACACAGAAAGGCCCCAACTGAGGTTCGAACCCACAAACCAGTGCTCTCCACTGTACTACCATGCCGCTAATCAACATTTTAATTCAATATATAAAATGAAAGACAGATCCACTTCATCCTCTCATGATTGTGGCGCCTGGCTCTGCATGACAGAGCCAATTTAACCCCTGGACACACGTGTGTCTGTCTGTGTAAAGTTTCATGTCAAGTTGTGTTGATGTTTTTTTTTTTTTTTTTACACACAGGTGACTATGTGGTGATGACGGTGTATTTTGACCTGAGTAGAAGAATGGGCTACTTCACCATCCAGACTTACATACCCTGCATTCTCACCGTGGTTCTCTCCTGGGTGTCCTTCTGGATCAAAAAAGACGCCACGCCAGCGAGGACGGCTTTAGGTACTGTACTGTGGTCGTTCGATAGCGACAGGCTGTTTATGTCTGGAACATTGCTACAATCTTAGAGATAATTGGAAATACTGATGCAGACATTACCTCAAGGTCCGACTTTAGAGGTTTCCATTTGCACACTTTAATCATGTTTGCCTTTGAATATTCGCCGTGTTTACATGCTGTTATCTATACTGCATGGATATTTGTTTGTCACTCCATCTGCTTTTTCTGTTTTGTAATGCTTTTTCCCTCTTTTTGCACATGCTCTCTTTTTGTTGTTGTGCAGTCCTATGGAACATTTTGGTGAAGGTAATTGAATACATCCATTATTCCATCCATTATATATATTATTATTATTATTTTTGAGTGGGGTCGGTTTGCCCAGGCCTTCAGTTAAGGAATTAGAAGAAATGTAAGATTACATACAGCAATCTGAAACCTCAAAAACAGAAATACGTTTGCCTCCTTTGAACAGAATTTGTGGAATCTTTGCGAATGTTAAAAAATATATTTTGGCTTCTGAATAACGTGTGTGAATGAATGTTTTTCACTCAGCTCTTAGTGGAAACATCTAATGCTTTCTCACAAGTGACCGGGTGTATATTCACAACTGATGAAAGAGACAAAGTTAGGGTGTTTTAAATCAAATTTAAAGCATCTGAATCATTGCATGAGAAAGAATGACGGCAATGAATTGATCTTAGGTGGAGGCTGATTGTAGAAGTACAGTGGTAAACCAAGCCAGTGTGGTAGTACAGATAAAATCCTTTAGACAAATGTTTTTGAGAGCGTTCCTCTCTTCAAAGCTGCCATTCTTTTTATCGTTTAGAGCAAAAAAAAAAAACAAAAAAACTCTCAAATCTGTGCCACAGCATCAGGAGAAGGCAGGTAAGTGTAATCACTGTGGCAAGCAGAGGCTAAAGGAGAAAGTGTGAGATGTCCGCCTGAAATAGATGGGGGCCAGCTTGTTACCATGGGAACCTCGGTGAAACAGTCACAGATGTGTTTTTTTTTTTCTTTCTTTCTTATAGGCATCTCTATAATGCTCATAGAGGAGGAGATGGGAGGGAGCAAAGAATGAAATCAAACAGATCTGCTTGAGGAGGTTTTTCTCTGTCAGACTGAGTGACATCAACACATCTGAAATGTGAAACCTGCTACCAGCTAAGATACACTGTTAAGATAAAGATGGTTACTTTCACCATAAATACAATTACTGAAAGAAAGGCAGGAAATCATTAAGCTGCTCTAATCATCCATCCATCTTTCATAATCGCTTATCTTTATCAGGATTGCGGGGAGCTAGAGCTGATACCTGCTGGCACTGGGTGATAGGTGGGGTACACCTTGGACAGGTCGCCTGCTGACACACAGAGACAAACATTCACACCTACATGCAATTTCCATTCATCCATCCATTTCCTTCCACCTAGCCGGGTCACCGTGGCAGCAGGTTAAGTCGGTCCAGACGCCACAGCAATGCATTCAAACTCCTCCTGGGGCATCCTGAGGCGTTGCCAGGCTAGATGGGCTATATAGTCCCTCCAGCAGATTCTGGGTCTGGCCTGAGTTGGATGTGTGAAGAACACCTCCAAAGGACGGCGCCCAGGAGGCCACCCTAATCAGATGCCTGATCCCCAGCTTGCTCCTTCATTATTAATTCATTATTCAACAGTCTGAGTTTGCCAAATCAAGTTGGTATACTCCAAAGTCTCTTCAGTGTGAAATTCTCTCTTTGGAATATTTTTTGCAGGAGTAAGGATTGTGAGAATTGTCTTCCAGTTTCCTTCAATTTTAATGACAAAGCAGATTTTAAACATGATGCATGATGTCATGTTTAAGTTGGACAGCTTTTTGTCAGCCTGGGCTGTGAGGGAGCGCAGACACTTGGACCTGACACATGCTGAATCAGAAATCAGAGGATCCCGGTACACAGATATGAGCCATCTTTGTGGATTTTGACTCCTATCCAAAGAGCTCAGCGTGATGGGGTACAGTTATACAGTTTGTATTGGCAGGTTAGAAAAAAATCTTCATCAACATGAACTTTACAGCAGCACTGCAGTATAATTGGTCTCCGGTCCTGAACAGAGTTTTCATGTATGCTGCTTTCTCCTCCTCGAAACAAAACAAACTAAAGTGTTCTCATCTCATTCCTGAGTTTGTCCATTATTACCAGTGAACTGAGCCTAAAAGGGGTTTTTTTCCCGCTTTCCTGTGTCCTTCAGGTATAACCACAGTGCTCACTATGACTACCCTCAGTAGTGTGGCCAGGATGTCGCTACCCAGAGTGTCTTATGTCACTGCCATGGACCTTTTCGTCACCGTCTGCTTCCTCTTTGTGTTTGCTGCTCTGATGGAGTACGCAACGTTGAACTACTATTCATACAGCGCTCGAAGACCAAGCTGCATGGAACCTAAAAGATCGGTGAGTTCAGCGTTTAATCAGTTTTTTTGCAGAAATATTACTTAAAAATCACATGATAAAGAACTTAAGTGATGCGAATAATGAAATGCAGATTGAGCCGATGCCCTGTACAGGGTTACAAAAGTAGCTTTTCTCTGATAGTGCTTTGGTTTTGTTATCACAAGACGGACATGAGAAAATCTTTCAGGGTTGAGATGATGCGACGCTGCCCTTTATAAGCTCTTCCGATAAGGCTGTTACTATTTTAAGGGACACTGCATCAATCTGTACGAGCTACCAAGACAGATGGGCCCTCTGCAGCCCGTCAACAACTGAAAGAAGGGAGTGCAGACTGTCACTTCATGTTTATAGCTTTAATCTGTAGTATAAGATAGACGCAACTTATATCTGCCCGAGCATTAATGCACCAGAAACTCTGGATATCAGTGTGAGCTTATTTTCATTGTCTGTTCAAATGAAAGTATTGTTATATCTCTGTCAAACTACATAATCCCATGGTGTTTCAGAGTTGGTCTCCCATTTGCATTCAGCTGACGTGCATGCAGGATTTATCTGTTGATGACACATCAAGAAAAGCTTTGCCCTCCTGCTTTCTACCTGCGGAGGAAAGTTTGTCAGAGATTTCTGTAATTCTCTGGGGAGGTTATTATCTAAAAATACTTCATGTTCACACATACAGCACACCTTCTAGAAATGTAGCTTAAATAGGAGTTGTAGTATTACTAACAGATAACAGTGGTATAGTCTAAAATAAGTAGTTCTTCACGTGTGCTTTAAACGTGCCGTTTGTGTCTCAGCTGAACTCCCCAAAAGAAAGAGTGCACAATGAACAACTCAATTAAAAACCAACTTCAGTTGGTCACACACAGATGTATTAAGTTTTGTCAGTATCAAGTGAACGACTCAGATTAACTTAATTATTTTTTGTTTTTTGTTGTAAAGCTGATCCAGTTTAAAAAAGGGACACGTGAAGATTTGTTTATTCATGATGAGTTCTGCTCAGCCTGTGAAAACTGTCGTATGTTGTCGTCTGTAGCTCTAAAGGACTTTCTTACTTCTGAGAAATGATGTCATCGGGGTTATCTTGACTTGGGCTGAGAAAACTTTAATAGATGAATGAGGAATGAAGAATTTTAACATGTGCTACAAACTGGAGACATGAAGTCTGACTAGTTATTGAAATTAATGGATGATGATAAATACTGAACAGAGCGACTACAAATTACAAAGTGAGTGTGATATTGTGTTGAACAAGTTGATCAAACAGGCTAGAATCACTTTCATATTTCCAAACATCAGTGTTGAACAAAAGTGAACTCTTAACTGCAAGTCCACAGGAGGAAACTATTAAAAAAAATAAATTAGATATCTCGGCATGTAACAAACAAACAAAACACGCAGATGCAGAGGTTTGATTTTCATGACTCAAAATGTTCATTTTGCAGTGACAAGTGCTGCGGAGAGTTTTATTCATCAGCGTGGAGAGAAAGTGTACAAGATGTCTTGTGCTGAAAGGTTTATTGAAGGTTGATCAATGTGAATGGAGGATTTATCAATACACTTGTCATGACATAATGCCGCCTCAGTTCTGAAGAAGCTGTCCTCTCTGGCTCGTCTATACGCGCAGTATATGCAGGCTTCTACATCATGTACCTATCTGTTGTGTGGAGGGAGTGACACAGACCTGTCCTCTGACCTCAGTTAACGGTGCCAGCTTTCCGAAACACAAACATACAGCTGCTTTGTATCTCCAGGAGAAGAAGTCAGTGTCCCCATAAGATGCAACACTATCCCTACAATAGACTTGACCCTGTGTAACCTCGTATGTGTTGCTAGAGTAGAAACTTCCCTCGCAGCAAGCTTTGTTCACTGAAAATACATGTTTGTTAAGGAGAAAACAGACTTTTCCACTTCAGGTGCGTCTGTATGACTGCTTCTTCTTCTTCTTCCTCTCAGAACTATTCTGTCCTGGATGTGAGACCTCCGCACACCGTCATCGCTTTAAACAACTCCATGTACTGGCAGGACTTTGAGGAGGCTTGTGTCTACGAGTGTCTGGACGGAAAAGACTGCCAGAGCTTCTTCTGCTGCTTCGAGGAGTGTAAAGGAGGCGCGTGGAGAAAAGGACGCGTCCACATAGATTTACTTGAACTGGACACGTACTCGCGCGTCTTTTTCCCCACCTCCTTCTTGCTGTTCAACATCGTCTACTGGGTAGGTTATCTCTACCTTTAGCACACTGCAGGAGCACGGTCACAAAAGGAGGACAGCACAGTTTAACAGAAGAAATTCAAAAAAAATAAGAAAGGTAACACCAAATAAACTCTTCTCTGTGGTACCTGAAGCACTCACCTGGAGATAAACAGAAAGGACAGGGTGTGTCTGCAGCACAAAGCGGAGATTTCTGCCTCTGTGACTTCAGGTATGAGAGTACGACACAACACTGATTCACTTCGATATGCTGTACACAGAGGGAGGACGGGATGGACTGACAAAGAAGGAAATGTGCTTTGCACTGCTACCCCAAACTTCTCAATCAGGAGGATGACTTGTGTTGTAGGGATTGTACTGGCACGTTATTAACCAGCCATCAGTCAAATCCAGTTGATGAAAATCCAAGGACGTTCAAACCATTCATAGTGCCTTCCTCTGGAGGGGTAGATACTATCTGCTACAATAATCAGGGAATAATGATTTATAAATAATTAAAAAAAAAAATACAAGAGTCTGGCTTTGACTGATTATGGCTGTTTTCATTCAGAGTTTTGAGTTTATAAAACAGCCGTTTGTTGTAACAATCACATAAAAAGTCATTATTCTCTCTTCACACTGACTTTCAGTCGTTAGGCATGGCTCATTCCTCCTGCTTGCACCTCTATATGGTAAAATAAATGAATTAGTTCCCAGGGAAGAGGACAATTTGAATTGACCTTATAGCAGAAAGAATAATACTATGTGATTTATTGGCATTTTTTCTCTCTTTTTTTTTTTTTTTTTTTTTACAGAGCGTGAACCCAAACCCGAACACATAGTTAAAAAATAAATACATTTCCTTCAAGGGAGTGGTTTGATATTTTGGGAAATACATTTATTTGCTTTCTTGTCAAGAGTTACATGAGAAGATTGATGCCACGTTCATGTACACTAAATATGTAGCTGTTTCCCTGTTTCCAGTCACTATCCTAAACTAAGCTAAAGAGAAAAGGGTGTCATTGATAGTTATACATAACTTTAAACCTTAATATAATGTGAACAGTTGTGTTATGTAAAAATTCACCCTCAGTACAGTTGTCATGAACGGGGAAATTAGCTGTAGAGACCAAAACTGTTTTTTGTACCAGGCTGTAAACATGTTTATTTCTGCTGTGAAGTTGGACATTTTAACATGGGGACTTATGGAGACTGACTCGTTCTGTAGCCAGCCTCAAGTGGAGGTTTGAGGAACTGCAGTTTTTTTTTTTTTTGGCTTCACTTCACAGCCACAGAGGTCGCTGTTTGGAAGGGAAACACAAAGATGTGTTTTCTCGTAATAAGTACTACTCAGCCTGCAAAAACTTTAAAATTTGAATGGACAGTATGTACTACAAACTGGATGCATGGAGTTTGAAGAAGAAGAATCACACATCGCTAATCTAAGCTAACTGGCTGCTGGCTTCATATTCAATGTACAGATGTGAGAGTGGTGTCAATCAGCTCATCTAAAAGTGATATATATATTTCCCAAAATGTCTGTCAATCCCTTGTGACTCTTCTTTCTATTATTTTTGTCTTTCTTCGTCAACATTACAGTGGAGATTTGAGAGGTTGTAAAAAAAAAAAAAAAAGTCATAGACGGTGGATGTAACACAGAAGTTTGTTATGTCTACCAGCTGCATTATCACAGATTGAGGCCCTCTGAGATGGAACGCCCAGGGAACAAAGGCAGCCATGCATATAATTCAAGTGTTATATTTCTAGATGTTACACGTATTCACACCATGTATTGGTGCTGCACGGCAGCCACTTCTTGCCAGAGCTCTTAACACACACACACACACACACACACACACCAGATGAAGTGAATAGGCAAAGAAATGTGTTTCTTCTCTGAGCCGTTAAACTAACAGCAAACCCTTCAGTTCTTTTCCTAACAGGACGCTCAAATTAAATATAACGGGTTTCATTTGTACATTACTGTAGGCACAAATTGGCCGTTGACACTTGTTTGCATGCAATAGACAATTAAACGCTACCCGGAAGAAGTTCGGAGATAGAATTATAGTTTTAATATGGACTGTTTGTGTCATAATTTGATTTCCCTGTGTTTAGATTTGGCATTAGCAACCATTGAATTGCCTTAGTGTAGCCCGCCCAGAGCTGAGATGAACACCAGAAATACATATTTACCTCTGATAATAACCTCAGCATGGTGACCTCACTTCAGCGAAAGGCTACGTCTTTGCCATGGGCAGTAATTAAGTGGAACTTTTTTATATCCCTTTTTTGAGCTGTTTTCTTTTTATTATATTTGCTATGTTTGTGCCAAATATTTCACATACGTGCCCAGTAATTTAAGTTTCCAGGCAAGTTTAAACAAAATTGTTTTAATACTGCACATAAAGTATAGTACGCCGGTGGAAAAGAAATACAGTGTGTGTCACGTTGGCTTTTTTGAGTTGTGGAGTGTTTTAGCGGTTGTCGAGGTTGAATCTGCATTCACATTGTGGCAGCATGCGCTAGACGTGAAACTGAATGGGTCATTATTTCCAACAGTAGAAGAACAGTAAACTCAGCCAGCACTGGTGTAAAAAGTGCCGCCTACTGTGCCTGCAGACAAACAAGATGCTGAATGAAAATGGATGCAGCCCCGTATGTTAGTGCACCTGTTCAAACACAAAGTACCGACAGCAGCTCTGCGGTCCTTTTTCTCTGCCAGTGTAGTCACTCATACAAGTAATCATACTTAACAATAATAAAAACAAACTTTAACTGGCCACACGTGGCATTTTGTTGGCCACAATGTGAATGCAAAACTGTTGTTTTCTATCATATTTATGATCAGTGTTTGTTTTGGGGTGATTCATTCCTCTGTGGAGCCCAGATGTTACCATGATCTGACTCCCTTCTGCTGACAGATGAAGGGCGATGCAATAAGGTATTCAGAGTGGTGCTATACTTTACAATAACTCTTGCATTACCATGTTAGAATAAAACATATTAAAATAAAAAAAAAAACACACTTTTCTGAGGCGCTTTTGCCTTCTTTAGACAACTTACTGAGAGAGGGGACAGGAGATCTCAGCCTGGTGGACCTTCACCAGCGGAGTCACCGGGATGAACCCATTTGTAAGTTTGTATTCTGTCAGTAGAAATTTACAACTGACTGTTAACTAAAACTCATGCTTATCTCACTCTGTATTGTGTGTGTCAGGTAATAGAGTCAGTTAGGTAAGGAAGTTCTTGCATCATTTAGGGTACATTCAGACAGGATCCGGCGCTGCAGCAAAAAAATGCAGGTTTTCTATCCGTTTGAGTGGTGGTAGTTCATTTTGGTTGCGATGGTGCAGGCAGGCCGCAGAGATGTCCGGAGATGATCCAACTTTTTGGAAAACACCCAACAGCCCAACATCACACAGCAGCTGCCAGTCAGACACTCAAACCTGTCTTGAAATGTCTCTGAAACTGAGACTATCCAGGTGGATTCATGGACTAAACTCTGATACTCTACCTGTTGTGTTCTGGCTTTGTTTATTTCATGTACCCAGCTTCTAAATCTGTGTCTGGCTCACAATTTATGCTGCAAAATAGGGATACAAAAAAAGTTTCCTTTGGTTTGTGGATGATGGTTTAAGAATCAAAGAGACAGCAATGGTTGAGCAACGTACACAGTGAATGACAGTGAGGGAGTGCCATCATCGCGAAAGCCGGTTAATCAGCAAAATGAAGTTATTTAGTGATTGTTTTACAGCAATTATGTTCAACACAAACAGACACACACCACCACACAACTGCCTGATCCTGTCTGAATTTAGCCTTAACCCAAATGTATGAGGTCAAGAGTTATTGTGAACGTGGCTCCTGATGGTCTTTGAAAGTTCGTCATGTTATTATCACATTTTCTGGAAGATCTTATCGAGAACTACTTTAAAACCTTTCGTCATACCACAGGTCCAGATTGAACTCATACGTTGTCTAATTTGGCTGAATTAAAAGCTGTAATTGGAGTCAGAGTGCAGGTGTTACTTTTGAATTATGGGGTTTACATAGAACATTCACGATGCTTCATTTAGCATGGTGACAGAGTAGGACGAAATGAATTCAACGTGCCTTTAAACCAACACAACAGATTATCCACTGATTGTGCCCACCTCTCCTTACGAGCCATTTAAAGTCTTATTTGATTTTCCATCATGTTTTTTTTACAAATGGACAGTCCACGTTTTTTCAGCTGTTATCTTTCCAGACTCTGGGAAAGCTGAAGGGGGTAAACAAAGGGAGGAAGATTCAGGCTGGGACTTGAGCTCAAGCCCAGAATGGGCATGTGTGCGGCTCCAGACTGAACTAGTGAACCAGCTCTGGGCAGTGTGTCATCTGTGCCGAGGATCAGCAGGATTATGCAGATAAGGGGCATGTGAGGGACAGACATTTAGACTTGAAACTTATCTGTCTCTCACTAATGTGCTATGTAAATCCCTCGCTAAGAAAGTTGTGTGTTTTTGTGATTTGGGAAATTTTGTCACTTTAAAACGGACAGAATATTCGGAGTATTAGTGCCGTTTTGGTGACACGAAGTTCAATAAAAACGCGCACAAACACTCCATTGATCCGAAGCCACATTCAGTAAGTGTTATTGTGATGAATAAGCCAAAGACATTTCTGTTTCAGTTTATTCTCTGATGGTTTGAAATCGAGGAAATCGTTTTGATGTTTGAGTTGTTTTTAAACGAGTTTCACGTATTCAGTGCAGTACTGTGAAGTGTCATTTGGTTGGAAACTATGAGCGTAACAGAAATAATTAGCCTAGAAGTGCTCTAAGATGGTCGATGTCATTTCATCCACTGTTGTATTATTTGTGGCAGAAATCTCACTAACAGCTACTGTACGTGCTGAAGAGGATTTTGACAAGCGTCTCTGCTGCTGTACACAAAGTGTGTTTTCTACCAAACTTGTGCTATCTGGTGGTGGTGAATCATTCTTCTGTTGACATGTATTATCTCCTATAAAACTTACTGTATACACACACAATACTCAACGGTACACTTTTTCTGCTTTGTGTTTCTCATAATTGTGGCTTCAGTGTGACATAGATATCTCATTACTCAATGGTACAGTCAAGTGCAAAGTGTTGAGATTGTACTCCTCAGCAGCGTGGTGTCCTGTGAGTGGGGTTGTTTTAATGATTTTTGTTCCTTTGGCTTCAGCATCTACAATCCATTTCTGATGCCTCATGCTATTTTCATACCTATGGTTCTTTTTATATTTGAAATGTGCATTACTACCAAGGACCAGAAAATATGGAATAAAGTTTTTTTTTCATAAATGTACATCAGTGCACTTCAACTGTCTTTTTTTTTTTTTAAATGGAAGCTATTTTAGAAGAAGGACTAAATGATTTTATTTAGAAAATGTCCCTCCTGATAGACTCTTACCTCAGCTGCGCTGTTTGCCAAATAAAATTAGGAAAAAAGTGAGAAGCACAATGGATCCTATCAGGGGACGACTCCATTTATAAACCGTTAACAACAAAAAGACAAAATTGCTTCTAGTCTCCACCTGAGCGTCTATTTGCCGCCAGATCGTTCAGACGTATTCAAACGAACATATTGGTTTTCTTTTTAAACCTTAAATCAAAATAAATTGACCCTGAGTCTGTCTTCAGATTCAAGTGTACGTGTCTGAAATCCAATAAAATATTTTGCTAAAGAAGGAAAAAGGGACAACAAACTGTGTTTGCCCTTTCACCACATGGGCATAATGAGCCTCTGCATTGAATATCGTGGGATGTTTTTTTTTACATCTAAAATCATCATGAGCACAATATATCACTAAAAGGTGGTATAGGTGATAATGAATTTAAAGGCCAGGGCATACAAATACAAATAAATGGGTATAGTGTGTAGAGAAAATTAACCACAGTGACGCAACTTCCCCTACTTGAATGACAATACAAGAGTTTTGTTGAAGGTCTGATCCTTTAGATCAACGTTGTGTAACTTTTCTTTTTAAAATAACAGATTTTGAGCGAAAATCTCAGACAACAACACATAGGGCAGTGTGTGCTAGGACAGTACAGCCCTCTAAGGCATCATCAGCAGACATAAGACTTACAGGTGGAGAAGAAGCCGGTGTGTTTCCCATGTCAGGAGTCAAAGTTCAGTCAAAATGCCTCTAAGACAGTCCACCACATAACAAAAGGGTGCACTGAATGCATTAACGTCCAGGACCTCACACTGATTTATGCAGGAAACACTGTGGCTCTGGGGTCGTTATGAGTCCCTTTCTGTACATGAGCTGTGTGATATCGGCGCAGGATAAACCAGAACAAAAGTAGCCTCTCGTTCACAGATCAGCACTGTCTCGGTCGTCCTGCCTACTTTGCACTACAAATTGTCAGTTGCTATGGTAACTGTGTTCCTTTGACATAATGAAGTGTAACTAAAGATATGATCGCAGGCAGCGGCTGCAAATCTGACGCCTTTTTGTCGACTGGCCTTGACAACGTTCTGACTTTTAAAGCAACTTTTCAAAGTTTCCTACCACTGGTGCAGTAATAATTCACAAACACTGCTGAAAACTCAGTGATTTGAACGGCCACTGCACACTCGAGCGTTGTCCGTAGATGTGTTAAAGAGTTATCGCTCTTCTTTCCGCTGACGTTTTCTAAATTAGAACCAGTTTTATCAACTGAAAGCATTCATCTACTCACATTTGGAACACTGGCATTAGTCAAAACTCACATATTACTTTATCTGACAGGCCTGAGGCCTCTGTGGGCGTCAGGCGGGCACCCATGGAAAAAGGCTTGTGGGTTTTTTCCATGACATGACATGAAATTCCACTACAGCCTTACAGCAGGGGATAACTGTGGTCCTCCTTGGTCTACTGTATGCTGGCCTTACAACAAATAACTTTTCAAACTGTCGCCAACAGATTTCAATTTTGGTACAAAATCCTGAACGTCTTGCTCAAGTTGCATCTCGATCGTGGTCATAAAAGCTGTCTTGAGTCTGTCTTTTGCTCTTCTTGACGCTCTCTAAATCAAACATGTTTAATATTATCAGAGGTTTTTAGTCTCAGCTCATGCAAGTAGTGACATTCGGTCATGTGAACTGTGTCAACAGCCAATAGGTGCACTTTCTCTAGCGCCAACAGGAACTGCTGAAACTGGCTACACAGTTGTAAACATGGAGGAGACTCTCACTTCTCTTGGACTGAAGAAAAGGAGTCGTGGAGTGACATGTCCTTCCATTTGTACTACAGTAGAGTGGAGAAGGAAAAAAGTGAACAGACATTGCTGCAGATCTCAAAATGCACACACAGCAACAACAGTTCTTCTTTTCCACCAGATGCAGGATGGGGAATTCTCAAAATGAATCTAGTTGTAATCTTGTAAATAGTGACCCTGCAAGATGCTCAGTCTTTTCAAAGCTTACTACCGCACTGTAGGCATTTGCTGTGTCCTCTGCGTGTCTGCGCAGAGACTAAAAACTCTGTACTCAGCTCGCAGTACTTTTGCTTCTACCTGAGTCTCGATGGTCTGGAGTTTAGTTTCATTTTTAGGTATCCCTGTTTGTTTGTCTCTTCACATACCAGCATTATTTTACTGTCTGCTGATCATTCTCAGTCGTATCACAGCAGTGTTAAATTACTGCTGGTGACACTATATTTAGCCTAGAGTTTGGCTGCACTGGGAAGAAAAATAATAGAGTCCCCAGTTCCAGGATTTAACCAGTTTTGACGCGCTTCGGAACGACCAGCTGAGCTGAAAGTGGATGCGGTCTCACCAGCATGTTTGTGAGATAGAGAGAGTAAAAAACAAAGTGACAAAGAGAGGAGAAAAGGTGGAGGGTGGACCGTTGCACGCAAAGTTTCTGTATGCTGTTAATCCATAACCTGTGATATTTTCTAACGGTCGACACACACACTCACGTCTACTACAAAGTGTTTTCTGTCTTTGCAGACGTTCCTCCTTTATCAACATTCAGCATCGGCCTGGTCAGCTTACATTGACTGGTCTATTGGCTACATCGTTTAACCCAAGTTGGTGCTATTGAATAAAAACAGGTCAAAACAACAAGTAGGTTTAATGTTTACCATGTTCGCCATATTAGCATGCTAATATTGGCTAATTAGCAATGAACATAAAGTACAGATGGCGCTGGGAATGTCATTAGTCCTGCAGGACTACTCACAAAACGCAGGACTATTAATCACAAAATCATTCAGATTCATCATCTGGACATCACGGATATCTGTACCGAATTTCCATCTAACAGTTAAGATATTTCTGTAAGTGTCATCCTGCTGGTGGCACTGGAGTAAAAGTCAGTAGATCACCAGGATTTATCCTCAGGGGACTGAATGTTTGCACAAAATTTACAGCAACCCATCCACAAATGCATAATTAAGAGCTGCTATGATTTAAGGTGGCTTATTTGAGGTTACTGCATCCACATTTTATACTGTCTGTGTAAAATCTGCAGTTCTGTATAACGTCCATACCCAACACTGTCTCAGCTCTGGAAAAATTTGTGTTTTTTCCTTGTAGCTGATGATCCAACACAATCATCAGCTGTTGCATTTAGGGAGGGACTGAGAGTGACTGCACATTGTATCCTTGGGTGCAGCCAGCTGGGAGCAGGTGTAGGAGGAGGAGGGAAAGGCTGTAGGATGACAGTGTGCTGCTGGAATAGTCCCTTTCTTGCCTCATACTGTTTCTCACAGACAGTCTAATCACTCCACATTAGACTGAGAACTAGACTGTGCTTCTGTATGGAAGTTACCAAGCAACAGTTCAGAGAAACTAGTTCTCAGAAATCATGGAACTGGATGATGATTTCCTGCAAAATTATGTGTTTTAGATTTTCCTCACTGACTGTGTATTTCAGCAACTTCAAGCATACAGTACCTTTTTAATATCCGGTACAAATGATGGTAGAAAAATCACTTCAGTTTTATTTTCTGCCAGGCAAGAAGTGTTGGATCGGTGTTGAGGACAGACCGCTCGACCCTCTGTACCACTGAGATGTCAGATTATCTGGAGACATATCAGCCTGTTCAGCAGGATCCTTTGATGCACAGAGAGTCCTCTAACACGAGGACATTGGTTTTAAAAAGGAACCAATGTCCTTGTTTGATGTTGGAGAAAAGGGCTTATTCATTTAGAAGAGAATATCGATACCACTTATGTCAGAACACTAAATATCAAACCACAACCAGATCATGTGTTAGCATAGGTCAGTATGTCTGTTCAGTGGGAACTGTCATGAACTGGCTTTCAAGCCATGACAAAACCAAAGGATAAGATGAGCTGTGTTTATCAGTAACACCAGTAGTGAGGGTGCATGTATGCATGAGTGTAACATGTAGTGTGAGCAGGCTGTTGGATAAATGACAGAAAAAAGACACAAATCAGATCAGTGTGGTTTATATAGTGGAAACAACTCGGCCCAGGTGTTTCCAACTATGGTAATCAGTCAGCTCCTCAGTTACCTGCTGCACTGAAACACAACAAAGAGAGTGAATAAACCAGGTGACCGTCACAAAATCCACCTTGATGGATGCCCCCAATGCTAGCCTTGTGATATTATTTAGCCTAAATAAGCTACTTTTAAGTGAAAGTGATGCAAACAAACTGTCTGAATTGACTGTATTGCTGTCAGTGTTGGGTTTTATTTACCTGCACTGGTGGCTTTGCAGCCATTTTCATTGGAATCAGTATTAACTAGGACTAGGCGACTGTAGGAAGATCTCAGCTGATTGTGGTCTAAATGATGATGCCATATCTCTACTATGATATCCCCTGATTGGTTTGTGGACTACCGGTTTGAAGCCTCAAGTTTTGCATTTTGGCCGTCACTATCTCGGTTTTCTTGGATTTAGAAGTGACCGTGTTTGATTCGTTTGAGATTGTGTTGCTGGGTAGGGTACATATTTCTCTCACCACTATCCTGACAGGATCCAATCTCAGAACCCAACAACCAATGTTTTCTGGGCTCCGAGACAGTTGATATCCGGGAAAACAATAAAAAAAAACAGATAATAAAAAGCGATTGCTTTTCAGTCAACAAGTTCTGTCTATTCTCCACACGAATTGTTGCAATCAAAGCCCGCTCAAACATGACTTGATCAATACTACTTGGACTACAAACAGAAACCAGAGCGTTTCCAGGTCCAGATCTTGGTCAATGTACAAATGCTCAGCCCTTGTCGCAGCGAGCCCAAGGTTCGAATCTGGCCTGTGGCCCTTTGCTGCATGTTATCTCTGCCTCTGCCTCTGCCTATTTTCCTGTCACTCTTCAGCTCTCTCTAATAAAGATCAAAATTCCATTTCTTTCAAATCTTCTTTAACATTTTGATAAATAGGCAACCAGTTATTTTAACCATGGTAACTTCTGTGTCTGTTAAGTGATGCCGATGTGGAAGTGCCAAAAACTGCAGTTCCTCAAACGTCCACTTGAGGCTGGCTACAGAACGAGTCAGTCTCCATAAGTCCCCATGTTAAAATGTCCAACTTCACAGCAGAAATAAACATGTTTACAGCCTGGTACAAAAAACAGTTTTGGTCTCTATAGCTAATTTCCCCGTTCATGACAACTGTACTGAGGGTGAATTTATATATAACTATAACTATATAACTATATAAATATAGAGCATCCAGGTTTCATTCAGCTCACCTCAGCTCCTCCCACGATTTATGGGAGGCGGCAGAGGCAGGACTGCCAAGAAAGTTGAACCCTGCGTGGATCGTGACTTCAACACTCATACTCATAGTCTATTTCATCATGCACACAATGACCTGATAAGGAATCCAATTAAGCTGATGCTACGCAGTCTTATTTCCCATTTCTGCAATCATCTCGTACATGTCTATAAACAATAAGCCATTGAAAGTGTAATACATTTTTGTCATAGATATGCAAATACACTATTATTAGGGGATGGAACGGTAACAAGGCGAGTGAGTTTTGATCAGCTTGGATCACAACTGTGGTTCAACCAGGAAGAGACGCTGCAGCTTTTACTCTGAAATCTCTTGTCTGTTGGTTTGAAAAGAAAATAATAGGGCTATAATGACTCCTGTTTGAATGGGTTGTGCTGTGACAGATAATTATCACAAGTAAGTTGAACATTGTGGAGAGTGGAGCACAGTTCAGCCTGAATCAGAGGAGGAGTGTGAAGCCTTAGAGGTCTGAGAGTTTGTAGGTTTGGGCTCAAACCACACAATTCACAAAGGTGATCTGTCTGATTACTACTTCCTGTCTAGATAAACTTCCTAATCAGCGAAACCAGCTGCTTTAACATTTGAATTGAGAGAATACCTGCAGTGTTTTGACCCTCCATGGCTGCCAGCTCCACGCTGTGCTCAATCACTGCACCAGTCGTCCAGAAATCCTTTACATGTGATTGCTCCTGCAACCAACTGTTTTATGTATAACCACATTACACATACGATATGTAAAGACAGATATGCCATTATTGATAATGTAATTTTAGATGGAACTGGCTGCAGTGTGCAGGACAGACAGAGATAAATCTTTTCATTTGATTCTGAATAAGTAAACAAGTGTATTCAGCCAAATGTCAGATGGTTCCATTAAACCAGTTTTAATGAATGAGGAGGAAAAATTGGTCCAAAGCTTGACTCTTTAAAGGTCATGGCAGTCATTTTCTAATGCTTTATTCCAGGGACAACAAATTATATCGTAATGTTTTGTCATTACGGCTCACCATCTTCAAATACGCCATAAATTGTTGGCTAATTTTGTACCCATCATTTATTTCACTGTGCAACATAAAGTTAGTAATTAGTCACAGTAAACATTGTCATATGAATTAATTTATTTATGATGCTAACACAGATGTATCATTAGGATATTGGTTGATTAGAGCTGTTGATCAGTCCATTTCATTTTTTATTCAATTGAGTCACACCATTCAGCCCATAATAATGTCTTCCAATTGTAGTGCTTCATTAAGAGGTAGAAAATTATCCAATCATGGGAAATCTTTTTATTTCCACTTCTCTAGCAGTGCTCAGTCGAAACATTTTACCACTTTTTCTTCTGTGGCATCACTGACGCCAGCGATGACGGTGCATGCGTGACATCACCTATTTCTGAAGAGCTATTATGATAGTCCTGCTAGCTATAGGGACCAAAACTGTTTTTTGTACCAGGCTGTAAACATGTTTATTTCTGCTGTGAAGTTGGACATTTTAACATGGGGACTTATGGAGACTGACTCATTCTGTAGCCAGCCTCAAGTGGGTGTTTGAGGAATTGCAGTTTTTGGCACTTCCACACTGGCTTCATTTCCCAGCCACTGAGATTGCCGCTTGATTAGCACCAACATTTGACTGCTAAAATATAAATATAAAAGCGTACAAAGTGCATATTAAACTTACATTTGTATAGTCCGGTATTCACCGCAACCGCTTAAGAACACTGCCCTGCCGAAATCAGTGCACTACACTAGGAAGTACACAGTGTACTACACTGAAGTGGACTAACAGAAGTACCTGTATTGAGACACAGTTTAAGATGATGAACATGAAAAACATTATACTTGTTAAACATCAGCATGTTATTATGAGCTTGTTAGCATGCTAATGATAGCTTTTAGCTCACAGCACAGCTGTCCATACTCACAGTGTGGCTGCAGACTGTTGTTTACTGTATATACAGTGCAGCATACCTCAGACCTCATTTACATCTCCTATTCAACTGTTAGTTTTACATCAACACTGAACACAAAAGGCTGGCTCCATATGTTATTTAATAATAGGCTGTGTAATTTTTCCTCTCAGGCTAATTAAAAGCAAAGACCTTCCGTGGGGTCAGTTCTCGATGTTGGGGGTGATCAAAGAAGGAAA
The DNA here is from genome assembly GCA_028641955.1 of Protonibea diacanthus. Classification (NCBI taxonomy): domain Eukaryota; kingdom Metazoa; phylum Chordata; class Actinopteri; family Sciaenidae; genus Protonibea; species Protonibea diacanthus. The sequence continues at coordinate 6,814,106 of CM053979.1, read as the reverse complement.
TGTTTGTTTCAGTCTATATCGTCTCGTAACAGGAGGATCAGGCTTTAAAGTGAATCCTCTTAAGCTCCCTCACTCCAGTTCTTAATTACAGAGGGTAGGACACATTTAATCCCTTCTTGATGAATAAGAGCATTAGCCGTGGATAGAGGAGACTTCTTAGAGGAAATCGAATGTATTCTCATTGAACTGGTGTAATTAATTAGTTTACATGGTCAGAGGAACAATAGTGTCGCGAAGAACCAAAATACAACATGTTCGGCAATAAATAGACACAACTGTCTGGCTTACTCACCTGCATGAGTTTGTGTCGTCATCTTTATTCTTAACATTTGAAATGTCATCTGGTGAATTACAAGTGGCAAATGATGTATATGAGAAGTAATTATGTCCATACTTGTGCATGGACTGAGTCAGTATAGTGCAGATGCATCAGCTGTTCCAATCATCTGCCATATTAAAATACGACAGCATAGCATTGATTGACAGTTGCGGTGGATACTGCAGTATATAAATGTAAGTCGTACATGTGTTTTCATATTTATATTTTGCCAGTCAAATGTCGGCGCTAATGCTCCACCCGGTTGCAATTTGGAGAAGAAGCAGAAGCACTAAAATGTTGCGATGATTATTTCCAGGAAGTGCACAATGGCTGTACTTTAACTGAGAGAACACAGAGCTGAAAGAGAGAATATTGGTATTAAATTCATCAGGTGGCCAGAAACATGGCTCCAAATAAATTAGAAGGTTGCTCTGTACAGTATATCTGCTGGTAGGTAGCTTGTTTGCTAAAATATTAACATCGTAAGTCTGATGTAGTGTTTCCAGCTTGGAATAAAGACTAAAAATTCCACTAATGAGATAAACTGAATACCATATTTCACATGGTTTTTAGAGTCTCTTTTATTTGTGTCATCTCATAATTTTCTTTTACAGTGACTTCATAGAGATTCTGCCATATTAAATGACCTGGCATGTGTTGAAGTGACATCTCATGGTGACCTCCCACGTTCAAATCTGGAACAGAACCAAGGAACAAATCTGTAATTACTGAATCAGGTCTGATTGTTTCTCACTATGTTCACATTCAGCAAACCAGGGGGAAAAAAACAGTTCCCAGTGGCCATGAAGCGTCGACATCCTGTGATTCCAATAATTGAAAAGCCCGGTCATTGTTATTGATTTGATTCCTGGAAACAAATATTGGATATTCAGTGGACTGTCTTTAGGGAGGCTCCCAGGTCAGTGACCACAAAAAGCTCTTAACTCTCAGGATGCCCACACCGAGCACCAGATAAGTGGCTCTCACAGAACAGCTGGATTAGCTCCAGCTCCCAACTAAAATGTCAGCAGTTATGCAAAGGAGCAAAGCAAACAAGGCAAATACAGTTTCGCAGGAGCCATCTCACTTTGTTTTTGTCTTTTACAGGATTGAGTGCAGAGACAGACGGTCAATATAACAAGCCTCTGCAGCTCTGTTCTGTAATGTGTGAGTTTAATAGAAAAAAAAACATGATCATCTAAAACATCTGCCCACCCATTATCGATGCCGCTCATCCTTGGAGGGTCACTGTGGGGCTGGAGCTGGTTTATCTAAAACAATAACAGGCATGCTAAGTTAGGTGTGCTCCCGATTGGTGTGGTCACAATCATCAACACTTCCTGGAGGAAGATAGAAGAAGATCCCGATCCTGGGTCTCATCTCAAGCTTGCCAACGTTCCTCTTGGTATTACAACAATGAATTATATTGTGAATGTAAGTAATTGTACAGTATAAACTTGTTTTTGACTGTGGTACTTTGTTCCCTACTGACAGACTGGGCAAGGTACAGTTGGTGTGCTGATTTGCATACACACAGAGATATTTTTATTTAGTAACCACTGCTGGTACTTGACTTACCTGTATTGGTACTTGGAGGAATCTCTCAACAGCAGAATGACCAGAACAGAAATGCGGATTAGGAGCGGCTCTTTAACACCAAATTAGCTCCAGTTCTTCAGCTGGTTCTGGATCTTTTTAGTAGGAAATAAACCTGCCTCTTGTGTGAACTGTCTGTGGATGATCACAGTGGTACGCAGTATAAAAAGTTTGGAAACACTGGTTAAGAAGCACGAGGTCTAGGGGTGTGTTTTATTTTGGTTACTAGACAAGTTAAGGTTAGTTAAAAGTCAGTGGTAGTCCACATTTAGTCCATATTTCCTGCTCCGTGGCTGTGAAGACATGAAGACATGAATCTTTAAAAACAGCTCACAAATGTTTGGCTTCATTTTTTTTTTAAAAAAAGGCTAAATACTTTCCTAACAGCTGGGCGGTGTCATTTTATTTACATAGCAGTGTCACAAATCACAAATTTGCCTCAAGAGATTTTAAAATCTGTACAGCCTACAAACATTAAGTTCAGTCATTAAATCTGAGGGTTCTATTGTTTTTTGAATGTATGGTGAGTCTGCTCATTTTAGTAAGGAAGAACAAAAAAAATAAGGTTTGAGCCTGCAGTCATAAATTACTTTAACTCCAGGAACACATTAAACACATTAATGATGTATAACCATGTAGAGTTCGCCGAGGGTGGAAGTGTCTTTAATTAATTAGATGTTAATTAATGCTGTGATCCAGAGCGCGGCTCTGTAATGGAAACAAAGTGGACAACACAAACAGATTCCCAATGACTGTAACAAACAGGGGTGTTCCACACTTCAAGCAGGATCCCCTGGGAGTTTTAATGTGAAACAACAGTTCCAACAGGAGTACGTACATCGATCTGTGTAGTCGGGTTTTAGTTGGCCTGGAGCCTGACTCATTAAAGGGAACATGAAAGTCAGTTTTGCTCTCAGTCGCTGCCAATAAAGACAGTAAGAGTCGAGCAACTGTGCAACTTCAGAGGAAACACTGCTGAAGTACCAGAAAGCTTTCCACATGAGAGAAGAAATCCTCTCTGCAGCAGCCATGAGAGTTATTTCACGATGCTGTTGTAATTTATTTTGTAAGTATCCGCTGACCTCTCTACTTTGCATTTAGTGATTTTTGACATTTTTAAGATGTTGAGAACTCCCACAGCTCGAACGGGAAAGCGTAGGTGGACAGAGCAATAATGACCCTGTCAGAAAAGTACAGGCACATTTTTCCAAAATGACCCCCAACAGTTATGTAATATATTGGTACCACTTACAGGTGCAATTTATACAAAGTTTTATTATTATATTTGTACACTGTAAAATGATCATGAAAAACTAATTTTACAGTAGTTTTCGTTTTTTTTTTTTTTTTTTAAGTATACTCTGTAAAAACAGACATTAACTGTTATTTTAAGTATTAAGCTAATGATGACAAATTACAGGTTTTTCTTAATTTTGTACAGAAACATTGTGATGTTATTTATGCAGCATTTTTCTCTGGTTTCTTAAATTACTTACACATGTATGTAAAATGACAAACAATAATAATGTGGCTCATATTAAATTATATTGAAGGTGTTTGATTGTAATAATTCAGGGAAAATCTGTAAAATAACAGTTTCTCTGCGAAACCTTGACTTGCATTTCAGTAAATTTATAGTTTTTGACATTTGAATTTTATCATAATTCAACTTGCTTTTGTTTGGCAGCTGCCAGTCATCTGACTAACAATTTCTGGGTTGCCATGTTGTGTAAAATCCTTTTTGATTGTTGCTTGGAAGACCAACCATTTGATTTTTTTAAAAAGCTGCTGATTATCTTTGCTTCTCTTCTCGATATACACCATCACCAATACCGTTGCTATGCTATGAAACAATTTTTGAACACAACATTGACATATCATCACCTTATAGTCACGTAAATATATCGAACTGCTATTTACACATTGGTAGTTACAGGGTCTTCTTTTAGCTCTGTTTTTGGACTATTTAGCCGCTCAGTGTTCGACTGTGTTCACAAGCTAATCACTAACTCAGCCTGCTGTTTGGAGCAGGTAGTGTTTGGTGTTTCTTTTAGAGCTTTTTCACTGAAAACAGCTGCCTTCCGCAGCTGAAAGAAAAGTTGTGGGCTGACAGCTAAAAAATGAGCTGAAACTCACCTTAAAGCTCTGTAAAGCCGAGGGGAGCTACAGATCCAGGTGAGGATTCATCACGAGAAGAGCTTCCTTTCACATACGTGACACTAAATATTAATTATATCCACTGCGATGTACTGTACATATGGTCATGTGGACAGACTTGAGAAAGTTAATTTCACTAACTTTCATCTGAGACAGCTGGGATTTACGGACAATCCGCTCTTACTGGTCTCCCTGCCCAGCCTTCATCCTCCTGTCCACTGACAGTATAAAGAATGGACCTTAATGTCGATTTATTGAATTATAAAGCAATAATAAACAAATTTTTAAAAAACTCTATAAAGAGTAAGTTATTAGAAATTGGCACCAAATATTCACAAAGAATAACAAAATCAAATTGAGCCAAATGAAAACAAGAACCATCACAACCTTTATTGTTCAAACTGATCTGTGTCTGAATGTTCTGAAGGATAAATGACGTTCAGGTTGTCGGGCCGTACAATAAATACAGGTGATATAGTTTCAGCTGGATAAGGTACAAAGATGTTGTCCATTCCATGTAAGAGCATTTACATGATTAAACATTTTCTACATTAAATACGGTTAACTGAACTAAATCATTTAGTTTAAATGTGATCATTGTTTATACAGTACAATAGATATATGTTTAATGTAAATTTAATTATTCTGCTAATTTCCAATTTAGCTGATGCTGTATTGTTTTTTTTTTTTATCAGATTCATTTGGGCAGCTGACAAATATATTAGACATTAACCGTTATAAAATCCCTTTCACTGGGTATTTAAAATATTAACATAAGTTTGGTAAACTGTGGGTGAAGTGCCTAAAACAAATTAATCAGTGTCCTGAACTTTAAAGGCGAGAAGGAGAGAAGTCTTTTTTTTTTTAAAAAAAAAAAAGAATGAACAGTCTGACATCACATCTGCCAGTTGCACCCATTGAGGCAATAGCACCATGAACAGCATTAGGGTACATTCAGACAGGATCAGGCACTGCAGCAAATGGCTGCAGGGTCGTGGGGCAGTGTTAGCGTTTAACGTTTAGCTGATTAACCGGCTTTATTGATGCCGGTGCTCGCTCACTCTCATTCACTGTCTATGTCTCTCGCTTCTCGCTCTCTCTCAAACTATCAAACCAAACCAGATTAAACTTCATGTCACTATTTTGCAGCGCAAACTGCGAACCAGACACATATTTAGAAGCTGGGTACATGAAATAAATAAAGCCAAAACACAACAGGTAGAGTTTAGTCCGTGAATCCACCTGGATAATCTCAGAGACATTTCAGGCTGACTGTGGAGGTTTGTGGTCTGAGCGTCTGATTAGCAGGCTGCATTTTTCCAAAAGTTGGATCCAGCTGTTCCAGCAAGTTCTCCGGCCCTGCGTCCTGCACCGCCGCAGCCAAAACACACTACCCCGACTCAAATTAATGGAAAATCCTGTGTTTTCGTCGTAGCACCGGATCCTCTGTGAATGTACCCTTATGGAGTGGGACCAGTGAAGACACATTTCCTTCCCTTGGCTTGATTATTTGCTGACGACAAAAAGGTTCAAGTTTTTGACAAAGTTGGAAAACTCAACCCTGTGAAGGTGGAACGGTCACCAAGAAGTAATGCATCGTACTCATGTCGGATGATAGATTCAACGTTTTGGTCAAAGCTCCTTTCATCAAAGGCATTTTCCAAAATACGGTGCCTGTAATCTGACCAGTCAATCAGATTACGTATCACATTACAGTGAGCTGAATGCTTAGAGTGGTAAAACACACATGTACACTGTGTCTTTGGCTCCGTACAGCTGTTGCGGATTACAGGTTCCATCCCAGTCCGATGTGCGTGGCCAGCAGGTAGCACATGCCGATCATACAAGTCATTATCATCATGGGGAATCCTAACCTGTGAGAGAGAAACAACAGATTCATGTCAGGATTTTACATCTTATTCTTACTGAAAATAAAAAACTTTGTTTGCGTCAAGAGGGCATTCAAGTCGAGTTGATTCCTGAAAAAACAAGAATGGTGCAAAAATGAACAAAGAGGCACAAGTGGTGAGAAGTTTATAGAGTAGAGAGATGACCCAGAGTGAAAAACATGTCTGCTTTTGTTGTGAGTTGAGTCACTGCTGCATGGTGATGCAGTGAACTTTGCGCAGGCTAGCATTAAAATAACATACAGTATAAACAATGTAAACAGAGCGGATTGCTGCTCATACTGTAACTCAGGTTCATGTCCTCATGTCATAATGAACACTCTTTTTGTCAGAAAGCTCATCAAACATTCAACAGCCCAAATAAAATGCTGAATGAAGACACCCTGGCTAAATTTCTCAAAGTGGAGCTGGCTGCCTTGGTTGAAGAATGAGTTTATCGCTTCAGCTTATTTGTTCCTATGTAAAGTCTGTGAAAGTTCTCAGTCATTCAGGTCATCTTTCTTCAAGGGTTAAATCTGGGACAACTGGACTGCAGATCCATGAAGACGTTTCATCCCTCATCCAAGAGGCTACTTCATCCCTGACTCACTGGTGGGGAGATCCAAGTATTTAGACTAGATGATGACCGGTTGTTCAGGTCACCCGAGGTCTGGTGGACGACCAAGTGTGAATTGCTGTTCAGTCCCCTGTCCTGATCTGCACTGAGCATGTGAACAACGCTTTATTTGAATATTAAATAGTACAATACCATTTCCCAGCAACACCAGAAAACTCTGTGCCAGGACAAAGTGACAGTGCGAGGTCAAAGTGAGCCTCTCAAGATCTTAGCATTCCCAAAAAAAGGTCAAGCGATGCTGAAAGCGAGTGTGGTGTCTTGAAGGCGAGCCAAAGAGTGATTAAATATTTGTTTAGTAACAGAAGTATCTTGCGTGTCTCGTTGGATTAGTAAAAGTTGTTTGACCCAGTTTTCTGTTGTTGTCAGGTGTTCTTTTTTTTTCACATATCTGCAATCTTTTCCTTGGTTTTCTTCGTCAGACTGTCTCCCCATTTTTGACACAACAACTGAAGAAAGCTGTTCACGAATAAATGTTTGAAGGGTGCTCACTTGCTATCGCAGCTTTGCTCTACAATTATCTGTCCAATTTAATGTAATTTGCCGAAAGGTCCAGGCAAACCCAATCACTGTATGATTAAGACTATACGTGATCAATTCCTGTTGTTCTTTCATTTCTTTCATTGGATAATTCATTGGACACAGTCCAGAATAAACAAGTAGAGGAGCACTCGACGTTGAATCAATTAGCTGTCTGCATGCGGCTGACCTGACATTTATAAACAGGTGTCTTTATGCCGTGGTCTTTTTCGGAAGCTAATTTTCTGGTTTGAGGTTGAAAGACAAGAAGCGAATCATTTCAGATGTTTTGTTGTGAACTTTTTCAGAAGTTCAATGACATCTTTCCTTCTGTCTGTTTCTCTTTATTGAACTAATCGTATTGTTTTTCTGTTTGTTTTAAAAAAATTCTTCATATGTGCAAACTTTCCTGGCCAATAAAACAGATTCTTACTCTGATGTGTGACACTTTGCTGAACCCCACAGGGGTAACTCTCTTTTCACTCAGCCCATTGCACAGGGAGGTCAGAGCTGCACAGCCCTGATGGAGCTGCTTGCTCAAGGACACCTGAGCCTGCTGGTGATAGTTTGCTCACTATCTGCTGCTCCAAATACAGGCCCCCGACGAGATGTTAAAACAGGCTTGCATATTATTTGCCAAATGAAATCACATCACGCTTGACCAAAGAATCTAAAAAGCCTTCAAGTGCACGCAAACAACTGAGTCCAAAGTTGGGCGCCTGTGAAAGACTAAAGTTTGTTGTGAGGCCTTTGGGAATTGGCATTTTTAAAGGCCAGACGTGTTCTCATTCATTGACTGAAATTTAGTTAGCTTTGTTACGCAAGAGCAGTGATGACTGCCACAAAAGTAACCATGTAAAACTGCATTAAGTAGACTATAAGTCAGACTGCTTCACCACTTTTTATTCCTCAGTTAGCATCATGCATTTGCAGTGTGTCCTCAGATGACTCCAGACCTGCAGATGGTTTGTCATTTGGATGTCTACCATGTCCTACATGGACACATGGCTGCTCTGAGGGCCAGAGATCTGTTTGCCCCGAGTCTGTGACACAGATCAGCGTTGGAGGACAAAAAGAAACTACAGCACTTCTTGTATAGTTCATGTGACAGCGATTTATCTCAAACAGAGGAAGAAGTAATTAAAAGTGTGGCATCCCTACTGAAAAATGAAGGGGATCCATATCGTTAAAATATCATTTAGAGCAGATGTTGCTTACTGGCGTGATTGTGCGATGTGAGATGTGAGGCTGAGTCAACGATAGACTTGATAAATAAGTCCAAAAAAACAAATAAACCTGAACATAATCATAAACCTGCAGCTGCCAGATCTCACACTGATGGTGTTTATTAACTCTTCCTATTGAGATTAATGACAAAACAGTAAGAGCAAGCTACTTCTAATTCATGGATAATTATAATGACGATGAAGCATGATAACAACTGGCTAATGGGCCACTTGTTTGGTTACTCGCCAACATTAAACACAACTTTATATTCGATGTGGTTTAAATGTAGTTTCACCAGATGGTATACTTTTTGTTATACCGCCTGATTCTTGTCAAGTGGAAATCTCCCACCACCTACTCATCACTCATGGATAAAAGAGTCTGTCTGAGTCTTGTTTCAGTCTTTGTGCATCTCCTCGTGCTCCTGTATCCCGGTTCTGTATTTTTTATTGGTTGGACTTCTTTTTATGGCATGAATGATTTTGTTGGACTGTTATTTTGTTTTTACCTGACTCTAACATCACGTCTGCAATTGGACGCTCACTATTCGAACTCAACGTGACAGCGTCTTCTTCATTTCCTTTCTATGCCCTCACTTTTGTAATCATTTTATAACTCAATTTACTAAAACTACCAAAATTCAATAAACAAACCTTTCATTACACTGATGTGTCTTTCACTACAATAACTACTGCAGCACACAGTCAGGTCTGAAAGGGACTCAAAGACATTTATGTGAAGTGGCAAGGTTAAATGTGCAAGCTTGATTTTTTAAGAGAGATCCAAAAGGTTACACGTCTCTTTGCTGTGTGTGTTTTCTGTTTACCTGAGCAGGACCGCTTCGCAAAGGATTGCAAGACCCAGAGATTTTGGTTCAGTTTAACACTGATGTTCAGTGTTTGGTGAGTGTTGAGTCATAGGTGCTTCTTGTTTTAGCTTTGAACTTTCTTATATGTACTTTGTTTTTTTTAATGTAAAAGTCAAAGACAAAGATGTATTTTTATCAGAAATGTGACTTTTTGGCCACAAAGACAGATTCATTGATTAAATTGTACCAAATATAGAATCACAAATGTTTGTATTGTAATAAGAGGTGTGGACTACTATCTAACATGAGTCACTCATTAAATTACTCATTCAAGTAATGTAATAAAGTTTGCTGCTTTTGGCTTTTGCTGAAAAAAAAATAGTTTCAAAGTGTATTTCATGGTGCTTATATGCACCATATTAGGTGTTAATTGGTGGAGTGAAACTTTGAACTTTAATTAAAGATGCCCCATGTGGTCAATTATTTTTGACAGCTGGGAAAAGTTAAATGTTTGGACGACTTCATATCTCACGGAAAAAAAAAAAGAAAACGAGAGGCACTTAATGCAGCGTTGCCCTAGTTAACTCGTAATCAGTGTTTGTTTTGCTGCATCATAAATTAGTCAGATAAAAAAAAAAAGGAAAACAACAAATAAAATGCAATTCCACACGAACGGAAAAAACACAAATAATACAGGCAAAGGCTTACAGCAGAAGAAAATGAGTTGTGTGTCCGTTCTTTTATATAAGTCTTCTGAATCAGAAGACATTTCAAAGCTCCTTTTCAAGATGACCTTTCAGGATGTCCCACAAATCGAGTCTTTTGCACTGAAGAAGCTCAGAAAAGGACACAAGACGTCCAAAGGACTTCAAAATAAAAGAGTAAATGTTGCATGTGTGTGTGAGTGCATATCTGATAATTGCAAGTTAATGCATTACTCTTTATTGCTACAACTGTTTCTTCATACGGATGAATACAATTATGCAGTTTCCATTTAATATGCATGTAGAAATGTCAAATCTGTACTTGAACTAAGGATTAATGAGGCTAGCCAAGCACTTAAGCTCATTAAGAATGATTTCAATATGGCGTGGCGGTGCATTTAAATTCTAACAGATTCAAACTTTCCGTGTAGCCAACTGAACCGAGTTGCAAAGGTCAGCGTGATTATCATTTTTTATTTACACATCAAAGGTTTAATAAGGGGTGATTAATGAGGGAAACCTCCAAGAAATATGTTCCACAAAAATAACAGGATAATGTAGACATGTCATCCGGCTAAACAAAGATCTGCCGTGATCTGCCGAGAACCTGACCTTTCACTTGCTGTATTTAGCGTTCTGCCCCATCCATCATAAAACCTCCTTTTAGGACACGCTGAGAAAATGGCTTTCCCCTCCTGTTAAACATTTGGCAGCAACAACTGCTAATTTGCCATTTAGCAACAAGCTACATAACTCCACATTTACAGTCGTTCTAGTAATAACAACACACAGATGGTGTTTGAAACTATTTCATTCATGGTGATCTTCCTGATTCATTTGAATCTCTGTCCCAAAGTCTCTCTTCATCCTCTACATGCCCTCTCTCTGTAACCTCATGTGTCATCATAGTTCTACTTCTACGCCGATGATGTCCAGCTCTACGTATCTCTGCAACTCACCCATCCATGACCAACTTCCCTAACTTATATTAAACCCTGCATGCAAGCCAACTTTCTCAGGCTGAATTGTGGAAAAACTGATATGATCAGCACTCTATCTCCTTCACCTTACAACCACAACCTCTGACTAATCTTCAAGAGAAACCTTTCATTCAAACACTCACTCTCTCCTCTTCAAACAGCTCCCTGAACTACAATGCATTCGATTCAAACTTCTTCCTAGCTCACTGTTCTTCTCCATCCCCACACTCCTGAAAGCTGAAATGACAACTAACAGAGTTTATCAGTTGTGGCTAGCTGGCTTTAAGCCAATGACAGTGCAATGAATTAATTGGAAAACACATACGCTGGGTGAATGTTCAGTGTTTCCAGCTGACTCTGTGCATGATGGCTAGATAGCCACATATTATTGTGCTAAAGGAGGCTAAAGCTACATATGACAGGCAAAAAAGTCAGGAAGATTATTAACCAATGTGTTTGACACATTATCTGGGATAACAAGTTTGGCTTTACTATAATAATGTAAGACCGATTGATAGACTGATTGTTAGACCTTTATGCAAAGTGGTGTTACTGCACAGAAATCCTCAGACTAGTGACCCACACCACTCATCCTCAGGGCAAAGAATCAATGCTTAAAACACTCCATAGCTGGATAGTAATGTAGGAATCAGCGGTGTACATGGAGGGTTACAACAGCTCAGTGGTGTGTATATTGATCTGTAGATGGAGAATAAAGTTCACTCCATACAGTGCTGCTGCTGAGCATATATAATATAACTGTGTAGACTGAGGAGAATGCAGCGGTAACATATTGAAATTATACTCCAAACACATTTAATATGTAAAAAGGTTTAACAAGGTCAAGGCCTTTAAATAACTCATTAACATGAGACCAGTGTGATTTTTATCTTTGAGCAATGAATGTCCCCTTAAGATGGATGAACTGTTATCATAATCAGACAAGTTGAGGTCACCTCTACGCGAGTGAATCTCTTTCTGCTGAGCAGTACCCGTTCCACCATCACAGGCACAGTATGAGGGGACAGGGGGCAGATGAAAAACCTGCCACAATACGGCACAGAGAGGAACACGGTTCAACCTTGTCTGAAAGTTCCCCATCATACCTTGTGATCTTACACGTTGATTTAATTGCATATGACGGAAGCTCTTTGAAAGTCCCGATGCAATCTCAAAGACTTTCTTTAGATAAACCAGAGACGTCGAACTGTGGGGGCTGGGACATCACTGCCTTCTGTAACAATGTTTGTCCAGTGCTGCTTAATAAACACTATGATCCGCAAAGTGATTAGGCTGTACTGAAAATATCCTCTGTTCTCTGCACTTTACCATATGTAACCTTTTTTCCTTGAGTAAGGCGCATGTTCGGTTTCTTGCAAATGTAGGTAATACACCTGCAGTCTCTCGTGCCCTGCACAGGTCTCAGAGAGCTCTCTCTCTCTCCCTCTCTCTCTAACTCATCTCACATTGTTTAATGTCATTTGAATTGGAGGCTGTTTGTTTACTGTGCCACTCTACTGAAGTAAAAATGAAAAATTGAAGAGTGGGTGGTCATTCAGTTTTAGGTTATCACAAGTCCTTCAAGGCTGTGAGAAAAAAAACTCCACGCCAGTGTGGAGAAAATGACCTCAGCTAACAATAGTTTGAACATGTTAGTCTCTCAGTGGCCTGTTGTTAACCTGCAGGAAGAACTGAGTCACAGAACAAATGAATTCAGATAGAATTACTGAATCATGAAGTTTGATACCTCTGTATTTCAGGGACATCTTGTACAGCTGTGGTTACTGGTTACTTTTCGGAGTTTACATAAAACAAATGAGAAGTTGTTGAAGTTTTGTTAAAGATTGATCCAGATGTTCTAAGACTTTTTGACTTTTTGTGTAACACTGGTCACCTTGTCATGTTTCAAATGTTTGTGAGTGTTTAGCAAAGAGACATTTTGATCCCTCCAACCTTCACATATGGTTTCATTTAAATAACTTTTTGGGGCCCAAAGACGTTCAAACTCTCTCAATAATAAAGATTACAGTAAAAACATTTTCACATATTTATGTAGCTTATGTATCGTGTGACCCTTTGGTTGGTTTGGTCTAAATCTGACAGGTTTCTGAAGAGTCGTTTTGAATTTTGTGCCAGGCTGTAAACTTGTTTATTTCAGCTGTGAAGTAACATGGGGACTTATGGAGACTGACTCGTTCTGTATCCAGCCTCAAGTGGACGTTTGAGGAACTGCAGTTTTTGGCACTTCTGTATTAGCTTCACTTCACAGTCATGGACGTTGCTGCTTGGACCGAACTGCAAATAAAGTAGTTAAAACTAGCTGCACCTCAACCAGCTACACCAGTAAAATATTGTTATGCAATGACCAGTGTTGTCTTTTCTTTCATTACCCAAGCTCTAATATGTCTTATGTGTTTTATTTGTTTATTTTATAGGATGTAGTTTTATGATTATTTTATTAATTCTCAGTACTTTCTGATTTTTACTTTTGTTTTTTATTTTATTGATTTTTCCATGTAAACAATGTCATGAAAATTGCTCTATAATTGTTCGTTGTAATCTTTATTATAACATATTACTTCCTCCATCCTCATTCGAGATATTAAGCTGTAAGTCTCAAGCATGCGAGCACTAACAATGGCTCATACCCTGCCGGCTGGTCTGTGTACTGTACAGTACATATAGAGTACTGTGGGTGCTTTTGTGATGCTCTCCAGGTTAATGGTTTGAGGAGAGGAGGATGATTAGGGCCTAGAGGCATGAAAGAAGCAACAGGGACCATACCATCTAACCGCTGAGCTATTCAGCGCCACTCATTTTCCTTTGTGATGGTCTATCAAAAAGGCATCATGTCCCTGTGGGCTCATCTGGGCCCTCAGTGTAACCACCTGATACAGCACCAGTCAGTCCCAGCTGCCTGGAGTCATAGACAGACAGACTCTCCTCCTTACCTGTCTCTCTGAACAGCTGTGACCCTTGCCACAGACAGCCAATTACAGGCAGTGCTTCAGCCCGAGAGCAAAACTGTAAACACAGCTACAGAGGTACAGCTGACAGGCTGCAACTGTTCTTATTGATTTCTGTGAAACCCCATGCAGATGGACAATCCTGAGAATTTTCAGTGTGAAAAACGAATGTCAGCATACACTACTGTTTACATAATACAGCGAGAAGGAAACAAGAAACTGACAATAACATGACATTTCTTTACAACACCTGTCGTGATCCAGCACCAGCCATAATATCACTACCTGCTGCTCCTCCTGCTTCAGGAAACCAAGAACAGATAGACAAAATCTTAATGAACTAGTTCTTAGCAACCAAAGACAGAAAACTTAACTGCCCTAATGTTAAGACCTAATGAAAACTGTCTTTTATTGGCTTTTGATTGACTGATGGACGGTCACGTCCTTATGAGGTCTAACACCTGGATTCCACTGGGCATGGCTCCGTGATGCTGCAGACTTTTTGGTCCGGTCCCCACAGGTCTTCAAACACCACCAGGAGCGTTTCAGAAGCGTTTTGCCCAGCAGACTTTGTTAACTTGCTCGGATTTGGTCATTTTTCTTTGGTTTCTGTGCTGCCACCATGAGTAAGTCGGCTACGTAGTTAAAAAGTTTCCCTTTTGTCTGTTCTCTACTCTGTGCTGCCTGATGCGTATAAGATGAAGGAGGTAACAGCGCTAACCAGGCTACAGAGGGAATAGAGAGACTGTAGCACTACAGATATGTGGCTGAATGAACTCACTTTGGACTCGCTGGTAAGTCTGGGCAGCATTCAGCTTGTGAGAGTGGACAGCTGAAGACAAAAAGGAAAGCAGAGAGAGAAAGAGAGAGAGGAGGGGAACGCCACACAGCGAAGGACCACAGGCCAGAGTGGAAACTGAAGGAAGGACGCAGCCTTTTGTACAAGAGGAGCCCTCTCTGCCAGTTGAGCCACCAGGACGCCCCTGTGTATTTATCTTCTTATCTTGTCTTATTCTCCACTGAGCAGAGCGGAGAGCTCTTCTCAGACACTTCTGAAACGTGTCACAATGCTTCTGGTATAATCACAAAGATTGTCTAGAGCGGTGTTTTTCAATACTGGTCCTTGGGAACACTGCCCTACATGATTTAGAGGTTTCCTGCTCCAACATACCTGATTCAGATGAGTTGCTCATTATCAGGCCACTGCAGAGCTTGATGACGAGCTGATCATTTGAATCAGGTGTGGTGGAGGAGGAAACACCTAAAACATGCAGGGCAGTGTTCCCCGGGGACCAGGATTGAAAAACAATGGTCTACAGCAGCTGCGAGCCGTAATACAAGGAGACAGGATCATCCTCTGGTCAACTGAAATCACATGATGAAATTTAACTGAAACGGCAGTCACATGATTACAGATTCATCTTTTCAGGTTCATTTTTTAGTCTTTAAAATATCAGACTAAAGCAAAACATCCTCACGTTTGAGGATCTTTGTCATTGGGATTCATCCTCTGGGCACCATGAATGTCTGAACTTTATGGAAATCCATCTAATATTGGTTGAGATGTTTTAAAGTAACAAACCGATCAATATTACCATTCAAAAAGCTTAGCAGCCACACTGCCGACAAATCACCATTCACCACATGCTTTTCTGAAGTACAGTTGATGAAATGGCGGTGCAGACGCTGAACACTGCTGTGGAAGAGTGTCTGTTTCACGTAAATATAATCTAGTACAGAGAAAAACGCCACGAGGACTCACTCGCTCGCTCTCTCTCATCTTCACATACAGTACAGTTAGTAAGTGCATAAATCAAATAACATGCACTTTGCAAGAAATTGCATATTATGCCTAATCAGACTCATATTCAGCCGCCTTTCAAAATCACTGACCACTTCCACTTCTCCAACAAGCAAATTGCAAAGTATTTCTGGCTGTTACGTCACCAGAATGAAAATTATTAGTGTGCAGGTGGCAACTGGGGAGGCAGCCTACTTACCGTCCTGCTTCACATAAAATGACATTCACTTGGGTATGTTTCTTTTTTTTTTTTTTTTAAACCACCAGAGAGTCCTCAAATCACGTGTGTTTCACTCAATATCACTTCAGTCAGTCACACATGTGTTTTGATGCTTGGGGGTGGCGGTGGCTCAGTCTGTAGGGATTTGGCTCGGGAACCGGAGGACGGTTCAAGTGGTTCAAGTCCAGCATGGACGTGGAGCTGGAGTGCTGCCAGTTCACCTCCTTCAAGGTACCGAACTCCTAACTGCTCCCAGGGCGCTGCTATGTGTGGCTGCCCATCACTCCACCATCTCTCCATATTTGCATGTCTATGAGCCCTTTGTGTGTGTGTGTGTTGTTGTTGTTGTTGTTGTTGTATTTCGAGTAAAATGCATATAAAAACGTGAGGGATCAATAAAGTATCTATTCTATTCTATTCTGCTTTTCAGTGAGTCAGTGTCCTGAGACGACTGAGCACATTTTGCTACAGATAAAACACTCTCGCTATAGTAAACATTCCCTCGCAGCATCACCGGAGAGGACACAAGCTGAAATCACTGCCCAGAGCACATGATATTAAATCATGTCTGCCACTACCCTACGGCTGCAGCATGGCAACCATGCCATGCTAACGGCTGGAAGGAGGCTAAATTACGCTCCAAAGTTTGGCAAAAGGTGACACTCTCCTCTCAAGACATGAAAATGGGAGCTCTGGGTACCCACCAGCTTCCCCTTTTACAGATGTGTCCACTTTATGCTAATCCTGTGCAGCTTTAGGCAAAGATGTGTTATTTTGATCTAGTATTTTTGAATATTTCTGCATAATAAAGTCTCTAAGCAGTCTTTGAAGTGCATAACTTGGGTATGACTTGAAGGACTCAAAATTGTAATCCCCATAGTAACCTGTCACTGTATAAAAAGAACAATGATGACCTCAAGGATAATCACAGCCTCATGAAACTGAGACCCGGGGCGTTCAGAGGATGGGTGGCTTTCCAGGGTCTATTGACCATCAGGGAGCATTTTCCAGAAGAGAAGCGCTCGCCATCCTGTCACCAAAAAAGATGAAAATCTCCAAAATGTCAAAAAAAACCTTTGATGCCAAATAACAGCAGACATTTTACTGTGGCCTTCCTCAAAGTCTTTGTGTCTTTATGTGGTATTTTGGTGGGATAGTGAAGAATTTATGATTGGTCAAAGGTGATACCAACTCTGTGCAACAAAAACTGCTGCAACAACTTTTGAGACGTAGCTGACCATGGGAATCATATACTTGTTTCATAATGAGCAAAACTCTTATACACTCCGAACTTTCGGTATTTAAATAGGCAAATAAACAAAACAAATTGTTATCTTACATATCATGACATATAAGATGAGAAAAACTTAGAACATAATCCTGAGCTGTATCTAAAATTAACTTTATCTCCCCGTAAAGACGCAAAAATATGTTTATTCTAAGAAAGGTTGAGTGAAAGATATTGTTTTCATTCCTTTAAGGTTCATTGCAGCTAATGTTAATTGTGTTACTGTGATATTTTCAGAGAGTAAGATCAGCTGGTAACTCTTCAGAAACCAGCACTCAGACTTTCAGCGACACCCCTCAAAGAGGAGAGCAGCCTCTGCCTCATGATGCACATTTCAATGAATGAACAGGACTCTGGGGAATGTTTGGCATTTGCAAATCAGGATCTGAACTGTGAGACTTTTCTCTAAATGTTCTCAGGCCACTCAAAACATATTTTTGGCACCTCCTATTGTAGCACATGATGGACATTAACATGTAAATAGTGCTTGAGGCAGTGGTGCTGATTCACACATTACCCCAAGAGGTTTGTTTATGACTTTTTGTCATAACTTTGGACTGCTTGTCATGTTTAGTTCTGTTAAAGGAAAGAGGGCTAACCTGAAGAACTCCATGAAGGAAAAGCCGTAGCCGTGTTGCTCAGCAATTCCTGCACACACAACGTTGGCTGATGCTCCTATCAATGTGCCATTCCCTAAACAGACAGGAAAACAACATTAAGGATAAACAACATTAAAATAAATCTCTATAAATTTTATATCATCCGGCTCTGAGTTCAGTGGCACATGAAACATGGAGGCATCGTCATCATCACCTTCTTCTTTCACCCTTCTCTCAAGTATTTTCACACATAATCTAGTATAAACTTGTACTTTTTCAAATCGACTGCAGATATTTTGACAGTCAGGGTGTGTATCCATCCTGCCGCTCGATACTGCTCACATCTCAAAAGGTGTCAGTGTGGGGATGGAGCCGGGCGGCAGCAACATCATACCGCCGATCGATACGGTCCTGTCACAGTGCAGTTGATTAAACTGAAACACTGTGACAGCCTTCTAACTCTCTCTCTCTCTCTCTCTCTCTCTCTCTCTCTCTCTCTCTCTTTTCGCGTCCTTCCCACCCAAACAGAGCCACGCTGTGCTGAAGGGGGACGGCCGCCGGGGTGTGGTAGAGCCTGAATAAGGCATGGTTTGAGGGCCTTGAGCTGCTTTCACAAAAAGCGCAGTCTGACATCCCCGGGGAGTGACACAGCTGTACAAAGTGTGGCTGTCACCTGGAGCATATGATGTCTCCTTCTGGCAGGGGCCATCAATAAAGATCCACACCTTTCAAGCAGGGATGGGTCCCCAGTGACTGTAAGGTATTTTAAGCTCAAAGCCAAACAGTCATCGCCCATTTTATACTTTATATTTCATTACATGAAGAGGATAAATAGAGGCTTACCACCAAGGCAGGCTCCCATGGCTAAGGCAAAGATGAGAGGTTTTACTGGCAGGTTCACATCTGCATCCTGACTGAGGTTGATGAGAACTGGAATCTGTGAGCACAAAGATGAATTATTGAAAATGTACGCTGACTTTTCGTGGCTTCAGTTCAGTTTGATGTCTAACCAAACACATACAGTATACACAGGGGCTCCATCTACGGAGTGTTATGTGATGGGCTTTACATGCAACATGCAGTAGGTGATGAGCCGGATCGGATGCCGCCATGATAACAGTGTGTACTCGACCTTGTTGTTTTAGCATTTCGCGAAGACTGTTGGATTATTTGCTGAGGAATTTACTCAGATTTCTGCTTCTCCTCTGAATGAATGAAACATTAAAGCTTTCATGTGCAGCGTAGTAGAGAATGTTGCCATTTGTTCCTGGTGTGAATATCCGTCTCACAAACCGCTAACAGAGCATGCATACACTGAAAGCTTTGTATCAATCAAAATGTGTTCGTTCGTTTGATGACCGTGATGACAAAATGGTGCTTAAAGTTCAACATTATGAGAAATACGATTATTCACTTTCTTGGTGAGTTACGTTAGATGCTGTGTCACCAACTACTTGATAACTTAGCAGAATACAAAAACTAAAAATAGTTTACTTTGCCTGACTCCATCCAAAGCATAGACAGTATAAATATTCTCATTTCACTTTCAGTAAGAAAGCAAATTACTGGTAAATTACTTTTAAAAGAGCCTCTAAATTGATTCATTTATAAATTCAGTCGGGACATGTTTTCTTATCACTGTATTTGGGTGTATTCATGGAGCAGCTGTAGCGAGGAACTGAAAATGTGCAGCACACTTTTAAGTTTAATTCAACGAACAAATACAAAATGCATGATCAGGACAGCTTGCTGAAAATTTGGTCTGATGTCAGTTTCAATGTTGAGTACTGTCGGTTGTGTGTCGTGGCTTCAGCTTACAGATTTTGGACTATTTCTTTAATAAGTCAAAGTCATATGACTTGTTTGAACTCTGTGTGTGTGTGTGTGTGTGTGTGTGATTTCATAAGGATATACTGGAGTGTGAAATTAAAGCATCAAGCTGAAGCCTCTTACCATGGTGGCAGTGAAGGGAATGTTGTCAATGAGAGATGAGGCCAGAGCAGAGACCCACATCACCAAGATAATGGCTATAGCCAAGCGCTGGTCCTCTGGCACCGCCTGAGAGGGGAGATAATAAGAGCGAGAGATAACTGTTACTTTCGTTGACACTCAGACGCACACGCCCAAACCCCACACCCCACTTTCAGCCCTGTCACTGATTTAAATCAAACACACCAATTATGTTCATTCTTTGACACTGAACCTCGCGTCAGGGAGCCGAGCCTTAGAGGATGAAGCTGTTTGAACGCGTGACAAGACCACAGGTGGTGGTGCGGGTGGTGGTCTCTTTTGAGTTTTATCTCAGAACTCTGCTGTACACACACACACACACACACACACACACACACACACAGAGCGAGGCCAATTCTCCACATGTGACAAGCATGATGCTGTTTGAACCCTCTTGATAGTCCCTTCTCTCGCATGGCCAGGTTAAAAGAGGCAATATCTCCCCCTTTCACCTGTCCCCTACTTATATCAACTGAGAAAGGCCACGCAATTCACTCTCAGCATGCTGTCCATTGTTTGGGGAGGCTGTGCAGGTCAGAAACCATGAATAGCACACCACCTGTCATGTGTGATTATTAGACTTACAGAGGCCCACGGTCTAAACATGAGCTGACGTACCTATTACTGCCGCAATTCTCTGCTAAGAGACACATCGCTTGCATGATGCACACAGGCTAGGATATGGGTGAAAATTGCCTCAGACCTCTCCGAGCGTTGACAGGAATCAGATGTAAACAAAATAATTGAATTCAGAGCTGTGCAGAACAAAAGGATCAATATGCATGAAATGCAATATCGCGTCACCTGTGCCCAATTATCAATCGTGCCAGTTGCACGAAGAGCCCTGAGAGGTGATTGGTAAGTCTGGGAATCAAAAGGAAAAACTCACTTTTATAAGCAGCGCAGTCTGTTCTCCAATGTAGTCGATAAGCTGCAGCTGAGCTAAAGCCTGAAAAATGAAGAGGAGAGGATTAATATGGGGGGGAGCAGAGTTAGTTATAGGTGGGATTAAACCAAGAGAAGAAAAAGCAATTTGGCTTTTATTAAGCGGCCATCAGTACACAAAGACAAATCTATTCTTGTTATCGTTATTGACACCAAGAGCTAAATATTCCCACACTGGTGGTCGTTTTTTACGGGGATTGCTCTCTGACACTCTGCACTGTTAAATGGATTCAACGTGTAGTTTTGCCAGGCCCCACATCTACATTAAACACTCCGAGGAGGGAAACAACAAAGCAGTTATTGTGCTGACATTTTCATTTCATCCGTTCACAAGGAGGCTCATGGGTAAAGAAATAGATAATTACTTTTCAGATTGTAATGATTGATTGATTGCTCACTGGCTGACTGAATTTCTGTCACTACCCAGTGTACGGTCAGTAAATCTAAGCGCTGATGCTGTTTTCCTTCAGTATCCCGTGTAGATGTTTGTCGGAGGTGAGTCGAGCTAAACCTGCATTCATCACAGAGCTGGCTCACTTTTTATCTGTTATAATTACCTCTTGTGACAAATGGAGGCTCGAAATCAAAAGTTGTTGTTTGGCATCTCTATTTTTGTATGTGCTCCAAAAAAATATAAATGGACTCTCCGTCGCCAACAACATGTGCCATATCTTAAATACCTCCATCAAAACGAAGAGGCCGGCGAAGAAAAGCAACGTGGCCCACTCCACACGGTGCAAGATGATCTCAAAATCCTGGATGTCAGCCAGAACCAAAAGCCACAGCGCACCCAGGATGGCGATCCAACCTGAGAAACAGAACAAGAAACACCACCTGACATTTCCCTTTATAGCCAGAAAACTCTCTCACATGCAGAAAAAAAGTATTTCATACTCGTATCCAATGGAGACTGAGCTCAATGTGGCAGATTTTCACAGATGTCTAACAAGAGGACATATCACACCCGACACATGGGGATACTTAGGAACCATTAAAAACATTAACATAAGTTCCATCTGCTCTCGGTTCACGTTGTCTTTAATCATAACCCTCAAAAAGAACAGTAACCTTTCTTAAATGTTACAGACGCTACATCCAGGTCTTCATTTCCACTTTTTGCCTTTGTCTTTGCCGCCCCAGAGAAGTCAGTGATTAACAAATATGAAAATGCCACATTTGGTCTGTCTTTGTTGAAGCATTCATTATCACAAACATGTAATTTCAACACATTCTAGTCTGGAGGACCAACGTTGGCACCAGCCAGCGCTTTTTTTTTGTGCATCCACTTGGAGAAAATCTGATTTAACAGGTGAGACTCAGTAATTGCCTTTGGCCAATGGATTTTGGGGAAATAACTTCACAACTGATGAGAATAAGCGATGAAAGGAGAGCGACAAAAGGACATGAAAGGGAGAGTGAGAGAGGGGAAGATTGGAGACAGAGACGCTGATAAGAAGCTCACGACTGAAAGAGAGACTTCACGACATGTTTACATGTTCAGAACCTGCTGAGGCGGTCTTGATAATCTCTGCTGCAGTTCAGCGACAGCTGGGCTGCAAATGTGTTTTTCACAATTTGGTTCTCCAGTGTTTAATCTCTCTCTAAATTACAATAGAGGCTGTTTTGGGGGTAAACGTGGGGCAGTGTTTGAAACGCTGTTGAAATGATGAAATGGTTAACGCTTGCCTGTTTACTGTAAATGTCATGCAGATATGAAGCAACATTAGCATTCATTTGAAGTTGTTGTCGTCCAATATTCACCATCTTTTTAGCTTTTTTTGGTCTCCATGAACTCATTTTTAGCTGTTAAATGTTCCACTCAACTTTGTCTGTTTGCTGTTTAGTGCTGGAAACAATGATGACGAGAGCAGCAAAACCAAAACAACATAGTGAGCGAACAATGGGCTGAAAAACACAAAAGTTTTTTTTCTGTGGATTTCACAAAACAAGTGACCTGTTTCACATAGAAGTGGACATTTTTTTTTTTTTTTACAATTTAATTTCGACAAATATATAAAAATATTGATTAGTGAAGCTTTAAATCGGTCTGAAAACATCGCCTGCGAGCTCAGGCACTGCATACGTACACGTGACATGCCTCACTCTCCACAATCATCCAATCCAAAGCTACTCTTCCAATTTGTCAGTCTATTTAAGCTGCAAAATTTCCCATCTCGCCATTACTGCCCTGCATCAGCATCACCGCCTGCTCTTCTGCCCCACCACCACCACCACCACCCCAGCACCCACCTGCGGGCTCCTATTGAGCTATTTGCTCATCACTCCTCAATATCTCTATGTATACATGTCTGCAGGGAGTGATGATGTTAGAGCCTAGACACCAAACTCTATTCTGCTGCTGCAATAAAACATTGTTGTCTGACAGAAATGCCTTTTTTTTGAACAGTACGTAGCAAACAGAAATTTTATTGCGGGATTGTCCACAGAATTAATGTAAGAGGTATGTAAGATCCTACAGATCTCTCCTTCATATGCACGCAAAGATAAAAACATGACACACGGCTTCAAAACAAGTCAATGAAAAGGGAGTTTATATATTAACATGCCTATAGAAGCTCAGGTTTAACTAAAAAGGCTGAATTCATTTCTGTTTTACAGTTTTCTGAGGGAACTCTGCGAGTTGACATATGAGGTTGTCGTGAACGATTCAGATAGCATTTCTCAGGCGAGTTTAGAGGAGGGTTCAACCTGCTGCAGCGAAGGGGAAGGTCGGCAGGGTTAGAAAACACTACATCTACTACTACACTCTGCCCACAAACAGTGGATCTTCATTAGAGGAAAAGTGTGACATTCCTGTCTTGTATAGATGATGTCTGTTGAAGGTCTTTGTGGATAAAATGTCATGCTTTCCTTCTTACGTTAAAGGCCAACCCTCAGCTAATATACCCATTAGAGAGTTCAGTTACCTCACCGTCGCTTAGTATGACAATGGAAGGCGAAATTCACGTGTAAATTGCATTGGAATGCATGTGACATCTAGCAAATATATAGATTTTTAGTGAAGTATTATCTTGCAGGTTGCAAACACAAGTAGACAATCCAGAGTTAGGGACCCAGTAAACATAAAGTTCTGTGATGGTTTCAAGCAACAGATGTCACAAAGAAAAAAAATCCAGACAAAATATGACACTTTTGATTTTCTCACTATATTGATGTTTTCCCGTGGCTGCACCCAGGAGCAATTAAAAGGAATTAAAAAGAGCTTTTAGGCAAGTCTGAGCAGATCATGATAGACTCATCTATCACGAGCAAGACAACAGTGTCTGAGACAAGAGGTGTGCTGTGAAAAATGTCTCGGCAAAGTTAAGTTAGACAAAACAAAATAATTGAACACAAGGCCAGAGCCAAAAAGAAATTTGTGCTCTGGTTTGAGTATCTTGTAAGCTCATCAACATAAGAAACAGTGATGCTTCAGGTATCCTTTTGCCTTGACAGACAAGACTTGACTTAATGAGCAAAACTCTGGTCCTATCGATGGCCTTATTGATTTCTGTGGTGGCTCTGGCCGCCATCATCTTGGCAAAATACAGCAAAAATACAGCTGAAACTGTTAATTATGCAGAACTTTAAGCCTTAATATAATTTGAATAGGTGAGTTATATAAAAATTCAGACTTAGTTCAGTTGTCAGGAATGGAAAAATTAGCTATAGACACCAAAACTGGTTTTTGTACTTTTTGTACTGTAAGTTGGACATTTTAACATGGGGACTTATGGAGACTGACTCACTTCTGGATCCAGCCTCAAGTGGCCGTTTGAGGAACTGCAGTTTTTGCACTTCCACTTGTAGGTTGCCGCATGTAAGCAACATATCTGAACCGTTCGGTGTTTGTTTAGTGATCTGTGTTATCAAGCAAATCTTTCACAACTAAACTCTCCTGATTTCTGCCATATGGATCAATAAAGTTTCATCCAGCCACAGATGTAACTCACATAACCACAGATACATTAAAGGGATCAAATGACCAGGCAATAATCAGGCTGAAATTAAATCTTACTGTGTGAAGTTAATGAAATTTTAATGAGGCCCAATTTCGAAAACATGTGAATGAATAGACTGCAGTCGTCAACCCTGAGTGTGACCTGCATGCATTAATGAGAGTCGTGTTTGGATAGGCGCCTATCCCTCCGCAGGGACAGAAAACACGCTGCTGTGGGGTCATTCCCATTTAATAAATGTCACACAGAGGTAACCTGAGCAGCGCCTGTAATTAACTGAGCATGTTTGGTGACTGAGTGGCCTCAGCAGAGAGGGGAGAGATGACAGGGTGCGTTTGCATACAGCCATCTTCATTTAGGGATAGTGTTAGCATTAATGAGATGCTGTTAAGGTCGTCCACTGAGCACACACATCAGAGACATCACAGTCAGAAGCGTCAGACGGACAAGATATAACCCTCAACCTAACCCACATGTCCAGATCTGCTAACATGCCCGAAATATGCAAGCAAGCAGATTTAGAGGACTTCCTATTCTCCAGGCATTAGCGCTGAAGTCGTGTTTACATCCAGTGGCTCTCACACAGATGAACTTTGTAACATTTACTGATACTCTCAGTGCCACAGCAAATACTTTAAACTTCTGCTAATGGATTTGTCATTGATTGTCATTCATTCATTCAGCGTTGTAACTGATTCATGTTCTCACTCTGCTGCCTGTTATTTCAGACCTCAGCCTCTCTCCAGCCAGTCTTGAATCCTTGAATATTTTGAATTTTTTTGCCTTTGAGTTGTTCATTTGGGTTCTGCGTTTTTGAACTGTGACACATGGATGGTTTCTACAACCACATTTTGTAAATACATTACAAAATGGTATCAGTTTTTATGACCTCTGATGTTTTAAAAAAAAAAAAAAAACTTGAAATCTGCATGAACTGATTATTTGGGAACATGGGTACAACCATAAACACAACAAACACTGACATATTATCATTTTTAAATTGAAATGACAAACTGTCAGTACACATCTAGCAGATTCTGAGCAACACTTGCAAGTTTTCCTGTCTAACACCTTACACTGTACTGTACTGTTGACGTAGTGTTAACCTACATATGACAAATAAAACTGAAAATGAAGATGTTTCTGGCCACCTGATGAACGGAATTAATCATCCAATATTCACCATTTTTTTAGCTTTTGGTCACCTTCAGCTACGGAAATAAATATTTGTTTCTTTAGTGATTTTTAGAGGCTTTTTATTGTAAAAAAAAAAATGCCAAAAGGTATGCTAATGAGCGAGCCAGAGATTGAACTTAAACAGTTAAGTTTAATTTGATGTGTTGTTATTCTAAATATATTGAGTATAGTAGCTTTGGTGATTGAACTGTCATTTGTGTCAGTATTATTGCTTCCTATATTTTCCAAGAAACACTTCAGAAACATGATTTGTAACACAGCTATTGTATCAAAGTGCAGGTTGTAGATTTACCGGAACATTGTTGTTTAACACAGATTTGAAACCGCAGCGCATGAATAGATGTAATGTGATGGGTCTAAATGCAGCTCAGTATCTGTGTAATTTGTTGGTTGCATTTCCTAGTCAGCCCATTATTTTGGCTCATTTCAAATGCATGGACACAGGAAGCTGTGTTTTCATAATTACATGACAGAACCCATAGGCACGCGGCAAGGCCTGTGAAAGCAGCGCAGTAATGAGACGGTGCTGCACTTACCGAGATCGAGATGAATGCTGGGGACGAAGGAGTTGACAAAGAACATGAAGATCACCACGCCAAGGACGGACACGCATTTCACCAAGAGAACCTTGTCGGTTATTCTGTGCTGTGGAGGAGAAAAGCGTATTCTTTTATCACACGACTGAAGTTTCAAGTTCATTATTGAGATAACATCAATGCGCCGCAGTCACAGCGGGTAAGGAATCTGTCTGAGGTGAAGTATGAAAGCTTACCTTCTTTTGCAATTCTTGAATGTTTTGCTCCCAGTTCTTATCCTCCTGAGAAATTTGTCTGTCAGCAGGAGAGCAACATTTTAGTCTCTCATAAGTTTCATTTTTCTGAGTGTTAAACAGAAATAAACATATAATTCACTGGATGTTTGTGTATCGGATTGTATTGTGCAATAATTGCTACGCCTGCCTGGAAGACATCTTGGACAAAGGGACAAAAAAAAGAAACTATTCTTGGACTTCCATGTTTTTTCTTTCTTCCTCAAACAGATATTCAAAGTGCTCAGTGTAATGTTGCGGTTTAAGCAACTAAATCCTCATTAATAGGCTTAAATTAGAAGTCTCTGTCCAAAAATCAGTAACAATATTGTGATAAATGCCAAATTCTTTGTTCCTTTCACAAAATATGTGCTAAACATGTCTTTATCATGCGTTTCCGTCTCAACAATAACACGTGTATCTTCTGTTTTCAGCGCCTTCTTTTTAACCTTTGGAAGGTTTTCATCATCTTGCGGAGCAGACTTTCCAGGTTGAGCACTTTTTGCATCAGGAGGCATTTCACAGCTGTCTCCTCTCTGCTGGCAGGGTTAATACGCTGAGCCGTCTGCCTCCAAACCAAGATCTCATGCTTGAGCTCTGGAGGAACAGGACAAATGCACGTATGTCAAACACGTGGATTCACAGTCATTACAGCAGCGAAGCTTAGTTAGAAGCCGTATGTAGCATGTTTGTAGTGAGTGTGTGTGTGTGTGTGTGGTGGGGGGGGTGGGGGGGGGGGGGGGGGGGTAATAGCTGCTACAGCTGAGGCCGACTGAGAAGATATAAAGATGTTATGGTCAATATGCTGTGAGCCCCCATAGAGGGACTAATACAGCCAGGCGATGTACACATTGACCAGCTCAGGAACAGCCCGCGTTGAAGCAGAGATACAGCACGAGGGAGCCGGACGCCCGTGTAGATATCAGTAGGCGCCATCCTTTTTCAGGAAGGTTGCTAGGTGACCTTAATAGGATCTAACTGGCACTGGAAAAAAACATTCCTGTAAGCGAATCTTCGCAATTACCAGTCGTGGCAGGGGCTTCTGAGCTGATTTAGCTGCATGCTCTCCTAGGCTGGCCAGGTTGGCAGGAGAAGCGGAAGCTCCACAGGGTGGGATTTACAGATGAGCTATCAGGCCCTGCATTGACCAATCGCTGCGGTGATCAGCAGTGGCTTCCTTCAATCCGCTCCGGGGCTCAGTGTGACAACACGGCTCCTAACAGCCGGTCTTCCTCGCTCCTTAAATGGGAGCTTGGTGACGATGACTGGGAAGCTTGGTGGTCTCTGTTTTAATGATCACCTACTGGGGTTTTTTCTCTCAGAGGGGGGAGAATATCGGGCTGTGGGTAAACACTGATAAGGGTTGACTGTGTTTCGGGAAGAACTGCAAACAATCTCACACAAATATTCCTATTTTATTAGTTTGTGCATTATCTACGTCCCCGAGGTCTCGTATGCAAAGATCTAGAGCAGCAGCGAATAGATGCTCGGATGGAGGGCACAGATATAATCCAAACTAAACACAGCCTGTAGTTTCTATTCTTAGTAAATGATCTCACCTTCGGACAGTGTAATTCCTTAACCAAATAATTGTTTCCTCTGTTAATGGATAATTAAGGAGATGTATAAAAGAACTGTGTAGATAAGCTGAGCATTTTATACAATAGCACAATCTGGGGTGGCTCTCAGGCTACTCTCTGGAAGAGAGTTCACTTCCAACTAGTCAAAGTGAACAGCTGAACATCAGAGTAAATGTTTTTTTTCCAGACTTGGGTGAGTCATCAGACTCTCGACGGAGGCTAGCAGCTCAAAGAGGCAAAAGGTGAAAGTGTTCCATCCCGGTGAATGATGTTGAACTTCACCTATCACCACGAGTGCTTTAATTAAACTAATTTGAAGCCACATTTACCGAGACCAAAACCGCTCCTCCTAAAAGCAGCTGTAAACCTAGTTATAAACTTAAATCATTAACATCTGAGCTATTCCATCATGACCAGAGAGATTTTCTCTTTTATTAACTAGCGCGTTGTATAATCCAGAGGTGTTTTATCTGAGATGACCTGGCCCTCGGACGACGAAAATGAGAACGCAATACTGTGGAAATCACCTGAGACAGAGCGGGGAAAGTCTTCAATTCAGAGGGCGCCATACATCATGTGTGGGAGTTCGAGGGCTGAGGCCATAATGCCGAGTTAATTAAGTATCTTTGAGGTCACTGCATCGCCCGAGAAGGTGAATAGATGTAGTATGTAGCTATAGTATGTGCACTGATGCTCTTAAGGAGTTAATACACTTCATGATAATAATCAAAAGCCGTCGTAATTGATTTTAGATTGTGCCACATCCTGAGCGATCTACAATTCAGCTCAATAACAACACGGTAACTCAACATTCATGGCTTCAAACAAATCATCGTCCGCATAGAAAATGGTTTCGTGTTTTTATTTGAACTCACCAACTATTTCAATGGACTCTTTGTTGTAGAGTTTTTTGTTCCAGTAGAGCATCCGCAGGAAAGGAAATGAGGTGAAAAGGACGAGGCATATTCCAAGGAACATGTATCCTGTGAAGCTGGCGAAATCAATCCCCTGTAAGAGAAAGAATTATGGTGCGTTAGACGACGGTCTTTTAAAAATGCTCTCACATTTCATTCAGATATGAGCATTACTGTGTTGGCGTCAGTCAACTGTCAGTCACTGGAAGACAAGGAAGACAAGTCATGTCTTACTTTGTGAAGCAGGTTCAGGAATGAGGTTCATTCTCTGAGACAAAGAAAAGGGATGCAAGCAGGTGCAGGTGTAACCTCTAATCTACATATTTATTACATCACAGTAAAGCAGCCATTAAAATAATTACAGTTCTCCATGTTTGACGAAGAATACTGTTAAGATATACACAACGGCATTATAATAAGTAGCAATATGTGAGAGTAGCCTCGGGAAAATGACACAAAATTGATCACTGCACACAAAAGAGTGATGATAATTGCATCCTTGAGGTTTTTTTTTTCCACGTACACTGAGCTCTAGCTTTGCGTGGAGCACATCTTACTTCCTGCATGAGTAAGAAATAGCAGCTGAGGTCGTCCTCAAAAGTGAGAGCTAATTGTTCCCAGAGAATCATTATCATCAAATATTTCCATGGAAATGTGTCTTTGTATGACATGATGCGAATAACATACAATTTCTAAACGATAAAGCCCTGTGAGTGATTTATACTGTCTGTATTCCTTATACTTGCACAGTATGAAGAATAGTGATAAAACTGGTTAATAGTGACCTCTACAGGATTTGCAATTTCAAGTTGCAACAAAAAGATAGAAGGAGGAGAGGAGGGGTGATACGATGAAACATGCAGCAGGACAAACCAGCACAGATAAAGATGCTCTCGCATAGTTTTTGAGCATGAAGCCTGTGGTAAGTGTTTCATTAGTTGTGCAGCAGATTAAATGCCCTTCATGTCATAGTATCTAATAACATCGCTACGTCACCTGCTCGCCTCGCTCTTACAACACAGATCTGACTACTCCTTTACCTGCTCTCTCAGTCTGCTGGGACGCTCATGCAAGACTTCTATAAATGACTCTTATATCTGTATCTCAGTCTTTAACATGTTTTCAGTCAGTCCAGTGTCTCAGTAGCCACTAAAGGATCTAAGTTTGTCTGTGTGTTTGCTGCTGTAATGTATCTATTTGCAGCAGTAAACCTGTGAGCTGCTGTGTCCGTATATATCACAGCCAGTGTCAACGACTCTCCTGACTGGTTGGAGGAGATCCATCTGGCAAGGAGATTCACCAGTGTCCCTCAATAAAAATGATACCAAAAGCAGGTAGAGATTTTGTATGCGCCATGCTATCTTGCTCTATAACAAGTCAAACACAAGGACGCTCTGATGAGGGGCAGAATCACCTAAACACACACTTTGCAGCTGTGCCATTCTTTCTATCTCTGGATTTCTCCCGAAAATCCCCTCGACACAAACAAGCGAGCGCGCAAACAAACAAACAGATAAGCAAACCGTGCATGCACACACAAGCTGTCCTTATCAGAGGCCAGACATGACTGAATGAGCCCGCCACCGCTGCTGCTGCTGCTGCTGCTGCTGCTGCTGCGTCCCCGCGGTTCTGTCACCTGGGAAACCGAGCCAAGACAAACCGGACAACGGGCCACGGGAGCCCGGATGCTGTAGGAGCTACTGTATACCGAAGGAGACCGCATACTGCTGCTACCCACAAAGGCTAAAATGTCAGGCGTGGTGAACAGATGCCACATCAAGCAGCTGGGAAAATGTCATCTCTTCTAGTGATGTAGCATTATGCCCCTCAGAGTATAAGAAGAGTGAAGGTTATGAGAAGAGCCTACAAGTCATTGCCCTTTTCAGACAGCGTCAGGCTGCTCAGTAAAATGTTCTTGCTGCTGTTTAGTGACATCATTTTTGTCACAGTCCGTACAATAGATAAATAAAGACAACATGGCTGAGAGAAGAGGAGAACTGAGTTCAGGAAGAGACAATTCTATTTCAAAGAGCCACTAAAACACGTTCAGGACGTGGGAAACATTGTTTATCACCCTCAGCCTTTTCGGTACAAAGACACAGATTGTCACAAAGGTCTCAACTGAGTTTGATGTACGTCATCGACTACGGGAAACGAGATGGGCGTTCAGTTACACGGTTTCACACACTGTTGCATCAGAGGTGAAGCTCTGGTCTCTCCTTCAAGTTTAATCAGACACTAATCCTACAGGGAGGGTCTCCAATGTGTCCTGACACGGGGAACTTATAACGACTGTATAAGCTGTATGACATGACAATATTCATGATGAAACAGGTACGAGGAGGTGCAACGTTTGGCTATAGGAAGTCTGCTACAGCGACAGTATGTAACACCGGTCAGGTGTTACAGTTTCTTTCTCCACCGTTTTGACATTTTTAATTCCCGTGATTTATGACGGCAGCAGCAAACATATAAATTGGTTTCACTGCCACTACATCTCCATTCATCACCTGCACATCAACATAAATAAGGGTCATGACTCATGATTGTATAAATACGTAGAGAGATTGTGCTGAACGGAGATGTATACAACACAGCAAACACAGATGATTAAATTTACCCCGAGTGCATTCCCATAAGATACTTGCAAATGTCTGTATGTAGACTATAAATGTGAGTCCATAATAGGTCATGAATATCAGAGCTTATATGAGGAATATGAAGACAAAAACATGAAGGTCTACTTTAAGGGATACAGTAAGTGCTATTAATTTGTAGTGTAAAGTATCTTGGTATGTATCTCATAACACTTACCCATGCCAGGCAAGAAAGGACACAGAAATCCTGAGTATTTCATAATTTCACATTCCCGAAAGAGCAATCTGAGTACATGGCCAAGTAACCAGCTTAAATGTCACAACAAATATAAATCAAAAAGTGTCTTTGTCCTTGAAAAGATTTGATCCTACAACAGTGACATTTGAATTGCTCGCAACGTCCGTTTAAATAAACAGCAGACAAAGTAAACGTGGCAACCAAGCGGCGACCTCTATGGCTGTAAAATTAAGCTTACGTGGAAGTGCAGTTCCTCGAACGGCCACTTGAGGCTGGCTACGGAACATGTCAGTCTCCATAAGTCCCCATGTTAAAATGTCACAGCAGAAATAAACATGTTTACAGCCTGGTACAAAAAACAGTTTTGGTCTCTATAGCTAATTTCCCCGTTCATGACAACTGTACTGAGGGTGAATTTATATACAACTCACCTGTTCAAATTATATTAAGGTTTAAAATTATGCAGAATGATTGACACATGGGTGCCGTCACAGGTGGTTTGTTTGAGTAACCAAGCATCATTTAGCCCGGCTACAGCAACAGTCTGAGATCTCTTAAAGGACTAGTGTGTCGGATTCAACTGCCTCTTGAGGTGAGTTTGCAGATTGCAACCACTCCTCTTCAAAAAATGTAGGAGAAGCTACGGTCGCACATCTGTAGCCAGCGTTTAGTTTGTCCATTCTTTGTAGAGGAAATGTGGATTGTTTTTGTTTGCTTGTACGTTGAAGCCGCATTTAGTCCACACAATAGACACATTACAACGTGGCCCTCCCATTGGAGTCTTCGTTATTGCCATCAATGAGCTATGTCTAAAAAACTAAAAGCTGTGTTAAGCTTCAGAGCTGGATGTTGAATTTTAGTCGGACTGGCAGCATCAGATTCCCTTTCACATTACAGGGAGTCATTTGATTTAACGTTACAAACAAAATAACTCTTAAGTGGTGCTGTTGTCCCCGTCTGTCGCAGCAGAGTTGTTTGGATTAATAACTGCCAGATCTGTTCTCAGTGTTCAATTACTGCCCTGTAATGACAGTAATAGATGCTCCTTTCATAATTAACCAAACACCATGTCATAAAATGAGATTTTCGCAACATTTAAGTGCCAACCAGGCTGTCAAAAAAGCTGACGGCAATCGATCAGTACAAACACAGTAACTTCATCAGTGCAAACACAAAAACTTATGAGGGAAAAGTCTGAATAATTCATCTTTTCATTAGGACAGTGAACTTTACTTTTTTCAAAATCTCTCAATGACACTGGATTGAAATTAAGCCACAAAGTCCATGAATCAAACTAATATTTCTGCCTGAATTTAAAAAAACTTATACAACACAAACATATCAACATATCAACATATCAACACAAAAAAGATCAATAGAGGGGTTACTGTACCATCTGTATGACTCAAACAGCGATGACCCCTTCGTCTTATGATTCTAAGTCATGAAGAGCATTATGTTTGCGTTACTGAGCGTCTGGTTCATTTGTCAGATTACACCGAGCAGATCTGTAGCAGTATATTAGTGCAAGTTTAGGCAGAAAAAAGCTGTGAAAGTGCCTACTTCTTTGCGCAGGTCCTGATTTGATACTATAATCACATTGGGTGGATCTCCGACAGCTGTGGCAGCCCCTCCGATGTTGGTGAAGATTACTTCTGCAATCAGGACATGTCTGGGGTCTAGATTAAGCACCTCACACAACCTGCAAAATCAGATAGAGACAGAAAAGCCCTTTAGCCCCGATTATATTGGGACGAGTGGGAAAAAATAAATACAGGAACATAAAAAGGAAATTGGAAGATAAAAAAAAAAAGCATTGGTCCTTTAACATCGTGGCTGTAGAGGATATCCACTCTAATTTCAGTCAAGGCAAATATAATCTATACTCTGACCTTCTCGATTTTGAGAACTTAATAATGGTTTATTGTGTGGACTCAATTCAAGGACGGGAAATAGAGGCACTAACAATGAGGGATAGAGGGAGGTGGGCGGCACACACACGGCTAATTTGTAAGACACTGCACTAAAGTAAATTGTAGCCTCCGTGTAGTAGTTCTGTTTTTAGGATTGTAATGTTTTCAGTGAGGAGGTCGTGATCTGATCGTGGCTGAAGCGACTATTTAAAAGAATACTGTGAGGTTACTGGACACTAATCACCAATCAAATGCAAAAAAAAACCACAAACTGTCCAGTGTCGGATGAGTAAACTACTCAGCAGGTGGTGCAGCGGGCGTGGTGGAAGCGGTTTCACATAAATGTGGGTCCATTTCGGCACAGGTGCAGGTACTGGGACATTATTAATGGCTATACTGAACCTTATGGTGACAGGCGTGAAAAGCATCATCGTGGTCACATTGTCCAGAAAAGCGGAGAGGATGGCGGCGATGAGACAGAGGATGATGATCATTGGCCACACTCGTCCTCTGGATAATTGGTAAGCCTGCAAAGAGAAGTGATATGATAATGATTCATTGTTAATGGCACTCGGCAACCAATCAAGTGTACGTCTTGATTCACTCACAGTACATTTGCAGTAAAGTTCTGACACTGAGATGTGTTTTAGCCTGTCAGAGCTTCAAGAATATAATAGTGAAACATCATAAATGAGTCCTTTAATTCTTACATTTCCATTACGAGAAGTAGCACAAGAGGGGGTACTCAAGATTCCCAAAATAGCCACTAACATTGAAACACACACAGATTCACACTCAGTCTTTAATGCCAGCCTTTTCCCCCGTGGGAGTGGCTCAAGATGGCCACCTTTTGTATGTAATAGTACGATGTGTCAGAGCTGCTCAGCTGTTCTCGGGGAAGGTATTTTAATATGGAGTGCCTGCCCCTCTCCAACTCGCACTTAAAATTCATGAGCCTGCATGATCCCTCTGTTCTCCTGGTTTGAGTGCTACTGTACCTGAAGGACAAAGGCACTCACCCTCGCTCGCCATCTATGCAGAATATTCAGGATTAAAACTGAGCGCCCCAGAGCTGTTTCTCTGATGGGAGGAAACTGTGACCTTGTGCAGAGAGGATGGAGGTCTTATCTTTTACTGTAGAGTAATAGACTTACGTGAGAGTCTGTGTAGATCTGTGGTATAGTGCCAATAGAACTTTAAAGTCCTGAAATGTGTGAAGACACAACTCTACATGAAGCAATTAACAATTAAAGGACCAGTGTGAAGGATTTAGTAGCATCTAGCGCTGTCGTTGCGGATTGCAACCCCCTCATGTACTTTGCCAAAGGCCCTATCTGGAGTCAGTCAGTGTTTAGTTTGTCTGTTCTGGGCCACTGTAGGTTCAACATGGCAGACTCTGTGGAAGAGGAACCATATCTGCAGATATAAAAGGCTCGTTCTGGATCAGCTACATATGCAACACGGTCTGTGTGCACTGCAGCCACTGAAGCTAACTGCGGCCGTTCTAGTCAATGTTTGAGACCCTATGGGCACTTCA
The DNA here is from genome assembly GCA_028641955.1 of Protonibea diacanthus. NCBI lineage: Eukaryota > Metazoa > Chordata > Actinopteri > Sciaenidae > Protonibea > Protonibea diacanthus. The sequence goes on along the minus strand of CM053979.1, from coordinate 6,778,704 downwards.
GAAGCAGCTTCCTGCTACAGCAAGAATCCACGGCTGTTTTTTTGGTTGTTTTTTGATGGATGCCGTAAGCAGCTTGTGTCAATCTGCACAGAGCAGCTCGAGCTGATCGTAAGTCAGACACTGAAAATTCATAGAGAATGCAGTCGATTTTTCAAAATAAAACAACTGGTGCAAACTTCAAAAACAGCCAAAAGGGAAACAATTTAACTATGTAGCATGTTTACATATTAAGAAACACATAAATCATGAAAAGAAATGATCAAATCTGAGCAAGTTAACAAAGTCTGATGGGCAAAATGCTTCTGAAGCGCTCCTGGTGGAGTTTGAAGTCGCATGGAGAACAGACCAAAACAGTGACAGAGACGTGCCCGGTTTAGCTTTGCCGTATTTACACTAATGAAAACATAGTTATGCATAAAATATTTAACTCAACATCCATACAGTAAGTTACTATTAAATAAAATCTACAATTACTGTTTATGGTGCTGTATACCTTCATGCACAAAACGTCAGACTGTCTCCATTTATTGCAATGATTTTGTTGTTTTCTGTGTCTTGTACCGGGACACATCATTATCATCATCATCATCGCTCACCTTCACAGCACAATAATCAAAGAAGCCAGTCTCTGAAAAAATGGCCACCAGCACCATCTGGAAGAAAACAGGACACATTTCTTTAAAAACCAAAAAAAAAAAACAAAAAAGAAAAAACAACCATTTTCCATTATGTAACAGGATTATATGTCACCCTGAAAATAGTTGCCACAGACAACAAGATGGTGCTCACGTAAGAGACTGTGGTCAGTAAGACAAATCTCTCCGCTGTGCTCCACTTTCAGGATGGTTGGATGTTTTTGTTTTTTTTTACTTTATTATTAGACCCATTATGGCATGACAGCAAAATGAGTGCTAAGGCCAAAAAACAGTCAGAAGGTAAGAAACTCCAAACTGTTCTTCTTTGTATAAAGTGAACTCTGGCGCATATAAATATATGGTATCTTTGACATGCAGTGCCTTTAGCTTTGCTACATTCCTCAGACTGAGATGAGAATTTCTGTGGCAGCTGTTGACAGTGGAAGTTGTCCAACCAAAAGAAGCTACCATCTGTGGCCATGCATCAATATGAAATTTATTTTCATCGATCTTCTGTGTGAATAATGAATATTTTGTTCGAGATATGATGTGATGTAAAGTTACAACGTGTCAAACAAAATCCAGTCTTGCTTTTTAGGCATACTCATGAATGTTTGTTTCCATGGAGACTAGACACAGAAACGGACAGAAAGTGAAGTGAAGATGTCAGACGGTGACGGTGATAGAAAACAGAGGAATGCTTTACTAGCCAGGCTGTCCGACAGAGTAAATTAACATATAAAAAACATGTTTGACTTCTAACCATGCCGAACAGAAGAGCCAGCGTCTCGTAGTCGATCCACTCCACCACAGTAACTAGACTGGGCCGCTGTGGAGGAGACAATAATTAGATTCGACTGAGATTTATTAACATATATCACACAATAAAGCAGCATCAGTTAACAGTATACGCTAAACTTCCTGGCAGGTTTAACAGATGTATGTGTTGTCGCTGTATTTGAGCAGTGCTATAACTCCTCTCTGGCCCAGATTCTGCCTTTGGGTGCTATCAGTCTTGTCTCCACAGCAAACATTTCCACTTGCTTGCTGCAGGAAAAGCACAGGTGGAAGTCATAACACTAACGAGGGCTCTGTTTCACTGAAGTGTCCCGGCGAGCTGCACAAACTTGTACCTGTAAATAATGTTATTAATTACACCCGTGTTTGCAAACTATGTTTTCCAAGTTGACACATTCCTGACCTTTGGATTATAGGAATTAATAAAACATCTACCTGATGCCCTGATGATGAATCATCTTTTCTTATACATGCAGTGTGAGTATGTGAACACAGCTTGATGATGAACACCACAACCGAGTCCATATGAGCTCCCTCCTTTTGGGTCATTTACATTTTTTTTGGTGGATGGTGAGTTAAGCTGTTGTAATTTTAGCCAATGAAAGATTTAATGTAATTTTATGAGGAAACCTGATCAGCAAGGAGCTTAAGTTATTAAGTTTAAGGTATCATTTATTTATTTTACAGCTCACTAACATAGAAAAGTAAAAAAAAAAAAAAAGACTCACATCACCGATGATAGCCAGAGCTGCTAACGCTGCCAATGATCCCAGCATGGCTGCCAGAGTGCGGTGCACAATCTGAAAATTCAAGAGATTCACCGAACACTTAGCTTAATGCCTCTGAATAAGAAAACAGCAAACAATACAACACTTAATAACTGGCACATAAGTCACATTATTAAATTTTTCCATCTACTAGTAAATGAAATGCCAGAAATGTCACGTGAGCACTGTGACTGAAGACGTTTCTGCAAAGTTTTTTTTAATTTGACATGTTTTTGAAGTACACTGCTACTCATGTTTTAGTTCATTTTATTTTAATCTGTTCTTAAATAAACTTAAATAAAGATGACATGCACTGCATCTCAAACTGTGGACTGTAATTCCCAAATAAAATATTTCTCAAAATAAAGTCTGATTTACAGACAGGAAACGATGAGTCAAAAAATCTAGTTGAGGCTTGTGTCCCATTAGATTTATGATGATGTCATTTTCTTCTGTGAAAAACGTCAAGAAATGCAGAACTTCAAGGAGAAATTACAGACATGACTCCGTGATGCTGTTTATAGCCGCCCTCCTCCACCCGGCTCCATCTCTCCTCTCATGTATGATGCATCCCATCATTTAAATAAAATTGAGGCCTGTGATAAGCATGGATGTATTATCAGACGTCAGAGCTCTCTGACATTTATACCATCTCAATAAATTGTAGGAAAGTTGGTCAGTTTATGTATAATCAGTCTATTCAAGAGAAAATGGGACCTCTGGGTTTTGTCTTGACCTACATGGACGGTTAAATGACTTCCATATAACATGCATTGTCTAAGGCGCTTTTTTTTTTTGTCATGTTTAGGTCACATTCAGACAAAATCCAGTTATAAACTCAGATTTTTCCATTTATTTGAGCAGGGCAGGGCGTTTTGGCTGCTCCCTTTGTTTGACCATAGAAAATCACAATATCCTGCATGTGAGAGAAAGCTTATGTGATCACCCATTAAACTAAAGTTTAATGTAAAAAAAAAAAAACAAATGTCTGCAGAGGAGTGAGACATTCACAAGTGGAAATCTGACAGGGCTGAAGTCAGATGACATCTCGCTGATGTCTGAATAGCCATGCACTGTATATGCTCTTCTACTTTCGAGACAATCCCTCGCACTTTCAATTACAGCCTCAGCGAGCGGACCTGTCAGTGACAGAGATGACACATGAGTGTGTGTGTGTGTGTGCAGAGTGTAACTGTGCTGTCATCTCTCACAGCCCGCTGTTGACATTCACACCATGGTATTGCCCCTCAGCCGGCACAGCTTAGTGAGTTCACACCTTGTCAAGCTCGGGGAGATTAGCCCGTCTAATTAAAACCAAACACTGACTGTAAATGAATGAAAATTACACATGTGCTGTATATCCACAGTATGTATGTATAAAGTGAGAGGCTAGTGAGGAACGCGTCAAAGTAATGACACAGAATATATGCAGAATGAACTATGAACTGAATAATAATCAATCAATGATTGTTTATGTTAATAAGGGGGATCAGATCGGGCAAAAATGTTCACAGTCAGCCTGAAACGTCTCTGAAACTGAGACTATCCAGGTAGATTCATGGACTAAACTCTGATACTCTACCTGTTGTGTTCTCGCTTTGTTTATTTCATGTACCCAGCTTCTAAACACGAAGAAGTTTAATTTGGTTTGTGTCCGAGAGTGAGACAGCAGTGGTCTAGAGACACGGACAGTGAATGAGACTGAGTGAGGTCGTTATCTGAAAACGTCTGTTATGATTTGGTGCGTATAAATGAAATGTAATTAAATTGAACATGAATTTTCTTTCTGGTTTTGTTTTTGTTTTTCATGATTAAAAAATAATTTTCTATAAATAAGCATTATATCAGTTTTACTTAGAAAACAATAAGAAACTACAAATTAAATGTCAGTGTTTAATTTAATTATCACTCACTAGCATTTTGAATTAGTGTGACCCATTTGAAGCCTTGCACACCTACAGCACACAGGTGTCTTCCATTATTACGGTCAGGCAAAGTCAACATCCTGATGTGTTCTTGTTAAATGTGATGGATGATGGAGATGGAAGGAAATCCATCAGTCAAGAAAAAGCCTGAACTCGACTGCTCAAGAGAGATCTAATCAGGCGAAATGAAAACAGCTGTGTGGATGTTACATTTACAGTATATTAGTTCAAGCTTCCTCTGATTGCTTCCAAAAAGGCAGCAGATACTGCACGGAAAAACATCACAGGCCATTTACCTCGAAGATGATGAGAACGTAGACTCCAGTCAGGATGATTCCAGCGATGGCCACCTGTGTCTCCACACTGACGTAGAGCGACTGGTGGGTCATGGATAACGGCACCACCTCATTATCCTGCAGGAAGGCCTGAACCGTGATGATGATGGGGTCGCTGTGCCGGGGAAAAGGAAGCGGCACAGAATGACGTGCATGTTTTTGTTTTTACTGAGTATCATCAGTCCAAGAACTGAACTCAGAAATGTTTATGATGTTTGCCAGCAGAGACAAAACAGCACGAGGACTTTACAATATATTATGAAGCTGTCCAAGAAAACACTTCCAATAATAACGGATCAATACATGATGTTATGTGGCATAAATCCACCTATTTTGTGGAGCGTCCTGTCAATTTAGCAACTTTTAGACGATCGATGGAGCTACAAAAGGATTTTTATGTGACAAATGAATCAGTTTTATCACATAATATTGACTCTTTTTACAATATGAGTCTGAGTTTGATGTCTTTCTTTTTGCACCTGATCCTGCTTAAACAAATGATGCTTATAATCACTGAATCTGCTGGTGAAGGTGTTAGCCGTGATGTCTGTACGTGTCACTCTTCTGTATAAATGAATATATGAAGCATTATAACTGTACAAGGTTTGCTTCTTCTTAAAAACTATATAACAAGCCTCAAAGAGCTGCTGTTTAACGTCTGACAGTTGTATCGGACTGCACTATATTGTACAGGTGTTCTTGTTTTTGTGCGTCTACTACTCATTAAGGGCTGTATGAAAGTCACTGGAGTGTGAAGGGAGGTTAAAGCAATGCCCTGCATAGCACGACCCATTTTCTGCACCCCTCCTTCAATCTAATAACATTCATTCAGTCTGTTTTGTCCTAGAAACAGGTCTCATTGGGTTGTTGATGTTATGTTTCTGTTATATGATACGTGGTTATTTTGAGTTTGTAAAGAGTTCGATGTTACAAAGATAACGTGGAAAGAAAATTTATCAAATCTGTACGATGCTTGGCTGTTATTTCAAAGGACCAGTGGAGTTACACAGTCCCTTAAGTGGCCTGACATAGAAGCCAACGTGCATGTTAAACTCAATCTGCGCAGTGTCATTCATCGTTCTCTGAGTACCTGCTGAGCATCTCAAATGTTTTTGTCATCAGTATCTGGTCACTCCGTTCACCATGCAGAGGAATGGTCCAGTTATGGATCACCTGTTCACAAACAGCAAAGGATGAACGATTATTCGCCTTTCCGTGCTCAACATTTCACAGATGATCCAGCACACAGGCGCCCCTCACCTGTTGAGTCCTCCTCCTCCGCTGTCCCGCCTGCTCGGTCTGCTCCACCTGGATCAGGATGTACTCCTGGTTGGTGAGGTCGATCATCCCTCCCGTGAAAGGCCCTCCAACCTGGAGCTTCAGCAAAGCGTTGTCTCGAAAATCTGTCAGGTTCATCGCTGTACGACATGTACCGTCAAGTCAAAACGAACAAATGTTGAATGTGTATTTGTGTATTTGAAAGGAGGCCGGTATTAAATGTTTCGCAGACGACTATTTCTTTTCAATTGAGTTTTTTTTTCTGCTTTTTGGAGATTACATTTGGAAACTGATTAAAGGCTCTATAAGGAAAAGTAATCTCGTAAAGTGTGCGGTGTTCCTCTTCAGTCATTTTTAGAACATGATAAAGACAATAGGATCCTCCCTCCTTGTATATGTGACTCACAGACTGAAGTACACATTGAAACACAGCAGCAGAGACCAGGATTGCTACCACTCCCTCTTATCTCCCTCTTATGTTCCCCTGCAGCATTCAATCTGATTAAAGCCAGATGAAAATGCACTTTTATTTGTTTCTTATTTCAGAACATATAACATAAAATACCAATGTGCTTCGACAGCGATGCGGTAGGAAAGGATACAGAAACTGTCTGTTGAAGAGACCGCCAACATCCTCCAGGGGTTGTCTCGATCTGGATACATGCTGAAGAATAGCTGAAACCAGAATACGTGCGTAAACATACAATTTACACGAGATACTGAGAAAACATGAGAAATTCAGTAAACGCCTGATGTAGCAGAGTCTGCATGCTAAACCACAAGCAGTAGAAGTCGACTGCTGTGTGTGATTTCACATAAATTCAACGCCGTACAGAAAGTGTGCTGTGTGCACCAGAAGCAGAGTTTACACAAAAAAGAGGGCTAAGCTAACAAATCTAGGACATTTCCCTGCCTTCTGCCCAATTAGACTCAGCTTCATCTCATTTATAAGACTAGCAATTAGAGGAATAGTTCAACATTTTGGGAATTAAACTTAGATTCCAGCTGTGTGTGAAGTATGAAGCCGAAGCCAGGAGGCGATTAGCTTGGCTAGCCTAAAGATTGAAAGCAACTAGGCTAGCTATCTCTAAGCTTAATATATTTCTCCACTAATTAACACATAAATATAAAAGCAGCTATTTGTGGTTTAAGAGTCTTGCGTTCACAGTGAGGTTGCTATCAAACTAGACAAGGTAGCTACAGAGAGGGACCAGGCGAATGGATGAACTGTTCCAACATATAAAACCACAAATAATTTAACTTTTTTATGTCTCATTAGTGACATTATGACGTGAGGTAGATGTATATTTGAACTTAAGACACAGCCATGCTGTTATTTGTTGTTTGTCCTTCACCAATAGTGTCAGTTATTTTGGAGGGAAAGAGCTACAGTACTTACGCTGCAGAGAACGACGATGGTAAACATTGTGGCAATTTTGGCGGATCTGAAGCACCATCTGACAAGACAAGAAAAAGCAGATCGTCAATAGAAAGAAACATGAACAATATACGGTACGTTTCCAACCTAGAGGTCAGGACCCGCACAAGGGGTTACAAGAGTAATCTATGGCACTGTTTCTCAAACTTTTTACACTGTGTACCACCTCAGAAATCATCAGGCTTTCAGAGTACCACCATTATGACTGACGTTAAAATAAAGTAGCGCAGGCCGAGCCTTTCAGCTGCAGGCAGTTCACACAGGAGGCAGGTTTATTACTAATGGGAAGATTATTTGCAAAACATATTTTAAATTACATCCCAGAGTTCATTTTCATTAGAGACTTTGTAGTATTTTGATAATAATTATGTTTTTAAATTAATTTATTTCATTTTTAAAAAGAACCAAAAAAAAGGTACCATTACAGGGAGGTCACATACAGTACCACCAGTGGTACCATAGTTTGAGACAGGTCTCTAAAACATGTTCAAATTAAGCACTCAAAGGGGAAAATCACTCCTCAGACTGCTTAAAACTCAGTCATGTTTGCAAGTAGACATAGTTTCATACTAATGGTTGAAAGGAAAAACCACCAGTATATAAAATATTCCAGTCAGTCATAGTTTCCTACAGGCAGCATGAGGGTGTCTCACCTCATACTGCTGGTGAGTCTGAAGCTGAGGTTGAGGTTTTCCAGAGGGTCATTCTTCTCCGAGGAGCTGGAGCGGGACAGGGACAAGCTGGTGACCTCGCTGCCCAGCCGGTACCTCTTCTCCAGGTCCAGGCCACTGTTGTCCCAGGGTTCTTCCCCTCCAACGAAGCTTGGGTCATGCAGGGTCATGTAGGTTATACTGGAAAATAATAATCAGTGTCAGTCATCTGAGCATCGGCTAGTATATCTTCAGTGAAAGATATAAAAACATTGGGATTTTAAGGACACCAGCTGTGGATGTGGGCTCTGAAATTGAAAAATGTTCTTAATACGAAGCAGCAAAAAAACATGTCGATAAAAGATGAGCAGTCTATAATCACAATTTCATTACACGTGTTCAACTGAAACAACGTAAGAAGGGTTGTTGTTGTTATTGATGTTACAGGTTGAGCCAGTTCATTAAAATACATAATTTAGTTGTTTTTTTTAAATGATAACCTGTAAAACTGCTTCAGATACATAATTTCTAGATTTTACATGTTCATTTTCTTTTTTTTTCTTTCATTTTTTATTTCACAGTGTTTCACTCGATGAATATTGGACACTTTGAGGCTCCACATCAGATTTATAATCTGAAGGATTTACTCACCTGTCATCTTGAGAGAATCTCAGCAGAGGCGACCTTTCCGTGAGGTTGGCTGAATTACTTTTTCCTCTGAGAATATTAACCACGCTGAAATTGTGCCTGACAAGAAAAGCCGCAACAAAACACGACGAGTTAAAGTCAATCAAAAATAATGAATCTTTTCAAAAAACTTTTTTTTTTTTTTTTTTTACTTTGACCACAATAGAAAAAAAATCTCCCAGCTGTCATGACACAGCTGTCAGTCACCAGTTAGAGCAGTTTGTCAGACCCTTTGTAACCCGTGGGTGGCAGAAAGGTGGGTGAGCAGCTGGTGACTCGACACCTGAGGAGATCATTAAAGTGTCTTTTGTCACCCTGCTGCTGCACTGTATCCCAGAGGCTCCTGCAGGCTGCCGCCCTCAGAGCATCACAGCTGGGTCTCAACCAACAATCATATCCACACACACACACACACACACACACACACACACACTATATTTGTCTTCATCACACTCACACATACACACGTGCATTTAAAGCTGCTTGTGCTGAAAATGTATGTTTCTTTAAGAAGCGGCACCGATGTCGTGCTCTGCCACGTAAAGGTCACCAATCCAGGATTTCATCAAGACCACGGTAATCTCAGAAGTTACTTTGTCAACGTCATGAGCCAACCCACTGTTAGACTGATATCTTTCTGAACATTAAAGGTCTCCTGTGTGACGTCACCCTCAGGTTTCTGTTGTTGCTGACCACCGACATTTGAGGAACTGCCTGTCAAAGGAGTGTGAACTTCCTTGACACAGCAGCAAGTCTTTTAGTTTTGTTTGCAGAAGCATTGCAGGATAATTAATGAATTACGAGGAAACTGTGTCGGGTAGTTACTTTGTGATGGTTTGGATTAACTTTCTGTTGTACTTTGGAGGTAATTCATTCATAATACTTTACTTGTGTTGCTATTATTATCATACAAATCTGGCAGACATTACCAAACACACTCCAGACAGATGGATGCTTTGATTCAATGAATGTGGCAAGGGTGTTGAATAAAGGAGTAGATTACATTACGGAAGTCTGCCACATTAATCCTCTTAGATACTCTTATACAACTATAAAGAGATTTACTGCATGTCTACAAATGTTCTCTCTCCTCTTCTTTCCCCTGACATGACTCTGATCCTGTCCCCGAGATGTGACTTGGCATGGAGATCGCACACTCGCACTTTACGGAGGAGTCTTTAAAGGATATCGAGCCCAGACAGACCTGAACCTAAAAATAGAAAGAATTATACAGCAGTCTTTTTAGGATAAGGGCCATTCAGTGTGATTAATATTGACCAATGGAAAATAGGTCATATGTTACAGGAGCTGTTTTTCTTTTCTACTGATTTATTTGCAATATATATACTAATCTACAATTTTATGACCTGCGGAGACGGTGTCTAATCATAACATTCATTTATATTTTTGTTGTCTGTGTGAGGTTGTTTCTTTATTGGCCACTTGGGGCAGCAGCCACAAACTGTAAACACAACACTGACATATTATCACCTTCGGCAGTCAGCTACTTATTTGGCCACCTGACGAATCAAAGTCCAATATTCAGTCTATCTTTAGCTCTGCTATCAACCCCTGAGACAAATAAGTGGCTGTTTAGCTGCTAAACGCTCCACCATGTCCACCAGTTAGTTGTCTATTGCAAGAAGTCCACCCACTGTACAGGATTAATAAAGCTCTCCAGAATGGTGCTGACAAGAGTAGTGAGAGTGAACCAAAACAACAAGGCTGTAAAACCGAAACAATGCGCTAAAAGACGATAAAACTCTCTGTAGATCTGAAACTGTGATCATTTAGATGCACCAGTGACAGTACAAAGAATGGACGCCAGACAAACAACCTGACAGCAACCACCACTGCAGCATCTGTTGAAGCATGAGCTCTGAAAAATATTCTCAACATGTCAGATACAATCACGTTAACAAAAATTAACAGCAGCGCTCGTTCACAGCTTTTAATATTGAAGGTTTTGCTTTATATTCTCCATATTAGATTGTTTACCTGTCCGTTTGGTCTTTTTTCTATAATCTTTCAGGTGCCCATCATTTTTTGTACTAGTTCTTTACTTTCTGTTATGTACTTGTTGTACTATTATTGAGACCATGTCTTACTGTACGTACTGTGTGTACCTGTTTAATCTGTGCACAATGTTCAGATTTGTTAGTGTCATGTTGAATCTTCAGGAACCAAAAAAGTACAGTTCCTGATTTCCTTTGTAGACATTAAAAAAAAAAAAAAGTTTTCATCAGTACAAAAAGCAAATATAAAACAGCTAATCCGACCTACCACGGGGCTTTTTCCAGGAGACACAGCAAAGTATCAGCTGTAGTACACGCTTTGTCATGTGCAACTTTGACTTCATGAGTTCATGAAGCAAAGCATTCCCCTGTTTAATCCCAATAACGTCACAGCCACGGGCTTAAGATTAGCAACCCCCTGAGTGAGTGAGGAACACACCCACAGCCACACACACTAAAGTGTGATTCTACTTTGCAAGAAAATTCCATTTTTTTCCACGTTCATGCATGAAAGATTTAACCAACGGGGCATGTGTAATGTGATTCTGCACGTGTGCAAGTGTACTGCTATATCCGTGCACACTCATGGTTAAACCGTGGAGTTTAGACGTGTAATTAGCGTGGTATTAAACAATATAGCCATTTAACACTTCATTTAGTTTTTCTTCAGGGTTGTCTTGTTTTTCGGGATGCCACTTAGCTTGTCTATTGACATTTAGCTCAACCAATTAAAGTTTCAAGAGAAGCTTTCTTGTAAATAATCAATAAAACTCCAATTAATGAGAGGCCTTGTCAATAAACCACCATGAGAGAACAGAAACACATTTAGCAGTCGTACCCATCCTCTTGTCGAACAGGGACGAAGCCCTCCGTGTGGATGACACACTGTCCTGAGGGCAGCACCGCAGACTGCTGCAGCTTCTGGGTGTCTCTCCTCTCCGAGATGCCCTGCAGCAGACGCAGCTCCCCAAAGTTTCCTGCGACAGCCTCCGGTGACCTCAGGCTGTTCCTGCCCTGATGGCCTTGGGCCGACGTCTGAGACATCTCAATCTCCAGGTTGTTTTTGTTCTCCAGATACATGGTTAGATCGCTGGAGGAAGCAGAGGTTTGATTCAGTAAATATCTAAAAATAGAAAAAAAAAAAAAAAAAAAAAAAAAAAAAAACCAAAACAATGAGCTGAAAGATGCTAAAACAGAGACGTCATTGAAAAACAGAGGTTTGTGACTACAAGCGACATTTTTCACAGACAAGCAGTCATGTGACTCATTGTCAATATGAAAATATTGATTATAGCAGCTTCAAAGACACAGCAGTGATTTATCATTTCATAGTAATCACACTTTACCTTCTTTATCTCTTATTTAACTAAATAAAATGTCTTTATTTTCACATACATTGTTGACTTTTTTAACTTCTCATGTACTGATTTTAATGACGCAATGAAGTATTTCATAACTGTCTTACTGTCTTAGGAACAAGAGGCTCTGTTGTGCAGCAGAGAGCTGCCATCCTTCAGCGCTGACTGAGCCACAGGCCATAAAGGCCATATATTTTACCAGCTACCGTATGAGCGATGCACTGCACATCTAAAGCATCAGGCTTGATTTTAAACGTACATACTTTGTCATGTAAATCCTGTCATACTACGGTGACACAGCGGGAAGCTGAGACGCATTATAACAGCTGAGTGACTCTCAGCACCCATAAAGCACAGCGTGAGGTCAGCTACAGCAGACATGTGGTTCTCGCCAATACAAAAGCTGCGTGAATTTGATGGGATTATTGCTCACATGAAAGGCAACATGAACTCACGTGTGACATTTTGAGCTCTCTGTGATAATACCTCTTTGAGGAGTAAGACTACAGTCCCGTTGGGGGGCGAATAACTGATCCCTCCAACAATTTAGAGGAATATTTCCAGACGAGAAAAATACTACGAGCAACTCCTGTCACATTACACATGATCTGATCCACTGCACACTTAAAATATTTATTAAAGCAGCTTTAAAGTTCAAATTTGCACCACTCAGGGTGCATATATTATTATAAAAACAACTCTTTAAGTCGAATCCACAAGTTTTTTTTCTGGCATTCAGAATAATGTCAGAGCGCTGGGTGATGTTTTGTTCACGCTTCACATAATATCCTTATCCAATGCTTGTGATGTGCCTCATCACAGAGAAGAATGATCCTTTTTGTATGACATCCTGCCTGTGGGCTGCGTGTGACGACAAAGACAAACTGCTTTCTCAATTTTTTTCCACCCTCGTTCACAGCAATTAAAAATTCAAGATGAATATCTTTCAACAAGTGTGCTAGGAATGAGACAAAGGCACGCTGAGTGGAGGTTAATTACTGCAACCACAACATACAAGACTGTAACTGAAGGATTATACATGTCAGGTGTTTGGTTTCTTTCCTGTATTTTAAATTTATGAATGTCTGAAGATATACAACATAATATAAAATATATTATTTCGTCCATTCACCACACATTCATTGATATATGAGTAGAATGAAATGGATTTTTGTGGAGTTATGTTAAGACAAAATGCTTAAAACCCCTGAAAACAAAGCCGACTAGTGTAATACAGTGTTGCAAATCCACAATACAAAGAATGCAGAGGAGGTGAAGCTAAGTTCAAATTAAATTCAAACTTTTATTTTGGCATCGGAGCGAGAGAGACAGAAATGAATCAGACTTACCGTTAAAGACGAAGACAGCTTGAGGTGATGATGATGATGATGATGGTGATGATAAGGATGATGAAGACAAGCACAGTGGTGATGATGGCAGCAGTAGTGATGATGATAAAGTTTGTTTCACAAGTGTTTCATTCCTGTGTTTTTTTTGCTGCTTGTTGTATTTGAGCACAGTGACGATGACAAAGATGAGAGAGAGGCTGAGATGTTTCTTCTCCTCTACTGTGCTCCCCAGCAAAGGAGGGAGATGTTGCAGAGCAGTCTGGATATTGAGGAGTTGAGGAGGAGGAGGAGGAGGAGGACGGGGGTGGGAGTGGCACACAAGTACTCTCCACTAATAGCAGAAAACTTTCTCATTCAATCATTCTCTCCCTTTTTTTTTACAACCTAACTCCACCACGCCACTTAGCCGCCTCCTCCCACCAACCCCCAACCACTGCACTTTAAATCCACCACTGAAAGGAAAATTTCACAACCGTTTCTGGAACTAAACAAATACAAATTTTCCCCTAAATTGACGTGAAATTTCACATTTTTTTTAAAAGACAATGAAGATTTTCATTCATGTTAACGTCGAGGTTATCAAAGCAGAACTGACCCGATCTTGTAAAGATTATTTAAAAGGTGACACTTTTGATTTTTACGCTTACTTAAGTTTTTTTGAATGAATTAACATTAACAACGTTGTATTGATGTTGATGTCTCTGGGAGGGAAAGCTGTCAAATACAAACCACTGAGCCTAACTTGCTTTAACAGGGTGAGGCAACCTCAGATTTAAGGTGTAGAAAGGTCAGACAGGTCAGAGACAGAGACAGACAGATTTCAAGAAAAACCTAAACCCCTCATGCTGCATTTGCAGAAAACAATGATTCATTGATTTTTTTTGGTAGATTATTTCTTGACTGGTTGTTATTTATCACGATATCGTGGTATCATATAATGCACATAACATGCACTCTAAACATTTCTCTAAAATGCGTGTGCATGTAGCTCATTTGAAGCCTTCTGAATTTTTGCTCTATCTTTTGTTATATCATTTGTGCTTAAATAGCTTTAAAAATGCATAAAGATACATTAAGATGATTAGGATAGATTAATATTGTGCAAACACAAGTTCAAAGTGGTGAAGCCGGTTAAACCAGACTCAGTTCGAAAAGGTCAGAAAGGGAATGTATTAAGAAAACTGCTTAATTAAACAGCCCCAAAAAAGGTCTCTCTGGAAGTAGAAGTAACTATCCTCAGGTTAAATGTAACAAAGAGTCTCACATTTTCTAAAAAAAAAAAACGTTACTGATTAGCTTCCCATCAAATGACCACATCTACATTCAGAATAGAAAGTTAATGTTCAAGCTCATACCCCTTAAGGCCAAAACGCATGAGAGTAAACCTGATACTTTAAACTCAGGCATGTTTATGTTAATCAGCACCATAAAATGCAGAAACATCCATAAAATATTCAGTAAACAACAGAGATATTAGTTTAAAAAGGATCATTTAAATTGACTCAAATTTAGCTACGAAATTTCCTATTTGAACACGACCTGGACAAAAATGTGGGGATTTCAGGGGGGGCACTATGGTGAGCTACAAAATCAGGGAGTGTATCTTTGATTTAATCTTTTAATACATTTGCCTTGACCCAACACAACTGAGCAGATTAGGATTTTAACGTCCTGCCATCCATGAGTAAAAGCCAGTGAACCAGACTAACAGGACCTAAGTAATTAGAGACTCCCACCGCTAAAACCTCCCGTCAATGACAATTATTTATCCAGTGAACTGAACAAAATCAGTGACAAAAATATATTTCCATTAACTCCCATATCTCCCAAAATGACCTCTGTAGGCGAGTGATTGCAGTCTGCAGACTTCCAGCATCCGCCTCCTCTGTTCTCAGAAAACACTGAAGACAATGTTTCCCATTGAGCGAATGGAGTCACCTGGTCTGGACTCACTGTTGCCTGTGACACCAGAGGATGAAAGCTACACAGAGAAGATGTCCAGGGGGGGAGACGGCACACTGGTCTTGTGGGCTGATGTGAGATATAGTAGCAAGAACGGAGCAATCACATGTACAACAAGGAGAGAGGAGAGCGAGCCAGGGGCTTTGAATGACGATAACTAGTGTGTCACTATACGGAGTCTGTGAGTCCCGGATGAATGAGTTACTCACCGCTCAGTGCTGTTAGGTTCACGCACACACAAGCTGAGAGTTCATATCAACAAAGTCATGTGACACAGGATGACATAGGACAGAGATCATCATCATCATCCTGAGGTGAAGTTATAATCCTGAGGGGCAAAGTAATGAATGTGTATCAACCCTGAAGGTCATCTACACCTCTGGTTTCAGCCATCACTCAGTCAATGAGTGCAGTATCTCTCACAGCCTCCATTTTAGGGTTTTTTGCAACATTTAAAGCAACATTATGTAACTTTTCTACCATAAAATACCAGATTTTAAATCATTTTGATGCTACACTCGCTAGCTCGAGCTGAGCTGGTGTCATGCCAGAACAGGAGCTGGGCAAGCAAGCAATGTAGCCGGTTTCAGCAGCCTCTATGGACGTAATGACAGAGGCAAGAAGACTGAAGAGGACGTTGACGGAGGAAGATAAGAAGACAAAATGTGAGAGTGACCAAGCAAGAGGCCACCGATAAGAGTAAATCACTAAAATCAGTGACGTAGTGCTGTAAAGTATTGCGTACTTTTTGTGGGTGATCGTACTCGGAGCACAAAGTTGACATCATTCGCCTGATTACATGTCAGTGTCGCATCAACATGATTTAAAATCTGTTATTTTATGATAGAAAAGTTACATAATGTTGCTTTAGGTCGTACGCCAGCTTCCTCACCCTCAGTATTGCTCATGACCTGCAGACATAGGATAAACTGTTCATGCTACATGAGTGACCTCAGTAACCCCATATCCCACCTCATGTTCACCTAATCCCATATCTTTCATATGCTGGTTCCTGTTTAGTCTTTGACTATACCACTGTTCACCCAACAGCTACCACCTTAAGTGCAGAAGACCAAGGCGACTCCTTTCACTCTAAAGAATCAGAGGATCGTGGGATAAAGACCATAGGGGCTAATAAAAAAAAGTTTGCTTATAAAAAAATCACATCAGCACCCCACCATCATAGCAACTGGGAAGCTTAAACCATTGACCCATGGCTAGTTCAAGTGTTCTGGTGGTGGCTTGGAGATATTCAGTGGGAACAGACTATCCATCATCCAAATACCATCAGCAGAACAAGAGAAAGTTCAGAGAAAATCTGACACATAATCCCCCCAAAATGGCATTTTTGACAGGATTTAACCAGCTAATGATGATTTTAGATTTTAGTTTCTTTCACCATACGTGAGCATCGGTGCAGAAAAGTTGTCCAGGAAACAGGAACTGTTCTCACAAACATGGAAGCTGGAGCTGCTACTGAAGGACTGGTGATCTAAATTATTCTAATCTACGTTGACCAGGAAGGTTTTCCTGGGATGCCGTGTGTGAGAAAGGTGATGTAAGTTGCTGTAAAAGACATGAAGGGTTTTCCTAAACATTATATAGTGCAATTACTGCAGTCTCTGATGGATGGCCTGCAGATTAGCCTCAACCCTTGAGGTTCAATACAACCACCAGTTCAGCTTGACAGGTTGGAGTCGCGATCAAATGGAGGGTTAACAACTTAAATCAGGTTTCTTAAGGAATATCAGCAGCATAAGCCCACAAGAGCTCTATAGTCTTTAATTGGACTCGATCTTCTTCATCTGCTCTCTCTTTCGAGCCCTCAGGGCAGCTCAGCTTCTGGTTAAAGACGGATTTCTTCACGCTGTAGCCCAGCCTGAATATGTGCTCTGCGCCTTGCTTGGCCGTGAGCCATTTGTACCAGAGCCCTGATTAATTGGCAGTGGTGGCCTAAGCCGTGCCAATTGTTGCTCACAGAAAGGTTGGTTAGCGATCTGCTGAGCCAGAGAGAGGTCACTGAGTCAGCGGCACATGATCCTGATCATCTACAGTACGCCGAGAGGGAGACGTGAGGGTACAGTGTGGAGCCTTAAGCTCTAAATGGAGCCTACATTAAATTTCTCATGAGTTTGATGAGGAGCGTGGTGATATTTTAGAAGTTCATTTTAGAAACACAAATAGAGGAAACAGTCCTACCACAAGGTCCATTTAGTAGCTGTTCTTGAGCTTTCCATCTTATGAAATAATTTTCATCAACAAATAACTAACCAACAAACCAACAGAGCTAAAACAAACAAAAAAAACCCCTCAACATTCAAAATATTGCTTAGAATTAACCCAAGACGTAACCAGGAAGAGGAGGCTTTCCAGAGCAGAGCCGGTGTTGTGCCAGAACAGGAGCTGGGCAAGAGGGCAATGTAACTGGGCTCAGCAGCCTCTACAGACATAAAGACAGAGGTGAAAAGACTGAAGAGGACGTTGATGGAGAGAAAAGGAGAGAGTGAGTGAGCAAGAAGTCGCCGGACAAGAGTAAGTCTGGGACTGACTTTTAGTCGTTGGCGTGAAATAAAAGGCTGAAAGACAGACGCGGAGCTGGGCTGACTGCTGTTGAGCAACAGTGATATCGCAGTCTGAAACTGGGGGCGCTAAATCACAGAAATAACAAGAAGTGATTCTTCACAGATAAGTGAGACGACAACAGTGAGCTATAACGTTTGTGGCAGGTACTTAACAAACAGGACCTGCTCATTTATAGTTTTTAATGAGATTGTATCTTATACAGTTTTATGGCAGACTTTCTTTTTAGTTTACCAGCCATTATCAGATTTTTGGACACCAAGATGGCCATCACCTTGGCACAAATAGCAAAGCAATTTCTGTGTGTGTAGTTTCTTTCTAGTAACATATTTTCACAGTCTGTGATTTTCTGGACTTGCAAAATAAGCTTTCTAATTGACAAACTGCATACAGCGTGTGTAATTACTTGTCTCTTGGCATTGACTACCGTCCCATGGAGGTCCTCTAGAAGGGACTTTGCCTCTCTATAACCAACGTTTCCAACTTTAAGCCGTGTCTGTTAGTGTAAACATACACTAATCTCTAATAGACCTTAAATATACTCAGTGTTGGGTCGTCCAGTCTCATCCCTCATTCCACCACTCTCCCATACTCTGCCATTCCAGGAATTATTACCAGTTACACACGGTTCACTGGTCCTGAAGTTAAACTGGACTCATGACATCACGTGTGATCACTCATGCTTCACTTTATGAATAAGTAACGAAACTGATCAATTTTAATGGTTTAAAAAAACAAAACAGGGTTCATCAAAGCCGAGCTACGTACTGCACATTTAACATTTTACTACTTATATCTTTAAAATAGAAATATTCCTCTCCTCTGTAGTCAGCAGTTACAACACTGACTGTAAAACAGAGCATGGATAGAAAGATGAGGAGAAGTTCTGTAAAAGTTTCAGACACAAGGCCATCACACTCTTTTGTCTACTTCCCACATGCAGTCACATGCTGCTTTTTTTCCCTCATGGTCTCCCTCATCATCTCAAGCTGCGCAGCATCCCTCCCCCCGTGTGATCAGAATGCAGTGGCCTGGAACTCTCTATTGATGTGTTAAACATCTTAACACGATGTTTGAACTGATACTGTCAGTAAGAAGAGAGTGTTTGAAGTTAAACTTAATACTTCTGTTATTTTTAATGCTGCAAAAAAGGCAAGAAAGAAGTCTGTATGTGTGGCACCTACTCTGGAGCGTTGATAAATTATACAGGTTGTCATTAGCATTCATTTTGAGAATTTCTTTTTAATGGAATAAAAACTGAAAACAGCGACACATGCACCACAAAACAAAGAAAACAAATATTTGTTGCATTAGTGATATTTAAATATTACTCTTACAGTCTGATCCAGAGCCAGACAACGCTGCACAGGCATCTGTTTGACAGACGACATCCGGCAAAGACTAATAAGTTGTTTGACTGCGGGGTGAAAAGTTCGACTAACATCACAACAGCTGCACCAACTGCTGTTTAGTATACCGGGATCTGAGGGTGGAGTGAAGTCTCAGCATCAGGTTACTTTAATAAAGATTTTAAACATTTGTCATGTCACATTTTTGTTAATAAACTGAGTCTTAATTACTCTAATATAAGGCTGATGCCTGGAAACACTGCCTGCGCCAGCCTGTAAACATGTTTATTTCTGCTGTGAAGTTGGACATTTTAACATGGGGACTTATGGGGACTGACTCATTCTGTAGCCAGCCTCAAGTGGACGTTTGAGGAACTGCAGTTTTTGGCACTTCCACACTGACTTCACTTCACAGCCACGGAGGTTGTCGTTCGGGTGAGGCTAGCAGCTCGAAGCCACATTAGCCGCTTCTAGCATAACAAATCTCCGCAGTTGAGTTGCATTGTGGGTAATGTAGGTGCCGGCTGGATGCACAGTGACAAACAACCATTCACGCTCACATTAACACCTACGGGCAATTTAGAGTGAAAACTGCCCTTCAAAGTACTAAAATAATAATTAAAATAATAAATTAAACTTTTAATTTCCTCATATCGGAGGAACAAAACAGAGCAACAACTACCTTCTCATGATAAACAACAAAACAGACACTCAAACTTCCTGGATAACTAACTTTACCTGGAAAGCAGTGAATCGCACATCGCACACAGTGAGAACCTGAGAAAATATAATGTAAATATAGATATTTTCACGGCCTAAAAGCTCTAAATTACAGTGCACAAAGATGTTTGATGTTTTTCATTCCAAGTTATCACAGTAGAAATACACATTATGTACAGTATAACGATGTAATCCATCCACTCATGCTTTCCTGTGTGCTTGCTGCCTGCAGTAGTTTATGTAACTCAGTATATAACACATAAGCATAGATGAAGGAGACCGTTCATTCCTCGTCTCTCTCCTCCTCTCCCTCCCTCACTGTACTGAGAAGCACCTGACTCCCTCCAGCATAATGTACTTTGTGATTATTACAGGAAAAAAAAAAGCTCTAAGTCTACAAAGAATGCTAATGATTTTTAAGCCAAATCAAGCCGTCATAAAACAGAGAGGGTTTTTCTTTTTTTCTCATGCCTTTGAACTACACAGAAATATGCATGAATTTAAGAGGTGGAGAAGTGGACGTAGACGCTCACTACAGCAGTTACTACAGCCAGAGACACTATGAGGAATGTGTAGTAAAGCCTGTGCATGTTTCAGATCCCCCACATCACATCACCTTGTTTGAGGGAGGCGCAGCAGCCCCCCTCACGATGCTCGAGCACTGCTGACAACAGCACGTTGCAGAGGTAATTATGGGAGATTTCTTTAATCTCACAGAGCTACACGTAGGGTTAACGGTGATGTCAAGATAACACCCCACTCCCAACACTCCCAACAACCATCCTGCTACAACCTTTGCACTAGTTATTAAAGGGGGGGTGGAGTCTTAAAGACATCGAAAATAAAATCTGATTTAATTTCGGTTAAAGCGCTGCCTGGTGAAACGAGGGAAAGAAAACCCAAATGATCCTCTGACCTAGTTTGGGGGGAAAAGAAGGCGGAGAGCAGCCCTGTTTAACCCTTTCCAAACGCATTAAACAAAAACATTAATCCACACGACGAGGTCTGATAACAACAGCAGAAATAGATTTCATTTTGGACCCGACGCTTGTATCAATTTGTCGCTCTTGTTGTTCTCAGATCTGCAGATTGCTGCCAGAATATGACATATAAAAAAAAAAAAAACAATCACTGCACTGCACGTCATTTCAACAAAACTCATCACAAAGAAGCTTTTTCCATTTGAATTTATTAACAGAAATTTATTAACATTTAATATGCAGGAATGAGACCTTCTGTGAATACATGGCACAATCATATTATATACATTCTTAAAGGAGACAGTGCACAAACATGGTGGAGGGGAGGGAGGGGTAAATACAGGAATCTTAAAATGACCCTTCAGTGGGCTCTGACCGAGCCGAGTGAGAAACACTGACTGTTTTTTTTTTTTTTTAAGTTAAAAATTTAGTTTGTTTTGTTGTTTTTTTTATAAAGAAACATGGCTGTTACCAAGAAACAAAAAGTAATACTACTGTTTTGTCGCACATCAATTTCTATGTACAAACTAGGGACAGGTAGTTCACACAAACCAGAGGGAGAACTCTACCACAGTGCTAGGCTGGAGCCATTTTTTAAATTTTTAACTCTGTGACTTGTAACAATATACATAATTCCCATGTAACACAACAATTACATGTGCAGCTGATCACCCCACTTTATTTTAAAGAAACTAAATCAGAGCAAACCTGCGTTTGTTCCTCTCTTTAGCTTATAATGCTTTAAAGCTCATTGCACATTTTTCCCCCACAGACGTTTGTGTCTTAGTAGAATGCCTGTATGAATGTGTGTATTAATAGGTGAGAATAATGCAGTCTCTCTTGTGGCAGCTCTTCTTCCGCTCGTCGTCCTGTAAAAGGTCACAGTTCAGTGTCCCGTTAAGTAGTCCTGGGTGGAGTCTGAAGCGAAGGAGTCGGCGTCCTCGTTATCGGAGTCTTCGCTGCTGTCGTCAGCGGCGGGCTCCCCGGACAGGGCAATGCGGGCGTAGTCGTCGGTGTCGATGGACTTGCAGAAGTGAATGGCGTATTTCAGTTTCTCCTCCAGGACCTGTTTACACGAGTACCTGGGCAGCTTCAGCAGGAAGAAGCATGTGTAGGACTCTGGCAGGAAGTGGTCAGGGGGGTTGTATTTATCCAGAACCTGGGGACAGAGAAGAGAGAGGTTATCTGGAGCAGGTCGACATGAAGCTGGATTTATACTTCTGTGTTAGGAGGCGATGTGGTTTTATGTTGTGGATTATTTCCTGGCGAAGTTACTGCTTCTGGACAAAAAGGAAACTCCATCTCTGTCACATCACGCCACTTCAAACCCCACCAGGATCTGTCAGAAGTGTTTTGCCTGCCAGACTTTGTTAATTTACTCAGATCTGATAATTTTCCAGGTGTATATGGTGTTTAAATTGTTTGCACAGGGTGGAAGTCGACTGGATTCTGTCTGACTTCGGGCTTGAAGCTCGAGTTGCTCTGTCCAGAATGACACAGGCTGCTCACGGCATCGGTCAACAAAAGAACAGCCGCGTATTCATGGCCGAGCGGAGAAAAAATTTGGAAGTTAATTTTTAATACCACAAAGAATATCATTTAATACCTGTTTTTAATACTGAATTTTTGTGGCCAATGTCGACATTAGGGAGTAAAACAGCTGTGACAAAGATAAGTATTTTACAGATTAAACTAAACTGGGAATTTAATAATTAACCACAGGTAGGAACGCAAATAGAAAATAATGTATTCAAATTATCCCAAGAATCTGTAAAATAAGTTTTCATGTCAGCACATATCTGGCAACAAATATACTTCAACATATTTGTGAATTAAATCGAAGACTTTGACAGCGCCTTCTTACCTGCACAACGAAATCTCGCCCACGGAAGTCAGCGATGGTGCGAGGCAGACGTGTGCGACCCCAGACGAACCTCAAGAAGAGCGACCTCTCTGTGTTGGAGAACGACTCCATCACCTCCCAGAACCACTGGATGAGCGGCGACGTCGGCTCCACTCCCTTGTACGTGGCCACCGACTTCAGCAGGTGGAGAGGGATGTCCGGGCTTCCGCACACCTGAGCAGAGAAAAGGGTTTAACTGTCACACCAGGAAGCGCGAGGACAAAGGCGATGACAAGATTTTGAAGAAACTGCGCTCAACTCACCATCGTTTCCAGTTCGTAACCGGTGAAAAGCGACAGCAAAGGAACCGGGACCACTCGAGCCATTCCCTCGCGCACGGCGGAGACCTGCTCGTCAAATTCATGGAGCCTGAAACGTGGGCAAAGAAAGGTGAACACAAACACACTTTGAAAGTGTACTTTAGGTTCACTCAGCCCGTTCTCTCACCTGTAGTTAATTGCCAGGCGTACGTATTCTGCACGGTTCTCCAGGGTGATGTGGGAGTACTTGGAGCTGAGCTGGATGTCCTGACCGCTGGCGTTGGGCACCGTGAAGGGCAGGGTCATGGCCTCGAACTCCTCAGCTGTGGCCTCGTTGTCCCGGATGTACATCAAGCCGGGAATAAAATCCTTATCAACCTGGGAGGTGGAGAAGAGCTCGCCGCTTAATATTTCAACAACTACTCCATCCATGTTTCCCTTCATGACCTCTAAATTCACCTGATGCACACATTCATCTATTTGTATTTGCGTGAGTGCACTCAGGCCCTCGTGCTCACAACACAGTTACGGTGAGCGATCCACTCTCGAGTCTTGTGCTAGATTAATTTCCCCATCCAATCATTCGAATGTCTCAAGGGCAAAACCGCAAAACAAGAGCAGCTTTGTGAAGGAAAAGGGCTCTTTTTTTTCCCCCACTCCAGCGTTCTCCCAAAGACGGTTCAGAAGCTCATGATCACAGCGTGAGGGCAGGAGAGCACTCACGCCATCTCTTAAACAAAAGTGGAGATTGTGGCTCGCAAAATGAATATAGAGTTTAACCTTTGTGAAGAACAGGTACAGTATGAGTTTACTGTAGAGCTCAGGGGAGCAAGGCGCTGATGGGCTTAAGGTTTAATCTGAGAAGGAATGTATAGGAATGTGCTCTTTATGCAGGTTATAATGCAGATCATGTGATGTGACATTGAGAGGCTCTCTCTTTTTTTGTATTCTTATCCTGAGACTCTTTTTTTTTTTTTTTTGAGGTTTGTTCACCAAACTCCAACATAATCAACGGCACAAACTCGTTTGACTAGCATCTCTTAAATTACTTAAATTATAAATTAAAAAAAAGAAGAATTTCACTCCACAGGAGAGAAGAAGAACATCTGTTAGTAACTTGTACGACAGGTCTGGACCAAAAATCTGTTAGAAAACTGGTGTGTGTGTGTGAGTCTGTTAACAGGATTGGCCGCATGACACTGAGCGTTTGAAAAGTTGATGTTTCCACACTCAATCAATCATCGTCGAGTGTGTGCTAGATTCACACTGAGAGCCTCGTTGTGTGGAGAGGAGCAGGGCCGTGTACGAACCTCACTGAGGTCAGCGATGGTCAGGTTCATGCCTGCCAGCTGTTTCCACACCGGCTCTGCCAGATTCAGACTGAGAGGGCTTCCGGTCCGGATTGCAATGCCCAGGAGCACTCCTGCAGACACAGCAAAGGCAGAGCACATTACACACGGATCAAACCACAGCTATCATCTGTCTCTGGGCTGCGCAACCAAAACAAAACAAACAGCAGAAATATCTATATTAAATGAGGCGTGCTCAACAGTTTCGGGCCAGGTGTTTTATCAGCGAAACTGCACATGAAGCATTTGTGCATTTTTTAAAATAAACATGCATATTTTCAGTTTTTGTTTATCTAGGATTAACACCCACAGAAGACCTGACGGAGAGATTAACTGGATTATACCTAGAAAGCGGAACATGCTCATGTGAAGAGAGGACTTGGCTGCGGGGTTGAGCAGGAAACAGTCTCTGTTGGCGCCCGACTCGTCGCGGCCGTTGGGGGTGACGATGAGCAGCGGCGTCAGGGCGTTCTGCAGCTCCTCGCACATTTCGGCGATGGACTCGCTGTAGCCACCGCCGCAGTCATCCACAGACTCCCCTAAGATAAAAACAAATGTATTTTTAACATCCAGGGGAGAGGAAATGAGCACACATGCCCAAGAATGCTACGTCAGAGGTATCTGGAGTAGCACCTACCCACAAATTTGACCTTCCACACTCGATGAGGGAGCAGCAGGCTGTCCGGGCTGAACGAACTCATTTTGGCACACATCTGACCGAACACAGACTTGGTTCCGTCGGGACCTGCCAGACCCCCTTTGCTACGGGAACGCTTCACCTGCACGGTGGAGAAGAAGAAAATAAAAGGTTTGATTCTGTCGTTGTGCTTGATAACTTCCTGTGTTGGTTCTGATAGGCATGAAGTCCTGAATATGACAGCTCTCTGCGCTGCTAGGACGGTGGAGGGGGGTCTTGTGTGGAGTAAAGTTTTAAAACTCATTCCAGGAACTCCTGTAGACAGGCTGGATCACAGATCACACACACACACCACAGAAAAATCCCCTTATGAAAGACATCACATGTAAAGCTCAGGAGCCTGTCTGGAACATAGCCTCCCAGTGAGAGTGCGAGGTGGGAGGAGGAGGAGACGGGGGAGGACGAGGGAGGGAGGGAGCTACAGTAAGAGGGAGCAGGAGACTTGAGGAAAGCGGTTGTGAAACAGAAACGAGCGGGCAGACATGAAAAAATGTGCTATTTCCTCCTGTACCTGTATCCTGTTGAGCTCCACCACAGGTCCGTGCTGTCGGTCCCTCACCATCGTGGCTTGAACCACCTTCCTGAAAGCTGCTTCCTGTTCCAGAAAAATAAAGATACTGCTGTAGTGCCTTGTAGTAAGTTTAGATTTTCTAAGATTGAAGTTCATGCTGTCTCACCTTGCCCTGGGAGATGAGGATGCCCCTGAGTGTGTCGAAGCCCACTGAGGGTCCGTGGCCCGTCTGACCCAGTCGACCCTCCAGGTCAAACATGGGTATACACGGGCAGAAGAGCTCTGAGATGTGATGCAGCAGCAGCAGCCTGTTCCTCAAGGCCATGATGGGGATCTCCTGCAGGTGGTTGTACTCCATGGGAACCTTTAACACACCACAGTGATTGACAGCGTGATGACAGGCATCTCCTTGTTTTAATGACGCTTCTTGTGGGCAAAGCTTTACTGCCATCTACTGGAACATGTGGACAGAGAACCAACATACAAAGCACGACGGAGCGGTGCAGTACCTGTGCGGGCAGTTTCCCAGCGTTGGTGGGTTTGCTGGTGGACCAGGCGAGGGTGTGAGCAGAACCACAGGCCACCCTGTTGATCTTCTTGCCCTGCAGCGCAGCCACCAGCCGTGGCCTCTGAATGGCATTCGTGGTCCCGTCTCCAAGTTGGCCCTCGTCGTTGTCGCCCCATGTGTACACTTCTCCTGAGCCAAACACAACAGCAAACTTTTCTGTGAAGCTGCAATCCAACCCGACTTAGCTGAACCGTTGGGAGTCAATGACACCAACTGGCAGGATGGCAACGAAAACTTGTAGAATAAACTGAGCTGATATAATTAGACAAACACATCGGTGGGGAACGTGTAGAAAAGGGAAGCTCGAGCATGAAATTGTCACCTACCGTCCTCTGTGCAGCACACGCAGTGCAGTGACCCCGTGGCGATGGCGATGACTTTCTTCCCTTGCAGACCCTGAACCTGTCTGGGTCGTCGAACGTGGTCGTCAGAGCCGTGGCCCAGACGGTGATAGTCCCCTTTCCCCCTAAGGATGACACGATGCGTATACATAACTGAGCCATTTCATCTCTAACAGCAGTGACACAAGAGGCCACGACAGACAGATCTCCTGTGCGGCACGTACCACGTGTACACGGCCCCTGACTTCGTAAGAGCCACGGAAAACTGAGAGCCACACTCCACTTTGACCACGCCGAGGCCGGTGAGAGAGTCGATCTGAAATTATTATGGAAAAACATTTCAGAGCTCTTCCAACCACAAAGCACACCAACAAACTGAAACTGTACACTTCTGTTTTTGTATGTATGAAACAAACAATATACGACATGTTAATTAGGGTACATTCAGACAGGATCAGGCGCCGCATCGAATTGCAGCAGGGTTGTCTGGCGGTATGTGGAGACGCCGGGGTGCTGCTGGGGGTGTGTCTATTTGTACCACTGTCTAAGTCTCTCGACCAATGCTTGCTATCCCTCAAACCAGCGGACACAACCCAAATTAAACTTCTTTGTGTCTCCATTTTGCACCATAGATTGCGAGCCAGACTCGGTGGGTAGATGAAATAAACAAATCCAGAACACAGCAGGTAGAGTATCAGAGTATCAGAGTATCTGGCTGCAGTGTGACACGGCGCGGCTAACCGTTTCCTTAGTTTTGAGTCTTTATGCTAAGCTAAACTAACCATTGCCTGGATGTAGCTTACAATTTTGCCTCAGTAAGGTTTTTTTATATCAGCTCTCAGCAAGGAAGTGAGAAGTGTATTTCCCAAAGTGTCTAACTATTCACTGTATCCATATCTACCCCCAGGTCCAAGTTTTTAAGCTAGCAGTACAATCTATTGACATTAACAGTTAGAGTTGTGGGTACTGATCTCTGAGAAACCTCATCTGATGCTTAGCTTGTAGTTTTCCCTCTTCCCGTCTGAAAAAACTCGAGCAAGAAGTAAAAAGTGATGCTTCTGCTGACCTCCGGTGCTCACTGCTGTGTAAATTGCCTTACCTTCATGGGGATTTTGCAGCCATCACTGCCTCCCCGGCCCAATTTGCCGTAGTCCCCGTCTCCCCAAGACCAGACCATGTCATCATCTGTTAGACACAGAGTCTGGGCGTCCCCGCTGCCACAGGCTACATCAATGACTCTGTGACCCTGTAGTGCATCAACCTGGATAGACCACAAAGACACCGACATCAGCTTTACCCTCGCTGTGACTGTCTGGAAAATCTTGTCGGAGTGAGGCAGAGTAAACCGCTTGATTCCTGTCCAGGTTATTTTTTCGAGCCTTTTTCGGTGAGCTGTGTGAGAAACTGAGCCGAATGATCACTGACCAGTTTGGGTTTGAGCTGGTCCTCGCTGTCTCCATGACCCAGTCGCCCATAGCGACCCTTGCCCCAGGTGAAGAGCTCTCCGCTGGCAGTGATGCAGGCGCTGTGTGCCCCTCCGGCTGCGATATCCACCACTTCCACTCCTCTCAGGGACTCGATCACACGAGGACGGTCGCAGGGACTAAAATGAGGAGTCACAGTTAATATAAAAACATTTTACACTGTTTTATCCTTCATTGTGTGTTAAAAGTGTTTTATTGGATTCAGTCTCAACCTCCTGTTCCCGTGGCCGAGTTTTCCATCCTCAGCCTCTCCCCATGAGTAGACTTCTCCCTCGGAGGACAGCGCCAGGCAGTGCTTCCCTCCTGAGTTTACAGCCACTTTCCTGATGAAGACGTGTTGGATGGACTCGAGTAGAGTGGGGGTGGACACAGACTCAGTTCCTCCGATACCCAATCTGCCCCCAGCTCCATATCCTGTTGCATACAGCTGAGGATCAGGACAGAATATATTAGTCTGATGATAAATTACATCTTCCTGTGAGTCATCCGACTGACGTTGTTGATCAATACTCAGTCTGTTAAATACCTTTCCATCAGCAGTGACGGCAAACAGAGTCTGCTCCCCGCCGATAAGCTGCACCGGCCGCAGTGTGGCGAGCGCTTCAGTGGGAGTGGGCACTTTGACCTTTGCCCCCTCGATGCCCCCCAGCTGACCTCTGTGGTTGTGGCCCCAGCCGTAGATGGTGCCACTCCCCCCAGCGGAGAGAGTCCAGTCATCCGGCCGCCGGTTCATCCACTGCACAAGCTGCTCGTCGTGCTCACGCTTGAACAAGTCGTGACTCTCGTGGAGGCCG